>OY253754.1:12258221-12858221 GCA_958009045.1 Oxytorus armatus | reverse complement strand
TTTTTTTTTGTTATTGTAGTAAGATTAGTCGTGGGAGCCGGAGGATTTAGCTATATATTTCGAGATTAAAAAACGAAAAATCACTATAAACAAACGTCGGCTGGATTGGAAATTGATGAAAAATTCATTGGTCAGGAAATTGAGCAATTTTCTATGATACGACCAATTAAATTTCGTTCAAATCAACCAAATCATCCGTTGACTCAAACTTTTGTCTTTCTCATTTTTTCAAATCGACAAAATTTCGTTCGATCGACATTTTACAGTAACATAAATCCGTATATCATTTTTTTTTCTCTCAATCGCGCGGTAACCGTGAAATCTTCGTATACGACGCATACGAAAAAAAAAAAATCAAAAACAAAAATCATTCTTGTCGATTTGACGATGAACGGAGCAAAAAAGAAAATGCGGGGGTTGCGGGGGCGGATGATAGGAAAAAAAAAGACGAACGTACGTCGCGACAGGGTATTTCGTTGTAATACTAATATGGGCATCTTGTTATGCGGGTTCCTAATCCGTAAAATTATTATTTAACGAAAAAAAAAAGAACGAAGGAAGAACCAAGAAAAATTGTGATATTAGTAGTATCCACTATGAAAGACAAGAAAAATACCTGCACTGAGAAAAATATTAAAAAAAAAAAAAAAACAAATCTATCCGAAATTTATTTATCTAAAATAAAATTTAGATACAAATTTAAAAATGAAATAGAATTTCAACGAATTTTTGTAATTCACTTCAATTATTCGAAACAAAATCTCGATCGCGAATTTATTCAAAAATCAAAACGTTTTTTCTGAACGACGGGAAATTCATTAAATTCGATCGTTTATCCTGCTAGCTGTCGATTTCGAGAAAAAAAAATCTTCATAAACAAACAAACAAACAAATACTGATTGTTTTTTTTCGTACGATTTCATCGAATCGTGATTAAAAAAGCGAAAAAAAAAGAAACATTTTCCTTAAAGAACCAATCAGGGATATAAAAAAAAAAAATCAGTCACGAGAAACAAGCGATTAATTTTCTTCTCTCATTTTTTTCTTCTTCTTTTCTTCATTCCCGCTTCACGATAATTTCGTTTACGATACACGGAACGTATTACGTACTACGTTCGATGGAGTGGGGGATTTAAAATTAAAAAATCGCAAGTATTCTCGGATCACTTCCGGAATAACGGCGGTGGGAGCGGGGGGGGGGGGGGGGGGGGGGGGTCGAGGGGCCCGAGCCATAATTCTCAAATATATCGAGTTTTACTTTTCAATCGGCCAGCTCCGTAATTCACTTTTCACTTTTCTTCCTTCCTCTATATCCTCAACAATTTAAAGCTCGAGAATTATCAACAAACACTGTGGGTCCGTATAATACGCGGCGATTATCGCAAATCTCGTGTTTGTTTAACGTGTAATTGTGTTTGTCAAGTTTTTCAAAAATGTATTTCAGTTTTTCTTTTGGGTTTTTCATCGTGTAAGAGTGTTTGCATATACGTCGAAAGGAAAAAGAAAAAAAAAATGTGCGAACCTCTGGCGGTCACGTAACGAGCTTTTGGGTGTCTGGAGCAGGGCGGGCGGCGAGGATTGAAGGGACGGGGAAGAGGAGAGTATATTATAAACTTTAACAAAGTGTCACTTGCGCGTCGTACTCACGACGTACCGAGGATCGTTATGGCTTGAATTTAACGAGAGGTATGTTTTTCGATTGTAAACACTTATCACACACCCATTCGGCGTATACCTCTTGCGTCAATAATTGAAAGGCCGCTTCCGACAGTCCCGAGCATCCTCTGCAACGATAAAATAACAAATGTTTTGAGAAACAAAGAGGAAAAAAAAATTATAATAATAATCCTCAAGTCCTCATGGATTTGGGAATTTACATTGGGAGGATTATGTAAATTTTCGTGGAGAACGAAAGTTTGTACCTGTGAAACCAAAAGTTACAGCCCGATTCGCACAGGATACCCTGATCGTTGTCGTGAACCTCTTTGTGACAAACACCACACGGATAGATCGGCGGTGCGTTCGGATTTTGTGAATTAAATACCATCGGTTGATTGGGCGGATAAATCTGTAACGTGAATGATGAAAAATTACACTAACGATCGCGAGCATTGATGAGACAAAGAGAAATTTCTTCTTGGTCAATCTTTCGCTAATGACATTCACTGTAAGACAAGTTTTTGTCCTAAATCTTACTACAAACAAATGGAAAGTGAATAATTAGAGGGGGGGGGGGAGGTTAATTCGTACAAAAAAAGGAATGTTTTTGTGATTTTTTTGTGACGACGCAGTTAAAATCTCTTTATTAAAACTAATGGTACAGTAAAATATGACATTCGAAGAATATTATATAAAATTTTCACGAAGAAATATTAAAAAATACGGCAATGGCAGCAATTATTCGGACGTGTCTCGGAAAAAAGTAGAATTGCGGTGTCCCTCATAACTTGGTGCTGGATCATCTGACATGAAAAAATGAAAGTTCACTTGTTAGATAATAATTTTCCCCGGGTAACGCTGGGAGGGTTTTTCGAAATTTCAATTTTTCAATTTTTTGGAACATTTTGAAAAATTGAAATTTCGAAAAACCCTCCCAGCGTTACCTGGGGGAAACTATTATCTAACAAATGAACTTTCATTTTTTCATTTCAGATGATCCAGCACCAAGTTATGAGGGACACCGCGATTCTACTTTTTTCCGAGACACGTCCGAATAATTGCTGCCATTGCCGTATTTTTTAATATTTCTTCGTGAAAATTTTATATAATATTCTTCGAATGTCATATTTTACTGTACCATTAGTTTTAATAAAGAGATTTTAACTGCGTCGTCACAAAAAAATCACAAAAACATGGCCTTTTCGTACGAATTAACCTTACCCCCCCTTAAGATACATTTGGAGAAATTACCTTTCCAGCGGATACAGGCATAGGTTTAGGTCCCATACCCGGTGGTCCTTGAAACCCATGAGGCGGTAAGGAACCTCCCATATTGATTGGATGTCCCATAGGTGGTCCACCGGTCATATTACCGGACATAGAGCCCATAGGACCGGCCATATGGCCCATTTGATTGTGATGAGGAATATTCATGTTTGACATATTGTTCATCGGTGGACCGGCCATATTCATGTTACTTATCGTATTTGGTCCTGACATATTCATATTCGACGTGACCATCGAGCTCATTGTCGTCATCGGGCCATTAATCTGACGTCCCATATTGCTAAGATTGTTGCCCATGTGATTGGGATGTGGCTGCTGCGAGCCGTTATGACTAAGTGGACTATTGACGTTGTTCATCGTTGGCGGACCGTTCAACGAACTGTTAGGCGGTATATGACTGTTCATGTTGTTCATGTTCATCGGTCCGTTGTTCATGTGATTGTGATTATTGCCGGGCATATTATTCATCGGTGAGCCCAACGGACCGCCCATAGAACTGGCCATACTGTGACCCATGTTGTTCATGGGACTGCCCATCGGACCGCTGTTCATACTGTTCATTGGACTGCCCATTGGGGGTCCGCTCATCTGACTGTTAGCCATATGGGACATGCTCATGTGATTGTTCATGCTGTTCATTGGACCCGGTGGTAAATTTCCACCCATACTGTTCATCGGACTCATCCCACCTATCGGTGCATGATTTATCGGAGACATACCACCCATGTGACTCATATGATTGGCCATCGGTGAATTACCCATCGGACTCATGTTCCCCATATTGTGCGGCATCATAGGACTCATACCACCGATCGACGTTAACGGACTCATTCCTCTCATCGGCGGGCCACCCATGTGATGCTGATGATGTGGATGCATGTGAGGCGACCCACCGTGCATCATTGTGCTCTGCGTCGTCTGTGGCGGTGTATCGTCGAACGGATTGCTCGCTACTATCGTATCACCGTAACCCGACAATGGCGGTGGTAGTAAATCCTTTAATTAAGAAACATTAAAACGTTTTTCACTTCGTCTATTTCACGTTTTACATGAATTTGTGGAGGATTAACAGCGAGGAGGGTATAACGCTGGGTACAGTCGAACTGAGGGTTGCAACGGATCTATTTTTTTTGTTGCGAACTCTAATCGCACAACTGAAAAATATTATACAGAGAGCCGGTGAACAAAAAATTCACCGTCTTTGGGTATTGTTTAATCAGCACAATTTATCTCATCCTTTCTCCGCCTATTTTCTTTATCAATTACCTGTACAGTGGGTGGTTGAGGCGGCGCTGACTGAGCGACATTCGCGTTAGTACGTCGTTTCTTCTTGGGATTGGCGCCGGCTGGCGGCGGCGGCGGAGGATGAGGATGGGCGTTTGTTTCCTGATGCGGAGCGTTGGGTCCCATACCTACGCCCATACCCATACCCCCTAGCGGCATCCTTGCGAAGGGTGGCATGCCTGCTATATTGTGGCTCATCTCCTTCCGTTCTTTTCCCTTATTTTATCATGCCGGGCCGTGTAACAATTGGTATATCCGATAGCGACTCGATACTCCGACCCAACTGTAGAAACGACAAATATATTATTTCATCGCTATCCTGGACAAACGTTCGAATAACGTAGAAGCTATCTTTCCGTATGATTTTTATGATTTTTAAATATTCAGATTCTCCCGTAAGACAACAATTCGTTCGGTAAAAATGAGTAAATTTGTCGATTAGTTACTTCGAATGAGAAGAACTTTGACGCCGCGCTCGCTGCCTTTTGCATCATATTTTATTATCAACAATAGAACAAAATAATATCGCTATAAGGAAGTTTTTTGTTTCCATTCATTGCCGAGCAAAATTATGAAAATCTATTATGAAAATACGTGACAAAACCATTACATCGTATCTGCGATGGAAAAAAATTCTACTTCACCAATATCCTTCACTCTAATAAGCATGAATTTTACCATGCGTTTACTAAAATATCCAAAGTCCTCGGAACTCGCTGTGTACAAAAAATTTCACCTCCCAAACATATACTTCATCAACGATAAGTATAAACAAAAAAAAATCCTACCTTTAGCTCGCTAAAACAATGAATACCAATTTGCATAATTTATCGTTAAAAATGCTCAGACTCCTGCTGCGGAAGGAAAATCATTTGTAAACATTTTTGACAGTTCTCTGTCGATCGTATCTGACAATCGCAACACGATTGTCAGATATGTCACGACGACGAAGCAACGAAAGAAAAATAAAAACGAAGAAAAAGGGAAGAAAAAAACGAAACTTACAACCGACGGCGAAAGTTTTATTTATCAAAATTAATCCGGTAGAAATTTACGCTGAAACAAACCGCGCACAAGTGCACATTTCACAAAAGCCTATATGCGCGTGGGTGGATATATATATATACAATAAAGTATATTTATATACCGCGTACTGACACACTCACGAGAATGAATCAAGTTTTCGTTCGTCCGCGTTTTATTTTATGTTATTTTTTTCTCGTGGAAGAGGGGTGGGGAGATGTAAGAGCAAAAAAAAAGCGAAGAGATAATATATAGCCGATAATAGGTGTACCACTCGATGGAAATGGCGTCCTCGTTCGTTATAAAAGCGCATACACGAACTGCCTTATATACTCCGAAAGAAAAAAAAAAGGAACAACAACGGAAAAGTAAAAAGAAGAAAGCAAGCTTTACCGATGCCAGTTTTCCACCTAACCAACCTAACCTACTAAATTTTGTCTTTTTCTTTTTGACAAACTATTCGCATGGAGTATTTTCGTACGCATAATCGTAGAGACAGAGAGAGACAGAAAGAGAGATTGTCGAGTCTCCGCACACGTCGGCGCGTATGATGATTAACCAAATTTTTTTTACAAACTAAAGAATCGATGGTGTTGTTGTTGTAATAACAGTATATATGCATACCAGAACATTATAGGAATTCCAATGATTTCGTGAGCATAGCTTCTCTTTTTTTTTCCCCGGTTGGTCAGGAGAAAACAGAGGGGAATCTCTCGTTTGTGCTGTGATTCGAGAGCGCGCAGACCCGACGAGTTAGTTTCCTCTTTTTCTCTTCTTCTTCTTCCCTCCAACAGGACCTGTAACCACGGAGCGTTCCGGGTTCTTTTTTTAATTTCCGTTTTTCCTTTTTGATCTTATTTTTCTTTTCTTTCCTGTTCTTATCGCAGTTGCAAATCACATGCTCCCACGATTTCACAACACCCACTTCGCGCTCGCGTACCGCAGAGTCAAATCTCTTTTTACACTCGTAGTCACTTTGAACGTACGCGATAGGCGTTCATTCGGCTTTTAATGCTTTATCTGCTTCCCTCAGCTTCTCTGGCGCTGTTTTTTTTCCTTCTGTTTTATTTTTTACGGTTAAAATGCACACGCAAGCCCTTCGGGTTGCGCGATGGCCATTGTCGACAAACTATATATCTTTCTCTCTCTCTCTCTCGAACCAGACAGCATACAATATAAAACCAGCCAGTCTCTCACTACACTAAAAAAACTAACCAAGTAACAGTCGTGTTTTGACTCTCGTTCTTTCCTTTGTGTGCGCGGCGTGTGTCTTGTTGTTTCGTTAGTTTCACGACAGATGGCACAACGACGCCGCATTCCTTCTCGGCTTCTCCGCTCTTTCGCGACACTCGTCGCAGCGCAACAACCCTCGATGACATCGTTGTTATTTTCTTTATTTGCTTTCTCCACGGTCGGTGTTTCTTCAGTGCGCGCGCGAAATTCATTCCGGTCATGCGTTATACGGCGGTTTTTCGAAAAAGACGACATGCAACAGCAAAGATGTACATCGAGTTTATAGGTAAATTCTTCGTTACTTCGTTTCAACTTTGTTTACGTTACTTTTTCATTCGACAGGCCGACGCAAGTTGCGGACGTGCAAAACGTAGGCGCGCGTGGAGGTATAGAAAAACATGTTTTTTTTTTTTTTCGTCCGCCAATAATCGAAGCAGTTAAGGGATGTAATCGAGGCCCGTTAGTTAATACGAGACTTTGTAGTCGAACAAATTGAAGAGAGACTTTGAAAAAATGAGATCGTCTAATATGGCGGCCATCTTAGTTTCTCGCCAAGTTTTAAATGTGATTGACGAGTTCGCCGGCAGAACGGCGCCACTTGCCCGAGATGAATCTACTCGCTATCTGTTGGTGAAAACTGGTAAATGAGATTGTCATTTATGTATTTACCGACTGTCGGTATGCTGTGGTGTGTACTTTTAGGAGCAATTTTAAGTCCCGACTGTTAAATTCCCAACACGACTCTCGTGTATACCGATATGCTCCCTGCAGTTTTCGGTGTTAAAAAAGTAAGTAGGAATGCAATTTCTCTACAATCGTTTTTGTTGCTGTAAGATTTCTCGTACTAAACGATGTCGTTGTATTCTCGTAGACTTCAATTGTCAAATCGTTCAACTTGCGATTATGCATTGATTATATATTTTCCAATTGGACGTCTGGCAAATATTGTCCTTCTCTCGCATCGAAGTTTGCTCCATAAACGATGTGTTTCGTGCACCTTCGATCCCGTGTGATTTCCTCTCTGTCAAACAGTTCGCGCGGGAAAATTACGAAACATTCGACATCGTACTTCGACTTGTGTGTACACAATAATCCGAAGCATCTCTCTGTAATGAACATTGCTAGCAATCTCGTCTTAATTAATTTCCGTTCGAGGTATGCGTAGTATACCCGGAAAATTGGATGAGTACGTCGAGCTGAGGAAGCGGGGAAACGATAACAGGGATATATATAGCGCGCAGAGAGAATTTGATGTTCGAAAGTTTGGACGCTCTAGTTCGACACTTTAATCGAAACCTCGCGAGATTTCGCTCGCGTAAAGTTCTCGAAACACTACCCGACGATAATCAATATGCTTCGTGATTTAACGGGGTTAATGGGACGGAAAAAAAAAAATCATATGGCACAACTCGAACGTGCGATTGCTGAAAATTATTCGACAATCGTGGTGAACAAACATTTCGATTCAAATTTTAAAAACTTTAGATCGATAAACAAAATTGAATAAAAAAATAAATAAATAAATATAAATGAATAAATATTTGGAGTTTCAAAACTATTTCTTCGCAATTGGTCCTTGTTCATAATACGCTTTTTCATCGAGACCCAAGCTTAAGGGCTTACTACCCTTGCGCGCGCTGAAAACCGAGTAAATTTGAAAAATTATTATAAAGATTATATGAGGAAAAAAAATCTTAATTGTTGATTTCACATTTTTCATTAACTTTTCAACTATAAGAAAAAAAATAAAAATTTTTTTTTTTTCAATATAAACAAAATTTTTTACGGATATATATGGACTACTGATGAAAACCATGGCCGCCTCATTGTCGACATCATAACTTCACCAAAAATTCTTCAGTCTGCAAAAATAAAAAAGAATCTAGTAAAATAATGTAGTTTCAATAGTCTGACGGAGGGAATTTTTTTTTTCCTTCAAAAATAAAGAAATTGGAGTATTTTAAACTTTAGTAAGCAATTTAAAAAAAAAACAATTAGTGTTTAATAATTTATACAAAATTGTCCAACCAAAAAATTTTAAAAACCTCTCGTCAGACTATAGAGAAAATAATTATCAAGATTAAAAAAAAAATGAAGTTAAAAAATATTAAAAATTGACTGAGCTATCGCGTTGACACTGTCAAAAACATAATTTCGAGAAAAACGCGTTTAAATAATATTAATATTATTTAAAAAGTTTCAACATTTTTTTTCTTATACACGAAAAGTTAATAAAAAATGTGGAATCAATAACTTAATTTTTTTTCCACCATATAACACTTACAATAATTTTTCAAATTTACTCGGTTTTCAGCGCGCGCAGGGGTATGTGAGTCCTCAATGAAAAAAAAAAGAAAAATCGCAATGAAGCACTCTGCAAATTTCCAAATTGTAGGATTTTTTTTTACACCCAAGGAGCGAAGCGTGCGAGAGTGAAAATTTGTCGAAAGAACAAATGCAACGGCGATTGTGTCCGATATAGAGTGAATTGGAATTTGATGAGCTCGGTGATGTACGTGCAGTCGTTCACATACGAGAATTCAAAGTGGGTCGAAGCGTAGGAAGAAAATAAATAAACGGGAAATATGAAGAAAAATGTTTGTCCCTCTTCTTCTCTATTTCACAATTTCTCTTCCATTTCTCTCTGTCTCGTATTCCTGGCCAGTGAAGTCAGTCCCTGAAACAAATGGATTCGACAAACAAACACATCCGGACACAATTCGGTAAACATAAAATAGGAACCACGAGCTCACCCTTCCTTCCCTTCACTCGGTAAAATCAGTCGCTTCCCTCTAACTCTGTCTCTCTTTTTCTCGCTGTCGGTCTATGCTGCTCTCTTACACTCGTGTTCTGAATAAGAAACGAGCGATTTGCACAAATTATACCGAGCGAGCAAGAGACGCAGACACATCGGAAGAACGAGGTCTTTCACGAGAGGTCGGTGGATCATATGCTCGTAAAATATATAGATATACAGCAGCGGGTTATCAGGTGAATCGGGCGCTTGCACGCGATTTGAAAAGTTTATGAGAAATTCTTCAAACTCCTTTGGCAGATAACAAAAGTTTAAAAAGCCGTTTTTTTTTGTCTTATTTGGAGGTTGAACCGCGACATACACATGGGGGGGGGGGGGGGGGGGGAGAGTGTGTGGTTTTTAGTGGGAAGAAGCGCTGATGGAAAGGGCCCTTAAAGGAATGGTACGAACAAACAAACAACGTGTTTTATTTTTGTCATTTTGCAAGAAAAAAATTAGACGAAAAATCCCAAACGAGATATCGTTAAAAATGTTTCTTCGACCTTGTGAAAAAATATTTAGAAAGATATATTTAAGGGGTGTGGCCACGGTAGCAGGTATAAAACATGTGCGCATTCATTAATTTTTTTTTTTTATGAAAAAGTGATTTATTTATAAAACTAATTACACATCTATTTAGTATAAATATCAAGCTAATAAAAAATATTTTTTTTGTTTTTTTTGTTATACAAAATGGCCGACTACTGCTAGTTGCTTTAGGTATCTTTTCTTTTCGACCGTGACATTTGGCATCCACAATTTTTGACATGGAACAAAAAAAAAAATTCTCGTTAATCTACGTCAGAATACCTAGAGAAGTACGTACGGAATTTGAAAAATATTGTTTTGTTCGGATATTGTAGGCATTTGAACTCAAAAGGTGAATTTCCAGTGAAAAATTTCGTATAAATCTGGTCATAAATATTATTTTTGTATGAAAAAGTGATTTATTTATAAAACTAATTACACATCTACTTAGTATAAATATCAAGCTAATGAAAAATATTTTTTTTTGTTTTTTTTTGTTATACAAAATGGCCGACTACTGCTAGTTGCTTTCGGTATCTTTTCTTTTCGGCCGTGACATTTGGCATCCACAATTTTTGAACTGGAACAAACAAAAAAAATTCTCGTTAATCTACATCAGAATACCTAGCAAAGTACGTACGGAATTTGAAAAATATTGTTTTATTCGGATATGGTAGGCATTTGAACTCAAAAGGTGAATTTCCAGTGAAAAATTTCGTATAAATCTGGTCATAAATTTTTTTTTTGTATGAGAAAGTGATTTATTTATAAAACTAATTACATATCTATTTAGTATAAATATCAAGCTAATAAAAAAAATTTTTTTTTTGTTTTTTTTTGTTATACAAAATGGCCGACTACTGCTAGTTGCTTTCGGTATCTTTTCTTTTCGGCCGTGACATTTGGCATCCACAATTTTTGACCTGGAACAAAAAAAAAAATTCTCGTTAATCTACATCAGAATACCTAGAGAAGTACGTACGGAATTTGGAAAATATTGTTTTTTTCGGATATTGTAGGTATTTGAACTTGAAAGGTGAATTTCCATTGGAAACATTTCATATAAAACTGCTCATAAAATGGAAAATTTTTAATTAATCAGAAATTCCGTACGTGCTTCTCTACGAAATGCAATTAGAAACATAATTAAAAAATTTCAAGTCAATCTGGTAAAAATTGTCGACGTTATTTATCACGCGGCGCGCTCGGGTACTCTATGGCCGTGCCAGAGGTAGGCTTGCGTTATACGCTCAAAGTCGGTGAAAAAAAATACTAACTACTACCTTAACTTAACTTGACTTATTTTTATGATGATAAAGCAACGTTTAAGCAATAAAGAACTGATTTTTTGAAAATTCTACCGTGAATATACCGCTTCAAAAAATGTTAAAGTTCTATTTTTGTGATGTTTACTTTTTTTAATAATATTTTTTATGATTTCTTAGTTCCACATGCAAATATTTGTTTGACATAATCGCAGAGACGTTTTTCGACTATGGCTTTGGAGTTTTTATATGACATTTTAATTTTGGTATATAAAAATAATGAAATACAATTTTTTGACCGCAATTTTAAAGATAATGATTCAATTCATGATTTTTAATATGAAAACCACCGATACGAGAGAGCGGAGTGCTTGTCGGCAAATTACGGTAATCTCTTTGAATCACGCCCTTGTTACTTGTCTGCCGGAACTTCGGATTAAACGTTTTTCTTCTTTATTCATACACGAGAGTCTCTGAGACTTCAATTCGTGATACTACTAACAGTAATAATACGGGAGAGAAAAAAAAAAGAAAATCTCGCCTACCGAGAAGTACTTTCTTCTCGAGAGTCCCGCTGCGCGACACCGATCTCTCGTGCTGTACCGTACGGGCGATTTCATGAAAAATCGAATCATTGAACTCCGAAAATTTTGAAATTGAACCATTATGCTTTTATATAATTGAATAAAAAATCATCAAAATTATCGTTTTTATATGAAAATCTAATTTTTATTATTTCTTCCAAATTATAATACCATAGCATTTTTTTGGAATTTTTAGAATCCCGAAAAACCGCCCTTATCGTGAGATTCGCTCGTTCGTCCGTCCGTCCGTCTGTCGGTCGACGCTTTAACTCCCAAACCGTTTAACTTATCAACTTGAAACTTGACACGAGGTTAGACGGAACTGTTCCAAAGATGAATCCCGAGTGATTTAAAAAAAACAAATTTTTTGACAATTTGGCGAACCAAAATGTGTGAACTGGATAAAAAAAATTTTGTCTGTTCTGTCGAGTGTGGTATCATTTGAACCGGCTCACTTTGAGGATTGAATATATAGCTTTGAATAAAAAGTCTATGGGCTTTTAGAGTTGTACAAATATTTAAAAAATAATTAATCAAATTCCAGAAAATTCACCGCACTGGTCGGTTTGTTATGGAACATCAAAACCATCGTTGTTATATAAAAATCTGATTTTTATTATTTCTTAACGTGCTTGTTTTAGAGGTAGGATCTTTACACTAATATGAAAATTCAAAATTATCATACCATAGCATTTTTTCCAATTTTTAGAATCCCGAAAAACCGCCCTTATCGTGAGATTCGCTCGTTCGTCCGTCCGTCCGTCTGTCGGTCGACGCTTTAACTCCCAAACCGTTTAACTTATCAACTTGAAATTTGGCACGAGGTTAGAGGGAACTGTTCCAAAGATGAATCCCGAGTGATTAAAAAACAAAAATATTTTTGACAATTTGGCAAGGCAAAATGTGTGAACTCGATAAAAAAAGTTTTGTCTGTTCTGTCGAGTGTGGTATCATTTGAACGGGCTCACTTTGAGGATTGAAAATATAGTTTTTAAGAAAAAGTCTATGGGCTTTTAGAGTTGTACAAATATTTAAAAAAATAATTAACCAAATTTCAGAAAATTCACCGCATTGGTCGTGTTTGTTATGGAACATCAAAACCATCGTTGTTATAGAAAAATCTGATTTTTATTATTTT
Source organism: Oxytorus armatus (assembly GCA_958009045.1). NCBI lineage: Eukaryota > Metazoa > Arthropoda > Insecta > Hymenoptera > Ichneumonidae > Oxytorus > Oxytorus armatus. The sequence goes on along the minus strand of OY253754.1, from coordinate 12,845,426 downwards.
TTAACGTTCTTGTTTTAGAGGTAGGATCTTTATACTAATATGAAAATTCAAAATTATCATACCATAGCATTTTTCCAATTTTTAGAATCCCGAAAAACCGCCCTTATCGTGAGATTCGCTTGTTCGTCCGTCCGTCCGTCTGTCGGTCGACGCTTTAACTCCCAAACCGTTTAACTTATCAACTTGAAATTTGGCACGAGGTTAGAGGGAACTGTTCCAAAGATGAATCCCGAGTGATTAAAAAACAAAAATATTTTTGACAATTTGGCAAGGCAAAATGTGTGAACTCGATAAAAAAAGTTTTGTCTGTTCTGTCGAGTGTGGTATCATTTGAACGGGCTCACTTTGAGGATTGCAAATGTAGTTTTAAATAAAAAGTCTATGGGCTTTCAGAGTTGTACAAATATTTAAAAAATAATTAACGAAATTCCAGAAAATTCACCGAATCGGTCAATTTGTTATGGAACGTCCCGTACATACATCCCATAGATATATACGCAGCGTACCAATTCAAAGAATCCAAAGAACCGGATGTGCCTCTCGGATAAACGTCCATTGGCCTCGTGCTGTCGAACCCGTTAATGACGCGATCGACGTACCAACAGAGAGTCCTTTCGCTTGCCAGGACCGTACTTTCTCCTTTATTAAACACAAACGCGCGAGAGTAAAATTACTCACGTTTACACCAGTGGCTTCTCATCATTAGCTAGAAAAACTCGTTTCTTGTATCTCCGTACTATCGTTGAACTTTCACCCTGTCCCCACCCCTCCCTCAAATTATTTTCCACCGTGTACATTTAGTTCTGCTTGTACGTTGAAGAACAAACGAAAAAAATTTCGTTAGCACACTTTTATTTTTATCAACTTTTGTTCGGCATTATAAAAACGTTCCTTTTTTTTTTCCAACTCTCACCGGTAGATGAGGAAAGTGGTAATACGAGGGCGAGGATGAAACTAACTAAAATCCACTCTTCAATTTCTCATCAAAAGCTGACGAGAAGTGAACGAAGAAAAAAACCAAACTCACATCGAGATTCGCCAGAGTGCATGTAATCTAAAGGGTACGCGAGATCGAGAATTGATTTTTTTTTCTTCTTCGCCCAACCAAACTCTCGTTCGCATATAACATCTATGTATATATAGACGTTCTATATTCGTTGTGGACGAAGCTCCGCGTGCATTTAATCGTATTTCACGGTGGAACTGGTCCATTCTCCTCATCTCTCCCTCTCTCTCTCATCTCTATGTTTCTTCTCTTTCTCCCACAATCTCTCATCTCCTTTACTACGATTTCGATCATACACCACTCACCGATCCCGTTCACCCATAAAAGCGATTTTGTCTCTCGCGTGCACTACGCGAACTACGAGCATAGAGCCTCGTCATAGATGGCGCTGGTATCGGCGTAACAGAGACACGATATATCGGAGGATAAAACTCTCGATCGTCGAAACTATCGACGCTGTTGCACATGCATACTTCTCATTCATTCTTGCTCGTTTCATTCGTCGTTCGTGATTTAGTTTTTTCTCTTTTTTACCCTCCCCCCTCATTCATTCTTTGTCTCGTTTATCCTCGTCAAGAGAGCAATCGTTGTTCCGCGCTTCTTTTTTTTCGCCATTTTTTTTTTTTTTCCTACCTTCGTAATTCATTGTTCTTGTTTCGTATTCTTTTGTTCTTTATTTGACGGACAAGCGTCTCTTCGTTTTGCCTCAGCTGAGCCAGCATCGCATTTATAGGACACACACAGACACACACACAAACACGGGATAGAGTAATCGGCAAAGAGTCAGAAATCCCGATTTGTTTTTTTGCTTCCTCGTAGACGCCACTCTTTTTTGTATTTCACTTCGCTTGTACATTTGTTGTAGGCAATTGGAAATAAACACGAGGGAAGACAAAATGGCCGACTCTCTCACTACCGTCGCTCGAAAGTTCAGTTTCTCAAGTATCAAGATGATTTTTCATGAATGTTTGTTGTTCGATAAGTTTTGAGAACGTTGATGTCGAAATAAACGGGAAAATTTGCAAATTCACGATGGCGGAGTCTAGGGGCTCCACTGAAGAATAAAAAAGAAGCGTGCTAATTAGATACTTGCACTGTTTTCTTCCTTGAAGCTCTTTCAGCGAGACAAATTAATGACGAAGGAAACATCAAAACGGTCTTTGACGATAACTGTATTCGTGTAAAAAATTTGCAGCAGTTGTCACGGTCGATATTCGGAAAATTCGAAAATCTAAAGTATCACTGATTTCCTTGAAATATCGTCAAAACATCATTGAGTTATTCGAAAATTCGTTCTGTTTTACGTAACATTTAAAATGTTTAAAAGTTATTCAATACCGATCTCGAGCGAAAACTACGGGAATAAATTTGTATAGGGCAAAGTGTAGACAAAGAAAAATCGAAAAATGGGTTTTTCTTGAAAACCAAAGACCCTGAAAAGTTAATGAATATTCTGGAGGGAATATTTAGGTCGAATAATAATTTATTCATCAGTATGACATTTCGTTTGAGGATTGGGAAATAGTTGAGGGCTCACATACCGCTGGGCGCGCTGAAAACCGAGTAAATTTGAAAAATTATTATAAAGGCTATATGGTGAAAAAAAAATTAAATTATTGATTTCACATTTTTCATAAACTTTTCAACTATAAGGAGAAACATTTTAAACAGTTAAAAAAAAATATTAACATTATTTTTATAAGGGTAAAAATGGACTACTGATGAAAACCATGGCGCCTCCTCGTCGACATCATAACTTTATCAAAAATTATCCAATCTACAAAAATATAAAAAAATCTAGTAAAATAATGTACTAGTAAAAGTGTGATGGAGGGATTTCATTTCTTTTTTCAAAAATAAAGAAATTACAGTATTTCAAAATTTAGTATGCAATTTAAAAAAAAAATAGTGTTTAATAATTTATAACAAATTGTCCAACCAAAAGATCAAAAAAATCTCTCGTCAGACTATAGAGAAAATAATTATCAAGATTAAAAAAAAAAAAGTTAAAAAAATATTTGAAATTGACTGAGTTATCGTGCTGACACTGTCTAAAAACGTAGTTTCGAGAAAAACGCGTTTAAGGAGGGAAATAGGGTTAGACGGTTCAAAAAATCGATTTTTTTAAATTTTATAAATTGTTAGTGAAACTATTGAAAAATATGTTCCCAAAATTTTAAATGAAAATTCCGACTCGTTCTATTGCTATAAGCCATTAAGGGGGGAAATAGGGTTAGGACAGCGTTTTCTCAATGATTTTCATGTATTTTTTTATAATATAATAAATGAATATAATTTATTGAAACTTTGAGAACATTTTATACATATATTTAAGTATATACCATCAAATTTTATACATATTTTTAAGTATATACTATAAAACATTAGCGACCCCATATTGCTTGTTTTTCTTGGTACTATTTTTTCAAACGCGTTTTTCTGAAAACGACGTTTTTTTAACTTGCGTACACGCTAGTTTGAAAAGTTTTCAACCAATCGTTTTGAAAATTGGCAGTTACTTTCTTCATAGTATTGCGCTTTATATGAACCTAAAATCGGAATATTATCATTATTTGAAATAATTTTTTTTTTGCAAATAAAGTTGTAAAAAATGGCAAAAAATCATACTTTTTTGTTTTGACCCCTGTAAAAAATTCAATTTTCTATTTTTTCGATAGCATTTAGGTTCATATAGAAGAGAGACATATATTAAAAGTAAATTCCAACCTCGTTCGATTTCAGATGAAAATTGCGGCTTCCAGAATGTACGCAAAATGCTGAGTCTGATTGTGACCTGCAATATGGGGCCGCTAATATTTTATAGTATATACTTAAATATACGTATACAAATTTTATAGTATATACTTAAATATATGTATAAAATATTCTCAAAGTTTCAATAAATTATATTCATTTTTTATACTATAAAACAATTCATGAAAATCATTGAGAAAACGCTGTCCTAACCCTATTTCCCCCCTTAAAGTTACCGGACCGCGTGTGACCGGCCCCGTTGTCCGGTCACATTTATTGCTATAATTTTGCAACGGAGTGGAATTTTCTTAAAATTTTTATCTTGAAAAATTCTTAATAGTACAAAGAATAAAAATCTGTTGAAAAAAATCGATTTTTTGAAAATTTCAGTGGTATGTGAGCCCCTAAATCGAGAATAGTACCACGATACGTGACGATCCCTGTGGCAAGTGGTTCTACTACAGGTTCACTGTGTCGTATGGCCCAACAAAAGGCAAACGGAGGGGGCATACGAGGTTCGTGCTAGCCACGAGAGCGAGAGTTAGAGATGAATTAAACAGAAGAGAAAAAAAAAACTCAATGCTTTAAACGCACTATTCCCTCTCACAACCATTATACAATGTATATATATATATATATATATATATATATATATATATATATATATATAAACAGTGATGAGTTTGGAGAATGGAAGTGGTTTATATACGTATACATTATACCCACACTTTCAGTATTAACGATCTGTGCACGGAGAGAGAAAAGGCAACTGACAACTCGTAGGGGGAACTCCAGTGCGTTCTCAGATTTCGTTGTGAACGGTACTCCAAAAAAAAAAAAATTCCCGACGGAGCGATATTACAGTGTCGTTAACCCGGGGGTGTAACAACAAATAAAGTTCGAACGTTATCAAATAAATTAATTGATTTTCAAACGTTTTTTTCTAACTTTATATCTCGTTTCATCATGTCGATCAAGGTGAGCGTCAAATATCATTTAATTACTCTTTAATTACCGAACGCGGGACCAAAAGTACCTTTTTCCATTTATACGAAATATCCAATGTGATATCTGGCAAATAATTGTAATTATTGTGAAAGTACGTTAACTAACATCCTTTGACTTTAAAAAAATTCATCCATCATTATCGTACTTCCAATTATTTGACTGTAGTAGTCGTTCGAATATGCGGGAAGTAATTCGTTACTTTTGACACCGAAAACCTCTTTCTTCAGCACCATTTTCTTCTCTCCTTCAACTTGATAAATCACGACTTATTCCGTAGGGATATTTTAATACTAAATGTACCAAGCGGGTGTCAATTGAGCCCTTTGAAAATTTATTTTAAATTCGTACATTCAATTGTTATTTCTTTTGCTCATCTGACTTTCTGTAAATTCGTTTGATTATTTTATTAGAAATCAGAAGTTATGTTACGAATTATTTCTTTTAATAGTTAAGAATTTCTTCCTAAAAATCAATGTTTATTTCATAAGGGATGAAATGATCATTTGTGTTGCCGGTACGTTTAGTGTTAAAGGAAGAGTTCAAGATTTCATAGACATTAATTTGTTCAGCAGTTTGTTCAGAAACACGAGTAAGATTTATAAAAACGTTCGATTTTCACTTACAGGACAAGTGTAGTTACAGGACTCTGCCAGGATGTAAAACGTTTTCTTTATTCGATCGTAAACAGCACACTTTACTGTATTCGTTAATCGAAATTTTTTGCCACCAAAATTATAGTACTTTTAATTTTTGACATATTTTTTCGACTCGACTCCCTTAAGTCGTTGTAACATTTTTTTATTTATCAAAAGTAAACAAAAATTGACGGAAGTACCCGGAAATATATGTAATTTTGGTGTACAGCTGGTCGTAAGAGACGGTGACAATATTTCACGAAATTATTATCTACCCCATCTGCAAAGTGGCCATTTAGAGATCAAGTGTTACATTCGACCCGCGTTACTTTCATGCCCTGTCGTATCAACTTCAAAAATAAAGATATTTTTCCATTGGATATTCTCGTCACGATTATTCGTGAAGCATTTATACGGATTCTGGAAGTTTATCGTTACGGTGGGATGTACCACAGATTTATGTATTCGCTTTTGGCGCGAAATCGCTCATTCTATCTCATATATACAGGATGCCCCAAAACTAGCACGTCAGATTGACAGGGGGAGTTAAATTGGCTCCGGACCTATCGGAATAAACAAATATAACCTCGGTAAAAGTCTTATGGTTTACGAGAAAGATCGTCTTTTTTGATTTTTCGGAAAATCCCTACTTAGTACTTGTTATTCAGCTACCACTGCTATGAATTACGAAATAGGTACCTAAGGCGGTAAGCAAACTGGTTCTAAGAAAAAAAAATTTGTACTTTTGTGAGAGTATGAGGAAACAGAAAAAAAATAATATTTTATGATTTATTTGATTTTTACAAAATGTGTTCAAATTTTCTACCTCCAACTCTAATACACAAACGGCACATATTTTAGGAACAAAATATGAATAAACTCCAAGTAATTCATAGCAACGGTAGCAGATTAACAAAGTACTAAGTAGCGATTTTCTGTGAAATAAAAAAAATACGATTTTTCTCGAAAACCATGAGACTTTTACGGGCGGGTATCAAACGTATGAAATTTTATTCCCGTGTGTATCAATTCTCATCTATTATTTCCATCGTGTAAAATTCCCGTCGTGTAAGCTTCCCGTCGTGTAAGATTCCCATGGTGTTCAACTCTCGTCGTGCTACTTCACTTTTCAAAATTCGATCGTTCGAGCCCGAGATCTGCTTAACTGCCGGACGCTTAATTGCGTTCGTGTAAAATCTCTGTCGTGTAAGATTCCCGTCGTGTAAAATTCCCGTCGTTCGGAACTCTCTTTGCGGACTAGTGGGGGTATACATGGGGCGGACAAGTGGGGGTATACATGGGGCGGACAAGTGGGGGTATACATGGGCCGGACAAGTGGAGGTGTACATGGGGCGGACAAGTGGGGGTATACATGGACCGGACAAGTGGGGGTATACATGGAGCGGATAAGTGGGGGTATACAAGTGGGGGTATACATGAGGCGGACAAGTGGGGGTATACAAGTGGGGATATACATGGGGCGGATAAGTGGGGGTATACATGGAGTTCCGAACGACCAGAATTGTACACGACGGGAATCTTACACGACAGGAATCATACACGACGGGAATCTTACACGGCGTGAATTTTACACGAAGGCAGTTAAGCGTCCGACAGATGAGCAGAACTCGGGCCCGGTCGAACAAATTTCGAAAACTGCGGTATGACGACGAGAGTTGAACACCATGGGAATCTTACACGATGGGAATAATACATGGGAATTGATACACATGGAAATAAAATTTCATACGTTTAATAGCCTCCCGACTTTTACTGATGTCATATTTGTTCATTCTGATAGATCCAGAGCCAATCTAACCCTCGTGTCACACTCTGACTTGCTAGTTTTAGGACAGTCTGTATATACACATATGTAAAAGGGGAAGAATAAAGAATATATCGAGTTTGTAATAATGTATGTTACGCTGATCGTAAGCCCCTCGAGTTCATAACTATAACCATATATACACATATATACACTCGAAATAAACACTGTGAAATACTCTTCCATTTTCATCCCCCCACCGAAAGCTCAGGTCGTTTTTTTTTCTTTTCTGTCCTCTTCACCTCGATAAAGTGTACTCGATCCTAACGATATATACATAATGTGTATATGTGTGAAATGTGTGCTCGTAGTCTCTGTTGGCAAAGAGGCAAAATCGTTTGACTTGTATCCGTAGGGGAGAACGGGGTAAAATGGCCCCCGTCAAAATTATCAAACGAACAAATGTTTACAGTGATACATTTTTTAATTACACAATTGTAATTACAATGCACGAAAATATATATAATTAGAGTCCTAATGGCAAAACGGTGGTCAATGCGATTTTTTTTTTGCGCACATTTCAAGTCAGCGAGAAAAAAAAATTAGAAACAGGCTTTCCGCCCCAGTTTTGGGTCAATTCTCAATGAGTCGAGACAATGTTCAAATGTTAAACGACGTGAATTCATGTTGATATTCGATAAATTGAGAAATTTTGATGCCATTTTGCCCCGGATATATTTTTACTCGGACGCGATATGAGACTGGTTAAAAAATTGTATTTTTGAGATGACAAGCAATGAATTTAGCTGCGTTATTTCCTTAGGTGGGCCATTTTGCCCCCGTCTTATCATTATATATATATATATGCATGCGAATATATCCAACATGCATGGAGCGTAGGTTTGTGGTTGCTCGTGTGGAATGCTAAACGACTACTTATCGAGGCTAACCGCACACAAAACCACATACACACACACGGAAAGCGCAAGCTAAACGTGAAATAGCTCTTGGGATTCCCCCTTTAAACTTTCTCGCTTACACGTCGGTGGCCAATACAAAGGACCAACGGACGAAACGTACTGCGAGGACGAGCAACCATAATAATACTAACTCGTCGATTTTCTATAATTCCACCAACGTCGAGCTTGAACTTACGAAATCGGCGAGCTCTTCGCACGCGTTCATCCATTCACGAGTACGCAATCGCTCCTGGCTAACGGAAAATCATTGTTGTGGACTAAAGTTTCGAAGCCGTCGAAAGAACGAGCGGTAATTTTAATTGGTAGAGAGCAACCGAACGTTCTGGAATGATTAGATCACAATCTGTTTGATCGTAAACGATTTTTACATTAGATTTTGAAGCAAAGATCATAAAAATTACTAGAAGTTAATTTTCTTTAAGGCCGTAGTCTGGTCTAGAGCGAGATTTTTGACGTCATTTCTAATGTGCAATAACGTTTAAACCGTTGAAGTTGTCTTGATGAAAATTTACCCACGTAGAAATTACCAGTATACCAGGGGTGTTAGTTGAAATTTGCCGGTTTTTTCGATAAAGAAAACACTTAATTTTCAGAGGAATCTCAAAATTTTTTTACTCAAAGTATATTGACCATTGGTTTCTACACATTTCGCCCATCTCTCAGGCAAATTATGGATACCATCCCAAAAAAACTTTTTCACTTTCGAGGTAAACCATTCGACGAGCCATTTTTCGACTTCTTCAAAATTAGCGAAGCACTGCTCTGCAAGGGAGTGTCCCATCGATGCGAAAAGGTGATAGTCGGACGGGGCGAGGTCTGGAGAGTACGGCGGGTGTGATAATATTTCCCAATTAAGTGTTTTTAATGTGTCTTTCACCAGTTTAGCGGTATGAGACGGCGCGTTGTCATGTTGCAAGATAACTTTGCCATATCTTCGGGCCCATTCCGGCTGTATTTCGATCAACGCATAATTCAAATTGATCATTTGTTGTCGGTAGAGATCCTTGTTCACCGTTTCACCAGGTTTTAACAACTCGCAGTACACCACACCACACTGGTCCCACCAAACACAGAGCATTGTCTTACGGCCAAAGCGATTTGGCCTTGCAGTCGATGGGCCAGCTTCACCAGGTGAAAGCCATGATTTTTTTCGCTTCGGGTTCTCAATATAAATCCACTTTTCGTCCCCCGTGACAATTCGATGCAGAAAAGATTTCCTTTCGTATCGTTGAAGCAGCATTTCACAAACGGTTTTTCGATTTTCCATTTGTCTATCGTTCAGCTGGTGTGGCACCCATTTTCCATACTTTTGGATCTCTCTCATGGCTTTTAAACGTTGGCAAATTGCTCCTCGAGTCACATTTGGTGTTTCTGCCAATTTTTGTTGCGATTGGGTTGGATCAACATCCAATAACGCCTGCAATCCCTCGTCTTCGAACTTTTTCGCTGCACCAGGATGTTCATTGTCTGTCAAATCGAAATCTCCCCTTTTAAATTGACGAAACCATGTCTCACATGTTCTAATCACTGGAGCATGTTCACCATAAGTTTCTACCAGCAACCGGTGAGCTTCAGCTGCTTTTTTCTTTTGATGAAATAAGAAAAGGAACGAATGCCGCAAATGCGATTTACTTGGAACGAAACTCGACATATTCACTGAGGTAAACAAATATGACGCTATTATTTTGGCGGAATGTGACTTGCGTATTTTTGTAGGTTAATGTCAATAGAAAAAAATGACATACGTGCCAAATCATAGAAATGTATACATATTGCTAGCGACATCTACTGGTAAAACCGGCAAACTTCAACTAACACCCCTGGTAATTCTACTGGCCAAGCTTTGGGCCAATATTGGCGGCCAAACTTTGGCCGCCAGTACTGGCCCCGTACTGGCTGACTATCTGGCCATACTATGGGCCATACTGCGGGCCGTACTACGGGCCATACTACGGCCCAGTATAAAATACAGTCTTATGCCAGTACTGGTTGAATTCTACTGGCCAAGCTTTGGGCCAGTATTGGCGGCCAAACATTGGCAGCCAGTATTGTTTCAGTACTGGCTGACAATCTGGCCAAGCTTTGGGTCAGTATAAAATATCGTCTTTTGCCAGTACTGGTTGTCAATCTGGCCGCACTACGGGCCGGTATAATAACCAGATCTGGGCCAAAATAGGCTATAAAATACGGCCAAGCTCTGGCTTCGATACGGGCTTAGTACTGGGCTATAGAAAATGCCAATACTGAGAGTATTTCACTTTAACAGTTGCGTTCTGTAATGTAATTGTAGATTATGTTATTCTGATCAAAAGTCCATTATTTTGCAAACAACCAAATTGTTGAATTAGAATTTGCCCTGAACTTTAAATTGCACGATTAATACAATATTTTTTAGTGTAATATTTGCTTCATATAGCCTATATTTTATAAACACCGTTCTATAAACATTTAAGTACGTATTTTAGACCTATATATGTACATAGTCTCTTATTAATAAAAACTACTCCGAGTATTCAGTATATATCAAGTGTATTTAATTATCAAACATTTATGCATAAAAAACCCAGACAACACAGACATCCGAAGAACGTCCTTACGTCCAAAGTACATCCTTTGGACGTACGTGTGCTGCTTGGGAAACATCTGGTAACGTGGTAAAAAGAAATATGAATTACTCCCAGGGAGAAATAGAATTTAAATAGACATTGGCTCGGCGTCCACTAGACGCCAAAAGCATCTAAAAGACGTCGATTCGATATCTATTTAATTTGCCATTTCTCGCTGAGATGTAATTTGCACCGTCGGCAAAATCGTCTGCCAAGATCCGGCCCAATGAAATAACCAGTATTGGTACGACCGTTGGTGCCAGTAGTAAGCTAGAAGTTTGCCAGATCTGGGCCAGTGTCCGGGCCAAAGTCCGGGCCAAAGTCTGGGCCAAAGTCTGGCCCAAAGTCAGAGCCAAAGTCCGGGCCAAAGTTCGGGCCAATTAAATAACCGGTACTGGCCCGACCGTTGGTGCCAGTATAACGGCCGGCTATTACACTCCTGTACCGAATCTGTACTGGCCCAATACTGGCAGCCAGTACCAGCACTACGGCAACCAGTATTGGCCCAACGCTCGGCCGTTACAATTTTTCTACGAGGGTACACGTGCATTTATTGATCCTTAGAGAATATTTGTACATTAAAAAAAAAATTATTTTAAATATTTTCATGTAGTTTTTTGCCTTGTTGCAACATGGTGCGCCGAATCTGAAAAAAAAAAATCTATATATTCTCAATCTGTATGAGTATTCTGAGCACTGGTAGCAGAATTGGTACTTAAAAAAATTTTTTGACAAAATAGCGGCCTGTTGAACTTTCATTGATGATATTTCATACATTTTCGGGTATTCGACGAGTTATAAAATGTCGGCAAAATTATTGTTCGACTCAATAAATTTTTTTTTTAATTACCAATTTTGCTACCAGTGCTCAGAATACTCATACAGATTGAGAACATATATATATATTTTTTTTTTCAGATGCATACAACATCGTCCAGAGTGGGCGCCGATTTCGGCGCACCATGTTGCAACAAGGCAAAAAACTACATGAAAATATTTAAAATAATTTTTTTTTTTAATGTATAAGTATTCTCTAAGGATCAATAAATGCACGTGTAAATTTTCATCAAGACAACTTCAACGGTTTAAACGTTATTGCACATTAGAAATGACGTCAAGAATCTCGCTCTAGACCAGACTACGGCCTTAAGATCGCACGATTCTTTTGGTCTTTGGTTCGGTCATGTTGACGTCGCCATTTTGAATCGCAATGTTTTTAGGACAAGTTCGAAATGAGCGAGTTTGGGGAAGATTAGTCTTCAATTTCCGTTTCAATCGAATCATTCCTCCTCGGTTCTTTAATTATATCGACGCCGCCATTTTGAATTTCAATGTTTTCATGGTTAATGTTCGAGATTAACGAATTTTGATGTTCTTCGATATGAATTTTTATTGAAATTCGATGATCCTGTGAATAAATAGCAATCTATTTGATCGTAAACGATTTTTCTATTAGATTTTGAAGCAACGATTATTAAAATGACTAGAAGTTAATTTTCTTTAAGAACCCGCGATTCTTTTCGTCTTTGGTCTTTTGGTCTTTTGGTCATGTTGACGTCGCCATTTTGAATCGCAAAGTTTTTAGGTCAAGTTCGAAATGAGCGAGTTTGGGGAAGATTAGTCTTCAATTTCCGTTTCAATCGAATCATTTCTTCTCGGTTCTTTAGTAATATCGACGCCGTCATTTTGAGTTTCAATGTTTTCATGGTTAAGTTCGAAATTAACGAATTTCGATGTTCTTGGATATGAATTTTTGATGAAATTCGATGATCCTGTGTTCATTAGTCAATATTGCGTGTGCGACATTTTGATTTTCGAAATTTTGACTTTGAATTAAAAATGTGTCATCTCAAAAACCTCTTTATTTTGGGTATTCCTTAATATTGGATATTTTTCGTTGTCTCTTCAGCGATATTAACAATACACAATTTACCAATTGCGTTTTGATTCAATTGCCTCTCATCACATTATATCTTTTGAACTCTTTCCAAAATTAACAGCACTTTAAGACTAATACTTTTTTTAGGCGCGCCGAAAAACACATTTGATCTTGAAAAGTCCTCGACAGCATAACTGTGTCTTTTAAGTAAAAAAAAAAACTTGTTTGTCCTGTTTCAGATTCTGTTGACTGTCGTTCTAATGATTACCTGTTTCGCGGTGGCGACACTGTCACAGGAATCCCAGGAACGTGTGCCCAAATCACGAGTATCCGATGACCAATTAGACATAGCATTGAATGACCAGCGTTACCTGAGACGCCAGATCAAATGTGCCCTCGGCGAGGCACCCTGTGATCCGGTCGGTCGTCGTCTCAAAAGTATGTTTAGTCTTGCTTTTGTGCATACATATTTAGAAAAAAAATTGTCCTAATTGATCGTATATTGTTTCAGCATCATTTTTAGGCATTCAAACATTTTTCCTAGTTGAACACGAGGCTTTTGTCAATTTTGGCTTTCTCGTAGATGAAGCTCTGTGCATTCGGAAAAAATTGATGTCAAAGCAATATGCTAATTTCAATTTCCACGATTTTTCTCTCAATTAATATTGATAGTTTGATTATTCTGGATTTTCAACGGATTTTTCCTAAACTTAAAAATTCCATAAACTTCAAATACTTCGCTTGATTGTTCTCCAAATTCAATAGTGAACAGTACTTAACGGTAATTTGTGTAGAAAGTTTTCGTTTGACAGATGGAAAATTGCACGAGTTATGCGGACATTTTTGGAAAAAGTGAAAATGTTATCATTACTGAAAGAGTTTTTTTAAATTCCTGATTATTATAAGGGTCACGAGGCAGCGTCACTTGTGTGCAAAATTTCAGACTTATCGGTTAATCCGTTCTGAAATTATGGGGGTTGTATTTTTGCAGCCTCATCTATCAAAAAAAAAATTTCTCAATCACATCGATAAATACAAAAAGTACATTACTAAAAGAAGACGATAATTGAAGAATTAAAAAGTTATGATTCAAAGTTTTGCACAGATTTCAAGAACGGACAAAGATCGCGAAAATTTTTCACTCTCGTTTATACATAAACATAAAGAAGATATATATATAAATATACGTTCTGTATATATCTTGTCAGCTGCTTTTATTCCCATTTTCTTGGTACAGACGGACCTTTTAATCGTATTTTAAAGTTTCGGTGTCGGGCGAGAGACGCTCGCTTTCACCCTCGCGGTTCGCGTTCTCTCGAAGGGCTAGACCGGCTCTGAGAGAGACAGGAAGAAGTTACTCTGCTCACTTATATCAATTTAAAGCTCCGATTACGAGAGATCCAGACGGCTGGGCTCTCCTTTCTCTCTCTCTCTCTCTCTTTCTCTCCCTCTCTCTCTTATCCTACCCTTTTGGAATTTATACGCGGATTACGATCGTTAAATAATTTCCGGATTGTTCATACAACGTATTTCCATATTATACATGTTTATCACCGTGATATTCTCTAATATATATATTCTCTAAATTCTTACCCCTCCCCGTATTAAACAACTTTACAAAATCGAAATGCGTAAAAATTCGTGTTGTCATTGCACATTTCCTTAAGATTTCAGATTTTTCAATTGAACATAACTCGGTATGATTCGTAACGTAAGATCGTTAAACGTACCGACCGATTAACACCATTTTTTTTTTGTTCATTTTCAATTAACAAAAAGTCTCAAATTTTCAAAAATCTATGTTACAACTTTGAAAATCAATAAAAAAAATGTACAAAAAACCGTAGCTTGATGAACCAAGTGCCATTTCGAAGGTTCAACAATTACGAAGAAAATGAGCACAAAATGGCCTCTCAAATCCATCGGGAAGCGGAATTGAAGCCATTTTAGTAAACCAATTCGTTCAATTCATTCTTCTTTCACCCCATGGTCGTAAAAAAAAAATATCAGCAAATCTAATGCCCGTTTTTTTTGCGTCTTTGTGTTACAGGCCTCGCACCGTTGATACTACGTGGCTCGTGTCCTCAATGTACGTCCGACGAGACGCGTCAGATAAAAAAAGTGCTCGCTCACATACAACGATTGTATCCGAAAGAGTGGGCGAAAGTGGTGAAGCAATATGCCGGCGCTTAAACGTCGAAGAAGATCGGAGAAGATAAGACCAAAAAAAAAAAAAGCAAAACAAAAAGCAAAAGGGAGGATCGTGATACAATAAATTAATATTGAAGAATTGACGAAACAAAATGTCGGATAAATGAGGTATTCGTTTTGAATTCGATTTAAATTTTCGTTGAAATTATTATTTATTTGTTTTTCACATGCTTTCGCGTTGAACGTTAATTCCCCCTGATACATACTGTCGTGAAACATTTTTTTTTTTGTTTACGAAGAAGAAAAGATTGAGGGAAAAAATGATTATTTACTCAGGTAGTCTGGTATAAGTGAGAAAAAAAAACGTCAGTGTAATAAAAAAATAAAACAATGAAAGAAGCAACATCGACAAAGACAGCACTTTGTATATGCATTTTATTACGGGGAGAGAGG
The DNA here is from genome assembly GCA_958009045.1 of Oxytorus armatus. NCBI lineage: Eukaryota > Metazoa > Arthropoda > Insecta > Hymenoptera > Ichneumonidae > Oxytorus > Oxytorus armatus. The sequence continues at coordinate 12,830,189 of OY253754.1, read as the reverse complement.
CAGTATACAAAATGTGCAAGTTTATATTTTCTCTCTTTATCTCTCTCCATCCCTCTCGGTTTCGAGCTTACTCGCTGAGTAAGGTATCCTTGTCACTGGGTTCGCGATTAAGGATCATTAGAATAATTATGCTATGTATATGCGAGCCCAAACTAATTTAACCGCAGACCTGCTCCCCCCCCTAGAACCACCCTTCCAGCGAGAGCATCCCTCTCTGCCTTTGCCATCTTCATTCTATCCTTTCGTCGTCTTATATTACGCCCGCTCCTCTCTGTTACGTATATAAAGAAGTCGTTGGACGAATAAGAGGGGATATAGATGAAACAGGAAATTTTTTTTTTTTTTTTTTTTTTCCCGAAAAGTTCTATAAGAAGGATTATATAATTGAGGGGTATAGCTCTCGGGATGACGTTGAGAGAATAAAAGAATTGCAAGAAGAATTTTTTTTACCCGCTGATAAAAGTAACGAACAAATCTAGGTCATTCGGTGTCTCGATGAACGTACTTCAGCGGGTAATGAGGCACTCTTTTTTTGCAAATCGATAAATCCAATTAGTCGAATTTTCCGAATTCTATGCATTAGGATCGTCCACTTTCTGGGGTTGTTTTTTTTTTCAATTCTTCAAACAGTATGTGGAGGTTGCTAAATATTTTTTGTACTCTCCCGAAACATCTGTTAACGATGAAAAAAATGATTACTCCTTTAACAAAACTCCATTTGCTCAAAAATGGAATAATTTTTTGTTTTTGTTCACTGACTCATTTAGCCAGGAGCATTTACAGTTTCTCTTCTGCCGCTCCTAAATAATTCCCGATCTTGCGAATCTTTCACGACTGTTTTTTTTTTTTTCAACAAAATAAATAAACAAAAATTGATAATGGATAACTTTAAGGGGGGAAATAGGGTTAGGACAGCGTTCTCTCAATGATTTTCATGAATTTTTTTATAGTATAAAAAATGAATATAATTTATTGAAACTTTGAGAATATTTTATACATATATTTAAGTATATACTATAAAATTTTTGAAGAATTTTCTTGAAAAACACCGAAAATATTAGCGACCCCATATTGCTGGTCACAATCAGACTCAGCATTTTGCGTACATTCTGGAAGCCGCAATTTTCATTTGAAATCAAACGAGGTTTGAATTTACTTTTATTATATGTCTCTCTTCTATATGAACCTAAATGCTATCAAAAAAATAGAAAATTGAATTTTTTACAGGGGTCAAAACTAAAAAGCATGTTTTTTTGCCATTTTTCACAACTTTATTTGCAAAAAAAAAATTATTTCAAATAATGATAATATTCCAATTTTAGGTTCATACAGAGCGCAATACTATGAAGAAGATAATTGCCAATTTTCAAAACGATTGGTTGAAAACTTTTCAGACTAGCGTGTACGCAAGTTCAAAAGAAGTTGTTTTCAGAAAAACGCGTTCGAAAAAGTGACGCGCTCGGGGCCTAAAGGAGAGCTACTCACTTTAATGGCTTATAACAATAGAACGAGTCGGAATTTTCATTTAAAATTTTGGGAACATATTTTTCAATAGTTTTACTAACAATTTATGAAATGAAAAAAAAAAAAATCGATTTTTTGAACCGTCTAACCCTATTCCCCCCCGTAATACCGATGAAGCTTGATTCCTGCCAAGTGTACATTTAATTAATTACGAGCAATCTCGATGAATAATTGAACGACGAAAAAGTACGAAGATGGCAAATCTAGCGTGCAAAGCACAATTTCTCGCCCCTATAGAGAACTCGGCGGGGAGGTGGGGGGGGGGGGGGGGATATATCCATTATTGAATTTCGTGGAATCGCACGAGCGATGATTCCAATGTCTGTTATACAGGTGTGCCGAATACAATTCTCCGTTGGGGTAGTTCGCTTAAACTGATTGCTAATTAATCTCGTTGGGGATGGATGAATAAGACAATAGTATTATCTAGACGTACATATATGTATATATATATATATGGGACATTTCGCGTTAAATCGATCTGGCTGTAATCCGTCACAATCAGGGATTTGGCCGAGAATTTTTCGTATTTTTATTACTACCCCCAAAATGCATGCAGTTTTTGTTATAGACTTTTTTAGTTAACCGTTGCTTACTAAGGATTAACAAAAATTTTATCACGTGAAACAAGAGGTTTCAAAGAAATCATAACTCGAGTTGGCGAGAGAAAAATCTAGAAAAACACTGTATGGCTTTTAGTGATGTAAACAATGATATGAAAAATATCCAAATCCCAGACAGTGAGGATCATAGTTAGGGCGATTTGAAATGGAATGTCCCATGTATAAATATATATATATATATATATATATATATATATATATATATATATATATATATATATATATAAATATAAATGTCTGTATGTAGTTGTCCTGGTCTGAATGGATGGAGAGGGAAAGTGAATGGGAGCATGGGGTACAATTCCCAAGAGAATTATTCCATTGCCCCTGCGAGAACTCTCTTTCTCCCTTGCGCTCTCTCCCTCAGTCTCGTCGGCTGCTCGTTCTTATTTTTCCCGAAAACAAAAGCAACTACTTTCCCGTCGAACCAGAGGAATAAGTAGAGACCCAGCGAGAAAGGGAGATAGAGAGAGAGAGAGAGAGAGAGAGAGAGAGAGAGAGAGAGAGTAGAGAAGAAAGATAGAAAATTGAAGATAAAGACGAGCCGAGAGAGAATACCGGCGTCCTAGTCGCCTGGAAAATGGGCAAAAGTTTGTTCGGAAGAGTTCTCACGCCTCGGACTCCTAAAGGACGAATGAGGAAGTAGAGTATGGGGGTTGGAAGAGGGACGAAAAGTGGGAGAAAGATAGGGTTAGTAAAAGAGGAACACAGTGGAAAAGAAGAGATGGAATTGTAGAGGGTCCAAGTGATTTCTTTCCTCGTTTCGTGGGAGTTCCGTGAGAGAGTGGGGGATTGAGTCTCTGGGACACGGTTAGCCCTCTTGCTCGCGTTACAGACAATCCTGTGTCCTCTGGGTAAAAGGAGTTTATATACGAGGACGAGGGAAACTCGCAAGAGATCGGGCTAAGCGTTTGGAGCTTTCCAAACGATACAAGTGGGGGGATCACAGTGGACAAAATCGAAGAAGACCAAGCCCCAAGCTGCGGCTCCACGATCCGCGCCGGGTTATCTATGTTTATATACACGAAGAGTATATATACGTACTATTTATATACCCTTTATATCTAACTTCCTCGCACAGCAAACTCCTCGTTGATACTCGCCGCCGAACCTCGTGGCGCGTGTAACTGCAAACGACGTTTCGATGATACATCGCCCGCAACATCGCACATATTCTGTATAAACTACATCATTGTGTGTACACACACACACAAACACTTTTCGACTCATCCCCCTTCTATTACCCCATACCGATGCGGGATATATCGTCTTCTTGTATCCTCCAAGAGGATATCTCTCCCGGGGATTATTGGGTCATACTTGTGTTCAACAGCGTACTACTGTTTCAACTTTTACCACGGTCGATATATCACTTCCAATCGCGGATAAGCTAAATGTCCCGGATGATGGTTGATTCATCCAATAATCCACTGTCTTATTGGCACTTTAATCAATATTTCAACGAGACTTTCCACGTAGAAATTGCCAGTATTTTACTGGCCAAGCTTTCGGCTAATATTGGCGGCCAAACTTTGGCCGCCAGTACTGGCCCCGTACTGGCTGACTATCTGGCCATACTGCGGGCCATACTGCGGGCCATACTATGGGCCAGTATAAAATACAGTCTTATGCCAGTACTGGTTGACTTCTACTGGTCAAGCTTTGGGCCAGTATTGGCGGCCAAACTTTGGCAGCCAGTATTGTTTCAGTACTGGCTGACAATCTGGCCAAGCTTTGGGTCTGTATAAAATATGGTCTTGTTCCAGTACTGATTGTCAATCTGGCCGCACTACGGGCCGGTATAATAACCAGATCTGGGCCAAAATAGGCTATAAAATACGGCCAAGCTCTGGCTTCGATACAGGCTTAGCACTGGGACTATAGAAAATGCCAATACTAAGAGTACTTCACTTTAACAGTTGCGTTCTGTAATGTAATTGTTGATTAGGTTATTCTGATCAAAAGTCCATTATTTTGCAAATAACCAAATTGTTGAATTTTAATTTGCCCCAAACTTGAAATTGCACGATTAATATAATATTTTTTAGTGTAATATTTGCTTCATATAGCCTATATTTTATAAACACTGTTCTATAAACATTTAAGTACGTATTTTAGACCTGTATATGTACTTAGTCTCTTATTAATAAAAAACTATTCCGAGTATTTAGTATATATCAAGTGCATTTAATTATCAATCATTTATGCATAAACAACCCAGACAACACGGACATCCAAAGGACGTCCTAAAAACATCCGAAGAACGTCCTTACGTCCAAAGTGCATCCTTTGGACGTACGTGTGATGCTTGGGAAACATCTGGTAACGTGGTAAAAAGAAATATAAATTACTCCCAGAGAGAAATAGAATTTAAATGGACATTGGATCGACGTCCACTAGACGCCAAAAGTGTCTAAAAGACGTCGATTCGATATATATTCAATTTGTCATTTCTCGCTGAGATGTAATTTGCACCGTCAGCAAAATCGTCTGCCAAGATCCGGCCCAATGAAATAACCAGTATTGGTACGACCGTTGGCGCCAGTAGTAAGCCAGAAGTTTGCCAGATCTGGGCCCAAGTCTGGGCCAAAGTCTGGGCCAAAGTCTGGTCCAAAGTCAGAGCCAAAGTCCGGGCCAAAGTTCGGGGCAATTAAATAACCGGTACTGGCCCGACCGTTGGTGCCAGTATAACGGCCGGCTATTACACTCCTGTACTGAATCTGTACTGGCCCAATACTGGCAGCCAGTACCGGCACTACGGCAACCAGTATTGGCCCAACACTCGGCCGTTAAAATTTTTCTGCGTGGGTTGTTTCGTTTTTTGCGCTAAGGACCAAGTACCTGGGGAGTTTTTGAGATGGCTAGGTTTCAAATTCGAGTATTCTTACGATGTACAATTTCTCAATGAAACGAGAATTTAAACAGTCAGAATTTCTCAATGTGTAATGCAGTTTGCACTCTAAATATTTTTTTAATTAACGCATTTGATGGGGAGCCACTCTGCCCTACACATCTCGATCCTAAGCATTCGGTTCTTCACGTTCCCAATCCTCCACAATTCTTTTACAGCACATCTCGATCCTACGAACTATCGTCCGGGTAATCGGTGTGGAAACCAATGCGCGGCTAAGCGGTCACCCATCGCATTATGGATTGCGGCGCAATACTTCGTAAGTCGGGAGATCGGTGACCCCAGGTACTTACTCCGTCTCCACTTCCGTGATTTTTCCTGTTAACACTTGTTACAAGTCCATAATGAGGCTTTGCCCTTATTTCACGAAACCAAATCACGAAACTCCAATAAACCTAATCCGCCTGTTGCTCGTAGTAAAATTATTTAGGCGTTCTCCAACGGCAAGAGTCTGTTGAAAAAGAAAAAAAAAATTCTATAGACCCACCGTCGCCGTAAAGTCATTGATTCGACAAAGTTTAACTACCTCGTTTTCTCTTTCATTCTCCTCTTTTCCCATTTCGCTTTTAACCACGGGTTTTCCCTCGTCGAGGTAGTAACGGATATAGACGTTGGTATATCACAGTATAGTATCACCAGGACCGTTACTGATATCCGTTGAACCTTCGAAAACGATGTGCCCTCCTCGTTCCTCAATCCCTCTCTAACTCACTCGCTCACTAGCGAGCTCATTCACCTAGGTATACCTCTCAATAACGCGTGGTAAACACAAAGGCTTCCTGTACACAGATTGCCAAGGGGTTGCCGAGGCAGCTCCCCGAAGACACGAATAGCGTGGTACTTGACGGTATATGCACCGGTAAGTACCGAAATCTATGTACGTATAGTGAGAGTACGTAGGATTACACACGGCAGAATATCTTCAACATGAACGTAAATAAAACCAAACATATAAGTATATATGTACTTATTTATAGATTTCAACTCCACTTTTCAGTTCAATCATCCATTTATTCCAATCTTCCTCTTCCTCTATGTCTCTCTGTGACAACATCTGTGACACTGTGATAACATTTTAAAGAAAATAGGGAAAAAACCAGTTTTCTAAATAGAATAGGAAATTGTATTTCAACATATGCTAGATGTATTATGTATAAGACAATCATAGCACCACACTTCGAATACCGTGGAACATTATTAATTAATATGGGAGAAACGCCGTTAGATAGGCTGCAAAAAGTAAAAAATCGGGCTATGAGAGTCATACTGCAGTGTGACAAACGTGCCAGAGTCGACAGCACGGTGCAAGCGTCGCAGTTAATGACTGTGAGGCAGAGGCTGTGTTACAATATGAGTATATTCATTTTTAAGATACTAAAAAATATGATGCCGTGACAATTAAGAAGTAGGCTGAGAATAGTAAGTGATGGAAGTGGAAGGAAACCAAGACAGGCAGGGAACATAACAGTTGAATTGCGTAGAACAAGAAGGGCTCAAAAAAGTCTATTTTATGAAGGGGCACTAATGTTCAATGCGCTACCAGAAGAAGTAAAACGGTGTGAAAGATTGGAGACATTTAAGCGAATGGTAAAGGAACGTATTAGAATTAATGAAGTACAAATAAGTAATATAATTAAATAATGTAATATTATGAAACGGAAATAGCTGTGAAAGCTGATAAAGAATATCTTTCTCTCGCTGATTTAAAAGCAATTTCTATACGGGAACGTAAACCGCACGTTTCATTTACGTATGTTTTGTGTTACGATGAAAGCGATCGGATGTTCACGGTTGCCCACGTCACGTGAAATCGCCACATAGAACATTGTAGTAAGTCAGTCAACTTCACCGCGCTGCGAGAGAGAGATAGAAAGAGATGGAAAAGGAGAAACGATATAACTATTTACATGCCGATGTATGTACATTCGCTACCTCGGAGCTTCCCCGACGCTACCGCTTGGGGGAGTTCCGGCGTGGCGGAACGCGGTGGGGGACAGAGTAAGAGAGAGGGAAAGGATTTTCAGCTGGAAACCCCGGGTGTGCGCCAACAGATCAGAGTGGAACTGGCTATACATATGTACTCTCTCTTTCTGCTCGAAGAGAGTCAGAGGGGTGAGCCAGGAGTTCCACTCTCCTCGTTTCGCTAGTGTGTATGTACTAAGAGGAATGTATGGGAGGTATGTACAGGTATATGTACGAAGAGGACTCTCTTCTGATATACATAGCACCAGGACGAGACGCGAGATCGAGGGAGAGAGAGAACATTGGGTACGCGGGCTGAGGGCACAAGTTAGTGTCTATATGTACGCGTTGGAGATCGATAGAGGACAGAATCCCGGGACATCCCCAGCGATCCTGTTCTCTTATTCTTGCAAGAAACGTCCTCGCATAGCTTTCCGTTCTCTTAACTATACATAGACATATATATAACACCATTACTTGTCCTCTCTCATCGTCTACCACAATTTCTCATTCTCCGCTTCTCTCTTCCGATACTTTCTATATCTATGGATGCTCACACATGTACGTCCATGGTATATGACACGTTAGATCCTACATGTCGCCTGTCGTACCGAATTTGCTACCCCTTGAGACCATTTTGCATTAACTTCTCTCAGTCACATCCCTCACTCTATCCCGGCTCTTTTACTCTCGACTCCTTCGTCTCTCTTTCGTTCTCCGGTCCTTCTGTGTTATTACCAAGGATTTTAGGGTTGCATCGTGCATCATCTCGATACATATATGTTACGTTTGAGACACGCGTCGCTGACGGCACCATCTTTGCATCGTACAACGGAAGCGTACTAACTAACGTGTAATTATCGAGATACGGGGAGGAGCAGAGAGGGTGCGAAAGTGTCGAGGCAAAGTGGCTTTTTGGAGTGGCTGTGGGGGAGGTTTCAGGGAACGGCGACACCAAACCCATGAAGTTAAGTGCGAGATGGACGGGAGATCGTCGTTGCTCATCCCTCATCCACTATTCTACATCACAGTCTTTACTTTCTCCTCCTCTCTTCCTCTTTTACTCTTTCTCTCGCTCCGGGAACATCGTTGCTTCGTTCCGGCACGACCTAACGACGAGTGAGACTCCGGAGTGGGTAACGGGGATTGGAGGGGGGTTGAAGGGGCAGAAGGGTTGGAACGTAGTGGAAGGATAACCGGATACAGGCGCGATAACGACGGATTTACGGATTGTACGATTTAACAGCTCGTGATCTTCTTTATTTTCTCGCTTTTTTCCGTATCTTCACCCCTTTCGTTATCTCCTACCCGATCTTTTCATTATTAGAATCTCCCTCGTTCCTACCCGTTCGCGTATCTTCATCAACATTCAACGCCAATTAGTTTTCCAATCAGACACCGCGTCACACGGATATTTCGTTAACATTTAACGAAAGAGCCTGAAGGAGCTGAGAGAAAAAAAAAAGATTGTTCCCAGTGTTTTATAGTTGTAAATGGAATGGAAATGGAGACAACGAAATAAAGGAAATAACGCGAACGTTTGTACGATTTTCTGTGCTCTTATGTGAAATTGTTAAATTGTTCAAACGACAAAAAAGAAACGATGCGAATTATTAATCGACGGGTTATCGAAGATCCGGGATAATCATTTATAATTATTTCGTGACAATGCTTATTCGAATTGTGCCGGGGCTTATTAATTCACCGTTATCGGTTAATTGGATCTGCTGATTCAGCCCAAAGGCTCAAACCAATTCGAAGTTACAGCGACTTCAATTTTGCAACCCCCTATCGCATACACATACGCACATTTCGTCAGACATTTGTTTCGAACTTAATTCTCGAATGTTTCGAAACACAATGCAAAGGCATTAAAAATACGTTTTTTTTAATCGTCAAAAGACGAGAAGATCGACGAGGAAGAAATGAAGATAATAATTTTTATTTTAACTCACGGAAAGAGACAGAAATATCGTGAGGGAGAAAAAACGCCGAGGCTTTTGATAGAAAGAAGAGAAGATAAAAAAAAGAAAATCCTATTTTCAACCGAAATTGCACCGGCAGCGATATCAAAAGTCCTCTCTGGTCCCTGGATTATATCGTGTGTTGCGCAACACTATATATCCATGTGCATACGCGTATACGTCGGTTTTTACGGTCGACATCATTTGCGAGTTTGGGCAAAAGCTTTTTACCCCGGTACAGTTTATCACACGTCGTACGGTATGCTCTGTGATGTACAGTGATGCGTTTCAGCAAACATTTCTCCAATCATCAATATATACGTTTAGTGTGTCTCTCTCTCTCGCCCTCTCTATCATCTGCTTGGCTTAATTCAGCTTAAGGCCGTAGTCTGGTCTAGAGCGAGATTTTTGACGTCATTTCTAATGTGCAATAACATTTAAACCGTTGAAGTTGTCGTGATGAAAATTTACACGTGCATTTATTGATCCTTAGAGAATACTTGTACATTAAAAAAAAAATTATTTTACATATTTTCATGTAGTTTTTGCCTTGTTGCAACATGATGCGCCGAAATCGGCGCCCACTCTGGACGATGTTGTATGCACCTGAAAAAAAAAAAATATATATATTCTCAATCTGTATGAGTATTCTGAGCACTGGTAGCAGAATTGATACTTAAAAAAATTTTTTGACAAAATGGCGGCCTGTTGAACTTTCATTAATGATATTTCATAAATTTTCGGGTATTCGACGAGTTATAAAATGTCGGCAAAATTATTGTTCGACTCAATTCTGCTACCAGTCCTCAGAAACAGGCTACCTAAGGTACGTGCAAAATTTGAGCTCGATCGGTCCATTAGTTATCGAGATATCGTGGGCGCCGATTTGAAAAACATAGTTCTCAGATAAACGCGTTGAACCCTGTACGCCCTTCGATCAACAAAACACCATTTTCCGTTAATCTTCGACGTGCATTTTTGAGAAAATCGTTCCAATTGAAATTTATACATTCTCCACTATACACAATTATTATCGTTCGAGTTAATTATCATTTTAAGGGGGGAAATGGGGTTACTCGGTTCAAGAAATTGATTTTTTTTTAATTTCATAAATTGTTAGTAAAACTATTGAAAAATATGTTTCCAAAATTTAAAATGAACATTCCGACTCGTTCTATTGTTATAAGCCATTGAGGGGGGAAATAGGGTTAGGACAGCGTTTTCTCAATGATTTTCATGAATCTTTTTATAGTATAAAAAATGAATATAATTTATTGAAACTTTGAGAATATTTTATACATATATATATAAGTATATACTATACAATTTTTGAAGAATTTCCTTGAAAAACACCGAAAAAATGTATGAATGCCTTGACTCTGTTTTTCTTGGTGCTATCGTTTCAAACGCGTTTTTCTGATCCTGCTTTTTTCAAACTTGCGTACACGCTAGTTTGAAAAGTTTTCAACCAATCGTTTTGAAAATTGGCAGTTACTTTCTTCATAGCATTGCGCTCTATATGAACCTAAAATCAGAATATTATCATTATTTAAAATAATTTTTTTTTTGCAAATAAAGTTGTAAAAAATGGCAAAAAATCATGCTTTTTTGTTTTGACCCCTGTAAAAAATTAAATTTTCTATTTTTTTGATAGCATTTAGGTTCATATAGAAGAGAGACATATAATAAATGTAAATTCCAACCTCGTTTGATTTCAGATGAAAATTGCGGCTTCCAGAATGTACGCAAAATGCTGAGTCTGATTGTGACCTGCAATATGGGGTCGCTAATATCGTCGGTGTTTTTCAAGGAAATTCTTCAAAAATTTTATAGTATATACTTAAATATATGTATAAAATATTCTCAAAGTTTCAATAAATTATATTCATTTTTTATGCTATAAAAAAATTCATGAAAATCATTCGAGAGAACGAGGACAGAGAACGCTGTCCTAACCCTATTTTTCCCCTTAACGATTGAAACAAATTTTTAATTCTTTGAACTATTGTTTACTTAAAAAATATCTGATCAAAGTTAAAAATAGTATTTTTATTATTATTATTATTCTACATAGTAGAAGCCCTTAGAATTGAAGAAGGGCGGAAGGGTGGAGGAGATACAGGAAGCGTCGGAAAAACGTATTTGATTTTTGGGCAAGTTGTCACCAAAAATAATGGAAAAGGAAGCCAAGTTGAAAAAGGCCCCTTCCGACCCCCACTGTTAACTCCATGATTTAACTCTAATCTTTCCGCCGTGATTAGGTGTTCGCACAATTTAATCCACTCACTTTTTACGCATTCCTACCCATGACATTTTTACGTTGGAATAGAGGGGGAAAAAAAATACACGCTTGGCGTGCTAAGAATTGGGTCGAGTAAGAAAGGAACTAAACGCTTGGAAACAGGCTTCAATTTCACAGTGTATGAGATAAATGAGGGTGCAAAAATTTTCGATAGAATGATAAAGGAATCCGTTGGTATGCTGTGGAATTTTTTTTTCTTATGACGGATAAATTCATGATAGGACGCTATATGAAAAACATTGAGAGGTCACAACAAAAATGTGCACGTTTTATAGAAAATTTTATACACCCTCCTTCCAGACTGTCTATCTTTGTCTGATTCTTTTCAATAGAACCGGTACATACCGTCCTAGGGAGCACGGGCAACTCTCGATACTTTTAAAGCACAATTTATTGTTTAATTTTTGTACTTCGTGAAAAAGAAGTCTAAAAAAAACAAAGTTAACGAGGAAAAATAACGATCTTCGTTCTTCGACCGTACGTCTGTCCGTAAGTCTGTTCTTCAGTTACAGCCCTCTAACAGCTAAACGGTTGAACCTATCGATTTGAAATTTCGCACGCATCTAGAGTAAAGTGTTCCGCAGATGCCTCTCAAGGCATTTTTCAAAATAATTTCGCGAATTTTCAGGGATTCAAATGTGTGATCGCAAAAAAAAAAAGAAAAAAATTTTCCGGCAAGTAGTTTGGAAGTGGGCTATCGTTTGAAAGGATTTACCTTAAGTACAAAGAAAATTTTTTAAATATATTTCTCTTAAGGGGGGAAATAGGGTTAGGACAGCGTTTTCTCAATGATTTTCATGAATTTTTTTATAGTATAAAAAATGAATATAATTTATTGAAATTTTGAGAATATTTTATACATATATTTAAGTGCATACTATAAAATTTTTATACATATATTTAAGTATATACTATTAAATATTAGCGACCCCATATCGCAGGTCACAATCAGACTCAGCATTTTGCGTACATTCTGGAAGCCGCAATTTTCATCTGAAATCAAACGAGGTTGGAATTTAGTTTTATTATATCTCTTCTACATGAACCTAAATACTATCAAAAAAATAGAAAATTGAATTTTGTACAGGGGTCAAAACAAAAAAGCATGATTTTTTGCCATTTTTTACAACTTTATTTGCAAAAAAAAAATTATTTTAAATAATGATAATATTCCGATTTTAGGTTCATATAGAGTGCAATACTATGAAGAAAGTAACAGCCAATTTTCAAAACGATTGGTTGAAAACTTTTCAAACTAGCGTGTACGCAAGTTCAAAAAAAGTCGTTTTCAGAAAAACGCGTTTGAAAAAATAGCAAAATGCTGAGTCTGATTGTGACCTGCAATATGGGATCGCTAATATCTTCGGTGTTTTTCAAGGAAATTCTTCAAAAATTTTTATAGTATATACTTAAATATATGTATAAAATATTCTTAAAGTTTCAATAAATTATATTCATTTTTTATACTATAAAAAAATTCATGAAAATCATTGAGAAAACGCTGTCCTAACCCTATTCCCCCCTCCCCCCCCCCTTAATGGCTTATAACAATAGAATAAGTCGGAATTTTAATTTTTAATTTTGGGAACATATGCATCAATAGTTTTACTAACAATTTATGAAATAAAAAAAAAATCGATTTTTTGAACCGTCTAATCCTATTTCCCCCCTAAAGGCTCACATACCGCTGCGCGCGCTGAAAACCGAGTAAATTTGAAAAATTATTATAAAGGTTATATGATAAGAAAATAAATAAATTGTTGATTTCTCATTTTAACTTATCAACCATAACAAAGAAAATCAAACATTTTTTTTTAATCTTAACATCATTTTTTACGGGTTTTACGGGGGGGGGGGGTTTAATGGATTACTGATAAAAACCATGGCACCTCCTTGTCGACATCATAACTTCACCAAAAATTATCCAATCTGCAAAAATAAAAAAGAATCTAGTAAAATAATGTTGTAGTAATAGTCTGACGGAGGGAATTTTTTTTTTCTTCAAAAATAATAAAAATTACAGTATTTCAAACTTTAGTATGCAATTAAAAATAAAATTAATGTTTAATAATTTATAAAAAATTGTCCAACAAAAAAATTCAAAAAAACCTCTCGTCAGATTATAGAGAAAAGAATTATCGAGATTGAAAAAAAAACAGTTAAAAGATATTAAAAACTGACTGAGTTATTAAAAATTTATTGAGTTTTATTTTTAATTCTTAAAAGTATAAAGAATAAAAATGTGTAAAAAAATGGATTTTTCGAAAATATCAGGGGTATGTGAGCCCTTAATATTTGAAAACTTGTGGATCGACGATTCTGAAATAATTCTGACGAACGAAGGCACATGAGAAGCTTGAAGGAAAATTATAGCGTTTTTCAAATTGTCATTATTTTCGAAGATATATGACATTTTATGAACATAATACCGAGCAACGGTAAACTCTTGACTTCTGAAACCCAGGATCATCGTAATCGATATAGTTCGTCCAGTTTTTCGCTCCATAGCGGATAAGAATCGACAGAGAGTGTAGATACCGTGGAAAAGTTTAAATTCGACTATGAGCCAGTCACGAGGAGTAAAAATTTCGACGACTTGCACGGTAATACCAATTTCCAAGGCTCGAAATACTCGAACGCGCTATGGACATGAAGCGATATGGAAAAATGATTTTCGATCCGAATCCCATTCTCCGTTGTCACTCTAATCTTTCACGTCGATCCTCGGAGACACGTGCGATCGCGATTTTTTTCTGCTTCTTTTTTTTCTTTTTTTTTTTCCTTCCACGAGTCAAGACTCTCTTTCTCGTGGTGCTATGTCGCGGTGCTTTGGCATGCGAGCGAGTACCAGGACGAGGAGCGAAAGAGAAGCTTTTCGATGCTCGCGTCTTTTTCTTTTTTTTTTTCTTCTCGTATATACGTCTAGGGAAATCCCCAACGGATCTACGTCAATGCCTGGCAAGAGTCGTGGTCCGAATTCCTTATCGCGTCCCACGAGCGCGACTCTCGGGACTTATCGAGACGAACGCGGCTTTCTTCCCTTCTTACTCTCTCCCTCGCTCTCTCCTCCACTTTCATCTCTTTCGTGCATCCTATTTCTAACTTCCGTGTCTCTCACGAATGTTTTACAAACAACCGCGTTGCAGTGCCGGAGATTGTGGGATTTTTATTTTATTTTATTTTGTTTGTTCATCGACATCGTCATACATAATAATGCACGATAAACCGAAAACTTGCAATAAAATCGCGGAACTAAAAAGTCAGTGATTTTTAATTAAATGTAAATAGGGGCGAAGGAGTAATGGAGAACAGTCGGTAATGCTAAATGCTCTTCGAGAATATTGCCAATATCAAGAAGCAAATTATTCCGTATTTTTAAATACACATCTTATCCGTTCGTCCGTCTGTCAGTCCGACCGTATGTTCTCACAAGTCTCTAACTGCTGAACGGATTAGCCTATCAGCTTGAAATTTGTCATGCAACTAGAGTGAGATGTTCCGAAAATGGTCCCCGAGTTATTTTTCGAAAAAAATATTATTTCGACAATTTGGAGAGGCCAAAAAGTTAACAAAGACAAAAAGTGGTCAAGTAAAAAACATTTCAAGAATGCCAAATACTCTTCAAGAATATTGCCAATATCAAGAAGCAAATTATTCCATATTTTTAAATAGACATCTTACCTGTCCGTCCGTCCGTCTGTCAGTCCGTCCGTATCTTCTCACAAGTCTCTAACTACTGAACGGCCTATCAGCTTGAAATAACAAGTAAAAAACATTTCAAGAATGTCACAGGCTCTTCAAGAATTTTGCCAATATCAAGAAGCAAATTATTCCATATTTTTAAATAGACATCTTACCTGTACGTCCGTCCGTCTGTCAGTCCGTCCGTATCTCCTCACAAGTCTCTAACTACTGAACGGATTAGCCTATCAGCTTGAAATTTGCCATGCAACTAGAGTGAGATGTTCCGAAAATGGTCCCCGAGTCATTTTTCGAAAAAATATTTTTTCGACAATTTAGAGAGGCCAAAAAATTAACAAGAAAAAAAGTGGTCAAGTTAAAAACATTTCAAGAATGCCAAAGACTCTTCAAGAATTTTGCCAATATCAAGAAGCAAGTTATCCCACATTTTTCAATAGACATCTTATCCGTCCGTCTGTCCGTCTTTCAGTCCGTCCGTATCTTCTCACAAGTCTCTAACTATTGAACGGGTTAGCCTATCAGCTTGAAATTTGTCATGCAACCTGAGTGAGGTGTTCCGAAAATGGTCCCCGAGTCATTTTTCGAAAAAAAATATTTTGGAGGGGCCAAAAAGTGATCAAGAAAAAAAAAATTTGAAAGGGCTTACTCTAGGAATTGAAAAACATATATTGGATATGGGAAGCTAAATAAACGTAGAAACACAGTAGATTATATTTCATTTATTATTGCTTTATTCTTTGTACGAGTAAGGAACGTCTGTTCTGTTCTAAATTCTACAAGAGACTAAATGCTGGCCATGAAAACCAAAAGACTATTGCCACCCAATGACAAAAGGGTGCTATCGGAAGAATTTTAAGTATAGCATTTGAGACGTACGGGAACTCGAGCCTCGTCAAGGATGCCATAAACAGAGTAGGCCGCGCCGGACAGACGGTCACGCTCATTACAGCAAGGCCTGCTCTTCCCGTTAAGTAGGAAAATATGCATAATATAAAAAGAGCCTTCGTAAAGAACCAAGCCTGGCTAAAACTCGCCGAGGACCCTCGTATTAACTCTCTACATCGATTCGTTTTTGAACTCGTAATTTATGCGTAAATTCCAACAACATATTTTCAAATATTCCATGAATATTTTCAACCCTAACTTTCCACATTATCCAAAGGAAACTTATGAAATCGTCCTTTTCCGTTTGAGTATACATGCGAATTAGTTCAATTGTATCGGAAATATTGAAGATTCCCCTCAGGACTATAACATGATTTGTTTTTTCAATACTTTGCATATAAAACTATGGCATCGCCATTGGAATAAAAAAATATTCATTAAAAATGATTTTGTAATGAAATAATAATGAATTATTGTGCAAAGAATTCAACATTTTTTTTCCTTGTACAATTAAATTTTCATACGTTATAATAATAATTTCTAATAATTCTTTTTTTAAAATAAATATTAATTTACAGCATTCATCTAGTCATAATTATTTTGCAACAATTTTATTAGCTTCTTCTTGTACGAAATAGCATCGAAAAACTTTTTTATTTCAATGGGCTTCGTGGCTGCGTGAAGAAAAAAATATATCACTGCACATATATGTAGTGGTGCAGTAGAGGATCATGTCAAAAGAGCTTTGATTGCTCATCAACAAAAAATGAATACTATATGCGAGCGCGTTTATTAGCTATCCCGGTTGATACATTTTTCTCATCGTCATATGTGTATGTAACATCGCGTATTTTGCGTGTGTAGCGCAACAGCTAGTCGCAAGATAATATTCACGCTGATAGAGCGAGAGAGAGAGAGAATGAGAGTGGGAGAGGGGAAAGATATGAGGAGAGATGAATAAACGCGATAGACGCTTGTGCAGACGAGCAATATTTTCTCGTTACATCGCCAGGTAGTTATATGCGTCATTTCGTGTAAAATCTCTGAGTCAAATTGAAATAATTTAATTCTTTCAATAATCTATTGAAGAACAAAGAATGAAAAAAAAATAGTAGAATTTTTTATATCAGACAGCGGATTTTTGGGAATTCTTCTTCGATTTTTAAATTACACCCAACCTTTTGTTTTACATTAATTTTAAAAAAAATTGTTACTGAATAGCGGTTAGCGAGAAAATTCTGGAAAAAAAATTGCAAGCCTCTCAGGGTTGAACAGAAAATATTAAAAATTGTGAACGAAAATGCCAAAGGGTAAGTGTCACAAAGTGAACAAAAAAAAATCGAAAAAAATAGTAAAATCTTTTATATCGGGCAGCGGATTTTTTAGAATTTTTTATATCGAACAGCGGATTTTTGAGAATTTTTTTCAATTTTCTAATTACACCTAACCTTTTGTTTTTTTTTTTTTTTTATCGTTAATAAATAGCGGTTAGTGAAAAAAGTCTAAAAAAAAAAAATTGCACGCCTTTTAGGGTTGTAGCGAAAATATGGAAAATTGTTGACGAAAATCCCAGAGGGTGAGTGTCGCGAAGTGAACAAAAAAAAATCGAAAAAAATAGTAAAATCTTTTATATCGGGCAGCGGATTTTTGAAAATTTTTTATATCGGACAGTGGATTTTTGAGAATTTTTTTCAATTATTAAATCACACCTAACCTTTTGTTTTGTATTAATTTTTTTTAAATCGTTAATAAATAGCGGTTAGTGAAAAAAGTCTAGAAAAATAAAATTTCACGCCTTTTAGGGTTGTAGCGAAAATATAAAAAATAGTGGTCGAAAATCCCAGAGGGTGAGTGTCACAAAGTGAACAAAAAAAAATCGAAAAAAATAGTAAAATTTTTTATATCGGGCGGTGGATTTTTGAGAATTTTTTATATCGGACAGCGGATTTTTGAGAATTTTTTTCAATTTTTTAATTACACCTAACCTTTTGTTTGAAGTTAATTTTTAAAAAATCGTTATTGAATAGCGGTTAGTGAAAAAAGTCTAGAAAAAAAATTGCACGCCTTTTAGGGTTGTAGCGAAAATATGAAAAATTGTGGACGAAAATCCCAGAGGGTGAGTGTCACAGTCTGATGGATTTTACGCGGAATCACCGGTGTATAGAGAGTGAGATGACGCTCACCGAGCTTCTCTTGTACACATGCACGACCTACTTTCACGGGATGAACGAAGGCCATCAATTATTATTTATATTACGTGCTGCATGTCTCGTTTTAGTACTGCCTGGGGGGGGGAGTATCCTGGGGCCGTTATACCTCGCGACACCCACGCGCGTCTCTGCTCGCCGCGTTGCAGAAACGAGAGCGCGCCGCGGGACAATATTTTTTCCGCGGACACAACACAACGGAGTATAATATGGAAATCGAGAGATCTATAACGATGAGCCGGCAATATTTTCGTGTAAATACTTCGGAATAAGCTCGGAAAGTGGAAATTG
The DNA here is from genome assembly GCA_958009045.1 of Oxytorus armatus. NCBI lineage: Eukaryota > Metazoa > Arthropoda > Insecta > Hymenoptera > Ichneumonidae > Oxytorus > Oxytorus armatus. Next base: position 12,811,818 of record OY253754.1, on the reverse strand, counting down.
AACGAATATATACGAGAACGTTTGAAACTCTATTCGATTTATATTACCGCGTTTTACATCGATTTCTCATTAATACGCTAATTCTTATCGTAAACTTTGCCCGATCATAAAGGACAAAAAACACGAAACGAGTTGCTCGAATTTAAATTCAATTCTCGTTCGAACAGCGCTGGTACTTCCGGTCAGTTTTCACGAAAAATTTCTCAACGAGCAAGTATTTTTCCGAACGAAATAACAATAATGTCGGAAGCAAATGTAGTTTTTGATTTTCGTCCAATTTCATTTGTCGATGTACAATAAAACTTTTGTACAGAAATTTCTTAGGGAATCCCAGTTTTTCTCCAAGATCCCAATCGGAATTGCTGGATCCCATTCGCATTTTAAAGTTTCTGAAAAGCTAGGCAAAATAAGACAGATTTTTTTTTTACTTCTTTTGCAATGTTTTGATGCTTTAGTCGATTGAAAATTTATGATTTTTTGTTCTAAATTCGAAAAATCAATGAGAAAAACGCGAAAATCGCAAAAAAATTACTTTTTGGACGATTTTCAATGAAATTTCGAGTTTCTTGAAGAAATGGCTACTGAATTAGTAATCAGCGAGTCAAAATACATCGATATGGCGTCTTAAAATAAAATTAAAAAATTAAAATTTTTTTTGTATTTCGGCCAAACAGAAGTGGCTTCACTAAAATCGCTGTAACGTTGCTTCCCTATGGAGTTGGAATCCCACTCTGTGCTCATTCTTTTCGTAATCGAACACCCTTTAAAATGGTGCTTGAATCATTGTGCTATCATTATTTTTCGATTTTTCACAGATTTTTAAAGTCGGACCATCGATTTTTGCAAATTTCTCCATAGACCTTCTCATTTTTTTCACCGATTTTCAACCCGCTCTCACGGCTACAATAATTGAGATATCGGGATGATCCAAAATGCATTCTCTAAGTCTACTCGAGACGTTTTGAAAACGCCCGTCAAAACCTAAAATCGATGAAACGGGAGCCAAGTTATGACCATTTGAAATTTCGAGACTTTTAGGTTTTCGAAAAGGTGGGCAAAAAATTACAAACATTTTTTTTTCTCTTTCTTCAATGTTTCGATAACGTATTCGATCGGAAATTTTCCGCTGATTACGAATAACACCGAGTTTTAGTCGAAATCTCAAAATATCAATGGGAAAAACGCAAAAATCTAAAAAATCATTTTTTGGACAATGATCGGCTGATTACCCGAATAAGACGAACGTTCATGGTACTACGAACATTTGTGGTACTACAAACGTTAGTAGTTCTCCTTACTAATGATAATTACGGGAATTCAACTGGATTCCCACTACAATTTCTACAAAGGCTGTTGCCCAAATTTCACGGGCTTCATAAGCAACCAGAAATGAAGAATTTTTTAAATATCATATTCGCATATCTCTGGATGGCCATTAAGAAATTGTTTCGAGAGGCAAAATCGTTCGGCAATTTTTACCGATTTACAACATTGGAGTTGCGTTCGCAATGTCCACACATGTCGATTTATCGATACACTTCAATGGAGAATATATACGCTTAAACCACCCTTGAACAAGGGGAAATGATTCGAGTGGAAAACCAATCTAATTCCAACGATCAAAATAGCGAAATGCAAAAATGTTTCAAGCGAAAACAGCGAGCGACGCGCGTCATTGATTTTCGAAACGAACGGGATGAAAAAAAAATGGTAAATTGAATCGTCACTCTCACTCTCTCTCTCTCTCTCTCTCTGGATTTCTTTTTTAGAATTTATTTTTTTTGCTGATCGACAAGGAACAACGTAAAATGATTGACGTACACGCAAAATGGTGCAAATACGGTAGGACACATTGTTATATATTGTGCAGCGTGTTCGTTCAACGCTCGGAATAAATTTAGCAGGCCAATCACTTTCCTTTGCCGATATTCATTTCGCTATAAATATATATTGTATATCAACGTGCGAAAAATATATTGTCAAAATATATCAAAGGAGAATCAAGCGTTTTCAAGATGTTAAGAATATTGATTTTTTATAATAATAATGCCAAAAATTGATAAATAGTGCAGTTTAAAGCAAGCATTGTTTAACAAATTGTCGGAATAACGTTTTTTTTCATTTTCTCATTAATTTCATTGATTCTTTTCGTCGACTTGTCAATTTTTAATGAATTTTTTATCGTATTTTATTTCTTTTTAAGGGCCACATACCGTTGCGCGCGCTGAAAACCGACTAAGTTTGAAAAATTAATTAAATAAATTATTTAGATAAAAATAAAAAAAAATTTTAATTTTCTTTTTTATCATTAACATTATTTTTCACTAGTATAAACGAACTACCGATGAAAACCATGGCGTCTCCTTTTCGACATCATAAGTTCATAAAAAATTATCCAATTTGCAAAAATAAAAAAGAATCTTGTAAAATAATGTAGTAGTAATACTCTGACGAAGGGATTTTTTTTTTTCAATAATAAAGAAATTACAGTATTTAAAACTTTAGTATGCAATTAAAAAAAAAACATTAGTGTTTAATAATTTGTAAAAAATTATTCAACCAAAAAATTAAAAAAACATCTCGTCAGACTTTTTTTTCTACACTGTTTTATTCATTAATAAAATAATTGTGGCATTTTTATGATTTCAAATGAATTTCACTTTACCGAGTGAACGTGATGTATTAATGTATTAATTCGTTGCATTTTGATAAATTGATTTTGTTTAACAGTCATTTATAAAAAGCAATCGTTTCATTACATTGAAAAGTGAAATAAACGTTCGAATGTTGAACGAGTTTTTCGATATATATCGACTAAATATGTCGACTAAAAGCTAACAGGTGATTGAACTCTCGTGTTTCTCGTATTTCGAAATTTCATTGGGGGCTCTCGCGCCAGGGTGCGCTGCTTTATATTTATATATTTATATATTTTATATATGTATATTCATTCGTTGACTTCATTTAACAAACAAAAGGGCATAAAGCACAAGATTTAATATACAAACTGCCGCGTGAGTTGAGCCCCATTGTTTGTTAAAGGTTGATATTGTATGTGAACAATAGTAAGCGATTTGGAGTTCAATGGTGGGTTTCGTGCGAAATGTTATGTGCCACGGTACGTTGGATGTATACTATCCAACAATACGCGCTCTCGCTGGCTCGATTGCTGGGAAAATCGCTTGGCAAAGTACGTGTGGACCAACGATAAGCTCACGAAAGTAAGCACAGTCACGTATTTTATGAAATATACGTTTATATAGACAGATATATATATATATATATATATATATATATATATATATATATATGTACGCACTGCATTTTACAAGAAAGAAAATTTCGACTGGGTTATTTGGTACAACGAATTGATGACAAACTGACAGGTATTCGACAGTGGTCACAGCACTCTAGCCAAACACGGGCATTTCTTATAAGGGAGGAAATACAGTTAGGACAGCGTTTTCTCAATGATATTCATGAATTTTTTTATAGTATAAAAAATGAATATAATTTATTGAAACTTTGAGAATATTTTATACATATATTTACGTATACACTATAAAATTTTTCAAGAATTTCCTTCAAAAACACCGAAAATATTAGCGACCCCATATTGCAGGTCACAATCAGGCTCAGCATTTTGCGTACATTCTGGAAGCCGCGATTTTCATCTGAAATCAAACGAGGTTGGAATTTACTCTTATTATATGTCTCTCTTCTATATGAACTTAAATGCTATAAAAAAAAATAGAAAATTGAATTTTTTACAGTGGTCAAAACAAAAAAGCATAATTTTTTGCCATTTTTTACAACTTTATTTGCAAAAAAAAAATTATTTTAAATAATGATAATATTCCGATTTTAGATTCGTATAGAGCGCAATACTATGAAGAAAGTAACTGCCAATTTTCAAAACGATTGGTTGAAAACTTTTCAAACTAGCGTGTACGCAAGTTCAAAAAAAGTCGTTTTCAGAAAAACGCGTTTGAAAAGATAGTACCAAGAAAAACAAGCAATATGGGGTCGCTAATATTTTACAGTATATTCTTAAATATATGTATAAAAATTTTATAGTATATACTTAAATATATGTATAAAATATTCTCAAAGTTTCAATAAATTATATTCATTTTTTATGCTATAATAAAATTCATGAAAATCATTGAGTAAACGCTGTCCTAACCCTATTTCCTCCCTTAATGGCTTATAACAATAGAACGAGTCGGAATTTTCATTTAAAATTTTGGGAACATATTTTTCAATAGTTTTACTTACAATTTATGAAATAAAAAAAAATCGATTTTTTGAACCGTCTAACCCTGCTGCGCGCCCTGAAATCCGAGTAAATTTGAAAAATTATTACAAAGGTTATATAGTGAAAAAAAAATTAAATTGTTGATTTCACAGTTTTTATTAACTTTTCAACTATAAGAAAAAAATTAAAAAATTATTTTCCTTTAATATCAACATTATTTTTTACGAGTATAAATGGACTACCGATGAAAACCATCGCGCCTCCTTGTCGACATTATAACTTCACCAAAAATGATCGAATCTGCAAAAATAAAAAAGAATTTAGTAAAATAATGAAGTAGTAATAGTCTGACGGAGGGAATATTTTTTTTCTTCAAAAATAAAGAAATTACAGTATTGCAAACTTCAGTATGCAATTTAAAAAAAAAAATAGTGTTTAATAATTCATAAAAAATTGTTCAACCAAAAAAAAACCTCTCGTCAGACTATAGCGAAAATAATTATCAAGATTTTAAAAACGAAAGTTAAATAATATTAAAAATTAACCGAGTTATCGTGCTGACACTGTCTAAAAACATACTTTCGAGAAAAACGCGTTTAAAGTTTCTGGTAGGTACAAGGTAACGGAGTGGAATTATCTTAAAAGTTTTATTTTTATTTTTAAAAGTATAAAGAATAAAAATCTGTAAAAAAAATCGATTTTTTGAAAATTTCAGGTATATGTGAGCCCCATATTAACGATCAAATTAATGTTATTTACAAAACTCAAAAATGTTAGGGTTACAACCCCGTCGTTTTGGTCTAGAATACCTCATTTTATACGGCCCCTGATGAACAATGAAACTTTTGCCTCCATTATTCTGACTTTTACCCGCTATTTATGCAGTTATCCGCCAATTGAGTTTTTTTTGTTTTTTTCATAACTCATCGCCACGAATTTTCCAACTCTGAACCACTTTATTTCTCGAATAGAATCGTTACTTTTAAACTCGATATTCATGTCCGCGTTTATAGAGCTTCGAGTGTTGTTTCAACAGCACTTTGCTCTAGAAAAAAAAAAAAAAACTCTTCGATGTGATCTCGATGAAAAATATAAATTTCCCACGTATTCCAGAACTCTCCGTTACGAATTATCAAAATTTCCATTATTTTCATACTCACAGGTTCGTGTAACTGTTTTGCTTTTTCCCCCAAAAATTCCTCATTTCGGAATATAATTATGTAGATTTTCTTTATCATTCATTTTTTCACCAATCAGTTATTACGATCTTCATTTTATTTCATTTAGAATTTTTTATATTTAAATTTACATTATTTTATTTATCACGCTTAAATTATCATTTCTTTTTTTTTTTCATTTATTGATGAAAAAATTTCAACTCGCCTCTCGGAGTTTGCAAAAGTTTTTCGCACTATTCTCTCTCTCTTCTGTATATATATAACACGAGGGGTTCGTGGTATAGGGAGTAATCGACAGCGAGGAGTTCGATAGGCGATAAAATAGTTAGAGAGCAATCGTTTCGTACATATCGAGAAAATAGTTTTCTCCTCTCGTTGAATCTCGACTTTCCACTCTACATATGAGACACTCCGCGTCAAAGTCAATCGACTGTCATCCCCTTACTCTCTGCAATTTGATTATCAACTTTTCATAATATTTTTACAACCCTAAAAGTCGTGCGGATTTTTTTTTCTCGCTAACCCCTATTTAGTAAGGATTGGAAAAAAATTATTTAACATAAAACAAAAGGTTAGTTGTGCTTTAAAAAAAAGGAAAAAATTCTCAAAAATTCTATGTTGAGTGAGGAAATTTTCAAGCCATATTATATAGCGGGGCAACTTTTTCTTCTAATCTAACAACAATATGAAAGATTGTGGATCAATTTCCAGAGGGTTAGACTCACAGATACGTCGATCTGACGTCGAATCGCCCATGTATATATATATATATATTGCAATAATACTGTATATAGTTTGGGGTTATATCGGGAGGAACAAGTTTTACCCCCTGCTGTCCGAGCATATCGAACCGCGGAGACGTGTAACTTCGCTCATTCCACATTTCCGATGAGACTCCTTCGATTTTCACAATTATCGTTACAAGGCTGGCCGGAATCGTACCATCAGCAGCCATTGCTGATTTACCCCCAATATATAGACATACCATGGTGTTCGATCGACCAATTCTCTGACGACATGTGTTCAAACTTTCCAACCCGTTCCATCCCTACAATATCTATATACAGACGTTACACACTGGTTTCGTAACACTCAAAGTTCAACAACGAATAGAGATAGCACATTTCGAGCGTATAATACAATTAGCGAAGCAACGCCCGATGTAAATCGAAGCACGAGCTTATAAACTATCGCGTTACTGAAATAACTAACTAAATTAGTTCTTGTTAATTATGAACAAAAAAAATGGAGAAGAAAGATAATTGGCATCCCGGTGGTTTATAGGCTCGTGGTTACGTCCGGAATTTCTCATTTTTTTATAACTAGGAGATACCGGTTTGCGAACGTTTTTTTTTTATCGTACGCACGCCTCGCTCTGGAATTTTGTCGAAAAAAAGATTAATGATGAAAAAAAAAGCTCTCTCGTCAGGCAGAAAATAATTAGAAAATTCCTGTTGTGGATTGAACGTTTTTCAGTTTTTTTTTTCAATCGATAAAACATTCGATTCATCGGTTAAAAGTGAAGGCTTATCGTGAAAAAAAAAGCAAATTGCGCTCGTGAATCTGTATGCAATAATTTGTTCACAGATATATAAATTGGTAGTAGACCGAGGAGACAATTAGTTGAGTTTCGTTTACAGTCACTTCAGTAATGTTAAGTTTAAGGCCAAATTTTGAGGCATGGCACACACGTACATTGTCTTCCCACAAAAACAAAGATTCCTTAAGGGGGGAAATAGGGTTAGACGGTTAAAAAAATCGATTTTTTTTTATTTCATAAATTGTTGGTAAAACTATTGAAAATTATGTTCCCAACATTTTTTATGAATATTCCGACTCGTTCTATTGTTATAAGCCATTAAAGTGAGTAGCTCTCCTTCGGGCCCCGAGCGCGCTATTTTTTCAAACGCGTTTTTCTGAAAACGACTTTTTTTGAACTTGCGTACACGCTAGGTCGAAAAATTTTCAACCAATCGTTTCGAAAATTGGCAGTTACTTTCTTCATAGTATAGCGCTCTATATGAACCTAAAATCGGAATATTACCATTATTTAAAGTAATTTTTTTTTGCAAATAAAGTTGTAAAAAATGGCAAAAAATCATGCTTTTTTGTTTTGAGCCCTGTAAAAAATTCAATTTTCTATTTTTTTCATAGCATTTAGGTTCATATAGAAGAGAGACATATAATAAAAGTAAATTCCAACCTCGTTTGATTTCAGATGAAAATTGCGGCTTCCAGAATGTACGCAAAATGCTGAGTCTGCGACCGGCAATATGGGGTCGCTAATATTTTCGGTGTTTTTCACGGAAATTCTTCAAAAATTTTATAGTATATACTCAAATATATGTATAAAATATTGTCAAAGTTTCAATAAATTATATTCATTTTTTATACTATAAAAAAATTCATGAAAATCATTGAGAAAACGCTGTCCTAACTCTATTTCCCCCCTAAGGGTAAATTTGGCAAATTATTATAAAGGTTATATGGTGGAAAAAAAAATTATATTGTTGATTTCACCTTTTTTATTAACTTTTCAACTATAAGAAAAAAATAAAATAAATTTTTTTTTTTCAATATTAATACGATTTTTTACGGGTATAAATGGACTACCGATGAAAACCATGACGCCTCCTTATCGACGTCATAACTTCACCAAAAATAATTCAATCTGCAAAAATAAAAAAGAATCCAGTAAAATAATGTAGTAGTAATAGTCCGACGGAGGGAATTTTTTTCCTTTTCAAAAATAAATAAATTACAGTATTTCAAACTTTAGTATGCGATTTAAAACGAAAGAAATTAGTGTTTAATAATTTATAAAAAATTGTTCAACCAAAAAAATTAAAAAAACCTCTCGTCAGACTATAGTGAAAATAATAATCAAGATTTAAAAAAATATAAAAAATTGACTGAGTTATCGCACTGTCTAGAAACAAAGTTACGAGAAAAACGCGTTTAAAGTTTCTGGTAGGTAAAACGTGAACTTACGGCTAGTCCACATTTATTGCTATAACTTTGTAACGGAGTGGAATTATCTTAAACATTTTTTTTTCTTTAAATTCTCCAAAGTATAAAGAATAAAAATCTGTAAAAAACTAATCGATTTTTTCAAAAATTTCATGGATATGTGAGGCGATTTTCAATCAATTAACCTGCCATCTATATTCTCTATTGCGCGCGTCAGCTCAAAAACGAGTTTACGTGAGTAACTCTTTGATTTGAACTCGTCAAAGCGAAGCTCATTACTTGCGATTCGGTATAGTAAAACGAATTTGCCAAAAGGTCCCGATGGAGTTTAACATTGTAAAAATAATTAAGCGAATTCGTTGAATTGCACAAAAGCAAAACGATTTACCGTGGCAATCCTAATGAAAATGTCCAATAACGTAATGACGATTGATCGTAAGCTCTTAATTGTTTATGTAATATATGCTTTTACGCGCGTACGCGCGAATTCGTGCAACCACATGACGATGATTGTTTTATTAAGCATATAGAAAGAGTTTGAGTGTTGGAACAATCGATGAAAATACAGAGGTCTTTCTGTACATTGTATTATCGCAAATTGGTCAAAAGGGGTTGGGAAAGCGATTCAGAGAACCGAGCATTATCAATTTTGCGTAATGAATTGGACATTACATGCCATTAACGAGATATTCAATGATTGAGGATGAGTTGGAGAGTGAAAAGGTGAAAGGGAGAGAGAATGATTGATAAAGGGTTGCGAGAAAGAGAGAGGGAGAGAGAGAGAGAGAAAGAGAAATGGAAACGAAGGTGGTGGAAATAGAGGAAAATGAGAAGAGGATCCTGGACCTGCGCGTTTGATAATGGCGCGAGCGGTGTGCGGGAGGGCGCAAGTGAACGGATCCTCGAAGCTCTCTCCTCGACGTCGCGCAACCCCGCGAAACCTGACACTCCAGTACACGCGTCTCGACGCCCGGGGATGCGTCCGCGACGCTCATAACAGAGATAAGATATCGCGGCATCTCATTTACGTCGAACAATAGTGAAGTAAAACAAAAATATATATATACATTATATCGTGGTACTAATAAAAAATCAACAATTAAACGTATCGAAAAAATAAATTAATAAATTACAATAAAAATAGTAATAATTAAAAAGGGTTGTTTGTCGGTGAAATAAGTTTTATTCAAAGCTCATCGCATGACATTCGAGTATAATGCAAAAGTTTTATCATGAGGTGAGTTGACGGGAACTTCATTTTTTTTTTTATTCTTCAGGAACCCTTGTACTTTGATCGTTAAAATTAAAATCACAATATTTTTCGGTTCTTTTAGGTTTTTATTTTTTCAATTCAATATTTTTCGGCATTGGCTTTTAAGTACCATAAATCAATGATTACATTTTATGAGCAGGGGGGTGGTAGGTGATGGGTGAAATTTTTTTTTTGCGTTGTGTTTTCGATACTAATATCCTGTCGTTTTGGTCGTTTATCGAAATTCCATCATCCGCGCCCCACACTTCGTCAACAGCTCGCGCCTTTTTTTGTTTTACCTCTTCACCGACTTTATCGAAGCAGACCAGGCCCAACGCCACAAAAATTTATGCCCGTTTTTTTTTGTTTTCGTTAAACTTGCTGATAATAAACGGAAATATTTATATTCATAGGATGGGGAAGAAATGTTATTTATTAAATTGCATTTTTTTTCGGTTTAAATTGTTTGAAAACTAAAGTTAAATTATGAGGCTTCAGTTGAATACTTAAACCTTAAAAATTTTGAGATTTGAACTTAAGGATTCGCGGACATTTCATGGAATCGAAACGAATAGAGTTTTTTTGAAGAATTTTTTGAAGTTAAAAATGATAAAAAACAAATTTTTCCATGAAAAAAGATTATAATCTTTGAAAATTGTTACTTGTATAATTTGAAACGGTAAACATTTTTTTATAATGAATTTCCATCTGTGTACGAATACCCTACGTGGATTGAATCTTAATTTCAAAATTTCCAAGTTTCGAATTAACATTTTCTGGAATTTTCTGGTGGGCAGACTTCCACGATCATTTTTAAATCGCCGAAAAAAAATGGTTTCAAAAATCGCAGTCGAGCGATTGTTGGAAATGTCTCTACGATCATGTAAACAAATATTCAGATAAAAATTTAAAAAAATGTACGAGATGTATTTTTTTTTTTCAAAATAAAATCAATAATTAGAAAAAGTAGAAGTACTTTTACAATTTTTTTTCATATACCGATCTGAGCATTTTTTCACATAACCGAAAATCCTTTTCGAGCAATCTCTCGTTTGGGACTGTCGATATTTTTTGTTTTTTTGGAAATAAAAAAATGTCGTCTCCAATCGTGGACTATTGGGGAGATTAATCTTGAAATAATAGAATTTCAATTGTAAATAGAAATTTTACAATTATACAAATAAAACCAAAATGATTGGTTCCAATGATTTTTTTCTTTAATGACATATATTAAGGGGGAAATAGGGTTAGGACAGCGTTTTCTCAATGATTTTCATGAATTTTTTTATAGTATAAAAAATTAATATAATTTATTGAAACTTTGAGAATTTTTTATACATATATTTAAGTATATACTATAAAACATTAGCCACCTCATATTGCAGGTCACAATCAGACTCACCATTTTGCGTACATTCTGGAAGTCGCAATTTTCATCTGAAATCAAACGGGGTTGGAATTTACTTTTATTATATGTCTCTCTTCTATATGAACCTAAATGCTATCGAAAAAATAGAAAATTGAATTTTTTACAGGGTCCAAAACAAAAAAGCATGATTTTTTGCCATTTTTTACAACTTTATCTGCAAAAAAAAAATTATTTTAAATAATGATAATATTTCGATTTTAGGTTCATATAGAGCGCAATACTATGAAGAAAGTAACTGCAAATTTTCAAAACGATTGGTTGAAAACTTTTCAAACTAGCGTGTACGCAAGTTCAAAACAAGTCTTTTTCAGAAAAACGCGTTTGAAAAAATAGTACCAAGAAAAACAAGCAATATGGGGTCGCTAATATTTTATAGTATATACTGATATATATGTATAAAAATTTTATAGTATATACTTAAATATATGTATAAAATATTCTCAAAGTTTCAATAAATTATATTAATTTTTTATACTATAAAAAAATTCATGAAAATTATTGAGAAAATGCTGTCCTAACCCTATTTCCTCCCTTAATGGCTTATAACAATAGAACGAGTCGGAATTTTCATTTAAAATGTTGGGAACATATTTTTCAATAGTTTTACTAACAATTTATGAAATTAAAAATAAATCGATTTTTTGAACCGTCTAACCCTATTTCCTCCTTTAATAACATTTATTTTCGATGGAATAGATCTTTTTCTTTTTTTTTTTTGTTTTACTTTTACATTATTTAAATGAGATAAATGTTATACGATGTTATTCGATCGTTCTAGTTCGTGCGTAAAGGACAAAGATTTCTTCGGCATCGTTCCCGGGGATATTATCATTCGACCTTTCTTTACATACAGATCCTTTACGTACGTGAGCTACCGCGACGTGGTGATTTTCCATCGTTGGGAAAAAGGATTTAAAGCCGTTCGCATAAAAATTGCCTTTACGTTCCGGACGTTCTCCCCTATATTCGCGAGAGAGAGAAAGAGATAGAGAAAGATGGAGAGAGCAAGCCAAGAAGATAGAACGGAACGAGCGGGAATATTTGTTATAGGCGTAAACCGTGTGTGCTGAACGTCCGCGAATGGGTAAACGTACTTAGAGCTTTTGCAAGCTCGTATATATCCGCCCACAATCAAATCTCTTTGTCTACTCCGTCGTTCATGGAAAAAAATAGACGCACAAAAAAAAACATCCCGTTTTTTCATCCCTCTATATTTGTCGTAAAACGTAAAATTAATATGCAGTACTTTGATGCGAAATATTGAGGGCAATAAAGAAATTGATGCAAATTGAAAATTAGATATTGATTCGTCGATTATTTTTGGACATACACAAATTTTCCTCCAATGTACGAACAGACTTTTTCAATTTTAACTTCTTCTTAGAAGCGCTTTTGTGTATATGCTAAAAATTGATGAAGCAATTTTCAATTTGCATAATTTTTCTATCCCTCAAGGGGTATGACCATGGTAGCGGGTATAAAATCATGTGCTCATTTAACGGGGGGGGTAAGGTTAATTCGGTAGAAAAAAGCATATTTTCGAGATTTTTTTTCGACGATACGGGTAATGCTGATTTATTTATTTACTTTTCATATAATAATACAACATCTGAACTATATTTTCCTAAATTATCATTGCAAAATATTGATAAATAAGCCGTTGGCAGCGAGTCTCCGCAGGGGCCTCGAAAAAAAGTTGTTTGACGCAATATTCTTGAGATTATACACATTCATTTAAAAAAATGAAAAAGAAATGCAAACAAAAAGTTTAAATATCTTACCCCGCGCTTAACAATTTTTTTTTCTATGAAAGAGTGATTTATTTATAAAACTAATTATACGTCTATTTAGTATAAATATCAAGCTAATGAAAGATATTTTTTTTGTTATACAAAATGGCCGACTACTGCTCTTCGCTTTTGCTATCTTTTTTTTTTTGAGGCGCTCCGCGGCGTGACGTTTAGCATCCACAATTTTTGACCTAGAACGAAAACAAAAAAATCTCGTTAATCTACATCAGAATACCTAGAGAAGTACGTACGGAATTTCCGATCAATTAAAAACTTTCCATTTTATGAGCAGTTTTATACGAAATGTTTTCACTACTAATTCACCTTTTAAGGGTGGAAATAGGGATAGGACAGCGTTTTCTCAATGATTTCCATGAATTTTTTTATAGTATTGGAAATGGATATAATTTATTGAAACTTTGAGAATATTTTATACATATATTTAAGTATATACTATAAAATTTGTATACATATATTTAAGTATATACTATAAAATTTGTATACATATATTTAAGTATATACTATAAAATATTAGCGACCCCATATTGCAGGTCACAATCAGACTCAGCATTTTGCGTACATTCTGGAAGCCGCAATTTTCATCTGAAATCAAACGAGGTTAAAATTTACTTTTATTATATGTCTCTCTAAATGCTATCGAAAAAATAGAAAATTGAATTTTTTACAGGGGTCACAACAAAAAAGCATGATTTTGTGCCACTTTTTACAACTTTATTTACAAAAAAAAAATTACTTTAAATAATGATAATATTCCGATTTTTGGTTCATATAGAGCGCAATACTATGAAGAAAGTAACTGCCAATTTTCAAACTAGCGTGTACGCAAGTTAAAAAAAAGTCGTTTTCAGAAAAACGCGTTTGAAAAAATAGTACCTAGGAAAACAAGCAATATGGGGTCGCTAATATTTTATAGTATATACTTAAATATATGTATAAAAAATTTATAGTATATACTTAAATATATGTATAAAATATTCTCAATGTTTCAATAAATTATATTCATTTTTTATACTATAAAAAAATGCATGAAAATTATTGAGAAAACGCTGTCCTAACCCTATTTCCCACCTTAATGGCTTATAACAATAGAACGAGTCGGAATTTTCATTTAAAATTTTGGGAACATATTTTTCAATAGTTTTACTAACAATTTATGAAATAAAAAAAAATCGATTTTGTGAACCGTCTAACCCTATTTCCCCCCTTAAGTTCAAATGGCTACAATATTCGAATAAAACAATATTTTTCATATTCCCTACGTACTTCTCTAGGTATTCTGATGTAGATTAACGAGAATTTTTTTTTTTTCGTCGTAGGTCAAAAATCGCGGATGCCAAATGTCACGCCGCGGAAAAAGATACCAAAAGCAAATAGCAGTAGTCGGCCATATTGTATAACAAAAAAAAACAAAAAAAATATGTTTTATTAGCTTGATATTTATGCTAAACAGATGTGTAATTAGTTTTATAAATAAATCACTTTTTCATACAAAAAAAAATTGTTAAATGTCCACATGATTTTATACCCGCTACCGCGGCCATACCTCTTAAGTCGGGAGTTTGAGATTTGCTTGATTTTTATGATAACAAAGCTCCCTCTATGAACAAGCAAAATGATTGAAAATTCAGGGGATTGAAAAAGTATTTCCAAGGATTTTGCGAAAAATTCAATTAACTCTTTAAAAAAGAAAACCTTCGAGAAAGGAGAATTAAAAAATCATTTATTTTTTTTTTGCCGTTAAAAGATTCTCCTCAAGTTTTTTCCACTTAATTAGCAATGGAGATAGCATCTTGAATCTCGGGACGAACCGAGCGTACGACGGATAGGAAGTAAGGAAAAAAAAAAAGGTGTTAAAAAAAAAAATTTCGCACTAGTGTCGGATAAAGTAAAAAAATTATATTTTTTTTTACATTTCTGTTCTGCCTTTATTGTTATAAATAATTGCATATGTTTTAAATATCATCTTTAACCCAACGGGTGGTTGTACGAAAAGCTCTGTAGCCGTAAAAAAATGTTTCAAGTTAAAAAAAACAGATCATAGCAGTGTATAAGCATAGAATTGGGGGTAGTATGACGTATTTAAGGTCGTAACTGCGAAATACGACGTTTATAGTTGTAACTGAAATATACGGCAAAAAGTTCAAGCTCGTATCAACTTTTTTTAACTCTTTTTTTTCATAGGGGGTAGGGAATAACAAGAGGAGGGAGGGAAAAAAAGGAAAGTGTGATTTAAAGGAGGATTTTAGGCATACATATATCAGAGTGAAATCTTGAGAGTAAAAAAGTGAGAGAGGACGATATTACAGATCGAATTCCTCGTGATAGACGATCCATCGTCTATCAGCTACAGTAAGAGAAAAATAGAGAGGAAGGGAGAGGGAGAGAGAGAGAGAGAGAGAGAGAGAGAGAGAGAGAGAGAGAGAGAGAGAGAGAGAAAGCATTCACGATATCCTGGACGTAAAGAATCTCCAGGCTCACGTCGACGATTTATCGTTTGCACACGGCAATAAGTGTTATGGTAGAGTGTCGCGTATATCTAGTATATATGGATCATTCCGAGTGAAATCGACGGGCTCGATTAATCATTTTTATTTTTACGATTTTAGTATTTTCGAAATTTTTTGTTGTTGATATTTCTGAAGTGATATTTCTCACATGATGCCTGCCCGCGCTGAAAACAGAGTAAATTTGAAAAATTATTATAAAGGTTATATGGTGAAAAAAAAATTAAATTGTTGATTTTACATTTTTTATTAACTTATCAACTATAAAAAAATATTTTTTTTTTAGTAAAAAAAAAAATATTAACATTATTTTTTACGGGTATAAATGGACTACTGTTGGAAACCATGGCGCCTCCTTTTCGACATCATAACATCACCAAAAATTATTCAATCTGCAAAAGTAAAAAAGAATCTAGTAAAATAATGTAGTAGTAATAGTCTAACGGAGGGATTTTTTTATTTTTTTCGATAATAAAGAAATTACAATATTTCAAACTTTAGTATGCAATTTAAAAAAAAAATAGTGTTTAATAATTTACAAAAAATTGTCCAACCGAAAAACTAAAAAAAACCTCTCGTCAGACTATAGAGAAAATAATTATCAAGATTGAAAAGAAAAAAAAGTTCAAAAATATTAAAAATTAACTGAGTCTGACACCGTCTAAAAAACATAGTATCGAGAAAAAAGCGTTTAAATAATGTTAATATTTTTTTTTTATAAAGAAAAAATTTTTTTCTCATTGTTGAAAAGTTAATAAAAAATGTGAAATCAACAATTTAATTTTCTTTTCATCATATAACCCTTATAATAATTTTTCAAATTTAAATGGTTTTCAACGCGCGCAGGGGTATGTGAGCTCTCAACGGGTTATACGCAGTTGCAAGGCCAAAAAAAGTCGTTTGTTTACGAATTTTTTCTGAAAAGGGATTTTATTTGACAAATACAAGAAGTATTAATAAATGTACTGGTAGCTTTTAGCTTTATATCGGCATTTTTCATTTTCAAAAAATATTGATTTACACTGCTCCTGTGGACCTCCTCTCCCGGAGGTCCTCCGAAAAAAGGCGTCTGACGGTGGGCACGATATCTCCGGTTTGGATTATTTTAAATAAAAAAACCAAAAAAAAATCTATTAATGGATAGATAAATCTAGGTATTGATCGAAGGAATAGTCGAAATTTTCATTTTTGACAGAATTGCGGCTCCAAAAAGAAAAAATTCCAATTTTCGACCAAAATTTTGTCGTTGAATTGTTTTAAAAAAATTGAAATAATCATCGGAAATCTTATTCCAACGATCAATACCTGAAGAATATATCTAAGAACGTTGTGTTAAAATTGCAGACCGATTGGTTGAGCCGTTTCTGAGAGATCGTGCTCGACGACTATGAAAACACCGTTTTGCGAAAAACGCGTTCAAAGTTTCATGCTGCTACTCCGGTCTTTAGGCTGCCTGCTTCATAACGCTCCGAGCGTCCTTACAAATATGCATGTATCTCCAAGAGTATTTGCCGGTTCGATTTGAAATTTTCCGAGAATATACTCAAATATATGTACATTCCGAAAATGCAATAAAAAAAAAAAAATCGATTTTTTTAAATCTCCAACTGCGTATAACTGCCTAAGGTATCAGTCTGGTAACTTAAGCCGATTTTCATGTTTTTTTTGGAGGGCGTTTTTTTGTAGGAAAATAAAAATGAATCGTTTTGGATATTTAGGATGTTATTATTTACATATTAAAGATACAAAAAAAAATTTGTTCGAAAAAATTTAATAGCTTATTGTTATTATTATTATTGATCAAAGTTGGCACCTCGAAAAGAAAGCGCGTGGGTGGCCCCGGTGATTTTGGCTCTTGATCTTATCTGAAATAAAAAATTCTTGATAATTCTCAATCTATAGACATGTCATTCTGGTCGAAACTACTGTACTTAAATTTCATGGATAAATAACAAAATGGCGGACTTTGGAAAAAAAAGTGTAAAAGGACTTTTTTTTCCAAAGTCCGCTATTTTGTTTTTTGTTTTTGTATCTTTAATATGTAAATAAAAACATCCTAAATATCGAAAACGATTCATTTTTATTTTCCTACAAACAAAAGCCCTCCAAAAAAGACATGAAAATCGGCTTAAGTTACCAGACTACTACCTCAAATCAACACTTGTCGATAGTGACGAAATCCAATTAGCGAAAAAGAAAAATTGTAAAATCAATTTGAACTGTTCTTCCTTCCCCTACGAAATTTCTCAAAAGAAGAAAACAAAAATGGTTACGCGATTCTGTCAATTTGACCTGTAATTCATACCATACATTAATACAACCACCCGAACATTTTTTTTTTAGGGTGACGGGGGAAAATCGTGTTTATCCTCGTTTTTTTTTGTTTGTTCTCCTCTCAGAATGAGTGTGGCACGGCTATTACTGTGCTACGTACTTCTCGAAGACTACAGTACGAATCTCAGCGCGGCAATTACGAGCAGCAACGGGAACGCCCGTAGCACCGGAAGTAACGGCGACGACGGTAGAACGGGAAACGTCCCACCGAGCGGCAGCGAGATTGTACAACGGGATCTCACGTCGGAGGACAATAGTAAGCATCTCACAATTAGTATCAATCACACACGTGTATCTTTAACCGAACTTTATCTCCCGTAGATATGTATTTGTATTAATAAACACTGATATATGTAGATGTACGAGAAATTCGTCGTATATACGACCGAGTTCGCGCCCGACGTGGCAATTACTTTGGCGTTAATTGATTTATCCGCGCACGCGACACCAGAGAACGAGAGAATGTGAGAACCGAGCATGTTACAACCATATATATGGATACTCTAGTACCGGACCGTTATAACGTTTCCGAACTCCATTCGGTATAGACCGAAACGAATCGTTATGCCTGTAATCTCTCCTTCTCGTATATACGAGAGCTTCCATTAACCATATAACCGATCCCTCCATTTCCCTCTTTCACTGAAACAGCGAGAAAATAGTCTCTCGCGGCGTGCCACGAACGATGGATGCTTCGATAAAAAGTCTTTTTGTTTTTTTTTACCCTTAACTATATATACGATTGAATGAGAACGTCGCTACGAATGTCGTGAACGAGCTTAATATATTATTCGTTACCACGATCCTGGCAATTCTTTCGCGAAATTCCTTTTGTATTTTCGAAACTCGATAGATCGGTTTTGAACGATAGCTAAATTAAGGACGGAGGAAAAAAGAATAGAGTTACGAGAATCGTGATCTCGCGATAGATCGACGCGAGTAATGTTGAAAGTTTTTGGCGAGATCGTCATTCCTGGACTCGTGAATTTACGATATTTACATAATGCGAATTCGTGAAATTTTATCCATAATCGGTATTGACGCGACGAAAAATTACCGTGCGACAAGGCCGGGCATGATGGAATTGAGGTTCGGTGGAAACAAAGTTGCTGGAATATCGATTAGGAGTTTTTTTTTTCGCGATCAAAAGTTCGACATTTTGCACGTTGAAGTTGAGAAGAAATTTCACAATAAAATAGATTTTCAGGTTGAGATGACAGAGTTACGTAGTTAAGGTATCTTCGCCTCAAGGCTCGTTAAGTATCCTGAAAGATCCTTACGCATCCTGAAAGATCCTTACGTATCCTGAAAGATCTTTAAGCATCCTAAAATTCTTAAGCACCCTGAAAGATCCTTAAGCATCCTGAAAGATTCCTAAGCATCCTGAAGATTCCTTAAGCGTTCTGAAAGATCCTTAAGCGTTCGGAAAGATCCTTAAGTATCCTGAAAGATCCTTAAGTATCCTGAAAGGTCCTTAAGTATCCTGAAAAATCCTTAAGCATCCTGGAAGATCCTTAAGCATCCTGAAAGATCCCCAAACATCCTGAAGGTTCCTTAATCATACTGAAAGATTCTTAAGCACCCTGAAAGATCCTTAAGCATCCTGAAAGATCCCCAAGCATCATGAAGGTTTCTTACGCGTTCTGAAAGATTCTTAAGCGTTCTGAAAGATCCTTAAGTATCCTGAAAGATCCTTAAGTATCCTGAAAGTTCCTTAAGCATCCTGAAAGATTCTTACGCATCCTGAAAGATCCTTGAGCATCCTAAAGGATCTTTGAGCATCCTGAAAGATCCTTAAGCATTCAGAAAGATCATTAAGCATCCTGAAGGATCCTTAAGCATCCTGAAGGATCCTTAAGCATCCTGAAGGATCCTTAAGCATCCTGAAAGATCCTTAAGTATCTTGAAAGATCCTTAACCATCCTGAAAGATTCTTAAGTATCCTGAAAGGTCCTTAAGCATCCTGAAAGATCCTTAAGTGTCCTGAAAGATTCTTAAGCAACCTTGACAATCCTTAAGCAACCTCCAGGATCCTCAAGTATCCTGAAATATTCTTAAGCAACCTTGACAATCCTTAAGCAACCTTGACAATCCTTAAGCAACCTCCAGGATCCTTAAGTATCCTGAAAGATTCTTAAGCAACCTTGACAATCCTTAAGCAACCTCCAGGATCCTTAAGTATCCTTAAAGATCGTTTTAATCGAACTGTCGTACAAACTAGCGTGTATAATGATTTCCCCATTCGTCCGTCGATTCTATCCCCCGAGGCATGATCCAAGTGGATTTTCATACGCTCTCACTCTCTCTCTCTCTCTCTCGTGAATCAGTACGAGCGTGTTTCAGAGAAGCGTTGTTTGAGACTAGAGTAGCTATGTAGTTGAAAGTGGGTGTCAACGGGGTGCTAGAGCGTACCGCTCGGCTAATTGTCGAGCTCGACGCGCTTCCAAAAAGCCTTCTATAACTGCATATACAAATATATATAGCATTGGCAGTAGAGAAAGTCGCGGTTTGGTCGGACGGCCGATTCTCGCTCTCTCTACTGTGGCAGTAGTAAAAGCCCGAGTCGTGTCGGCCAAACTCCACGCATATAGCCACGAATCGTGTCGCGCGCTCATTAAGCCCCACCTAGAGTAATATATAGAGAACACACACACACAGAGGAACGATTTTTAAAAAAAGTGATGAAAAAGAGAGAGAGAGAAACATGACGAGAAAAGTGCGAAAAGTGCGGAAAAGTCAGCGAGATTGCGGAACGGCGATGAGGGCACATCTGTGCAAAGGTCGCGAGAAAGGGTGGAAGAAAAAAAGTGTCGTGCAGAGGTCTCTCTCTCTTTCTCTCTCTCTCTCTCTCTTCAGGAGTATATCGAAAGAAAAGTGCACGAAAGGCTCGAGAGACGACTCAAAGTCTCTCCCTACCGCGGTTAAATAGAGAGAGAATATAATATTAAGAGTAGAAAGAAAGGGAAAGAGAGAGGGAAAGGAAGAAGTGAGTTCAAGTAGGCGATGGTGACTCGACACGTTTTCGTCGCAACGAAAATATGAAGAGAGATAGAGAGAGAGAGAGAGAAGGAGTAAAAGCACAGGAGTTTACCAACTTTTTCCTTTGACGATGAAAGATATTAATTAAACTGTCACAGCCAGCAGGAAGGGACAAACTCTATTTTGCCACTTACAAGTTTACCGGGCTCTCTAGTTCACAGTCGCATTCTCTCTCTCAGATATTTTCATCTATATATATATTATATATATATATATATATATATATATATATATATATTATATATATATATCGATCTATATATAATATATATATATCGATCTATATACACATATAAATTGTCGAGTGAGAGTAGAGACGCCTAGCAAACTATACACACCAATTTAGAACAAACCACCCCCGTGGAGTTTCATCCATGTCGGACACTTGTCCGCGCCTCAGGAGGCGAGAGAAATCTGATTATATACGAGAGTGTACACGCAATAGAGGTCACCGCACGCGGCAATATCGTAAATTATACCGAGTACCCAGAGAATCCTCCCTCTCTCTCTCTCCCTCACCCTTAGCAGGGCCGGCCAGTTTAATTATTGTAACTTCGCTGCATGCTCATTTAACGTTATGTGAGATTATATACTGACGAAGCAAAGTTTCATTTCTAAATGTATGTACGTTGAGACTTCGTATCCCAAGACGTTTTCACTATTTCTCATTATCTCTAACGCCATAATCTCTCTCTCTCTGTCTCTCTGTCTCTCTTCTACAATGGTTTTTGGCTGACCCAGTCAGCTCTTACCAATCGTTCATCCGATTAAATCCGCGAGAATCACGTCTGTGTATATATAAGTCATCGTACCCGGACCAAAAGCTAAGGCATTGCTCCCTCGCACTCGGCTAAATCAGATTAATTAGAGTTCGAAGTCGACCATTCGTGAAAATCGTATTATTGCAACGTCGGAGGTAACAGCTTGCGGACTGTACGCGAAATTGTGCTATATAACCTATTTATCACATATATATTTGTGTATAGAATATATGGGCAATTTCATATAAATCTCAAACATCCCCTTAATCATTTCTCTTATTTCGGTCGTAAAATATCATTACATGTTGAAGCTTCGAAAAATTTACTTTAAAATTTACGGAAAAATGATTTTAATCACGTTATAGATGGACAACAATATCTTTTTTTAGTTTTTTTTTTATTTGGAGATGCGAATATTATGAATATTCATTTTGTTTGGTCGAATTGAGATGGAATGACCTTTATGTGGTATTTTTATATCTAGTATATATACCTTGATGATAGAACACAGAGCAATATGCCATGTATATAATATACAGCGTGATGAATTATATATATATATATATATTACATGTACAGAATCGTTTCCGCTAGAAGAGAAAAGTTTCGTTCGTGCCGCGGAATTTCCGGCCATTTGGTTCGCCGATTCATACCTAGAACTCTCTTGCGAATTTTAATTCAGCACGCTTATTCGATATAACTGTAATTACAGCGACGGTTTAATCCATTATATCGAAAATACACGTGCTATAAACAACTTTATTATACATATTAAGGATGGAAATAGGGTTAGGAGAGCGTTTTCTCAATGATTTTCATGAATTTTTTTATAATATAAAAAATGAATATAATTTATTGAAACTTTGAGAATATTTTATACATATATTTAAGTAAGTACTATAAAATTTTTGAAGGATTTCCTTGAAAAACACCGAAGATATTAGCGACCCCATATTGCAGGTCACAATCAGACTCAGCATTTTGCGTACATTCAGAAAGCCGCAATTTTCATCCGAAATCAAACGAGGTTGGAATTTACTTTTATTATATGTCTCTCTTCTATATGAACCTAAATGCTATCAAAAAAATAGAAAATTGAATTTATTACAGGGGTCAAAATAAAGAAGCATGATTTTTTGCCATTTTTTACAACTTTATTTGCAGAAAAAAAATTATTTTAAATAATGATAATATTCCGATTTTAGGTTCATATAGAGCGCAATACTATGAAGAAAGTAACTGCCAATTTTCAAAACGATTAGTTGAAAACTATTCAAACTAGCGTGTACGCAAGTTCAAAAAAAGTCGTTTTCAGAAAAACACGTTTGAAAAAATAGTACGCTCGGTTATACACGTGGCGTGCTCGGGGCCTGAAGGAGAGCTATTCACTTTAATGCCTCATAACAATTGAACGAGTCGGAATTTTCATTAAAAATTTTGGGAACATATTTTTCAATAGTTTTACTAACAGTTTATGAAATAAAAACAAACCGAGTAAATTCGATAAATTATTATACAGGTTATATGGTGAAAAAAAATTAAATTGTTGATTTCACACTTTTTATTAACTTTTCAACTATGTAAGAAAATTTTTTCTTTTATTAAAAAAAAATATTAACATTATTTGTTACGGATATAAATGGACTACTGATGAAAAACCATGACGCCTCCTTGTCGACATCATAACTTTACCAAAAATTATCCAATCTGCAAAAATAAAAAAAGAATCTAGTAAAATAATGTAGTAGCAACAGTCTGAAGGAGGGAATTTTTTTTCTTTTCAACAATAAATAAATTATAGTATTTCAAAGTTTAGTATGCAATTTGAAAAAAGAAAATTAGTGTTTGATAGTTTTTTTTAAATTGTCCAACCAAAAAAATAAAAAAAACCTCTCGTCTGACTGCAGAGAAAATAGTTATCAAGATTAAAAAAAAATAAGTTAAAAAATATTAAACATTGACTGCGTTATCGTCCCGACACTGTCTAAAAACGTAGTTTCGAGAAAAACGCGTTTAAATTTATTGCTACAACTTTGTAATGGAGTGGAATTTTCTTTAATAATTATAAAGAATAAAAATCTGTAAAAAAAAATCGATTTTTGAAAATTTCAGGGGTATGTCAACCCTTAATATTACATGGAAAGTTATAGGGGCGTTATATATAAATTTCAAGTATAAAATTAAAACTGGACGATGACGCCGGGACAAAATGTTTTACGATTTCGAATCCTCATCATCCTCTCTCCTCTCTAAAGTCGATATTTTTTTTACCCTTTGTTTTTACGTTCGAGCGGTAGCAGCGTCTAAAAAGTGCCTAGTATAAAAAAAAACATAAAGAATAACACAGTACCAACAAAAAATATATGGCTTTTTCGTCGAAAAGTCAAAAGCCATTAGTCTGTAAAGTTTGAAATATTTTTTTTGTTCCTTCACACAATGTCGGAGAGGGCGTAGAAATTATTTTGTTTTTTACACGCTGAGAAAAATTGTTTATTGACAAAAAAGAACGACAAGCGGTTACGAACTATCTTTCTGACTCTGCGATTCCTGTAATCTGATTTTTTCTTCTTTTCTACGATGCAGAGAACTCTTGATGATTGAAAAAACGTTCGAGAAGGAACAATTTTTGGTAATTCATTAAAAATCCATTAAGTTTATGATGAATTATCAATTATTATCTCTGGGCGAATAATTCTGAGCGTTAAAATACTGTTGTGGTATTTAAAATTGAACGGTTAAATTTCGGGGTCATTTTGGGTAATCCAACGATTTCAATTGTCCAATTCTTAAAACGGCTATTACATTGGAAAAGCGTTTTGGATAATGGCTTTCTGTTATATAGTGTAATGGCCTTCGAGCAGCCCTTTCCGCGGTCAGCAATTCGATAATTCCTTCATTACACTATAATTTGGGGGTGGGGGTGGGGGATGAGAGAGGCTCCACGATAATACACATCGTGTATTAATCTGGGGAGCTCGTATCGAGGGCTGTGTGGTGGTTGCGAGGGGATTGTTTGTCCTGGGAAGAGCAGCACTCTCTTTCTCTTTCCACCCTCTCCCAATCCCTATCTCTCTTGTTCGCTCTCTATCTCTCTTTGTAAGTTGAAATTAGCCTGTGCCTATGTACCAGCATCCGTGGCCGTTCCGGACCAGCACGGAATTCGCGCGGCCTTGTTTCATTGATAAACGTATGTACGCCCGAGTAACAACATTTTACCGAGAGCAGCATCGGCTACCGCAACGAAAGCTCTCATTCTCGCTCCCTTTTCCACCCTCTGTGTACATATATATATATATTATACATTGTTCAACCCCATTTCTCTCTCTCTCTCTCTTTCACTCTTTATCCCTACAGCTGCCCCTCGAATCCCGGAACGTTCTGGATCGGGCAATTAGAGCAAGTGTTTGACGGTACATTCTACTGCTTCGATCCACAACGAGCTCTCACGTAAATGTATATACGGACCAAAAGCGTTTCAACATTTTCCTGCATAGCGATAAAGGAATGGCGAGGGTGTGGAAAAAGAAAATTCATCAACAACATTATCATTAACTCAGGCAATGTTATTATTTATTGATTAGATGTTTAAATATTCAGTTGACAATAAAACTTTATCGCTGAATAATTCATTGAAAATGTTATTCATCTGTTTCCATGATTTTACCGTCTCATAGCTTCGCTATGATGAAGATTCTATTTCAGTTTTCGCAATGCGTTCAAAATCTAGAGAAACGTCGAAATACATATTTTTTTTTAATGTCCGGAAATGGATTGATCGATTGCGGGACAACCTTTTACGTGGTAGTAAAACTTTCTTTGCTTTATTAGTTTTGAAAATCGAACATGTTTTTCGTTACAAAGTTTAAGATCTTCTCGTTTGTTTCATGCAGGTTGGTATGGGGCGGGAGAATGGAAATATTTTTTCGGTAACTGTATAATAAAATAATAAGTATGTAAATGATGGTGCTCGACCGGAAATAAGGGGCGTAAAGAACAGGGAGGCTGAGAAAACAGATCTGGTATTTGAATTCTGTATAATATAATCACGTACAATTATATGGATATACATATATATGTATAGAGAAATTTATTATATATATAGATAAAACGCGGAGCGCATAATGCACTACGGATTTACGAATCAGTTGAGTCCGTATAGAAACGCAGCTGATAACGAGCCGCATTTCTATACGGAAGGGACGCACCGCGTTTTCTGTTGTACACAGAAAAAAAGAGTATGAAAAAGATAGAGATAGGAAGAGAGAGAGAGAGAGAGAATGAAAAAAAGGGTTATCAAACCGTAATTTTTTTTTACTTTCCATGCGTTAAAACGCCATACATGTGGAAAGAGCCGGACGGCCATATTAAAACGATCCCTTATCCTGGTACACACGTGGGAAAGGACCGTTATATATGTGTGTACCATCGCGACTGTGCAAAAAAAATACTTCGTTTATAAGGGAGAGCCGGGATAAAAGTAACATTTTTTGTTTATATCGAAAATTTAATACGATAACAAGGAGCAATTTATTGTTATCCATATACGAGCTGTGCTCCGCGATTTCCCCCGCGCAAAATTTCCGTCCTCCTATTCAACGCGCCGCCGCCGCTCTTTATGGCCATAGCATAAAGTTATGTGGCGTAAAGCCTTCCTGAATAAACGGGCTATCTAATGCAACAAGAATTTTAGAAATCGGATTAGTATTTCCTGAGAATAGCGCGTTCGAACAAACATGCACACGAAGGCATAAACATACAAGCATACAAGCATACAAGCATACAAGCATACAAGCATACAAGCATACAAGCATACAAGCATACAAGCATACAAGCATACAAGCATACAAGCATACAAGCATACAAGCATACAAGCATACAAGCATACAAGCATACAAGCATACAAGCATACAAGCATACAAGCATACAAGCATACGTACGCATACGTACGTATACGTAAGCATACGAACATACGAACGTACGAACGTACGAACGTACGAACGTACGAACGTACGAACGTACGAACGTACGAACGTACGAACGTACGAACGTACGAACGTACGAACGTACGAACGTACGAACGTACGAACGTACGAACGTACGAACGTACGAACGTACGAACGTACGAACGTACGAACGTACGAACGTACGAACGTACGAACGTACGAACGTACGAACGTACGAACGTACGAACGTACGAACGTACGAACGTACGAACGTACGAACGTACGAACGTACGAGCGTACGAGCGTACGAACATACGAGCATACGAACGTACGAACATACGAACATACGAACATACGAACATACGAACATACGAACATACGAACATGCGAACATGCGAACATACAACACACAAACCTACAAACTCTCCAGCTTTATTATAGTAGTAAGATAAATTCTTTGACAAACCATCTCTTACCTTTTAAAAGCTAGATAATGATCGTACTCGCAATCATTAATCTAAAATTCTTATTTCAGTCAGTTATCGCGGACGCGGATTGTGCGTTCATTAACCAGAAAAAAAGGCAAATTTAAACTTTCATATTCTTTCACCATTATTCACAATTCTCCTCTACTCAACAAGGTTTTTTTTTCAATTTTGGCTTCCTCGTAGAGCAAAGCAACGGCATTACTTTCGTCGAAAGAATTCGCATTAGCATTGAAAGCTATAAAAAAAATAACATTTACGAAAAAAAAAAGCTTCATCTGCACGGGGAAGCAAAAAACGAATCATTTTTATTTTTCATATCGGAGATTAAATTTTCCCGAAGCACAATTTTTATGCGCGAACGTGACGGTAATACGATAAAATATACGAGCGTCGACATTTTCTCATTGAAAAATAAATTATACCGGAAAAAAAAAGCCATATCGCAAAAAGGTAATTTTTTTCCTCGATTCTTCAAACATCCAAATGGCAACGATCGTATCGGAGTCCATATAGCGTATGGCGAACCAAGTTTAACATATGTTCGGTATGTGGAGTGTCACTGCTGTTGCTTTGGCGTGGGATATGTATCGCGTGATGCTGCGGGCAGGGACATTCGTCAGCGAGGAGTTGTGTGTGACAAACGCGATAACGAACGAAACTTTGAGTGGGCGAGAAACTGGCGCAGCGACGTTTCATAGCAACCCCTATTCCCATCACCGTAGTTACATATTTATTATACATATATTTTAAACTGTCCGTTAAAAACGACAAAACATCCCTTAGGCAGGCATACGTCATGTATTATATGGATTTACACGTGTTTTACATTCAGTTGTGATCGTGAAATGACGCTGAGAGTCCTCTGAGCGAAGAGGATGAATATATATACCGACAGAGGCCATTATTTTGCGTTTGTATCAACGCATCGCTATTTTCTCACTTTTCGTATCACTTCTCGCCTTTTTATTTCTCCATCCTTTCCCCCGTCATTTTTCCACCGTCCCGTCTACGAGAGCGAATTTATATGAAATACTTTTTAAATTACTCTCGGAACGTCGCGCGAACAATTCTTTGATCGCGGAATCCAGCAACAACCCCTCCCCCTCGCCGAGCCCCTTTAAAATTTTCCATCAAAGCCGAAAGGTGTGAAATATATCAAGAGACTCGGCGACAACGTCCCGATGCCGAGTAATTAAAAATAACAAAAAAAGAACAAGACAAAATTAATCAAACCGACCCGCATTACCCCAACGAGAAATATTTATTCTACACTCGGTTTTAGAATTAAAAACTGTTCATCTCGCCTGATTCATTACTGTCAGTAACCTCTAATGACATTTTAATTTAAAAAAAAAAACAACTCCCGCTCTTCATTTTAGAAAATTGTCAATTATGATATTTATTTCAAAATTGTTATCTTGACTTTGCTTTTTAATTAGTAAGAAATAACAATAATATCGCGCCACGCGAAAGCAATCAACGAAGAAGTGGTTATTATAATATACTTTTTTTTAACGTTAGCGAATAAAAATAAAAGAACAAGACAAAATTAATCAAACCGACCCTCACTACCCCAAGGAGAAATATTTATACCACTCTCGGTTTTACAATTTTTAATCTTTCATCTCGCCTAATTCATTATTGTCAGTAACATCTAACGACATTTAAATTAAAAAAAAACAACTCCTGCTCTTCATATTAGAAAATTGTCAAATATGATATTTATTTTCAAAATTGTTATCTTCACTTTACTTTTTAATTAGTAAGAAATAACAATAATATCGCGCCACGTGAAAGCAATCAACGAAAAAGTCGTTATTACAATATAATTTTTTTTAACGTTAACGAATATTTTACTGGAGAACAATGATTGAAAATTTTTTTTTTTTATTGCATAATATCTCGTTGAGAGTTTTTGTTTTGTTTTTAGCCATCGAGAGTGCGTTCACCTTTAAACAAAGTTTCATTATTTATGTACGGTGAGAATAGGGGCATTTGCGCGAGACTGGCTTTGGTGAACGCCGCTGGTGACATAGACAGATTGCTGGTTCACTCCGCACTGTACATCCTTTGACACACTACCTATTTACTAAAAACAACAACAAAAAATGTCCTCCATACAACGTTTCGCCCGCGGTTTGTTCGTGGGGAAAATTGACACGTGTCAACAAAAAAAAAAGCTCAAATTAGAAACCTGCTTCCTCGTTTTCGCTTCGCTCGTGGAGAAAAATTTTGCGAGGTAAAATAATGAGAAAGTAATGTACAATTTTTGACTTTACCCGCCGATGAAATTTTTACCTCATATAATATTCAATCAAACATAAATATAAATATATATCGTTGACAAATTAATTTGATATGCGAGAGCTAACCTCGTGATTTTATGAGACGTCTCTTGTATAAAAAAGAAAAAACTGTAGCTATCCATCCCCCCTCTCTCTCTATGCAGAGCTATATACGGATATTAAGGGGGGAAACAGGGTTAGGACAGCGTTTTCTCAATGATTTTCATGAATTTTTTTATAGTATAAAAAATGAATATAATTTATTGAAACTTTGAGAATATTTTATACATATATTTAAGACCATAGTCTGGTCTAGAGTGAGATTTTTGACGTCATTTCTAATGTGCAATAACGTTTAAACCGTTGAAGTTGTCTTGATGAAAATTTACACGGGCATTGATTGATCCTTAGAGAATACTTGTACATAAAAAAAAAAATTATTTTAAATATTTTCAGGTAGTTTTTTGCCTTGTTGCAACATGGTGCGCCGAAATCGGCGCCCACTCTGGACGATGTTGTGTGCATCTGAAAAAAAAAATATATATATATTCTCAATCTGTATGAGTATTCTGAGCACTGGTAGCAGAATTGGTACTTAAAAAAAATTTTTGACAAAATGGCGGCTTGTTGAACTTTCATTAATGATATTTCATTATTCGACGAGTTATAAAATGTCGGCAAAATTATTGTTCGACTCAATAAAAAATTCTTTTAAGTACCAATTCTGCTACCAGTGCTCAGAATACTCATACAGATTGAGAATATATATATATTTTTTTTTTCAGATGCATAGAACATCGTCCATAGTGGGCGCCGATTTCGGCGCACCATGTTGCAACAAGGCAAAAAACTACATGAAAATATTTAAAATAATTTTTTTTCATGTACAAGTATTCTCTAAGGATCAATAAATGCACGTGTACATTTTCATCGAGACAACTCTAACGGTTTAAACGTTATTGCACATTAGAAATGACGTCAAAAATCTCGCTCTAGACCAGACTACGGCCTCAAATATATACTATAAAATTTTTGAAGAATTTTCTTGAAGAACACCGGGGATATTAGCGACCCCATATTGCAGGTCACAATCAGACTCGGCATTTTGCGTACATTCTGAAAGCCGCAATTTGCATCTGAAATCGAACGAGGTTGGAA
Source organism: Oxytorus armatus (assembly GCA_958009045.1). NCBI lineage: Eukaryota > Metazoa > Arthropoda > Insecta > Hymenoptera > Ichneumonidae > Oxytorus > Oxytorus armatus. The sequence continues at coordinate 12,781,408 of OY253754.1, read as the reverse complement.
TTTACCTTTATTATATGTCTCTCTTCTATATGAACCTAAATGCTATCACAAAAATAGAAAATTGAATTTTTTACAGGAGTCAAAACAAAAAAGCATGATTTTTTGCCATTTTTACAACTTTATTTGCAAAAAAAAAATTATTTTAAATAATGATAATATTCCGATTTTAGGTTCATATAGAGCGCAATACTATGAAGAGAGTGACTGCCAATTTTCAAAACGATTGGTTGAAAACTTTTCAAACTAGCGTGTACGCAAGTTCAAAAAAAGTCGTTTTCAGATAAACGCATTTGAAAAAATAGTGACCGCTCGGTTATACACGTGGCGCGCTCGGGGCCTGAAGGAGAGCTACTCACTTTAATGGCTTATAACAATAGAACGAGTCGGAATTGTCATTTAAAATTTTGAGAACATATTTTTCAATAGTTTTACTAACAATTTATAAAATTTAAAAAAAATCGATTTTTTGAACCGTCTAAACCTATTTCCTCCCTTGAGGGGTATGACAACGGTAGCGGATATAAAATCGTGTGCACATTTAACAATTTTTTTTTGTATGAAAAATTGATTTATTTCTTAAACTAATTACACACCTATTTAGTATAAATATCAAGCTAATAAGACATATTTTTTTTGTTTTTTTTTTGTTATAAAAAATGGCCGACTACTGCTATTTGTTTTTGGTATCTTTTTTTTCTGATGCGCCCCGCGGCGTGACATTTGGCATTCACAATTTTTGACCCAGAACAAAAAGAAAAAATTCTCGCTAATCCACATCAGAATACCTAGAGAACTATGTACGCATTTTGAAAAATATTGTTTTATTCGAATATTGTAGGCGTTTGAACTCAAAAGGTGAATTTCCAGTGAAAATATTTCGTATAAAATTGCTCATAAAATGGTAAGTTTTTGATTAATCGGAAATTCCGTAGTTAGTTCCCTGCGAGATGCAATTGGAAACATAATTTTTTAATTTCAAGTCAATCGGTTGAAAATTATCGAAGTTATTTGTCACGCAACGCGGTCGGGTAGTCTATGGCCGTGCCAGAGGTTACTGTTTGACGCTCAAAAGTCGCTGATAAAAAATACTAAATACTACCTTAACTTAATTTAACTTATTTTTATTATGATTTTTTGATAATTCTACAGTGGCCGGACTCCTTGACCGTAGCGTGAGCTCGTAAAGTATAATACGAGGCGTATGCAAGTGTGCGTACGACGATTATCCCTCGCTTCAACTTTCCTCACGCTGAAACTCAGATTTAACGGTTGTACATCAACGCGCACCGAGAGAACGAACAGATAGAAATTTCTTAACATATATGTATATATATATATATGTTCACATATGTATATATATATATATCTCCGTTTAGTTGCAAGCAACGACCACAGGAACCGTTCCCTCCCTTTCAACCCTTTAGTCACACTTAATTGTTCTCCCCTTCTCCCGCTCTCTTTCTCTCCACAAAACGTTGACCTTCCCCTAACGACCTTGCGGTCTTTGTCAATTAGCGTACAACGCTAAAATTCATTCAAAACACCAGAATCCCTCAAACCTACATTCCAGCACGAGCTTCGAAACTTACATACACGTAAATGCAGCTAATTTAATATTAAAAAAAATATACAAAAAAACATTCGTGAACCAATCGTTTTTCTACGACTTCACTGTATACACTCACACCGTGTTCCTAAAAAGTTTTTCACTTTCACATGTGTGTGCATGTGTGTGTACGTAGGATATAGGGCGATATTGCGGAAGTGAGTAAGGGTGAGAGGGTGAGAAAGAAGCCACTGAGGAGAAAAGTGGAAACGGGTGAGAATAAGTCGCCGGCCTGTGCTCGCAAAACCCCTTACACTACTTCTCTATCTCTCTCACTTTTTCCGCTGGTCCTCTCGCGAAAGACCACACTGTAACCCTCCCGGCGTACAGGCGAGAGGAGATTGAATTATTTTCCCCTCGGAATAATTCCGCTATGAAATAAAACTCATCGTATATAGTCCTTCTGTATATGTAACGATATGGGATATTCCGCGTGAAGTGGAACGATTTTTTTTTTGGACGACAAATTTTTTTTTTAAACATCCCTGAAGGGATCACATACCGATGCGCGCGCTGAAAACCGAATAAATTTGAAAAATTATTTTAAAGGTTATTGGGTGAAATGAAAATTGAATTGTTCGTTTCATATTTTTTATTAACATTTCAACTGTAAGAAAAAAAATTAAAGAATTTGTGTTTTCAATATAAACATTATTTTTTAAGGGTATAAATGGACTACTGATGATAAACATAGCGGCTCCTTTGTCGACATCATAACTCTACCAAAAATTATCCAATCTTCAAAAATAAAATAGAATCTTGTAAAATACCATAGTAGTAATGGAGTGACGGAGGGAATTTTTTATTTTTTCAAAAATAAAGAAATTACAGTACTTCAAACTCTAGTGTGCAATTGAAAAAAAAAATTAGTGTTTAATAATTTATAAAAAATTGTTCAATCAAAAAATTAAAAAAAGCTCTCGTCAGACTACAGAGAAAATAGTTATCAAGATTTAAAAAAAAGAAAAGTGAAAAAATATTAAAAATCGACTGAGTTATCGTGCTGACACTGTCTAAAAACATAGTTTCGAGAAAAAAGCGTTTAAATAATGTCAATATTTAAAAGAAACAAATTTTTAATTTTTTTCCTTATAGTTGAAAAGTTAATAAAAAATGTGAAATCAACAATTAAATTTTTTTTTCACCATATAACTTTTATAATAATTTTTTCAAATTTCATCGATTTTCAGCGCGCAGGGGTATTCGAGCCCTTAGGGGGGGAAATAGGGTTAGGACAGCGTTTTCTCAATGACTTTCATGAATTTTTTTATAGTATACAAAATGAATATAATTTATTGAAACTTTGAGAATATTTTATACATATATTTAAGTATATACTATAACATTTTTGACGAATTTCCTTGAAAAACACCGAAAGTATTAGCGACCCCATATTGCAGGTCACAATCAGACTCAACATTTTGCGTACATTCTGGAAGCCGCAATTTTCATCTGAAATCAAACGAGGTTGGAATTTACTTTTATTATATGTCTCTCTTCTATATGAACCTAAATGCTATAAAAAAAAAAGAAAATTGAATTTTTTACAGGGGTCAAAACGAAAAAGCATGATTTTTTGCCATTATTTACAACTTTATTTGCAAAAAAAAAATTATTTTAAATAATGATAATATTCCAATATTAGGTTCATATAGAGCGCAATACTATGAAGAAAGTAACTGCCAATTTTCAAAACGATTGGTTGAAAACTTTTCAAACTAGCGTGTACGCAAGTTCAAAAAAAGTCGTTTTCAGAAAAACGCGTTTGAAACACGTGGCACGCTCGGAGCCTGAAGGACAGCTATTCACTTCAATGGCTTATAACAATAGAACGCGTCGGAATTTTCATTTAAAATTTTGGGAACATATTTTTGAATAGTTTTACTAACAATTTATGAAATTTAAAAAAAATCGATTTTTTGAACCGTCTAACCCTATTTTCCCCCTCAAAATATAGTTTCGAGAAAAACGCGTTTGAATAATATCAGTATTGAAAAAATAACATTTTTTAATTTTTTTCCTTATAGTTGAAGAGTTAATAAAAAATATGAAATCAACAATTAAATTTTTTTTTCACAATATAACTTTTATAATAATTTTTTCAAATTTACTCAGTTTTCAGCGCGCGCAGGGGTATGTGAACCCTTAATTCGTGAGTCGGATGAGTGTCGAATTACAAGAAAATGACATTTTTTTCCCAAATTTATCGTAGTGCAATCGACAAGTTCGTGATTAGCTGTAGAGACTAAGCAATTTTATTAAAAACTATCAGAAGCATCGGGAATTTGACAAATTGCCAATTGTAGTTCGTTTCTTCTTCTTCCTTTCTTCGTTAAAAAAATCGTCCCATTTTACATGGAATATCCCATATATATATATATGAAAGAGAGATATGGTATAAGGGGAAAAGGAGGTGAAACGACGCCTGGTTCTAGTATAACCACGATGGGTTAGGGGGGTGGGTAGTGTGCGATTCACCCGAGAGCCAGCAGCAGAGGTAACGGGTGCGGCCTCCGGTCGCCAGTTTTCTTCTTCTCTCTATATATACCTCGTGCACACACCGGCCAACCCTTGCGCACTTTCTCTCTCTCTCGCTCGCTTATCACCCCTTGGAAAACCAAGCTATTTTCCTCCTCGACTATCGCAAGCTCTTCGCGTTCTCCTCTCGCGTCCCTCGACCAGCCCCACTCTTGCCGCTTGCACCAACTGCACATCCGGCCGCGAGACTTCTCTCTCACTCTCTGCACCACCCCTCCCCCGCCCCCGCAACCGTCATATTACATTCTAGGATATAGGAAAAGCTGAGAATTCCGTTTCCTCTTTCCCCTTCTCACTCTCAAACTCGTGCTGTTTCTGTCAGTGAATATCTTATCATAATACTCACATACGTATATCAAATGCATAACAAAACAAAAAAGGGCGTAAATCAAATGATTTTAAACCCCTATATTATCGGCTTCAAGCCCTTCTCTTTGCCAACAATTTAATATATATACTTTCGCGGGAAAAACTTCGAAGAATGTTTTTAATAATATGTCTGTTTATATATAGCTATCCGTTTATAGTTTTAAAGTATTTTCTTTGTGTACGCCATTTTACGAAATTCAACATGTTATATGAGTATTGGACAGAGATATTTATCACGTTTTTTTTCCATTCCCTCTCTCTCTCTCTTTCTCTCTCTCTCTTTAATAATTTAATGGAATAGAAACCAGATGAGGAATTCCATTTGTATTACGCTTCTGCGGATTTGCAGTGATAAATTCTCTTTCGCGATTTACCCCATGACCTCCCCTCGAGAGTGAACACGCGAAAAGTTTGCTTTTTCGCAATCCGCTACAAGGCAACGGTTGCAACTTCTCGTTCCATTCAGGTGGTTGAAAATTATTTGGTGAATTTGAGAAATTTCTATTGGTAAAATAAATATTGTTTACTTTTTAAAAATGTATTCTTTTTATCGGTTTATGCGGGGAAATAGGGTTAGGACAGCGTTTTCTCAATGATTTTCATGAATTTTTTTATAGTATAAAAAATGAATATAATTCATTGAAACTTTGTGAATGTTTTATACATATATTTAAGTATATACTATAAAATTTTTATACATATATTTAAGTATATACTATAAAATATTAGCGACCCCATATTGCAGGCTACAATCAGACTCAGCATTTTGCGTACATTCTGGAAGCCGCAGTTTTCATCCGAAATCAAACGAGGTTGGAATTTACTTTTATTATATGTCTCTCTTCTATATGAACCTAAATGCTATCAAAAAAATGGAAAATTGAATTTTTTACAGGGGTCAAAACAAAAAAGCATGATTTTCTGCCATTTTTTACAACTTTGTTATCAAAAAAAATTATTTTAAATAATGATATTATTCCGATTTTAGGTTCATATAGAGCGCAATACTATGAAGATAGTAACTGCCAATTTTCTAAACGATTGATTGAAAACTTTTCAAACTAGCGTGTACGCAAGTTCAAAAAAAGTCGTTTTCAGAAAAACGCGTTTGAAAAAATAGTACCAAGAAAAACAAGCAATATGGGGTCGCTAATATTTTATAGTATATACGTAAATATATGTATAAAAATTTCATAGTATATACTTACATATATGTATAAAATATTCTCAAAGTTTCAATAAATTATATTCATTTTTTAAACTACAAAAAAATTCATGAAAATCATTAAGAAAACGCTGTCCTAACCCTATTTCCTCCCTTAATGGCTTATAACAATAGAACGAGTCGGAATTTTCATTTAAAATTTTGGGAACATATTTTTCAATAGTTTTACTAACAATTTATGAAAAAGAAAAAAATCAATTTTTTGAACCGTCTAACCCTATTTCCTCCCTTAGGGAATGACAAAAATATCGACAGAAAAAATTTTATAAGGATCCTTTCAAACAATTCAAATTCAAACAAAGATCGTTTTAACAAATCAAACCCAACCAAATGAGCTCCATAAATACACGTTTGTTTGACTGGAATTGCCAAATAAATGACTGCCAAAGTGTCATCTTACTACTATAATAAAGCTGGAGAGTCGTTTGTTCGTTTGTTGGTTTAAACGCGCTAATCTCAGGAAATACTTATCCGATTTGGACAATTCTTTTTGCAGTAGATAGCCCGTTTAATCAGGAAGGCTCTAGACCATATAACTTTATGCTATGACCCAAATTTTACTATCTTACTACTATCTTACTATACTATAATAAAACTGGAGAGTTTGTTTGTTTGAACGCGCTAATCTCAGGGAATACATATCCGATTTGAAAAATTCTTTTTACCCTAGATAGCCCGTTTATTCGGGAAGGCTTTACACTATATAACTTTATGTTACGACTCTCAAGAGCGGTCGCGGCGACTCGTTGAATCAGGGGGCGGAAATTCAACGCTCGTAATACCGCGGGACACAGCTAGTTGCAATATAAACCCTTGCCGGAATTAGAAAAAATCTTTTTTCGTTCCATAGCCTCATTCTAACAAACGTGATTTCGCAACAAAAAACCAGGCTCTTTAGTAACGCGCGCGCGAAAGAGTCCTATATCCGATTTTGATTTAGAGATCGCGAAAAAATTTTTTTTCAGCACGCGCGGGTGCGGAATGTAATAAAGGAAAGGTGACGCCGCTTATATACGCGCAACGTTAGGGGTTGAACTAGCGAGAGTACTTTATCGCGCGGGTTGGAGAACGGTGGTGAGAACGAGAGAAAGAGAATACGGTAAAATGAAGGTATAAGGAAAAGTAGAGAAATGTCATAAAACGTCTGCGATAGAACGCGGCGAACGAGCTTGACTCCGTTTCTTCGGTGGTTTCCTCTCATTCGTAAGGGCGTGGGGTGGCGAAGAGAGCGTTTTAGAAATATTTATATTGCTATACAAACCAACAAAAAAATTCATATACATTCGTGAAACTAACTGACAAACAAAGAGCCGTAACTCATCACGATTTCGATACAACCAGTTATTTAGGAATTGAGCCCCTTTCGTTTGTTGGACAATCGAGATATCCCGGGTACCGTCTTCGAGGTCGAAGAGTCAGAATATACCAACGAACGCATCGTATCGTCCATATGGTGTCGCGCTATCGCTAAAATATGAAAATAGAAAAATCAAGGCGAACGTAGTGGTTTGAAATTGTATTTTCGACATTTTATCCTACAAGACAAACGCACACACTTTTCTTTACTCTTCTGCAGCTTTTCTCTACTGCAACAGCTCTTTGAGACATCGCAAACTTGATACTTGCACATCGGATGTACTTTGCCCGGTGAGACACACTCGGGAGGGTGCAGCTTTTCTCCTTTCCTAACGCTCCTGGGTGTTCCCTAACCCCTCGCTCTCTCTCTCTCTCTCTCTCTCTCTCTCTGGCTTGCGTTTCCTCTCTGTAGGTCCCGATGGAGAAACAAGCCCCAAAGTCTGTGTGCGTACTCTCCCGACGCTAAGAAAGTTTAAGTTCTATGGAGCGATCGAAATACGGCAACGTCCGCTTGGGAATCCTCAACTCCTTATCCTTTGCTGGCTTTCTATCGGAAACGCGAGAGAGAGATCTCTCTCTCCCCAAAGACTGTACTTACTAGCGAGAGCCTGAGCTTTTCGATCTTTTGCAATATCTATATACATATATGTATATATATTGAGAGACAGAGAAAGTTAGGAAGAGCGAGAAGGAGATAGGAGAGAAACTTTAAACGGAAACTTTGTACGAAGAGACGGAGATCTGAAAACGAGGCTTAACAAGGGTGAAAAAGAGAGACGGAGCTTGATATATGGATTACAGAATCTTTGAGGGATGACTTTTAGAGCTAATACTCCTTCCCTCTCTCTTTTGTGAACGCTTTTACGCGTGTATCATAATAATGGAAGGGTGTTTATGATTTAACAAAACTGACAGTAATTGCCTACATCATGGATATTGTATTGGGCGACTTAACGAAATAACAGCAGTTTTATCAAATGCAATTAATGGTAATCGACGGTAAATTGGATCACGGAGATATAACACGTTGAATTTGTGGACACATACGAGATAACATTCTATTTACACTTCATTTTCCGATGTTTTCACACATTTTAAACGCACTGACGTTAGAAACTGAAATATTTCTTTTTATCACGAAAATAAACACTCCTTCAAAAAGTTTCGAAGTTCTAGACGAATGAAAATATGTCACTGATTACGAATTGCACTGCTTTTTCATTCAGCGATCCTCGTGTCAATGCCCAACCGAATGGACAACAAATCGAATTATATATCTTACTACTATAATAAAGCTGGAGAGTTTATTTGTTTGTTTGTCTGTTTATTTGAACGCGCTAATCACAGGAAATACTGATCCGATTTAGAAAATACTTTTTGCATTAGATAGCTCGCTTAATCAGAAAGGCTCTGGACCATATAACTTCATGCTACGACCCTAATCTTACTATCTTACTACTATACTACTATATACTTACTATACAGTAATAAAGCTGGAAAATTTGTTTGCTTGAACGCGCTAATCTCAGGAAATACTTATCCGATTTGGAAAATTCTTTTTGCATTAGATAGTCTGTTTTATCATAAAGGCTCTAGACTATATAACTTCATGTTACGACCCTAATCTTACTATCTTACTACTAAACTACTATATACTTACTATACAGTAATAAAGCCGGAAAATTTGTTTGTTTGAACGCGCTAATCTCAGGAAATACTTATCCGATTTGGAAAATTCCTTTTGCATTAGATAGTCTGTTTAATCAGAAAGGCTCTAGACCATATAACTTCATGCCACGACCCTAATCTTACTATCTTACTACTATACTACTATATACTTACTATACAGTAATAAAGCTGGAAAATTTGTTTGTTTGAACGCGCTAATCTCAGGAAATACTTATCCGATTTGGAAAATTCTTTTCCATTAGATAGTCTGTTTAATCAGAAAGGCTCTAGACTATATAACTTCATGCTATAACCCTAATCTTACTATCTTACTACTATGCTTACTATATATTTACCATACTATAATAAAGCCGGAGAATTTGTTTGTTTGAACGCGCTAATCTCAGGAAATACTTATCCGATTTGGAAAATTCGCAAAAATCGATGGTCCCACTTTGAAAATCTGTGAAAAATCGAAAAATAATGATAGCACAATGATTCAAGCGCCATTTTAAAGGGTTTTCGATCCCGAAAAGAATGAGCACAGAGTGGGGTTCCAACTCCATCGGGAAGCAACGTTACAGCGATTTTAGTGAGGCCACTTCTTTTTGGCCGAAATGCAACAAAATTTTGAATTTTTAAATTTTCTTTTAGGACGCTATATCGATATATTTTGACTCGCTGATTACTAATTCAGTAGCCATTTCTTCGAGAAACTCGAAATTTCATTAAAAATCGTCCAAAAAGTGATGTTTTTCGTTTTTCGCCTTTTTCTCATTAATATTTTGAGATTTCGACTAAAATTCGGTGTTATTCGTAATGAGCGGAAAATTTCTGATCGAATAGGGTATCGAAACATTGAAAAAAAAGAAAAAAAAATGTTTGTAATTTTTTGCCCACCTTTTCAGAATCCTTAAAATGTCAAAATTTCAAATGGTTATAACTTGGCTCCCGTTTTATCGATTTTGGGTTTTGACGAGCGTTTTCAAAACGTCTCGAGTAGACTTAGAGAATGCATTTTGGATAATCCCGATATCTTAATTATTGTAGCCGTGAGTGCGGGTTGAAAATCGGCAAAGAAAATGAGAAGGGGTATGTATGGAAAAATTCGCAAAAATCGATGGTCCGACTTTAAAAATCTGTGAAAAATCGAAAAATAATGATGGCACAATGATTCAAGCGCCTTTCTAAAGAGTTTTCGATCTCGAAAAGAATGAGCACAGAGTGGGGTCCCAACTCCATCGGGAAGCAACGTTACAGCGATTTTAGTGAAGCCACTTCTGTTTGGCCGAAATGCAAAAAAATTTTGAATCGTTAAATTTTCTTTTAGGACGCTATATCGATGTATGTTGACTCGCTGAGCACTAATTCAGTAGCCATTTCTTTGATAAACTCGAAATTTCATTGAAAATCGTCGAAAAAGTGATTTTTTCCAATTTTCTCGTTTTTCCCATTGATTTTTTGATTTTCCGACAAGAACTTGGTGCTATTTGTAATCAGCGGAAAATTTCCGATCGAATAGGGTATCGAAACATTGAAACAAAATGAAAAATCGAGTCGGGTTGGGTTCGGTCCGGTGGCGTCTGAGGGGGTTAGCGCCCCTAGTATATCGATACAATTATAATTATTGTTTATATATAAAACACGATCTGTATAACATATCTCATAAAAATGGCAATATTGCAATATTACGTAGTCAACTACTCCTTGCCAAATAGTACTGCAATAAGCCCTCTTTTGATACATATACACATACGCACACAATATTCTCGTGTATTGACAGTTATTGTGAAACGTGCCTGGAGATTCGATACGCACCTTTCAATAACTTATAACTAAGGTACGCTGAGAGTGCTGGTCCATCTCCGAGAAATACGTATATCAACTACAAATATTTATATACATAATATATATGTGTGTGTGTGTGTTTGTATGAATGTGATACATGTTACCCAGGGACAGTAGTAGTTACGGTGGTTTAAGGGCGAATGTTCGTTGGCGCGCACGTGTCTGGCTTTACAATAAGCTACGGGGGTGGATTCTTGACACGAGGGGATGCTGTTTTTGGTATATCTGTATATATTTGCCCCGTTCCTGATTCCGTTCCAACACACAAGAACGTGGCAAAATTCTCTACTCTCGCAAAGTTTGTCGTCAATTTCCTCCCTCTCACTCTCTCTCTCTCTCTCTCTCTCTCGGTCTGCTTCCGCTTTACACTTCGTTGTTGAACCGAAAATGAGCCAACAAATGTATGATCAGATACAAGTTGACACTTGCATATTGCTGTCTCAGAATTTTTTCCACATTCATCAAAGTCCTTTCTCACGAAAAAATGATTTTCTTAATTATATTAAAAAAAAAAAAACGAAGAACCAATGTGTTATGAAAAAAGGCAAGATTGATAAAGCCTCTGACTCGTAAAGGACCATTTTTTAGTGTGAACAAATTATTAGACTGCAAGTTTTTTTGCGACGTTTTTTTTTTCATAAAATTCAAACCCCTTCATCGCGATTCTCGTAAATTTCAATAGAAAAATCTAAGGAGGTTTAGTGTTTCTACTCTTTATTGTAATATTAAATACTTTTCGAGACATTTTCGAGATATTGAGATGTACAGGACATTTTTTCTTTCTTTTCTAAACGTGATTTCGCTGTCAATTTGAAACATTTAAAGGCTCTGTAAGATAAGATAATAATCTTATCAAGATTTTCACAACAGAGCGTTTAAAATGTTCCAAATAGACAGAGAATCACGTTTAGAAAAACAAAAAATTCCTGTATATCTCAATATCTCTCAAAAATGTCTCGAAAAATATTTAATATTACAACAAACAGTGGAAATGCTAAACCTCTTTAGATTTTTCTATCAAAATTTACGAGAATCTTAATAAAATTATTATCTTATCAAGATTTTAACAACAGAGCCTTCAAAATATTCCAAATAAACGGAGAATCATGTTTAGAAAAAAAAAAAAAATCCTGTACAAATGTCGAAATTTACGAGAATCGATGAAGGGTTTTTAATTTTACTGAGAGTGTTTTAACGCGGAAAAAGATTTGTCGTGAATACACAAAAAATCTTTCTCTGCAATAAAACAAATTGAATAACAGTACTGATAATTTTTCAAATACCATCATCTCGAAATGTCTTGTTTACGAAACTACGAAATTAATAATTTCCTGTCATAGATCGATTTCGATTTATTTCCTATATCTTCGCGCACATCAACATCCTTCGACAGTTTATATATTCCATTAGTTTAATCGACCAATGCGATAACCAAACTAATCTATGTCTCGCAGATGTTCCGAGCTTCGCTAAACCGATCGGAAACGTGACGGCGGCTTGCAGGGGAGAAGCAGTTCTCTCGTGTACCATTAGGGGATTGGGCAACTACAAGGTAAGAGCAAATTTCATCCTCTTCCCAAAACTCCATATGTATACCGATGAGAAGTGCTAATAAGCGCTCTAACCGCGGGAAATTAGTCGCATTCTCGCGAAAACCAATTATCCACGTGCAAAATTGTGAAAACATTGGCACCACGAAAGAAAAAAAAAGCACTGATTTCCAGATGTTACGTGGTTTATTTTTCACCCTTATTTTTTTCTTTCATTTTACACGTATATATGGGCCATTCCACGTACAATTGGCCTGACTGTAACCCTTACCCCGCACAAATTTAAATGTGGTGCAATTTTTTTTCTAGATTTTTTTCCTCAAGGGGGGAAATAGGGTTAGGACAGCGTTTTCTCAATGATTTTCATGAATTTTTTTATAGTATAAAAAATGAATATAATTTATTGAAACTTTGAGAATATTTTATACATATATTTAAGTATATACTATAACATTTTTGAAGAATTTCCTTGAAAAACACCGACGATATTAGCGACCCCATATTGCAGGTCACAATCAGACTCAGCATTTTGCGTACATTCTGGAAGCCGCAATTTTCATCTGAAATCAAACGGGGTTGGAATTTACTTTTATTATATGTCTCTCTTCTATATGAACCTAAATGCTATCAACAAAATAGAAAATTGAATTTTTTACAGGGGTCAAAACAAAAAAGCATGATTTTTTGCCATTTTTTACAACTTTATTTGCAAAAAAAAAATTATTTTAAATAATGATAATATTCCAATTTTAGGTTTATATAGAGCGCAATACTATGAAGAAAGTAACTGCCAATTTTCAAAACGATTGGTCGAAAACTTTTCAAACTAGCGCGTACGCAAGTTCAAAGAAAGTCGTTTTCAGAAAAACGCGTTTGAAAAGCGTGGCGCGCTCGGGGCCTGAAGGAGAGCTACTCACTTTAATGGCTTACAACAATAGAACGAGTCGGAATTTTCATTTAAAATTTTGGGAACATATTTTTCAATAGTTTTACTAACAATTTATGAAATTAAAAAAATCGATTTCTAACCGTCTAACCCTATTTCGCCCCTTAAGGAGTTATACGCAGTCAGAAGACCGAAAAAGGCGTTTTTTCAAGAATTTTTCCTGGAAAGACATTTCAATTTATTAACGTAAAAATTTATATACGTATTGTGATAACTTTTGTCTTTATTTTCATATTTTTTATTTGTAAAAATAATGATTTTTAAAGCTGCTCATAGCCGATCTCCGGGAGCTCCACCTCTGAAAAAAGGTGTCTGGCGGTGAGCACGATATCTCCGGTTTGGATTATCCAAAATAAAAAAAACCAAAGAGATTCTATTAGTGGATAGATAAATCTAGGTATTGATCGAAGGGATAGTCGAAATTTTGATTTTTGACAAAATGGCGGCTTCAAAAAGAATAAATTCCAATTTTCGACCAAAATTTTTTCGTTGAATTGTTTTAAAAAAATTGAAATAATTATCGGAAATCTTACTCCTTCGATCAATACCTGAAGAATATGTCTGGGAAAGTTGTGTTAAAATTGTAGACCGATCGGTTGAGCCGTTTTTGAGAAATCGTGCTCACCGACTTTGAAAACACCGTTTTGAGAAAAACGCGTTCAAAGTTTAGGCCGCCTGCTTTGTAACGCTCCGAGAGTCCTTACAAATATGCATGTATCTTCAAGATTATTTGCCGGATCGATTTGAAATTTTCAGAGAATATACGCAAATATATGTACATTCCGAAAATACAATAAAAAAAATCGATTTTTTGAAATTTCCAACTGCGTATAACCCTTTAACCCCGATTTAGCAGTGACTTAAAAAGGCAAATTTATTTCACATAAAACACAAGATTGACGGTAATTGAAAAATTTGAAAAAAAATCTGAGAAAATTCTCCGTTTAATACCAATATTTTGAGATCACAGCCACGTGAATTTCGCATGAAATTTCCCATATAGAGATTAAATGAATGGGTTTGGTGCCTTGAGCTTTTATCACGTTGGCTGGGAGACACTTTGAAGCGTTAATTTCACGGAAATTCTCGCACGAGGACGAAACGTTAACGATCGGATAATTTCTACATTTGCCTGATTTCAAGTAACCCCTTCGCGAGAAGGTTTTAACTCTCTTGGGGAGGGTGCGCGCGCGCGCGCGCCCGTGAGTTTAAGTGGTATAAGAGCAGTTAAAGGAGCCGTCGAGACGATCGCTTAACGAGACTCTTTCCGTTCTTCCAACCCACTTTATTCTTCGTTCTCGTGTCCTTTAACGTACCATCCTCCTCTGCTCCCCCCCCCGCACAATCCCCAAAACGATAAAATTCGAACAAGATGACCTCTTCGGGGAAGAATAAAAAGATTGGGTAAAGAGGCGCGCAATCTCCACTTACTTGATATCACATTTGCGTTAAACAGATCAAATAGCATTTTTTTTTCATCCCCCATTTCAAATAATGTCATGTGCAAGAACAAATCTTCATCCTCGTGCTAGTAATTTTGGTAAATAGTGACAAAAATTGTGAGATGCACATTTTAATATGGGGTTGGATGGGAATAATGGCAAATCGAGGGTAATTTTTTAATCCACCGATGAAACAACAATTGACAAATGGTCAAAACAATTTTTAACTCAAATAACTAATAACAAATAACATTCGGAAAATATTTTGCGAAAACATAAGTCAATTGGGCGCCATATTTTTGGGGATATTAAAAAAAAAAAGTAATTATCCGTTTATTTTGATAATTGATTGAAATATTATACAGAAAAAAATATCAAATAATCATTTTTCCGTTTGTACACATTCGAACAGTTGAATTGCATCAGAAAAATTCAATACTGCTCCTCGACGCTCGTTATTGCATCTCATTATTCTTTAATTAATAAAAAAAAACATGCAAAAAAGATTGAGTATTTCATTCGTCGAGCAGATCGTTCTCGTTATTCTGCGAATTTAATTTTGAGCTGGGTAAACAAGTGAAACGGGTAAATCGAAAGATTTTACATAAATACGTTATTAACTAAGAGAGAGAGAGAGAGAGAGAGCGAGAGTGAAAGAGAGAAAGGGAGAGGGAAAAACGTATAAAATGTTTCAAGAAAATTCGCTTCGAAAGACAAAGGCATAGAATTGCCCGAAGCTTGTTTTCTTCATTGGCATGGTGGAAGGCTTTTGGTAAGCGATATGACAAACATTTTCACAAACAAGAATACCAGCCACGTTGTTTCATTAGAGGAGACCAGGAGGAACAATGCCACTGAGACTAAATTCTTCGTGTTTCGCATCGTCAACGACAGAGCCTCGACAACGTCACGACGAGAAAACGAAAAAAAAAGAAAAAAAAAGAAGAAGTACATTACCTCAATCCCACTGGGACGGGAAGCTTACAAATTTGCTAACAGACCTCATTAAAGTTAGGCAACGACGTTGTCATTTTACTTGACGGAAAGGCAAAAAGAAAACTCTGAAAATAGAGCTGCACACGTTACTTTGAAAAAAAGAAAAAAAACAGGTTCCTTTATTTATTTTTTCTATAATTTTTGTATCATCAATTATTTTACAAAATTTATTCACCGTATATTTGTAACTGTATATGTTACACAGTTGCATAAACATGTTAAAAGTAAATGAAAAATAAATAAATTTAACGAGTAACGAATAACGAGGTAAATCGTCACTATTCCTAATGTACAATATTGGTTTTTTAAGATTTTTTTTTTCATGGAACACAAGTGTCAAACACTTTTATAAAATAATTTTTAGTGAATAAATTAAACAAAGAATGTTATTTTTCGTAGTAACGAGTATTAGTGAAATTGTGAAATTGTGAAACTATTTATGAAATTGTAATTTTACTCGAAAACTCGAGTCTGCTATTATAATACCTTTCTAATGGATTTTGGAAGTTTCGTATATACAAGCATCCAGTAAATTCGCTAATTATAGACACGGTTTGTTCGTCTTCACTAATTAAAGGATTTACAAAGATGAGGCTTCATTTTAATCGACTTTGAAGCCATATTAAAGTGCTCTGAATAATATATATCGATGTTATAAACTGTGCAACAGATTTTTCAGAGTTTCGAACATCGAACAGACAAAGAAAAATAACTAAAATTCTAGTTAATAGCCTCCTTAAACAGAAAGTTTTAAAATAACAGGAGGAAAAGTTCAGCCCTTTTCCTCGCGTTGTAAACTATTTTTGTTTAAGGGAACACATGCCCCTGGGCGCGCTCGAAACGGCGTAAACTTCGAAAATTATTTTCTAAGGTTAAAAATGAAAAAAAAAATTAAGTAGTGGTTTCATATTATTTATTGACTCTTTAAATATAAGGAAAAAAATTTTAAAAAGTTTTTTTTCAACATTATCATTATTATTTTTGTGCCGAAGTGCGGTACGGATGAAAAGGATGGCGCCTCCTGATCGGCATGATAACCGGTTGAAAAAAAATCCAATCTGCAAATAAAAACCCTTGTAATATGTTGTTTAGTTATAGTCTGACGGAGGGATTTTTTTTTTTTTTTTTGAAATGAAGAAGTTAGAGTGATCCAAAGTTTTGCATGCGATTTTTAGAAAAAAAAAAAATGACTGTTTAAAAATTCATAAAACATTGTCTGATCAAAAAATTAAAAAATCCCTCCGTCGGATTATAACTAATACTTCATATTACAAGGGTTTTTTTTTATTTGCAGATTAAATTTTTTTTCAACCGGTTATCATGCCGATCAGGAGGCGCGATCCTTTTCATCCGTACCGCACTTCGGCTCAAAAATAATAATGATATTTTTTTTTTTAATGTTGTCATTTTATTCCTTATATTTAAAGAGTCAATGAATAACATGAAACCATTAATTAATTTTTTTTTTCATTTTTTACCTTAGAAAATAATTTTCGAAATTTACGCCGTTTCGAGCGGGCCCAGGGGCATGTGTTCCTTTAATTCTGTTCCTTCATTCTGAAACTCCATTAATTATCAAGATCTTTCATCAAGCTGCTAATTCACCGTTCACTCTTCTCATTAAGGGGGGGAAATAGTGTTAGGACAGCGTTTTCTCAATGATTTTCATGAATTTTTTCATAGTATAAAAAGGTAATATAATTTATTGAAACTTTGAGAATATGTTACACTTATATTTAAGTATATACTATAAAATTTTTGAAGAATTTCCTTGAAAAACACCGAAGATATTAGCGACCCCATATTGCAGGTCACAATCAGACTCAGCATTTTGCGTACATTCTGGAAGCCGCAATTTTCATCAGAAATCAAACGCGGTTGGAATTTACTTTTATTATATATCTCCCTTCTATAAGAACCTAAATGCTATCGAAAAAATAAAAATTGAATTTTTTACAGGGGTCAAAACAAAAAAGCATGATTTTTTGCCATTTTTTACAACTTTATTTGCAAAAAAAAATCTATTTTAAATAATGATAATATTCCGATTTGAGGTTCATATAGAGCGCAATACTATGAAGAAACTAACTGCTAATTTTCAAAACCATTGGTTGAAAACTATCCAAACTAGCGTGTACGCAAGTTAAAAAAAAGTCGTTTTCAGAAAAACGCGTTTGAAACACGTGGCGCGCGTTACGTTAAATCTTACCAAGTATCACAGAATAACAATAATGATTATTATTTCATTCCTCAAAGAATAGTGTCTACCCCATCTCGGATAAAAAATGATGATGCATTCCATCGACACTGACAACAGAAAGTATAAAAAAATATTACGTATATATACATTTCATCATTTCGTACAAAAGGACAGAGGAAGATTGTGGCCGTTTATTTGTATTTACGTTGTCTGTTCTACCTATACATAGATACAGTAAAATATACGTGAAACCACAAAAGGAATATAGTGTAACCGAGCATTTTGAGTTATTTTCTCGTTTGGACAAAGTGCGGAGATACGGTGATATAAACAACGAGAAGGATCGCGTTGAATATTTTAGAAAGGGTGAAAAAGAAGAAGAAAAAAAGAAGAAGACATTGTCGTCGTTTGCCATCTAGCAGTCTTCGTCATATATAAAATGATATGCAGATAGTGTACGCGTACGATATAAAAGAGGAAAAGGGCACAGAAGAGGAAATTTTAAGAGTAAGGATGAAAAAGCGCCAGAACGATGAGGCAACATCTTTTTGCGAATTCTTTTGCCTCGGTGAGATCGAAGAGATAACAAAAATATGGTGTAAATGGAAAGTTGCATATTTCTTTTTCATCGTGTTTGCGTATTTACAAATTTTCCTCTACGAACAACAGACTTTTTCTATTTTCACTTCCCGATAGAGAGGAAACAATAGACAGTTTGCAACTTCTTTTCTCTCTCCTTCCACTAAATTCGCATGAGGTTTGCTTGATTTTTAATGGATTGTTTTTTTTTTTCGAAAAATTTAAAATATAGCATGCTTCTCGAAATTAAATAGCAAATATCCTTTCATGTTACTGAAATCACAGAGGAAGACTCGATAGCCCTAAAAATTGCAACGCCTTTACAAAGATCTAGAGCGATTTTTTCGGAAAAATTCAAAAATTCCAAAAATTTAGATCGCCTGGAAATTGGAATTGAAATCTAGAGAAAAAAATGTTATCGCGTGAACAAGATCTTTCTCTACGAGGAAACAAAAAATGAAAATCATATTTTTCTTATTTCTATGCTGTTTTATTTATCACAAAATGGCAGTAATGATAAATTAAGATAGTGGTCTGGTAACTTAAGCCGATTTTCATGTCTTTTTTGGAGGGCGTTTTTTTGTAGGCAAATAAAAATGAATCGTTTTGGATATTTAGGATGTTTCTATTTACATATTAAAGATACAAAAAGAAATTTTTTTGAAAAAATTTAATAGTTTATTATTATTATTATTATTGATCGAAGTTGGCACCTCGAAAAAAAAAGCGCGTGGGTGGCCCCGGGGATTTTGGCTCTTGATGTTATTTGAAATAAAAAATTCTTGATAATTCTTAATCTATAGACATGTCATTCTGGTCGGAACTACTGAAGTTAAATTTCATGGATAAATAACAAAATGGCGGGCAAAATAAAAGGACTTTTTTTTCCAAAGTCCGCCGTTCTGTTATTTATCCATGAAATTTAACTTCAGTAGTTCCGACCAGAATGACATGTCTATAGATTAAGAATTATCAAGAATTTTTGTATTCCGATAACATCAAGAGCCAAAATCACCGGGGCCACCCACGCGCTTTTTTTTCGAGGTGCCAACTTCGATCAATAATAATAAAAATAATAATAAACTATTAAATTTGTTCAAACAAATTTTCTTTGTATCTTTAATATGTAAATAAAAACATCCTAAATATCCAAAACGATTCATTTTTATTTTCCTACAAAAAAACGCCCTCGAAAAAAGCCATGAAAATCGGCTTAAGTTACCAGACTACTATCTTAAAGGAACAGTCGAAATTTCAAACTCCTGTTTCTCTCTCCATTTGTCAATAAAAAAAAAGCTATGTCTTTAAGCTAGTCTTAAATAAAAGCTATGTCTTTTTGTAGAGAATCATACACGCGCATTCTGCTACTTAATAATATAAATTATCCTCAGAAGACCTTAATTTAAGAAAATTCCCTGCAATTATTCTCTTTACACGGGTCTTTGACGTTACAGCATAGAATCATTGCGACGAGTTTTGTCAACATACCCCTGCACTCTCCACGTAAATACTGGTGCAGGGAAGACGAATTTTTTTTTCCGTCAATGAATGAAGAACAAAAGAACTGGTCTTTCGCCGATCGTTCGACATATACTTGTTGGACATTGTGCTGTAAAAGGAATAAAAAACAAAATCGGAGAGAAAACCCGAGCGACAGAGAAAAGGTTGAAAAGGGGTGAAATATAAGGAAAAAAAAAATCCATCGCGTTGGTACGATGGCGTTTTATATTTTATATATATATAATACATCCTGATGTCCTGGCCAACTCTTCCATCGGACGTGACTGATTCGTGGCGTCCGTTTTCATTGCTCCTTCTCTCGTTTTCCGCTACATGCAGAAACGTTGGCGGCGATTATGATTCCGCCACAATGCTCTCTTTCTGGTGTGTTGTGTTTTTTTCTTTTTTTCATTTCCATTCCATCCTCTTTTCTCTCAGCATCGCCCGGGCCTCACTCGTTCCCATTAGGCATCGATGAACGAGAGGATTTGGGCAACGACGCGAGGATGAAGTGAGAGGGGTTGAAGATAAAAAAGACAAGTAAAGAAAGGGGCGAGGAGAGACAGAAGGAGAAAGATATCGGTCCTGGGATAGTCCGAACGGTTGGTGTTTCCCTGGGGGTAGGGGAGGGTAAACGCGAGCGTATACTTGCCTCCGGGGCTTATTCAGACAAATCGGTGATTGCTGCGGAGGCGAGTGAAAGGGTAGCTGCCACACACCCTCGCACAGACAAACATATATATATATCTAAGTATAAATATAGAAAGAGGGACTCGAGCTAAACGAAGAGGAGGGCTCGCGAGAGCCGCTATGTTAGATCGTATGGAACTTGCTGTCAAAACGACTGATAAACAATGTTTCAACATATTTAATTGAAGCCCTTCTGGCATTCAAACTTTTGATATACATAAAGAGAGAGAGAGAGAGAGAGGGAGAGAAATAGGGGATGAAGCTAGGAAAAGAGTCTGCATCCGGTGGTCATTGGAGCGACAAGAACGAAAAGAGCTGATGGAAGATAGAGAAGGAAAATCTTCCTCTCGCTTGCTCCATGTTCGCTAACCCCTTCTATGTATATATAACGGAAACGAACGACGAGAGGGGGTGGAAAAGCTATAGAACGACCAAGGGAAATCGAGAGAGAAAGATATATAGAGAGAGAGAGAGAGGAGAATGATTGTTTCCATGATTACAATGGAACGGAAGAGGAAATGGGGGAATGACGGTGAATGAACGTATATAGGTGGCAAAGGGAGTAGAGTGGTAGAGGCCAGAAATGGCACGAAAGGGTATGGGGAGCAATCTCTTAGCGCTAACGTAGATTCGTGGCCCTAGGACTCACGAAATATCACACCAATGGCTAGACACATCCTACCTAACACTATATACATACACTTCAACCGCGGGTTACTATATGGCAAGAGAAGTTCAAGCACACGTATATAGAAGACGTACCAAAACTGTATGCTCGGTCCTCGGTTCTTCTTCTTCATCCCTTAGCCACGGGAGCACACGTCAACGTGTATGAAGCCTTCTGCTCACTCCCCCCGATCCCCAAGAGACTTTTCGTCATACTAACTTGTCGGATAATGTGCGTCAGCTGTCGAATGCTCTCGTTCTTTCTCTTTCTCTTCATCTCCCTCTCTATGACCCTTTTTTCATTCCACTCTCAAGCTGCTCTAGCTCGATCGAAATCTCACGTATTTCATTCTGATGTTACGGATGTTCTCGCGAACTTCCTACCTTCGCCCATCCCTTCGACAAATTTTCCATCAAGCTCGAATTTTAGGGGAGAGAGAGAAAGAGAGCGGATAAAGCCTACATACCCTAACCTTACAGGGAGTTAGGAATCATGTGTGCTCCGGACTTTACGTTCTTTTGCAACCCCAACCCTCCTTCGAATCCCCAGATAAACCTTCTTTTTCACACATTATTACATGTATTACTCTTCCCCTATGTGCAATTTCTCGCGTTTTCACCGCTACTTTGACGCGCATAACTCCACGAAACTTTTCCCTCGCAATCTCGACTGTTTCAGTAGATGTGGCGCAGTGTGAAAAGCTTAGGGAAAAATTCTTCAACTTATATCCAGCAGATGTTCAGCGCGAAATCAATTTTTAATATTGTCATTGACAATCTAAAAAGTGTACAAATTATATTTCATACATTTTTTTCTTCACCAACCCCTGTTTAGTAATTATAAAAGATAATTATTTCATTCGAAACATAACTGAGTAGGGGTTGCAAACAAAATTTAGAATATAAAAGTCAATGTCTTTTAGGGTTGTGACGGTAATAATGAAAAATTGCTGACCTAATCTCAGAGTTTGGAAAGACGTGGAAAGACTCATTAGTGCGCAAAGTAGATTTTTTCGAGAAACCGCGATGGAACACACTTTCGTGGTCGTGGAAATTTGTTTCCTCTCTTGTTCCGTCGCTGTATACACGTACATCCTTAAGAGGGGGAAATAGAGTTAGGACAGCGTTTTCTCAATGATTTTCATGAATTTTTTTATAGTATAAAAAATGAATATAATTTATTGAAACTTTGAGAATATTTTATACATATATTTAAGTATATATTATACAATTTTTGAAGAATTTCCTTGAAAAACACCGAAGATATTAGCGACCCCATATTGCAGGTCACAATCAGACTCAGCATTTTGCGTACATTCTAGAAGCCGCAATTTTCATCTGAAATCAAACGAGGTTGGAATTTACTTTTATTATATGTCTCTCTCCTATATGAACCTAAATTCTATCAAAAAAATAGAAAAATTAATTTTTTACAGGGGTCAAAACAAAAAAGCATGATTTTTTGCCATTTATTACAACTTTATTTGCAAAAAAAAATTATTTTAAATAATGATAATGTTCTGATTTTAGGTTCATGTAGAGCGCAATACTATGAAGAAAGTAACTGCCAATTTTCAAAACGATTGGTTCAAAACTTTTTAAACTAGTGTGTACGCAAGTTCAAAAAAAGTCGTTTTCAGAAAAACGCGTTTGAAAAAATAGATGCTGCCAATTCGATGTTGAGTCTGATTGTGACCTGGAATATGGGGTCGCTAATATCTTCGGTGTTTTTCAAGAAAATTCTTCAAAAATTTTATAGTATATACTTAAATATATGTATAAAATATTCTCAAAGTTTCAATAAATTATATTCATTTTTTATACTATAAAAAAATTCATGAAAATCATTGAGAAAACGCTGTCCTAACCCTATTTCCGCCCTTAATGGCTCATAACAATAGAACGAGTGGGAATTTTCATTTAAAATTATGGGAACATATTTTTCAATAGTTTTACTAACAATTTATGAAATTAAAAAAAAATCGATTTTTTGAACCGTCTAACCCTATTTCCTCCCTTAAAGGAAACATATCTGCAAGCGGGAGGGACGGAGGAGCAGGATATATGAGGTGATATGTGCGGATATATATGTTGGGGTTTTTTTTTTGTTATACGCACGATAACGATATTTTTTCAAGGATAAGCGAAATTGTTACGACGCGAAAAAAAAAATACTTTAGCTTGATTAATGTTACGCCGCAGAATTAGAAGAGGCAAGCGCTGTTTATTCTGAAAAATATAAAAATATTTCACGAAGTATTACGGCAATAAATTTCAGCCTCCGGTACTTGTTTCGTAAAAAAATATTGGGAGTACAAATTGATAATAACGAATGTATTGTCGTTCCACGATTCAAAAATTGGAAAAAACGTGTTTCGTTATTTTTCACTTGGCGAAACAAAAATCGCACAGAAAATTTCAAATGAGAAATTGTTCGAAATCAATTTCCGATGATGTCAGAAAAAAAAACTCCGTTCGTTATATGACAAATTGTAAGAGGAGTGTGATTGTTTACATGATTTTTTAAATGTTTACTTTTTAACGAATCTCTTCTCACAATTATTTAGATTTGTATCGCAATATTTATTAACGCGAGCGCAGAATTGTTACCGACAATTGTTCGTTTGGGATTTTCGACAAAATTTTATATTGCTCGCCAAGTAAAGACGAATCGAAACCCTTCAACCGCTCACATATCGCTGCGTGCGCTGACAACCGACGAAATTTGAAAAATCATTATAAAGATTGTTTGGTGAAAAAAAATTAAATTGTTGATTTCACATTTTTTATTAACTTTTCAACTATGAGAAATAAAATTAAAAAAAATTTGTTAACAATATTAACATTATGTTTTAGGGGTATGAATGGACCACTGATGAAAACCATGGCGCCTCCTTGTCGACATCATAACTTCATCAAAAATTATCCAATCTGCAAAAATAAAAAAGAATCTAGTGAAATGACGTAGTAGTAATAGTCTGACGGAGGGAATTTTTTTTATTTTATTTATTTTTATCAAAAATAAATAAATTACAGTATTTCAAACTTTAGTATGCAATTAAAAGAAAAATTAGCTCTTAATAATTTATTCAAAATTGTCCAACGAAAAAATGAAAAAAACCTCTCGTCAGACTATAGAGAAAATGTTTATCAAGATTTAAAAAAAAAGAAAGTTAAAAAATATTAAAAATTGACTGAGTTATCGTGCTGACACTGTCGAAAAACGTAGTTTCGAGAAAAACGCGTTTGAAGTTTCCGGTAGGCAGCCGTCCCAATCCGATGTCCGGTCACATTTATTGCTACAACTTTGTCACGGAGTGGAATTTTCTTAAATTTTTTTTGTTCTCAATACTTTTTGAAAATATCAGGGTTATGCGAGCCTTCAACAATTATTTTCAGCATTATTTATCAAAAAAAAAATATTTAAAATGATTTTTCATTTTAAAAAAGTGGTCACATTCCTGCAGTGGATATATATGAATCGATATATACGTTCAGGAATCTATATGTTCAAGCTGCTAGGATGTAAGATTCCTGTCTCCGAATCTCTGGTTCCTTTGTCGCGAGATCAAAGGCGCGAGAGGAAACCCGAATTCCCCGCGACGACGACAAATATACGAGTCTCTCTGTGACGATCACACACACATACATATATACATTTGGTGAATAATATATCCCAAGAGTATTTGACGAATGGTTACTGCACACGTGGGATGCTCGCTGCATCCCTTTCTGTCGTCACTGAGGGATTTCCAATGAGAACCAGAGAGGAAGCGCATCTTCTCATATTTTTCCATCCCCTCGCGCACCCTTCTCTCTTCATACATACGTATATACGTCTATGCAATGATATATACTGTATTATATATATACATATACGAGTCTTTATCGTTCTCGTCTATCCTCACTCCTCCGCCTCGTTTGTAATC
Organism: Oxytorus armatus; assembly: GCA_958009045.1. Classification (NCBI taxonomy): domain Eukaryota; kingdom Metazoa; phylum Arthropoda; class Insecta; order Hymenoptera; family Ichneumonidae; genus Oxytorus; species Oxytorus armatus. The sequence continues at coordinate 12,756,300 of OY253754.1, read as the reverse complement.
TTCCCTCGCGGTTTTACCTCCCGAAAATTTGTACTATTCGCAAAAGCTCTTCAAGCATTTAAACACTTCAATAGACTCCAACCGTTCGTTTCAGCTTTGCCCTCTTCACTACTTTCGCGTCGGATATCTTCTCCCTTCAGCCACTTATAAAGCGAATGCACGAAAGATATTATACGAAGAGCGATAAGTAGAGCACGTAAGAGCTATAGATATGTATATGTATATAATTATGGACTACGCTAAAATCGTCGAAAGTTTCGCTATAAAGTTCAAACAAAAGCCGCGGCAGGATCGAGATATTCCGTATGTTCGAAAGTTGTAAATAGGACAAAAACTTCCACTAAACGTTCCCGTTCGATATCACGATAGTTGAGTAACAAAGAAAAAAGAATATACAGTGGGTCAAAAAAGTATTCGTACACGTTGTGTTTTTTGCGATAACTTTATAGACATAAGCGATACGCAAAGAAAGCCAATTTTATTTAATAGTACATCAGGTACAGAGATAAACTGCAAATGGAGAATTTTTTTCCCAGGAATAATAGAAGAATTATGCAAAAAAAAACGAAAATTTTCGGGCCAAAAAAGTATTCGTACACTTATGATTGAGCTGCTAAACCTCGTAATTCACTCACGGACGGTCTGACCTCTGCGTACAATGTAAACAAGTCTTCGTTTACACGATGGCTTTGACCTATTCCATGCGGTAATAGATCTTCAAGCTCCGAACAGACACGATGGCAAAGAATAGCGAAATATCAATATCCATGCGAGGTAGAGTGATTTTTCTTCGTAAACGCGGTGAAAGTTATCGAAAAATTAGTAAAGAACTAAATCTAAGTTTCCCAACAGTGCAAAATATAATAAAAAAAATACGAAAGAACAAACAGCAGAGAAAATAAGCCACGAACCGGTCGACCGAGAATACTAACGGTACGAGAGCGTCGGAGTATCGTTACAGAGGCTACAAAAAAACCGTTCACAAGTGCTCGCAGTTTAGCGAATGATGTCGCGTCAACATCGGGGAAGAGCGGGTGTCCCCGGACTATTCGAAACCTTGTGCATTTATTTGCATTAATTTATAATATAAATCGAGAAAAACGTTTAGGTTTCTCAGAAACCTACGTAAAAAAATCTATAGAATTTTGGAAACGTGTCGTATTCTCGGATGAATCGAAGTTCAACATCTTCGGGTCCGATGGAAAAAAATTCGTCTGGCGTAAACCAAATACCGGGCTCCAGGAGAAATATTTAATACCGACTGTAAAGCACGGCGGAGGAAGCGTCATGGTGTGGGGCTGTATGGGATACTATGGCGTTGGTAATCTGGCTTTTATCGATGGTACAACGAATGCCCGGAAGTATATCGACGTGTTGCGCAGCAATTTGAAAGCGAGCGTAGATAAAATGGGCTTGGATAGAAATTTCTACTTCCAACAAGATAACGACCCGAAACATACTGCCATGAAAACGAGGGAATGGTTACTCTATAATGTCCGCAAACCATTGATTACACCACCACAATCTCCGGACATCAATCCTATTGATAATTTATGGCACTTGGTGGATTTAGAAATTAGAAGAAAAAAAAAAACAAACAAATCTGATCTCCAAAGAGTGCTTTTAGAAGAATGGACGAGAATAGCAAAAGAAACAACGCAAAAGCTAGTTAGAATCCATGCCTAAGAGACCCACGTAGAAAAATTGTAACGGCCGAGCGTTGGGCCAATACTGGTTGCCGTAGTGCCGGTACTGGCTGCCAGTATTGGGCCAGTACAGATTCGGTACAAGAGTGTAATAGCCGGTCGTTATACTGGCACCAACGGTCGGGCCAGTACCGGTTATTTAATTGGCCCGAACTTTGGCCCGGACTTTGTCTCTGACTTTGGCCCAGACTTTGGCCCAGACTTTGGCCCGGACTTTATCCCAGATCTGGCAAACTTCTGGCTTACTGCTAGCACCAACGGTCGTACCAATACTGATTATTTCATTGAGTCGGATCTTGGCAGACGATTTTGCCGACGGTGCAAATTACATCTCAGCGAGAAATGGCAAATTAAATAGATATCGAATCGACGTCTTTTAGACACTTTTGGCGTCTAGTGGACGCCGATCCAATGTCTATTTAAATTCTATTTCTCTCTGGGAGTAATTTATATTTCGTTTTACCACGTTACCAGATGTTTCCCAAGCAGCACACGTACGTCCAAAGGATGTACTTTGGACGTAAGGACGTTCTTCGGATGTTTTTAGGACGTCCTTTGGATGTCTGTGTTGTCTGGGCTATTTATGCATAAATGTTTGATAATTAAATGCACTCGATATGTACTAAATACTCGGAGTAGTTTTTATTAATAAGAGACTATGTACATATACAGGTCTAAAATACTTACTTAAATGTTTATAGAACAGTGTTTATAAAATATAGGCTATATGAAGCAAATATTGCACTAAAAAATATTGTATTAATCGTGCAATTTCAAGTTCGGGGCAAATTATAATTCAACAATTTGGTTGTTTGCAAAATAATGGACTTTTGATCGGAATAACCTAATCTACAATTACATTACAGAACGCAACTGTTAAAGTGAAATACTCTCAGTATTGGCATTTTCTATAGCCCAGTGCTAAGCCTGTATCGAAGCCAGTACTGGCGGCCAAAGTTTGGCCGCCAATATTGGCCCAATGCTTGGCCAGTAGAATTATACTGGCAATTTCTACGTGGGAGGAAGCGTCATGGTGTGGGGCTGTATGGGATATTATGGCGTTGGTAATCTGGCTTTTATAGATGGTACAACGAATGCCCGGAAGTATATCGACGTGTTGCGCAGCAATTTGAAAGCGAGCGTAGATAAAATGAGCTTGGATAGAAATTTCTACTTCCAACAAGATAACGACCCGAAACATACTGCCATGAAAACGAGGGAATGGTTACTCTATAATGTCCGCAAACAATTGATTACACCACCACAATCTCCGGACATCAATCCTATTGATAATTTATGGCACTTGGTGGATTTAGAAATTAGAAAAAGAAAAATAACAAACAAATCCGATCTCCAAAGGGTGCTTTTAGAAGAATGAACGAGAATAGCAAAAGAAACAACGCAAAAGCTAATAGAATCCATGCCTAAGAGACTCGAGGCGATAATTGAAGCAAAAGGGATGCCCACCAAATATTAGTTATAATTAACAACTATGATGCTGTAGCTTTTCACTATAATCGTAAGTGTATGAATACTTTTTTTGCCCGGAAAATGTTCGTTTCTTTGGCATAATTCTTCTATTATTCCTGGGAAAAAATTCTCCATTTGCATTTCACCTCTGCACCTGATGTGCTATTAAATAAAATTGGCTTTCTTTGCGTATCGCTTATGTCTATAAATTTATCGCAAAAGAACAAGGTGTATGAATACTTTCTTGACCCACTGTACGTTCTGAATAATGATAAATTTCTTTCGCAATCGAGAGACGTTAATTCTCGAGAAAACAAAAATCATCCCCTTACATCATTCCCTCATGGTCTTTCCTCTCGATCTCGTTTCACGTTGAGGAAGTGTACCAGAGACCCAGAAAGGGAAGTGAAATAAGGAGGAGTTATCTCGCCACAAAATCCTTCGAGTATCTGTCGGATTTTTCTTCCTCCCCCTCTAGACCCCTTTCGAACACATCACCTACACTCGCTCCTTGAAAATCTATCCCCAGGGATGTTGAAGCCGTATCAGAAGAGCTTTCGTGGGTTGTCGAAGAATATCTACTTGGCGTTTGCCGTATACGCCCAAACATACAATTGAAATTCTCGTGATTCTTTCTCTCCGTTACGCCATCGTCGTTATATCGCTCTCTGATTTTCCACGTCTTTCCGGTCTGTATACCCCCGACCAAAGCGCCCGCATCTACATTTGTTAAGGAAACCTCGACGTTTCCGTCATCTTAAGCTTTATACGCCCCGTTACCACATCGCATGTACGTTGGTGTGGCGTTGAAAATTCATATATTCCTCTATATGCTTATTGCAACATATCGTAAACCATACAAAACAAGCCCTTTATGTTGTCCTCACCTCCTCGTCCCGACGATCTTCCATTCCTCGAGCGCCTCTGAAGCGTCTCGTATATATAGTTAAGGGCTTTATTACATCAACGGTGTGTGCTTTACGGTGTGTGCTCGTATATCGCGCGAGGTAAAATCCGCTTGTCTCGTTGCCCACGAAACATATATAATTCACTGTATGTGTATTGTAAAAGAGAACCCGAACACCGTGCCAACAGGACTATCGCGACCAGAAAACTTTTACATACATTTATCAATTCACCACTCTGTGCTCTATGATGTCGAAGACAGCACTCAAAGTATAAACGCGCGCGTATCTTTGATCTTTTATCAGCTGAAACACTTGTTCTGTTCAGCACTTTTCTCATCCTCCCGGCACGAGGAAACCCTCTTTCTTTGCATCGCCGCAAGAGATACGTTGTACAATAACGATATATCAAAAACAAAACTAGATTAGTAGTGTCGGGTATTGGGGCGATTTTTTTATTTCTACCATTTTTTTTTTTTTCAATACCCACCCGAAATTTTGTTGGATATGTCGAAAAAGAAATTCCCTGAAAGTTACAGCCCTTAATATTAATTCTAAGTACTCCCCTAAAGCGTGAGAAGATTTTCCATTTTAAATACACGTTAATCGAATTTTTTTTTTCAAATTTCTATAACTCAGCCGCATTTTATGCTATCATATTGTTCTTGGTTTCGATTTACTCAGAATGACACAATCTAAAAAAGTGCCTTTTGCGGCGAAAGTGTAAATTGTACTGGTGAATTGGTACGGGTCACTGAAGTTGATTTTTACCCAAAATTCTCGTTTTTTTGCTGTTATCTCCGAAACAATTAACTTTACGGAAAAAATGTAAATGAAAAATTTGTTGGAAATTTAATTTTCTACAAAAAAGATCCTTTCGACCCAATTGCTTAGATTAATATTTCTTGAGATATTGAACTTTAACTTATGAGTAGTATAAAATTTTTACGGTAATATAAATCGCAAAGATTTTATACTACTCATAAGTTGAAGTTCAATATCTCAAGAAATATTAATCTAAGCAATTGGATCGATAGAACGTTTTTTGTAGGAAATTAAATTTCCATCAAATGTTTCATTTACAGTTTTTTCGTAAAGTTAATTGTTTCGGAGATAACAGCAAAAAAACGAGAATTTTGGGTAAAAATCAACTTCAATGACGCGTACCAACTCACCAGTACAATTTACACTTTCGCCGCAAATGGCACTTTTTTAGATTGTTTCATTCTGAGTAAGTCGAAACCAAGAACAATATGATTGCATAAAATGCGGCTGAGTTATAGAAATTTGAAGAAAAAAAAAATTCGATTAACGTGTATTTAAAATAGAAAATCTTCTCACGCTTTGGGAGGGTACTTAGAATTAATATTAAGGGCTGTAACTTTCAGGGAATTTCTTTTTCGACATATCCAACAAAATTTCGTGTGGGGATTGAATGAAAAAAATCGCCTTAGTCAGGTATATATTTTTTCGTTCAATTGTTCGTTGCGATTGATCAATAATTATGATTCAATGAAAGGATCAACATTTATAATAACTAGAATAACAATAAGAATATTGAAAATGGTCGATGAGCGATGCTCAGTTGCATCGTTCCGAGGTTTATCATTACCAAGCTCCTCGGCCATCGATTTCTCTCACCGTTATCGAATAACAATCGAGAGAAACAGGATATACAATGGTTCCAGACTGTTATTAATGAGCTTACACAAGCTGCGAATGCCTCGGCCTCCAGTAATACGTAAATTCATATACTTTTTGATATCACTTCGAGATATCGGAGAAAAATAATGCCCTCTCATTTCCCTCGTCTTTTCTCTCGTTCCCGATCGACCCGATTAATTTTCGTTCATTATATACAATAATAATGATAAATGAAAATACATCGGAGCTTTGGTGCGGAATCTGGGTCGTCGTAATATTATTCCGGAATTGTTCCTCGTCTATATCGCGTGGATTATACTAGATCCGCGAATAATGCATCGTAGTACACCGACGCTACCGCTTGGTGGCGCGAGTCGAGAATTTTCCCCCACCGCGCCGCCGAGACCACACCGTGTTACGACGGGAGATGAGACGAGAGCGGTCTACTATTCTCCGGTATTGCCTTGGAATACAGAGAACGGAACTTCCGCAATCTTAGCCGTTGAAGGGGATCAGCACAGGCCGAGGATAAATCTAACCAAATTGAATGATGGTCTTATGGAGTAACCGAAGGGAGAGGGGGCCAGAAGGAAGTAGTGGTAGCGTTCGTAGGTACTACTCTATAGTTATCAATCGTATTGGGCTGAATATGCATCAGAACGATCGCGTGCGATAATAATATTCGTTCGGATAGATCTATACATGTATTGTATACAGATAGAGAGATGTTATATAGAGAGTAAACGACGTGACGCTATGTGCACTCACTCTCTCTTCCTCTCTATGTGGGTGTCCCGCATGCAAATGGAGTTTCGATGATGGCGGCCTGATATTTGCACAACTATACCCGGAGAATTTCGATCGTTCTCGATAGTTGAAAAGGGGCTCCCTTATCATATACACAGACACACACACACACCAGTATATTATGGTACAGACTATACATCCAAAAATATATCAAACTCTGTAGGAATGTTCCATTTTCTATATACGTCCATGAATCAACTATGATTTCTCTGTCTCTGCTCTGCTACCTGCTGTCGCCTCGTTGATGATGATGGACAGGTCGCATGGCTTCGTGCCGAAGATCAAACGATACTGTCGGTCGATCAACGTACGGTCACTCACTCGAATCGTTTCTCCGTGACAGTCGACAATGTCAGATCCAAGAATCAGAGCTTTCTTGCTATCGGCACTAGCAACAACAACAATGACCATCAAGATACATCAACAATGACGGACGAGTCGACGTGGCGTCTGCACATTCGTTCATTGAAGGAAGCTGACCGTGGCTGTTACATGTGCCAACTGAATACGAAGCCCATGTTGAACCAGCTGGGATGCGTCGACGTTCTCGGTAGGTTCAATATTCTCTTGTCTCGTCCTTCTCATCCTTGTGGTATTGCCTAATTGCGCGTCACGCATTCCATCCGAGTGTGTTGCGCACTTGGCTGAATGTACACTGTATACAAACACGTATCCAACGTTGCCCGTTGTTCCGGTGTGACGCTCAGTCAAAATCACGCTAACCCCCAGAATCCTCGTGTCGAGTGCCTGGCGAACAAAAGGGCTGAAACCCGGCGGATTCAATGCGTCGAGTGATCTACAATCACAACGTTTTGTTTGCCAGTTCCCCCTCGTACTCTCTATGTCTATGTAATGGTATATCGTGAAATGCTTGCGCACCAAGTAAATCCCGATGTCGCAGCATCAAGCTCCAACAACCGGGCGCCCCTTGTCTCTTACACCCTGCTACACCATACCTATTACAATTGACGTTAAGCTCCCGTAACCGGTGAAACCTCACTCTGGATTCTCACTTTGTTTAGTTAATTCCTCTCTCTCTCTCTCTCTCCTTCCTCTCCTTCCTCTCTATGAACTATACACAAATGTGTAACGTTATAATTGTAACTATGCTTTCTCTATTGTCACTGCATGTCGCTTCGCAACTCAAAAACGTTTGCATAACTAATCTATGTAATCTCTACCTTCTCGCAATTTCATCATTAAGATCCTTCATGCACTTACACCATTTTCACCATTGTTCTTAATTTTTTTTATTTCAAGCTGTTAGGCTTAAGGCCGTAGTCTGGTCTAGAGCGAGATTTTTAACGTCATTTCTAATGTGCTATAACGTTTAAACCGTTGAAGTTGTCTTGATGAACATTTACACGTGCATTTATTGATCCTTAGAGAATACTTGTACGTTAAAAAAAAAATTATTTTAAATACTTTCATGTAGTTTTTTGCCTTGTTGCAACATGGCCCACTCTGGACGATGTTGTATGCATCTCAAAAAAAAAATATATATATATATTCTCAATCTGTATGAGTATTTTGAGCACTGGTAGCGGAATTGGTACTTAAACAAATTTTTTGACAAAATGGCGGCCTGTTGAACTTTCATTAATGATATTTCATTATTCGACGAGTTATAAAGTGTCGGCAAAATTATTGTTCGACTCAATAAAAATTTTTTTTAAGTGCCAATTCTGCTACCAGTGCTCAGAATACTCATACAGATTGGGAATATATTTTTATTTTATTTTTCTGATGCATACAACATCGTCCAGAGTGGGCGCCGATTTCGGCGCACCATGTTGCAACAAGGCAAAAAACTACATGAAAATATTTTTAATAATTTTTTTTTTAACGTACAAGTATTCTCTAAGGATCAATAAATGCACGTGTAAATTTTCATCAAGACAACTTCAACGGTTTAAACTTTATTGCACATTAGAAATGACGTCAAAAATTTCGCTCTAGACCAGACTACGGGCTGAAAGAATCATTGGACTCAAGTTTGGTATCTTGTTGGGTTATTATTGCGCTTCCTTATTCAGGAAATTCATGAAATTACTCAAATTTTATTATGCTTCAATCTTTTTTTTCGAAAAATGTCGGTGCATGCTCTCAAGGGCTCACATCCCGCAGCGCGGTGAAAACCGAGTAAATTTGAAAAATTATTATAAAGGTTACATAGTGAAAAAAAAATTGAATTGTTGATTTCACATTTTTTATTAACTTTTCAACTATAAGAAGAAAACATTTTTTTGATTTTTAAAGAATATTAACATTATGTTTTAAGGGTATAAATGGACTACTGATGAAAACCATGGCGCCTCCTTGTCGACATCATAAATTCACCAAAAATTATCCAATCTGCTAAAATAAAAAAGAATCTAGTACAATAACGTAGTAGTAATACTGTGACAGAGGGAATATTATTTATTTTTTCAAAAATATAGAAATTACAGTATTTCAAACTTTAGTATGCAATTTAAGGAGGGAAATAGAGTTAGGACAGCGTTTTCTCAATGATTTTCATGAATTTTTTTATAGTATAAAAAATGAATATACTTTATTGATACTTTGAGAATATTTTATACATATATTTAAGTATATACTATACAATTTTTGAAGAATTTTCTTGAAAAACACCGGGGATATTAGCGACCCCATATTGCAGGTCGGAATCAGACTCAGCATTTTGCGTACATTCAGGAAGCCGCAATTTTCGTCTGAAATCAAACGAGGTTGGAATTTACTTTTATTATATGTCTCTCTTCTATATGAACCTAAATGCTATCAAAAAAAAAGAAAATTGAATTTTTTACAGGGATCAAAACAAAAAAGCATGATTTTTTGCCATTTTTTACAACCTTATTTGCAAAAAAAAAATTATTTTAAATAATGATAATATTCCAATTTTAGGTTCATATAGAGCAAAGAAGAAAGTAACTGCCAATTTTCAAAACGATTGGTTGAAAACTTTTCAAACTAGCGTGTACGCAAGTTAAAAAAAAGTCGTTTTTAGAAAAACGCGTTTGAAACACGTGGCTCGGAGTCTGAAGGAGAGCTACTCACTTTAATGGCTTATAACAATAGAACGAGTCGGAATTTTCATTAAAAATTTTGGGAACATATTTTTCAATAGTTTTACTAACAATTTATGAAATAAAAAAAAATCGATTTTTTGAACCGTCTAACCCTATTTCACCCCTTAAAAAAAAATTCGTGTTTACTAATTTATAAAAAATTGTCCAACCGACAAATAAAACAAATCTCCCGTCAGACTATAGAGAATATAATTATCAAGATTGAAAAAAAAAAAAGTTTAAAAATATTAAAAATTGACTGAGTTATCGTGCTGACACTGTCGAAAAGCATAGTTTCGAGAAAAGCGCGTTTAAAGTTTCTGGTAGGTAGCCGTACCAACCCGATGTCCGGTCACATTTATTGCTGTAACATTGTAACGAAGTGGAATTTTCTTAAAAGTATTTTTCTTTTAATTCTTAATAGTATAAAGATTTAAAATCTGTAAAAAAAAAATGGATTTTTTGAAAATTTCAGGGGTATGTGAGCCCTTAATGCTCAATCCAATCCTTTCATATCGAGGCGAAATTTTGTGCACAGAGAGAATGTCATTGACAAATAATTGAGAAAATTTCGTGATGATCGATGAAACGGTTGCGATTTTATGAAATTTTCATTGTTTTTTTTTTTAACATGTGAATTTGAACTATAATGATTGAGAGAGGAGAGAAACATGCCGTAGATTGACACTTGCAAATTGCTTTCTCGGAATTTCATACAATACTTAGAAAGTTTTCACTATGAGGAAGCCAAACTGTTCTCTCCGGTACATTCGCTGCTTAACCATTAGTTTCAAAGAGAACCTACTAATCTTGGCCTGGACCTATTACGTCTGGTTCTCTCTACGGTAATTACAACGTGCTTGTAGATATCGTATCGCGAATACGTTTCAATCAAAGAGTACAACTGGCAGTTTAAGGGTTTCGCGTCGCGCTTCAATTGTCTAGCAAACAAAAAGGCTGTTTACCGATTAACTGTACCCGTTAAATTGTTTCACTTACGTCCATCTGCACGTTAGGAATTAATTACAATGCCGCGTATCGGATTATGATAGTCAGATTTGATCGTAACGAGCGAACACCAGATGTCTCAGTCTCTTACCCCGTTCCCTTTGCCGCGAATCGGGTTAATTAATATACAAGTAGTACGAACATGCTCCAGGCAGACACGACACTGAAACTATGCTAGTTTGGCTAGCTCTGTATATTATGTCCCGAGGCTGTTATTGTTCTTGTAGCCTATTTCAGAATGAGCATTTAAGGAGTTATACGCAGTCAGGAGACCGAAAAAAAAGCAATTTTTCAAGAATTTTTCCTGGAAAGGCATTTTAATTTATCAACGTAATACATATTGTGGTAACTTTTAACTTTATTTTCATATTTTTTATTTGTAAAAATAATGATTTTTAAAGCTGCTATAGCCGATCTCCGGGAGCTCCTCCTCTGAAAAAAGGTATCTGGCGGTGAGCACGATATTTCCGGTTTGGATTATCCAAAATAAAAAAACCAAAAAGATTCTATTAGTGGATAGATAAATCTAGGTACTGATCGAAGGAATAGTCGAAATTTTGATTTTTGACATAATGGCGGATCCAAAAACAAAAATTCCAATTTTCAACGAATCTTTTCGTTGAATTGTTTAAAAAAAATAGAAATAATTATCGGAAATCTTATTCCTTCGATCAATACCTGAAGAATATATCTGAGAAGGTTGTGTTAAAATTGCAGACCGATCGGTTGAGCCGGTTTTTCGTGAAATCGTGCTCACCCAACTTTGAAAACAAAGTTTCAAAAGTCGTTTACACATCGTTAATAATCCTTACAAATATGCATGTATCTCCAAGAATATTTGCCGTATCGATTTGAAATTTTCAGAGAATATACTGAAATATATGTACATTCCGAAAAATGCAATAAAAACAAAACGATTTTTTCGAAATTTCTAACTGCGTATAACCCGTTAATACGTGCAAGTGAAATCGAGTCTTTGATGTCCTTTTCCTCTGCAACATTACTTTTCGAAACGCTTTCATTTCATTTTATTGTATTTGATGGTGAAAAAAAAATGTTTCAGTGACGTTTATACGTTGAATTTATTTTCGCTGTCCTGAATTTCCATGCAACAACAAAAATTCCAGTCCGCTGACGTTGTTTCGTTGGATCGAAGAAATTTTCAATGAAAATGTTCGCTCTTTTTCCGTGTTTTTTTTTCGGGGGGGGGTTTTCGTTACTGCACTTTTATTTGACCGCGTCGTGCATAAATATGAGATGGAAATGTTGGGCAATACAGGTGCTTTTGAGAAATAAAATAAAAAATAAAAAATAAAGTGCATAACGTCATTTTGTTGCTCAGTTGCACCGGATATACTGGTGGACGGTACGTCGGCGGGCGAGGTATCCATAATGGAGGGTGAAAATGCAACGCTGACGTGCAACGCTTCCGGTCGACCGCAGCCACAGGTACACTGGCGAAGGGAGAAAAATAATTTCATCCTGACGAGGGGCTTTCACGACCAGCTCGTTCGAGGTAACTTTTTCTTTCTTTTCTTTTCTTTGCTTTTTTTTTTTCGTTTTGTCAGTTCTTTTTCTTCTTCTTCTTCCGCCTATTCACCTCGACCTCTGTATATCTCGTTCATTATTATGAAGATAATACAGGGTAGACTAATTTTCATCCTATTTTTTTCTATTCGCTCAGAAATCTGCCGGGCAAAGAGGAGTAACATTAATAGAAAAAAAAAACAACGTTTTTTTGTTTCTCATTTGCACACCAACAAATAGAAATTTCGACTTATCTTTTGTTTCATTCGTTTCCGCGGTGGAAAAAACGACTGAAAAATCGTGCGTCAAGCACTTTTTGCCATTTATATATGAAAATATATATTTCATTTATATTTTACTTCATTTATTTTTATAAAATATATTTATATATTTCATTTATATTTTACTTCATTTATATTTATAAAATATATTTATATATTTCATTTATATTTTACTTGTACGTTGTATAAATAACGAACAACTACAATCAAAAACCGTGAAATTTTTTTTCGACACGTTGTTGATTCTTCAGATTGATTTTTTTTTAAACTTTGTACGAAAACTCGTAATGAGTAATCAGCGAAAAAATTTCGTTCGAACAAACACCTAAAATGTAATAAATTGTATGAAAAAAATGTTTTCTACTTTCTGGCCGCTTTTGTAGAGAAATAAAAAATCTTGTTTGACCGATTCAGAGAAATTTGTCGGGTTTTGAAAGTCCTACAAATATTTCTGAACCGATCCCGTTGAAGGGATTCGACGGAAAACACCGAGTTCACAGAGATTGTTTTTTTATATTAAATGTTTCGCAGTGAACAACTCGTCGGGCGAGCGTTTGGAGCTCACGAGAGTTGATAGAAGGCAAGCCGGTGCATATCTTTGCATAGCGAAAAACGAAGTGCCCCCGGCTATCAGCAAACGGGTTTACTTGAGAGTAAATTGTGAGTATTCTACGGTACATACATACATCATCGTATTATTCCTGTTACTCGTAGTTTAGTTGGAAACCAAAAGAAATGAGGGGGGATAATAAAATGAGAAAGTGAGACGGAGTTAAATCCGTGAGTGAGGGGCGACAGAGAGGAGGGTAAGGAAAGATCGATCGATCTTTATTACGAGCGCCTGCTGGGGTTCTTTTGATTTTTCTTCTTTTATCACGAAATTTCTTTCTCTTTCCCTGTCGACAAGCAGCTGATGGTCGACAAACGTCGCTCTTTCCCTTCAGCCTTTCCCCTATTCTCCTCGAGCCAAGATCTCCTGCTTTATATTATTTTTGCTGTATTCCTCGACTTTTCTTGCCCACCCACGACAACTGGCACATGGCGGATCCAGAAACAGAGAGGGTGAGAGAGAGAGAGAGAGAGAGAGAGAAGGGTGAATAAATGATATGATATCGCGAAAGGGAACCAAGGATCCAAGAGGGAGCTTACTGTGGGACAAAATTGGCATATGTGGGGCAAAATGGACCACCATTAAAATCCTGAATTTTTTATTGAGGACAGACTTTTTCCTACAATTTTTTTTTTTTTTTGATTCCTCATAGAGGATACTTCGTTTTCGTGAATACTTTTGTCGCGAGATTGTCACACAAGCCCTCTTGAAATTTTTTAAAACGTCGAGGAATGATATTTAGCAAACAAACTCCTGGGTCCAGGCTGCCCTAACTTTCGTAAATTTTCAGATATTTATCTACATTTTTTTTAAATAAATTGGAACATTGTTTAAGGTAGTAGTCTGGTAACTTAAGGCAGTCTGGTCTGGAGCGAGATTTTTGACGTCATTTCTAATGTGCAATAACGTTTAAACCGTTGAAGTTGTCTTGATGAAAATTTACACGTGAATTTATTGATCCTTAGAGAATACTTGTACATTAAAAAAAAAATTATTTTAAATATTTTCATGTAGTTTTTTGCCTTGTTGCAACATGGTGCGCCGAAATCGGCGCCCACTCTGGACGATGTTGTATGCATCTGAAAAAAATATATATATATATTCTCAATCTGTATGAGTATTCTGAGCACTGGTAGCAGAATTGAGTCGAACAATAATTTTGCCGACATTTTATAACTCGTCGAATACGAAAATGTATGAAATGTATGTATGAAATATCATTAATGAAAGTTCAACAGGCCGGCATTTTGTCAAAAATTTTTTTTAAGTACCAACTCTGCTACCAGTGCTCAGAATACTCATACAGATTGAGAATATATATATTTTTTTTTTTTCAGATGCATACAACATCGTCCAGAGTGGGCGCCGATTTCGGCGCACCATGTTGCAACAAGGCAAAAAACTACATGATAATATTTAAAATAATTTTTTTTTTTAATGTACAAGTATTCTCTAAGGATCAATAAATGCACGTGTAAATTTTCATCAAGGCAACTTCAACGGTTTGAACGTTATTGCACATTAGAAATGACGTCAAAAATCTCGCTCTAGACCAGACGACTGCCTTAAGCCGATTTTCATGTCTTTTTTGGAGGGCGTTTTTTTGTAGGAAAATAAAAATGAATCGTTTTGGATATTTAAGATGTTTTTATTTACATATTAAAGATACAAAAAAAAATGTTTTGAAAAATTTAATAGTTCATTATTATTATTATTATTGATCGAAGTTGGCACCTCAAAGCTGGCAGCCCGGGTCCGAACTTTTTTTTCTACCGAACCGATTGCTTTCAAATTTTTACATTTTTTATTAGAAATTTTTTCAACCCTAACTTTTTATTTCACAACCCCTTCTTTGCTAGAATAACAGGACTTTAGCAGAGGAGGGGTTATAAATAAAAAGTTAGGGGTGAAAAAATTTCTCGGTGGTTCCGACGAGAACTATAAGTGTGTAGAGTAGCCTGTTAAAATTTGAAAGCAATCGGTTCGGTAGAAAAAAAGTTAGAACCCGGGCTGCCAATTTCGAGGTGCCAACTTCGATCAATAATAATAATAGTAATAAACTATTAAATTTTTTCAAACTAATTTTTTGTCGTATCTTTAAGGGATGACATTACTGTGACCCCCTGTTTTTTTTCACATTTTTCAAGAATTTTTTTTTGTGGGAAAAAAAGAGATATTCGAGAAATTTGTTTGGGTTTTGTTCCTTGTTTATTAATGTATCAAAAAACATTTTTTTCACATTTTTCACGCTGCATGATGGCACTGGGGAAGCTCTCGCGTCAGGTGCTGTCATCTCCGCGGCACGCAGCAGAACTCTCTTCAACGTCGATCTGAAAAAAAATACCGAGTGTTTTCGTTAATAATATGATATTTTGAAGAGAAGTACATAGGGATTTGGAAAAATATTGTTTAAAAAAAAATAGGAACGCCTTTGAAATTAACTTTAATTTCAAAGGCGTGCCTATTTTTTTTTAAACAATATTTTTCCAAATCCCTATGTACTTCTCTTCAAAATATCATATTATTAACGAAAACACTCGGTATTTTTTTTCAGATCGACGTTGAAGAGAGTTCTGCTGCGTGCCGCGGAGATGACAGCACCTGACGCGAGAGCTTCTCCAGTGCCATCATGCGGCGTGAAAAATGTGAAAAAAATGTTTTTTGATACATAAATAAACAAGGAACAAAACCCAAACAAATTTTTCGAATATCTCTTTTTTTTCCTACAAAAATAAATTCTTGAAAAATGTGAAAAAAACAGGGGGTCACAGTGGTGTTCTCCCTTAAGTTACCAGACTACTACGTTAAGTACGTTTGGTATTGAATAAAAATTTTAAGACATTGTGATCACTTTTGTCTGATGAAAAATTTTATTTTTAACATCAGAGCCGAGCACCGAACCGCCCGTTCACTGGTGTCGGTCCGATTACATTATACTTACAATTAGTCGAGAAAATTACACTCCCAAAGACGTTGCGATTGCCCCAAAGCTCGCGATATTCCAATGGTGGTCCATTTTGCCCCACATTCAATTTTTCCTCGCTCTTCCGCAATATATCCGTCATCTAACCAAACATAAGAATATCTCCGATGAAATCTAGTTTATACTACATGCAAAACAGCCATATTGCTTCAAGCTTGTTTGTTTCCTTTGTTTCTTTCTATATCAAACATCGGAAATATCCGGTATGTCGTTGTGACGCCACTTGTGCCAGGATATCTCTCCGCTGTATCGGATAAAAATTGTTTTTCCTTCGCTTACTCCGTTCTATATCCGTTATAAATGCCCGATACAGTTCCGCCTAGCGCAAAAGTCGGAAATCAATTGCTGACCTCACCGTTGAACACCAACGTCACCCTGATCTGCGAGATCGAAGCGTCACCGAAAACGATAAATTTGTGGACGAGACAGAGGAACCAGCCCATAATGAGCGGGTGCGTAAATCCTGACCAGTGTGTCATACATTTATAGACATCTATCGAGTTATTAGTGACAAAAGGTCGTAACTGACGGGATTTAATGCGTAAACTGATGTTTGTTACGACCATTTGTTTATCGCGCGTTCCTCCATACCCGCTACTGAGGCTCTAATGTATATTTGTGTGTGTGACTATGTCGGAGCAATCAATTTATCTGTGGTGAAATCGTGCAAATCGCAACGCGCTACGCAAACCCTCTCTCTCGTAAACTGTCTGGAGGAATAATCTATTCGCCGAGTATCGTCAGTTTTCATATATATATATATGTACATATATCTATATACAAACGTAAACACGCTCGCAACGATGATGTGTGTACCATGAACGATGTAAACGCGGTCTATGTTTAATGATGCCCATAACGCCATCTCGCGGCGACGGTTTCAAATGTGCGTTATGCGAGCCGCACGTCCCCTACATGTAATTAATTGTACTACCGGCTAATTCATCCGTTACCGTTCGTTCTGTATATATACCCATAGACGTACGTTATTATATATTATAACGATAACGATTTGTCATTTCTCTATCAATCAGCGGACGATACATGATTGATGAACGTACGAATCCCGATGACGAATGGAAAACAACGATAGCCCTCAAGATCGAGAATCTACAAGAATCAGATTTGGGCGAATACATATGTTCGGCAACGTCGAGCATGGGCAAAGCCGAATCGACTCTTGGCCTATACGGTACGAGAACGATATTACAAGATTCACGTTGCTGATCAGCGTAGTTCTTTTTAATTTGAAAAACATAACGAATTGAAAATGCTCGATCTGGTGGTCGAGGAGTGAAGTAATCAAAATGGCCGTTCGAACGGCCATTTTAACAATTTGAAACTAATGCTGCGAATTCGTTTTTTTTTTAATTTGACACACATTTAAGTAGAAAGTAATATTGTTGGATTTATTACAAACGTCGCGTTACATATTACAGAAAGGAAACAAGCGACGACAATGGCGCCTCGTGTTACGTCGACGATGCCGCGAAAGAGTAATCGATACAGATCGTCGTTGTTCACGACACCGAGGTACCATTACAATCGTCCAAGTACACCGATGATACAGAGGACAACGTCACCGCTGACATCGAGAAAAAAATACTTTTTCAGCACCACGACAACGAGCACACTCGCGCCCCGTGTGTCATTGAACAAAGACAAGAACGCCTTGAAACATAACGAAGTTTTAAACGTAAGAAACATCGGTATAAGTATTATCGACAGACGAATTCAAATTTTCATCACAACGTTATATTCAATTCTAATGTTCACGTTGCTGTTTTGATTTTCATTCGAGAGCGCGCGCTTGCGCATTATATTGCCCTCCTACGATCGCGGCGCCACCTTTTTGTTTTTTTTTTAATTGTTCTTCTGATTGTAAAGCATCGGAAAAAAAACTGATGTTGGCGGTTTTTTCTTGTATCATTTTGTTTTTCTCCAAAATCTCTGTCAATCCTGGTATCCAAGACACTCGAGCTCGGTCGGTAACACCGGTGTAGCAATAAAGTGAGAGGATAGAAAGAAAAAAAAACGTCGTTGGAAGCGATATGAAAAATGAAAATGTATTCTCGACTGTTGCAAATCAGCTATATATACGTTCATAATCAAATGCAGACAAATAATTAGATTACGAATTTATGTATAAGGGAAAAGAAAGAAAGAAAGAAAGAAAAATCAGTATAAGCTATTGTATCGAAAATTCCTATTGGATTATAAGAACGAAAACCAAAACCTCCCCCTCTCATATCCTCGTGAAATATTCATATCCGCGTAGTATGATTGTGACGCTAATATACATTAATTTTACTGTTTATACGATAACGACAATGACACGACGTTTGATTCGGTTAAGATATGCATATCTCGAGAACGTCGCTATTACCCTGATGTACAGATGTTTTAGGTTTTTTTAGATTTTTTTTTTTTCGACTCCGCGAATCATATTATCAGTCATATCCTTGAGATGTCCGGAATATTACCGGAAGTATATAATACACGGGTGGTACCGAAAAAATATATATTTCTGTACGATGTTCAAAAGCCCTGTATAGTAAGGGGCCCGGCATCGATGAAGAAAAAAAAAAAACAGACCTGAGTAATCGTGTAATTGTTCCTCGCAAATCATATCTTCCTCTAGTCTCTGATTTTCAAACAGAGAGATTAGAATCTAGCGAAAAAATAAAAAAACCTAATATTCATTGTTGTATATTAACGAGAAAACTAGAAAATTGCGATATGACACAAAAAAAAACGAAAAAAAGAAAAAAAAACGAAATGTACTGAGTGTACCTTGTGTGTGTACTTATTTATAAACAATTATCGAACGATGCTCAATATATTGATACCAATGACAGTATGTTCACGAGAACGTTGTTGTTTATAGACGGAAATTTAAAAAAAACAATTATATTAATTATATACTGTAGGACTTAAATTAAATGAGAAAAATGTGCTCAAATTGAATGATGAAATCGTAAAGAACAACAAGAAAGAGAAACCGCAAGGGGAATAACAAAATTAAATAGCTTTCGCTGGATATAACGTGTTGACAAATACCGATTGAACATGTATGTAATTAGTGTGCAGTTTGTTTTTATAGATCTACACGAAGCTTACATAAGCTGTATTTTTTATTATCATTAATGTATTATTACGGAAGTACGACGAAAAAAAAAAAATCCCAAATGTACAATAGAAAGTCAATTTATTTCTTCGTCACGTTCCTTGTACTTATACAGTAATGCATAGATTAGCGATAGCATTTTTTTTGAGTTCATATCGCAAAGAGCGCGATAACTCAGGACCAAAAAAGGATGCTGACAGCCATAAATAAGCATCCTATAGCTATATATGGACTCTTTCTCTCGCCGATCCTCGCGCACTTCCAGAAGATACCTCCGACTCTGAAAACATTGTTGCCAGGGGATTAGCTTCGATATTGCTTTATCTTGAACATAAAAAATTCACCTATTTCTCAACTTACCCAACTTTCTTTCTATCCACGAGACTGGGTATGATGGATCGTACGTAGGCGCATGTACATATGAGCAACAACATAACGGTGAGCAAACTCTGAAAGTTAAAGAGGGCGGACTACCCGAAAGAAGAAAAAGGTTAGGAAGATTACAAATCTTGGTAGATAAACAATGTGAGACAAGTGTGAGAATGAGGTTATGTTGAACAATGTTTATCTTTCCTAAATTTCGGTAATTAACCTTCACGTGTAATATTCGAATAACACGAAGTTACTTACCATGTTTCTTTTGATTTTTATTCGCGATATGTTACATTCACACTCGAAAAACTTACGATGTTACAGGACTTTTATGCGATGTCAAATGAAAAACGTTTCACGTGTACTTCGAGTGGTAAATGTACATATGCTGACATGCGCCACTGAATTGCAATTTTTGATCTGGAAAATCTGATCTCGACGCCATTTTAACATTGAGGTAATGTAAAACCTGCACCTGGACGTTTTTTTCCATAAACAATTATACGAATTGCAAGATTATTGATTTTGACGTAGATTTTCCGGAAATATCGAACGCACTTTTGAACGAAAATGAATTACAGTTCTTGTTATCGACAGTTGGTAATTCACGAATGATCAAA
Source organism: Oxytorus armatus (assembly GCA_958009045.1). Lineage (NCBI taxonomy): Eukaryota > Metazoa > Arthropoda > Insecta > Hymenoptera > Ichneumonidae > Oxytorus > Oxytorus armatus. The sequence continues at coordinate 12,736,169 of OY253754.1, read as the reverse complement.
ATGCAGAAGCAAGCGAAAAACAAACCCCGACACACTTGTTACAAAACAGTATGAGTATACACGAGAATTGTGTCGAGACTTTGTTCCGCATCCCAAAAACGGCTTTATAAAGTCTATTTGCAATTTGTATGCTAAATGAAAAGTCAATTTGCATTATGAGTAGTAATTGCAATTAAATATACAGTTCCAATGGTTCTTATTGTTTGAAATATTTGAATTTTCACCACCAGATGGTGCCACGCGCTTGTGTATAAAATTTTCTTCGAATACACGTATATTTTGATGAAAACTCTCCGGGAGTATTTTCTCCGCGGGTGGGGGGATGATTTTGTGGTCAACGTGTGTCTCTGGTGGTCTCTGGTGGCTGGTGGTGTTGCCAGTGGTAAAATGGATGTCGGGGAAACGTCAATACATTTTGTATCGACAAATCTGCTATTCACGAGTTTTCCAAGAGCTACGATTCCGTTGAAAGTAAATTAATCAGTTAAACTCGAATGTCGTACGGCAATATATTCGTGAGAATTCGTAGGGTTTTAGGGTGACTTTCGCGTCGAATCGTTTGTGTTTTTCGTTCGCGAGAGAAATGGCAGAATTTGTACGCGGCGGACCCAGCGTGTCAAACAGCGCAAAGGTATAGTATATTTATTATACCATATACGCTCTTTTGATCACCAACAATGAAACGTTTATCGTAGAAACAACACGCGATCGTCAAACACTCGTGATGAGTCAAAGTTCTTTTTTTTTTATTTCTCTAATAGTTCATTAGATTAAATTACAAAAGAGGAAACGAAAAAAACATCTATATATCAAAAGCCAAATTTAACGTTTTCTCTTGTGACTTTTTTTTTTACACACAAATCTCCCGTTCTCTCGTTAAGTTAATTATCGATCAACAATTTTATTTATTTTTCTTCTTTCGCTGTCGTTCGCCGTCGAATACAGAGTACAGAGTTCTCAGAAGCTATTCTAGCCAAGGCTCTTAAGAGGGGCTTGCAATTCCAGGTCGACGTCAACAACAAAGGAGGTTCGCCTAGTACAGGAAGCGAGGACGGCGGACCCAACGAATCTTTGAACGCCGAAAATGAGTTTGATCCATTTTTGGAAAATATTCCAGACGATACGCAGGACGCCGAAGAGCCTGACAGTACCAACAATACTTTTCTAACCGCGCCCCCTGAAAATCAGTAAGACGATGACAAATTTTTCTTTAGCACATTCCTTACGAAGGAAGCATTGTTTTCACCAAATGTTTGCTTTCAATATTTGTCCCGCGCTATTGAAAATCATTGAAATTGTGTTTTGCATTTTGAATCAATGACTTCACGGATTGATGCCTTTTGTACATGGGAACAAAAATATTTTCAACTGTTTTCTGTAACGTGACTGAAATTTCTTGTCTTAGAAATCAGCTAATCGTTTGTTTGGCTATTCTCACTTTTCACTTATACTTTTTCTGCACTTTCTACACTTTTTCTGTAAAAACTGTTTGAAAAATATGATACTACAAAATTTGAACAAATGGATCCGTACAAAATGTTGAGAAAGAGGATTTTCGTAAAATCCTTTTAGATTTTCCTCAAAATTTTCCTTTTTTCACAAAATTTCCTCTGCGACTGAGCCATGAGACGCTTTATCATGAAACTTTGTGAAAAATGGAAAATTCTGTGGAAACAATGTGAAATTTTCATTGTTTTTTTGTCCATGACAGTGTAGAACTATTTCTAATAATGCAAAATTTCTGTTTATTTCTGTTTAAGATGGTGACTAAAATTTCTTGTCTTAGAAATCAGCTAATCGTTTGTTTCGCTATTTTCACTTTTCACTTATATTTTTCCTACACTTTCTACACTTTTTCTGTAAAAAGTGTTTGAAACATATGATACTACAAAATATGAACAAATGGATCCGTACAAAATGTTGAGAAAGAGGATTTTCGTAAAATCCTTTTAGATTTTCTTCAAAATTTTCCTTTATTCACAAAATTTCCTCTGCGACTGAGCAATAAGACGCTAAATCATGAAACTTTGTGAAAAATGGAAAATTCTGTGGAAACAATGTGAAATTTTCATTGTTTTTTTGTCCATGACAGTGTAGAACTGTTTCTAATAATGCAAAATTTCTGTTTAAGATGGTATCATGGAAGGCTTGACAGATTTACGGCGGAAGAGAGATTGTGGGATGCAAATAAAATGGGCAGTTATCTGGTTCGAGAGAGCGACAGAAAGCCCGGTAGTTATGTTTTGTCTTACCTCGGAAGAACCGGCATCAATCACTTTCGTATAACCGCAGTATGCGGAGACTACTACATCGGTAAATATATAAGTGTAAAAAATAAATTCAACAATATACATTGTCATGAGTTCGGAGAAACAGGGGAAAAAAAAACCTAAAAACCTTAACAAACATATATTTTATGTTTAAGGCGGCCGTCAGTTCAACAGTCTTTCGGATCTCGTAGCCTACTATACTCATTGTTCTGATCTTTTGAAGAGAGAACGCCTTATGCATCCAACCCCACCGCCCGAGCCGGTCAATGACAAAAAACGTATTGTCGCTATATTGCCATACACAAAAATGCCGGACACGGACGAGCTGACGTTTCAAAAGGGCGATATATTTTTCGTTCACAACGACATGGGCGACGGTTGGCTATGGGTAACGGCCCACAGAACCGGCGAGCAGGGTCTTATTTTTCGCGAATTGGTCGACGATCTTGACGATGCCATCGATCCAAATACCGTGTTCTCGTGGTTTCATCCAAACGTTACGAAGAGCGAAGCCGTCGATATGCTGGTTAAAGCAGGACCAGGAAGTTTTCTAGTGAGACTATACAATTTTTTTTTTTAATACATTTACCGATTAATTGCTATTATTATTGTTATTAAATGAATAAATTCAAAATACTTCAGGTCAGACCTTCGGACAATAGCCCAGGGGATTACTCATTATTCTTCCATATAAACAATCAAATACAACGATTCAGAATCGAAAAGAAGGGTGTACGATATCTCATGGGTGGCAGAACTTTCGAGTGTCTCGATGCCGTTATAAACAGGTAAAAGAAAAAAAAAACAAACATCACAGAAACATTTGTAAATGTGTGAAAATTACCACATTCCAGTTAGAACGGAATGTCCCATACATCACTTTTTCGTACGAGAATTCACGCGCAAGTCGCTTAAACGTTTCAGATATCGGAAGGAGCAAATAGTCGAAGGTCACACGCTTGTTCAGGCGATGGTGACAGAGCCCGACGGTAGTGTACGTGTGAATCGAGAGGTTCAGCATGCCGAAAAGATTTACGCAACATTGCGCGAATGTCGCGAACAATCGGGCGCTAAGAAGAACAAGGGAATGAAGATGCAGGGTTATTTGGAGAAAAAATCGGAAAAGAACAAAAAATGGAAAGCTCTCTATTTCGTTTTACTCGTGGACGCTACCGACACGCATCTGTATCTCTATGACAATCCCAAAAGAACGAAACCCAAGGGTCTCATAGATCTAAGTTGCGCTTATCTCTATCAGGTAAGGTACATCCGGGTTTTGTTTTTTCTTTCTTTTTTTTTTCACCACGGCAAACTCGTGAATTTTTTCCATTGACTTGTTCGTCGGCGTATTTCAGGTACACGAAAGTGTCTTTGACAGACCGCATTGTTTTCAATTGGTAGAACGTGCGCTACCGTGTTTAGCGACAATAACGTATTTAGCAGCGCCAAATTCGGAAAACGCTCAAGACTGGATAAACGCACTTAAACCATTGTGCGTGTCGCAATTAACGCGAGCGCCGAAAGTCGCGCGTTTGCGCGAATTACGCTCTCTACATTTACACATACTCGACGCTCATAGACTCCCGTACAAATTTGTTCCTAATCCGTTTATAATCGTTGCGCTCAACAACGTTAAAGTCGCTAGGACAAAAGTTAAGACTGGCGTTAATCCTCTATGGGACGAAGAATTCGTTTTAGAGTACGTATCGCGTTATTACAAACGGGGGCACGAGAAACTAATTTATAGAATTGCGTCTACAAACAAAATAACTTTTTTTTTTTTGCATACAGAGACGTGCCACCGGACGTAATGACATTCTCACTAACGGTGTACAATAAAACAAAACGTAGTAAGGACACCGAAGTGGCGGAACTCTCCGTTGAACTTGTGAATTTGGCTAACGGAGAGGAAATGGACGAGTGGTATCCACTCTCGGGTGTAACGCCTATCGGAGAGTGGGGAGCATTGCGATTACGTCTACGGTACAATCATCGATCATTTAAGTCCTATTTGTGGCCGTAAACGCTCGTTGAGCATCGCCCGAAGTGTTGACCCCTCGAGAATATCTTATTTCGCTATTTGCGAGTTTGCAAAAGGATTATTCACACTTTTGCCTAACTCTCGATCTTCATTACTGTCTAAGCTTTAATTTGAATATATAAAAATTGACAGAATCATTGTATGGAACGACGACGATTTTGTCAATTATTTTTTATGATTCTCGAGCAAGAGTGAAAACTATAGTTTGATAAACCGTTCATTAATGAAATAACGAATTGTCGAGTGGTCAATAATTCTTCAATGCTCGACGGGCCTTCACGCAGCTTTATTGATCTGATCGTAACGTTTAAACTACAATCCAGATCAATAGAGTATTGAGAGTTTGAAAAAATTGTGAATTGCACATTTCTCTTGATCTCTCACAATCTTAAACGCTGTTACACATTTATTACAGCTACCGACACGATCTCGCAATGCCACCGGAAGAATACAGTCCGCTTCAAGAATTATTGCTCGATCCGGAATTGCACGTTGTACGAGCGTTAGCCGATGTTTGTCACTTGGACAGAGTTCCGCTGGCAAACAGCCTGTTAAGAATATTTCGACACGAGAGAAAAGAGGCTGATTTATTACGTTCGTTAAATCAAGCTGAAGTATGTATATCGGAATTTTTTTTTTTTTTTTTCACAATCCTCCAGTTATTTCAATATTTACTAAACCACGTGACGTTTTCATTTTTTTTACGACAAGGTTGATAAAGAGGACGAAACACCAACGCTCTTTCGAGCTGCGAGCCTTACAACGACACTCATGGATCTTTACATGAAATCCGTGTGCACGTCTTTTTTAAAAGCTGCCTTGCGCGAGACCATTGTTAAGCTCATCGAGAGCAAACAAAGTTGCGAATTAAATCCCACGAAGATGGATTCACCGGAAGACGCTTGCAGCAATGCCGAATTTTTATTACAAGTATGAGAAATTGAGAAAAAAACAAAGATCTTTTACTTCGGTGGATTTTGATAAATCGATATTCTTTTCTTTTTTTTTTTTAGGTTCTTGACGAAGTAACATTGAGTATTTTTACGAGCCCCGACGCGTGCCCCAAAACGCTCAGATACATTTGCGGCTGTCTCCAACGAGCTGTCGTAGCTAAATGGCCTCACGAAAGATTAGTAAGGACGCGCGTCGTCAGTGGATTTATATTTTTACGATTGCTCTGCCCCGCCATTCTCAATCCAAGATCGTTCAATCTGATAGCCGAACCACCGCCCCCAGCCGCCGCAAGGTAAATAATGAACGAGCTGAAAATTTAACGAAACTTCAATCGCCAGATTCATATATTCTCGTTTGTTTTTTTTTCTTTCTACTCTCTCAGATCTTTAGTAATGGTAGCGAAATGCTTACAAAACTTGGCGAATCTCGTTGAGTTCGGTGGCAAAGAGCCTTACATGGAAGTAGTCAATCCGTTTATTTTGAAAAACAAGGAACGGATGGTTGTGTTTCTGGATCAATTGTCGGTGAGTAAAATAGATTTTTCAAGAATTAAAAAAAACTTCAACAGGGGTTAAACTTCAACTGCAGTTACTGAACGAACGTAAAAATCGCTCTTGATTTATAAATTAATTCATTCTTCGCCGGAAGTGACGAGGGGGGCAAAATTTTAAAAAGTTGCATAAAAATTCGTTGCAGAACGTCATAGAGAAGCCAGAATCGGAGGGAACGGATCCAAGAAGCAAAAGTACGTGTGTCTCAGACACAGCGAGGGATCTAGCGACTCTACATCACATATGTGTTTCACACTTGAAGGAACTTCAGGTGCTCTCAAAAACTCAGGTAAGTTTATTCATTACCAGAATCGTATATCGCCAAATGATTCGAGGGGGGTAATTGAATATAATTTTGTGTGAAATTTTGCGTTTTAGCCGACAATAAAACAGCTGGTTACTGTCACGGAAATGTTGAGTAAGCACAAGCAAAAATATATGGAAATGATACGGTAGTGAGAGGGCCATCACTCGTACGACAATGCCAAACACGACGAATAACAAACAAAAAAATAAGAAAAATTTGTTCAAGCAAACTAACAATAAGAACATGAAAAAAAAAAAAAAAAACAGAAACAACAAATATTTACAGATAATGCGCGGTAGTATCTAACAATACGTAATGAATAAGGTGAATTAATTAATTAAACTTAACAGACTGACGTGCCATATATATGATTGTATACACACACACAACACAAGCCTACATTTACTATTTCGTATGTGACTAGAGTATAGTTTATATATACAAGTATATACAAGGACAAAAAAAACAAAAAAAAGTAAAACGACAGTGATATAGCTACATACGGAATCGATATAGGCGTACGACGATTTTATATTTACTTAGGTGCTCCGTAATGAATAAACATTGAAGCTATAAACTAAACGGGTAATGAGTTCTACTTTTTTTTTCTCCGTCAACGCCAAATCCCTCCATACTCGTTGCTCGCATCATTCGTCATAATTAGAAGATGATCGTTCGAATGAAAAACCATTAAAAATGCCGTACCATGGTTTTGTTTCTTTTAATTGTAATTACGCGAAGGATCTTTGATGGTTCTTCATTTAAATGTTAAACATCCCTTTAATATGTTCAATCAATTTTTCAATAATACGCATTTTAATGTATAAACGTTTTTTTTATTTAATTGAGGTATCTTACGTACTAATCGTTACATTAGATTCGTCACAGAAATTTCTCTGTAAACGCCATTATATGGCAGAGTCGAAAAAACGAAATATATATCCCGAAATGTATATTTCAGGATAATGGATAAACTTTTGTTATCGACTTGACGAATAAGCTAAATCGGCTGCCGGTTAGTAAAATTCTTTCGACCCGTTGAACATTGCTATTTTAACATTTGTTTAATTTTTTTTTCTTTATATCGTGAAATTTGTTGCCCGTCTTCCACTATGTATATATACAAATATACTAGATATGTTACATTTAGTTGACGAGCAATTTGTAAAATCGACGAATGCTTTTCAATTTCACGAAATTACAGATCTCACTCCGAGTCTTGAAAAAATTTCACCGGGGTCGGGCCCGCTCGCCTATCAGTCACAATTAATTCGTTATTTTATTCGAATAAAAGAAAAACTTCAAACATCAATGATCAATTGTGTGTTCTCGTGATCGTGTGTGAGTGGGAGCCCATTCGGAATGTAAAATGATCCAATTATTGGGAGCCCCGTAACCATCTCAAAACAACAACAACAAAAAACCAGGTCTTTGCATCGTTATCCACCTCGGTATTATGGAGAAGAAAAAAAAAAGTCTTATGCTGTTTTGATAATTAACGAAGTAACTTAGTAAAATTAGTGCTCCGCCAAGACTAAGAAGCGCGGTCGAACGGTCAAGTAGAAAGATAACTTTTTGCTTTTCGTTTAATGTTTTTTGTGTATTCATTTTTTTTTTGTTTTCATCTTAGAATTCGAAGATCTAATAAAATTGTCATATATAAAATAGTAGATGGCAACTTTGCAGCATTATAACAATTGTGATGTCAATGTGAAATTCGATTATCTTGTGCTATCTATACTTAGTAACTGATTGTTTGAAATACCTACATTGATTTATTGGAAAAAAAAAAAAAATGGCTGTCCATTAATGTAGTTCGGTTAGCACCGCACGTCAATTGGAAAAATAGTAATTGTGCGGTTCGTTTTTAGATTTTTTTTTCCTTATCACTATTTACAATCATTGTGGAAATTCGTTTGAAAAAAAAAAAGATTGAATTCACTATGATTAAGTAACGTTATTGTATTTTTTTTTAACGTATACAAATTCATAATTTCGATTCATCGAGACTATGGCGGTAAAATTTAAATCACTTGTAACAAAGGAATTTAAAAAAATTTCAGATACAGATTATTGTTTCTTCGTATTTTGTTTGTTTTTTTTTTTCATGAAGAATTGTAAACCGAAGTTTAGCAATATTAATCGATGGCCATCTTCGAATTTCGCCAGTTATACCATGTCTATGATCGTACAATGACGAAAATAAAAATTATTCGGCGAACGGATAGCTCGGATCAGAGATGGGGCAAGGATCACATTTGTCCAAATATTACATTAGAGAAATTGCAATTGCAAGCATTGATCGAATTGACTATAAGTTTTTAAAATAAATTCGTTGCTATGTGAAACTTCTAGCGACAATATTATATATCATAACATTTTCATTTAAAAGAAAAACAACTCCAATAAGATAAAAGTTTCAATGTTAATAATTATATGTCAAATGTTGAAGGTTCAAATTATTTTTTCTTTCTTTTCATTTTGCCAATTTCACGTCCAATCCGATATTTTATTTGCGGAGTTATTAAAAATTGTGGGAAAAACAACTGCGACACTCGCAATCGTGATTTTGGAAGAAAAAAAATTTAGCAAACTACATTAAAACGGCAGGCACATAAAAATTGTTCGCTCAGTAGAAACGATGTTTGGTACTGTTTCTTTTTTCTCCTTTTTTTTTCGTTTAATCTAATCGAATCTGTTCAGTCTGGTAAATTTCCGTAAACTGTGCTGAGAAATAATTGATAAAACGGTTCTGGCGTACGCTGTTATACTTGAACGGTGGTATACCGATAAGAAAAAAATAAAACATGGCAGCGATTTTTTTCTCCCGTCTATGCGGACATCGTTGCCGAAATAGAAAACGACATTAAATTCTTGCGGTATCGATAAAAATTGCTAATTCATCTTGGGGATTATAGTACGATAGCTAATAATAAAATTAGCCTATCACCGTTTGATCAATTTTGAATCCCCCGGACGGGGGAATTTCGTTTTTCCGTTTGTTTTTTCTTTTTTTTCATAAAATTCGTATATCTACAATTGAATTTTTGTGCATTTTTTTTTGTGTACATCTGATTAGTAGCTTTAAGTTTTTAACTTTCAGAGAGAAAGAGAGATCATCGGAACAAATGATCTTTGTTAAATCTCCGAAATTCATCAATGGGTATACAAATTTATGTAATATATCATACAACAATTATAGGAGAATTTGTTCTCTTTGTTTTTGTTATTTTTTTTTGGTTTATATAAAAAAAAAAAAAAAAATCTTGTGCTTATAATTTCTTAAATATTCAATAGAGCAAGCTGCAAATTGTGCATAAATTCGAGATAATCTAAGGCTTTTTACACTATACGCTTGCATTATTGTGTTGAATAATGATTTTCTTCTTTTTCTTTCAATGACATTGCTGCGATTTAAAGAAGACAGCATCGGGGTCTCCTGCGACCAGAGTTTCCGGCTCTCATGCGTTTTCTCTTCTCTTTACCGCGATGCTCCTTGTCTTTTCGGATTTCTCTGACCTATAGTTTTCATTTTAACTCCATGAGTCCGGAACGTTGAGAAACAAACAGCTACGCAACAAATAAATACAAAAAAAAAAATACTTGCCAGAGTGTAAAACGCATCGTCAACGCCCATTCTCGTTTTTGCCGACGTTTCTACGAATGGTACACCATACTGACGAGCAACTTCTCTCGCTTGGGTCATATTCACAGCCCATGCTTGTTGAAGATCACATTTATTACCGACCAATACCATAGGCACTTCCTCGGCGTCTTTCACCCTTTTTATCTGTTCTCGATATGTTCCTATGTCCTGCGGTAACGAAAAGGAAAAAAATAGACGTCAAAATATCAATTATGCACGAAATCTTCTGGGCAAATATGGGATTTTTTTGTTGGTAAGAACAAAATACAATTGTCTGATAAAAAATAGTTTGAGACATTTTCAAGTGTAGCGTAAACATCTGGACAGAAAATTATGTTTGACATAAACAACGCTGCCTCAGGGAGGAAGCAAAAAACGAACGTAATAACGTTTCGAATGTGATTATAAAATTGAATTTTACTAGTGTTATTTGGCACAATTTACGCATTACGTACTTCAAAACTTTTAGCCGAATTAACGGCAAATACAAGCAAAAAGCCTTCTCCGGTTCTCATATACTGATCTCTCATTGCGCTGTATTCCTCTTGGCCCGCCGTGTCTAGAATATCCAATAAACACGTCTCCCCGTCTATAACAACCTGTGGGCAGTAAATTTATGGCAAATCATCGCGATATTGTTGCGACAAAGCTGTACATTCCTTCATACACACACGCACACACACACACACATACAACATACACTAAACTGCAATATTCTCCGTTTGTCTCTAATTCAACTAAAGAGTATGATTTGAGGCAGTTGTGTTCCGTTGAGAATGAGTCATCATAGCATTCCTGCATGTACCGCTTCCAAGAGACCATTTTCTTTTTCTTTTCTTACGGAATTATCAACGAATTGCCCCGTGCGAGAGCAAAAAAAAACGAAAAAAAAAAACAACAAAATATTACCTGTTTTCTATAAGAGTCTTCTATCGTCGGGTCGTACTCGTCCACAAAATGATTTTGAATAAGCTGAATTGTGAGCGCAGATTTTCCAACACCTCCGGCTCCTACCACGACTAGTTTGTATTCAGTCATGTTGCGTCGATTTTACAAAACGAACGACTCAATTGTATTTTAGAAAATATATCCGATAAGATCTGAAAATTGTGATTAAAGCCGAGAGAGCCTGTAAAAAGTAAGTCCGTGGAAACATAAGTTTAATGATAAAAACATTTAAAAAATTATGAAAAGAAACAACAACTATATATATATATTTTTTTTTTTCGAACGATTGTCTAACGATTTAATTTTCATTAACAATAAATCGGAGCAAGTATTAACTTGGATTAATACACTCGGTCCTTTGTTCCAAATGTATATAGTTTTTCAACGTTATCTTCGTCAATCGTTACAACAGAAGGGTTAAAAAAATAATGGACTTACGTATAAATATGTATATGTTCGAATTAGAAATGATGAAAAATTGGGTGCTACGCTATATGGATATACGAATAACGTAGGGTCAACACAGATTTAAGAGTACATTCCACGATAAATCCAGGGCCTCTTGAACACCTTTATTATTATGAGCAATCAGTCACTGCCTGGCTGAGACCCAGACCCACTATATAGCCATAGAATTTTACACACAGTCGTTCCATATATACATTATACTTGTGTGCTTGTGTGGTTTGTGGTTAATAAAAAATTGTAAGCAATTTACTTTGCATCACGCATTGTGGCGCTGGTGCGTTTTCGTTGAATTTACGAAATACCATTTGCCGCCATCTACCGGATTTTATGATTGAGAGAGCGCGAAAATTAAAATCACATTACCGACAGCCGGTCAACGTACACATTTTTCTCACGTCTGAGAAGAAAAAAATTATCCGTGGGTCTCTCTTTAATGTTTTCATATATTCGTGGATACGCAACTAGTCGGTTAAAAGTGGTTAAATGTGCAAATCTCAGTTTCAATTTTTCGTGTATCCCCGTTTTGTAACTGAGCTCCGTTAATTCTTGACGAGAACACGCAAAAACATGCCGATGTGGTTAATAAAAAATTGTAAGCAATTTTACTTTGCATCACGCATTGTGGCGCTGGTCGTTTTCGTTGAATTTACGAAATACCATTTGCCGCCATCTACCGGATATTGTGATTGAGCGAGCGCGAAAATTAAAAACACATTACCGACAGCTGGTCATCGTACAAATTTTTCTCACGTGTGAGAAGAAAATAATTATCCGTGCATCCTCACTATACTGTTTTCATATGTTCGTGGATACGCGACTAGTCGGTTAAAGTGGTTAAATGTGCAAATCTCAGTTTCAATTTTTCGTGTATCCCCGTTTTGTAACTGAGCTCCGTTAATTCTTGACGAGAACACGCAAAAACATGCCGATGTGGTTAATAAAAAATTGTAAGCAATTTTACTTTGCATCACGCATTGTGGCGCTGGTCGTTTTCGTTGAATTTACGAAACACCATTTGCCGCCATCTACCGGATATTGTGATTGAGCGAGCGCGAAAATTAAAAACACATTACCGACAGCTGGTCATCGTACAAATTTTTCTCACGTGTGAGAAGAAAATAATTATCCGTGCATCCTCACTATACTGTTTTCATATGTTCGTGGATACGCGACTAGTCGGTTAAAGTGGTTAAATGTGCAAATCTCAGTTTCAATTTTTCGTGTATCCCCGGTTTGTAACTGAGCTCCGTTAATTCTTGACGAGAACACGCAAAAACATGCCGATGTGGTTAATAAAAAATTGTAAGCAATTTTACTTTGCATCACGCATTGTGGCGCTGGTCGTTTTCGTTGAATTTACGAAACACCATTTGCCGCCATCTACCGGATATTGTGATTGAGCGAGCGCGAAAATTAAAAACACATTACCGACAGCTGGTCATCGTACAAATTTTTCTCACGTGTGAGAAGAAAATAATTATCCGTGCATCCTCACTATACTGTTTTCATATGTTCGTGGATACGCGACTAGTCGGTTAAAGTGGTTAAATGTGCAAATCTCAGTTTCAATTTTTCGTGTATCCCCGGTTTGTAACTGAGCTCCGTTAATTCTTGACGAGAACACGCAAAAACATGCCGATGTGGTTAATAAAAAATTGTAAGCAATTTTACTTTGCATCACGCATTGTGGCGCTGGTCGTTTTCGTTGAATTTACGAAATACCATTTGCCGCCATCTACCGGATATTGTGATTGAGCGAGCGCGAAAATTAAAAACACATTACCGACAGCTGGTCATCGTACAAATTTTTCTCACGTGCGAGAAGAAAATAATTATCCGTGCATCCTCACTATACTGTTTTCATATGTTCGTGGATACGCGACTAGTCGGTTAAAGTGGTTAAATGTGCAAATCTCAGTTTCAATTTTTCGTGTATCCCCGGTTTGTAACTGAGCTCCGTTAATTCTTGACGAGAACACGCAAAAACATGCCGATGTGGTTAATAAAAAATTGTAAGCAATTTTACTTTGCATCACGCATTGTGGCGCTGGTCGTTTTCGTTGAATTTACGAAATACCATTTGCCGCCATCTACCGGATATTGTGATTGAGCGAGCGCGAAAATTAAAAACACATTACCGACAGCTGATCATCGTACAAATTTTTCTCACGTGCGAGAAGAAAATAATTATCCGTGCATCCTCACTATACTGTTTTCATATGTTCGTGGATACGCGACTAGTCGGTTAAAGTGGTTAAATGTGCAAATCTCAGTTTCAATTTTTCGTGTATCCCCGGTTTGTAACTGAGCTCCGTTAATTCTTGACGAGAACACGCAAAAACATGCCGATGTGGTTAATAAAAAATTGTAAGCAATTTTACTTTGCATCACGCATTGTGGCGCTGGTCGTTTTCGTTGAATTTACGAAATACCATTTGCCGCCATCTACCGGATATTGTGATTGAGCGAGCGCGAAAATTAAAAACACATTACCGACAGCTGGTCATCGTACAAATTTTTCTCACGTGCGAGAAGAAAATAATTATCCGTGCATCCTCACTATACTGTTTTCATATGTTCGTGGATACGCGACTAGTCGGTTAAAGTGGTTAAATGTGCAAATCTCAGTTTCAATTTTTCGTGTATCCCCGGTTTGTAACTGAGCTCCGTTAATTCTTGACGAGAACACGCAAAAACATGCCGATGTGGTTAATAAAAAATTGTAAGCAATTTTACTTTGCATCACGCATTGTGGCGCTGGTCGTTTTCGTTGAATTTACGAAATACTATTTGCCGCCATCTACCGGATATTGTGATTGAGCGAGCGCGAAAATTAAAAACACATTACCGACAGCTGGTCATCGTACAAATTTTTCTCACGTGTGAGAAGAAAATAATTATCCGTGCATCCTCACTATACTGTTTTCATATGTTCGTGGATACGCGACTAGTCGGTTAAAGTGGTTAAATGTGCAAATCTCAGTTTCAATTTTTCGTGTATCCCCGTTTTGTAACTGAGCTCCGTTAATTCTTGACGAGAACACGCAAAAACATGCCGATGTGGTTAATAAAAAATTGTAAGCAATTTTACTTTGCATCACGCATTGTGAGGCTGGTCGTTTTCGTTGAATTTACGAAACACCATTTGCCGCCATCTACCGGATATTGTGATTGAGCGAGCGCGAAAATTAAAAACACATTACCGACAGCTGGTCATCGTACAAATTTTTCTCACGTGCGAGAAGAAAATAATTATCCGTGCATCCTCACTATACTGTTTTCATATGTTCGTGGATACGCGACTAGTCGGTTAAAGTGGTTAAATGTGCAAATCTTAGTTTCAATTTTTCGTGTATCACCGTTTTGTAACTGAGCTCCGTTGAGTTTTGACGAGACACGCAAAAACATGCCGACTTACGAAATGCCATTGTTACTCCGTACCATGACACGGGTGAGTTGTTTAAATTTAAAAAATGTTTATACAATGTAATAATGAAGAATCCGGTCACCGAATGGTGGTTAACCGGAGAATTTGTACATCTTTCTTAATTAAAAACCAAATGTTTTTTTCTTATTAAGTTCGTTAGGATACTCTGATATCTTTACGATAAACATGTTTGAAAATTACGTGAAAGTTACGAAATTCCACTTCATTCCGTTATCAAACAAAGAATTTACCTGTGAATACAAAAATTACAAAATTTATGTCTTGCTCATTGGCTTTCCGCAGGGTTAATATGGTTTGCAGGAAATATTGAATTTACTACAAACGACCTCGAATAAGAATTTAATAATATCAGGCACTGATTGGTACGGAAAAGCTTGTACGTCCTTTAAAATCTTGTCTTTTACCAATGTTGAAAACATTGGCAAGATAGTAAGCTTATTACATTTCAAGGATCGTGAGATACTAACAAATAAAATGTGAACCGTTGCTCGTTAGAAAAACTGAAGACAAGTATATATTCTTTATCCAAATCTTTCTAAAATTTTGATATATGCGAAGGAACTAAAGTTCGATACTTTGAATTTTTCTGATAAATTTAAACAACTTTTATTCCGAATTCGTTAAGTTCAGAATCATTTGATATATCGTACGTTATATTGTATTTAACACATTGATTCGTCGTCGAAACAAAGAGAGTAAGATTTTGGTTAACGACTGGATTATAGCCCGAAACCGTGTCGACGTTGAAGAGGATCTCGTCGATAATTTTCAGCAAAGGTGGTTTTATCAGAAAAATCGATAATCTTGGGAAACAGCCAATGCCGTTTAAAAGCAGAAGTCACGGGCACGTCTGCAAAGAAGCAAAGTACACAATTATCTTTTACGAAAAATTTACAGATATTGAACTTTTTAAACGAAACTTTTATACATAAACGATATTTACACGTCTATTTCATTTCAACAGCTATTTCATTTTACACTTTGACGTTCCTCCCACATCTGTGGAAGACATAATGGAGGAGTACGGACGTGACATCGATATCATTAGAAACAGAATATTCAGCAGGGACGAAGAGATCCCACCGGCGTGTACGTTGCACGAGGAAATGTTGCCACCCGCTTATAGGTTCGTCTATACTTACGTCTTTTTACCTTATTGAATTTCATTGAAAAAACATAATTGGACAAAACAAAAACCAAATAAATTTCAGACCGAGCGTCCAAGCGATGGTAGAATCTGCGAAACGCCAAGAAAAGACTAAATATAATTTCAAAGCCAACTCCGGGCTCGACTACTATCCCTTCCAGAAGTAGTTTAACGAAAGAAAGAGAAAAATGTCTATATTGTAGCTGTGTATATGAAATTTGTCAAATAAAATACCGAAAACAAAGAAATACACATCGTTCGATTCAGTTTCTTTATTAACGCAATTATATTCGCTATACATTCGCGGAAGAACGTGTTAATATACCTTCACTTTCTTTTCTTTGTAACCACCAAAAAAAAAAAAAAATGTTTGTACAAAATACTGTAAACATTCTATGTAGCATAATTCGTCGTCTTATAATAATAATACAAATAATATATTCGTAACGCCCATGTGCAACATGTTCGTTTATTTTTCTTCTTTCTCATGGAATATCTTTGTCACATCGTTGCAGAAACAATTTGAGAGCAATAACAGATTATTTAATTATCCAAAATATCTCTGGTTTTCATGATGTACTCGTAATAACGGAAGAAAAAAAGAAAAAACCCTACATGCCATTTGATTAATTTTTCGTTTTGTTTGAAAAATAAATTGTCGATTTACGAGATACACTCGATCGCAGATGGACATTGTTCGAATTATCCATTAAATAATTATAAATAATTTATAATTATTTTGTTCGCAAAAATATCTCAAATGAATTTTTCTATTCGACGTCCCAATCTTCTTTATCAACACGTGAATATAATTTTGTCCTGTTTTGTTTTTTCGGTTTTTCACGAGACATCGTTTTTTTTTTTTTTTTTTCAACAAGCGCTTGGTCGATATTTTGAAAAAAAATAAAAAATACTTCGTAATAAATGATTTAGTTTCGTTGTAAAACTAAATAAAATCTGGACCCTTCGTGGACCGCGGTTCGGTCGGTGTTGCAGTTTTAAGAGAAGCACGCTCGGCGGCTTTCGCGATAAATTCATTAACAACGCCAGTATAATATAGAATGTATAATTTGATTTCTTTCCTTTTTTCACGTCGAAATTTATCAAAATTTCCGACGTATTAATTGTCGCACGCGGTAAAGCATCATCGCGTAAAATCGTACGCGTTAATTAGGGTATATAGAAGTGAGGGGACTAAAACAAAAAAGTAGAAGTTATGGGATGGTGTCGAGAGAATAAAAAAAAAAATAGACCGATTCGGGAAGAAGATTTGAGTGGCAATAAAATGGAATTTTTTGTTGTTTTCTTTTTTACATGTGTCGCGTGTTACCAAAGTTAATGCCACTCTGGTTGGCTCCCTTGTTACTACCGTACTGTAAACTTATAACACCCTGTCCGGCTCTGAGCTGCTCATCCGTGAAATTACGAACGTTCTTGTCAGCCTCCTTAGGTCCGATACTTGGCTTCCCGTAATTGCTCGCTTTTCTACCGAGCGATTGCAAGCATATTACGACGGAATTGAGATTTTGCCTCTCCCAAAGATCGACCGTCTGAAATGTTTCTTGCGGTGGTACGCCCAGGGCTCTTGCCACTTCCAAAAACGCATTTATATTCTCCATACACTTAAAGGTCAATGATGTTTGATTGATCTTCTTGATTGAACCCTCTTTAATCACGTTGGCGAGTCTGTAAAATCATATTTAATTAAATCATTTGTTTTCTTTCTGTTAAGCATTGATATCCTATTTTTGGCTTTTTTAACGGAATACAATTGTTTATGTAAAATAAATTAAGATTGCAGTCAGTGGTACGGTGAGAATAGTTGAAAATATTGAAATTGTATTTGTAACAGGGCTTGGAAAAATTCAGAGGTACAATTTCATAAAACCACTTGGATGAGCACAAAATTGAGAAAGACACTTGGTCATGAAGACAAATTTAATCGTCGAGCCATCAACTGTTTTTTTTTTTCATTACCAGAGGTCTCAATTAGAAAATTATAACGCTCTTAATATAAATTTAATTTTGAAATTGTTAATTAAGAAAGTACATCGTAACGTTTGTAAATTTGATGAAACGTTAAATAACGAAGATTTTTGAAAAATTTATGAGAAATATATTCAGTAATTTAATATTAACGAGAAAAAAAAAATAAAAATTCTCGATCGATAAGTACGCAGACCTGCAGAGTAGAGTGCCATCTTTGAGTATTTCATAAAAATTATCCATGTCCCCGCTGGTATTGATATTCTCGCCCGTTATCGTCTTTATCCACTCCAAGCATTCTTGAGCCAGCCCCTCGCTGTACTTGTTGTTTATCTACAAAAAAAATATATATACATATATAGATATATATGAAAAGTATGACTTATTATAGATTCTGGAATTCACAGACTTTTTACACAAAAAAAAAACCGAAGTCACGGTTTATAGAACATGACGAACGGTGACAATATATAGATATGATATCACCGTTTTGTGATAACGTTGTTTGCATTAAAAGAATATGAACGGAATTAAGCTTAACGATATGATACGATTATATCGCGAGATTCGCTCCGTTGGAAAACTCGTCGGAAAGTTTTTTCGTAAAAACCTTTAATATTAACAATATTAATGACGATATTAAAAACAAAACTGTTTTCACGTACTGAAAACTGTTTTAATGTAATGGCCGTATCTTCCGCGAACGTGTAATTCAAATTTCAAGAGTTTCCCGCCAAAATATTCTTCGATATGACGAAAACCGTTATTCTTCGGAACTGTGAACACGCAAATTTGAATTTAAACCGCCATGTTGTTTTCTCATCCAATCACTCATTCGCCATCTAAATTGTAACTACGAGAGTCATAATAACCTATTTAATCTGCACTATGCCTATGAAATATCTAAAAAAAACATATTTTCCAGCGAATTGATGTGTGATGAAATAGAACATAGATGCGGAACTCGTTGACGAGACCGCAAAAACTCGTATCGGTTTACTCGTCGACACCTATATAGAGTTACCCATGCCCGTTTATTAATTATCCCACAAGCACGAAAGTAACGCATCCTGCGGTTGCTCGGTTGGGCGTTTATCATATGTATTTAACGTATATAGAACATATATACAGTAACAGCAGCTGAGAGAGTAGATCACGTTGCCGAAGTCATCGACCCTTCTCGATTCTCTTTCTCCCTCACGATTCACAATGATGCCTTAGCGTTGACGGTTGGCCCAGCCTTATATTCCTATCACGGCAGGGAGACTCTCATACCCAGACTCGATCCGCGCGAGATTTTAAGGCAGTCGTCTGGTCTTGAGCGAGATTTTTGACGTCATTTCTAATGTGCAATAACGTTTAAACCGTTGAAGTTGTCTTGATGAAAATTTACACGTGCATTTATTGATCCTTAAAGAATACTTGTACATTGAAAAAAAAAAAATTATTTTAAATATTTTCATGTAGTTTTTTGCCTTGTTGTAACATGGTGCGCCGAAATCGGCGCCCACTCTGGACGATGTTGTATGCATGTGAAAAAAAAATTATATATATTCTCAATCTGTATGAGTATTCTGAGCACTGGTAGCAGAAGTGGTACTTAAAAAACATTTTTTGACAAAATGGCGGCCTGTTGAACTTTCATTAATGATATTTCAATGTATGAAATATCATTAATGAAAGTTCAACAGACCGCCATTTTGCCAAAAAATTCTTTTGACAAAATTTTTTGACAAAATTTTTTAACAAAATTTTTTGACAAAATTTTTTAACAAAATTTTTTGACAACATTTTTTGACAAAATTTTTTGACAAAATTTTTTGACAAAATTTTTTGACAAAATTTGTTGACAAAATTTTTTGACAAAATTTTTTGACAAAATTTTTTGACAAAATTTTTTGACAAAATTTTTTGACAACATTTTTTGACAAAATTTTTTGACAACATTTTTTAACAAAATTTTTTGACAAAATTTGTTAACAAAATTTTTTGACAAAATGGCGGCCTGTTGAACTTTCATTAATGATATTTCAATGTATGAAATATCATTAATGAATGTTCAACAGGCCGCCATTTTGTCAAAAATTTTTTTAAGTACCAATTTTTTTAAGTGCCAATTTTTTGACAAAATGGCGGCCTGTTGAACTTTCATTAATGATATTTCAATGTATGAAATATCATTAATGAAAGTTCAACAGGCCGACATTTTGTCAAAAAATTTTTTTAAGTACCAATTCTGCAACCAGTGCTCAGAATACTCATACAGATTGAGAATATTTTTTTTTTTTTTTTTCAGATGCATACAACATCGTCCAGAGTGGGCGCCGATTTCGGCGCACCATGTTGCAACAAGGCAAAAAACTACATGAAAATATTTAAAATAATTTTTTTTTATAATGTACAAGTATTCTCTAAGGATCAATAAATGCACGTGTAAATTTTCATCAAGACAACTTCAACGGTTTAAACGTTATTGCACATTAGAAATGACGCCAAAAATCTCGCTCTAGACCAGACGACTGCCTTAATATGCATATATCAAAAATTAACAGTCAGAAGGACTTAAAGCCACGTGACTCAAGCCCCTATAATCCCGGATTAACGACCTTTTGCTCGCGAGCATTACGATATGCTTACAATACTTTCATTGTTGAGCACAATTTGCGATCTGTACATCTAGACTCTCGTGGAGTCGGAAAAAGCGGACTAGCATTAGATCCGAGGCCGATACAACGAATATATTACCATCGTAGTTTCGTTCCGTCGAAGCAAAATTAGCTATACCGAAGCTATAACAATTCATCTGTGAAAGTTTCGTTCTTTTCTATCTCGCGATACTCCGACGCGTCATCTTGTGATGTGCGAAAGCGTTTCTTTTTCGTAAAACAAGATGGCGTCGTTTTGAATGACAAATCTTCTAGAAGATCGCTGCTTTTAACATGAGGTTAATTCGAAATCACGACGAAACTACGATAAACGAAACAGGGGATAATAAATGATTTTAGCTCTTCACTTCGAATGTACACACTCAGCCGAAAAAAAAAGCGGTACACTTAAAATTTGGAAAAAAAATCACTAAATTTCAAATGACGGTAACTGCGTAAATAATGAAGATAGAAAGGTCTTTAAAAAATGAAAATGAAGCTTGGAATCTATACTTAAAGTATCGATTTATTGCAAAGTTGCGAGATAAATTTATTGAAAATGGCGGATGAAAAAGCGAGAACATGCGGAATTGAAAAATATTGGTCCGAGTTTGCGACGACCGATGGCGTGATTCAGGTGTCGCAACACAATGGGATAGAAAGCATGTGATAGTACAGAGTCTCTTCTTTGAAATGCTTTTTTAATCGTTTCGATACGATGATTTTTCGCCGAGTTATTCGCATTTGAAGTAAAAAACATTCTTTTTCTTCAAATGCGAATAACTCGGCGAAAAATCATCGGATCGAAACGATTAAAAAAGCATTTCAAAGATGAGATTCTGTACTATCACATGCTTTTTATCCCATTGTGTTGCGACACCTGACTCACGCCATGGGTCGTCGCAAACTCGGACCAATATTTTTCAATTCCGCATGCTCTCGCTTTGTCATCCGCCATTTTCAATAAATTTATCTCGCAACATTGAAATAAATCGATCCTTTAAATAGAGATTCCAAGCTTTATTTTCATTTTTTAAAGACCTTTCTATCTTCATTATTCACGCAGTTACCGTCATTTGAAATTTAGTGATTTTTTTCCGAATTTTAAGTGTACCGCTTTTTTTTTCGGTTGAGTGTATATCGTTTGAAGCGGAAAGAGTTCGCGAAAAGGTTCCCATGCACTCTCGGACGTGGTCCCCCTACCGGGCAAATTTTTCCATACCTCGCCGCGGCGGTTCTCACTTTCACCGACGGACGAGCGAGGAATGCAGGAAGCTCATATCCTCGTTTCTTACGTCTCACGATGACGCGCGGACGGTTTAAACATATTACAAACGGCTTAAAGACGAAGAATGCAACTGAAAATGTATTTCAGACGGGAGAAATGCTTTTTTTTTTATGTGCCATGCGTTCCGGCGTTCCAGTTTACATGGTGAGCAAGAGGCGTCGTTATTCTTTTATTCTTCCTCGATGTATCAAATTGATCATAGTTCTTTCGAGAATGAACGATAGCAGGCCGATTCACCGTTGAAATATATGTGAAATGGGTCCCCCCCAGAAAATATTCATTGTGTGTCGAAAAAACTGTGCGTCCCGTAGTCTCGAATAATCACGAGAAACCGTTGGAGCGCATGCGCGCCGCCGCCCCCTTCTATACGATAAACGCAACGTATAAGACTTCTTTCTCGTTTGTGAGCCGAACGAGGGACGAGAGGGCGCTGCCCTTCTCTTCGTCGCGTGTATCCGAGGGCGAGGCCGTTGTCCTTATATCCTCGGCCGGGTCTCAGGTCAGGAAACGCGGCTTGGTACGACCGGAGAAACCGAAAATTCAACAGGTATACGTGACGGTTTTTTTTGTAACGGAAAAGAAAAAGAAGTTGGCTAGGATGCAGGGACTTCGGGAAGGTCGAACGGTCGACGGTTGATGCGTTCAACCGAAAATACCATCAAGTCCACTTTAGATAATCAATTTTCAATCGAGTTCAATGTTTTCTGAGGTAAATGCATTAATCTTCTCTATTTTTTCCTTTGAAAATCACAAGATTTCGTGAAATTTAAATGAATACGTTTGTACAAAATTTGAATCCGGTAGTACAAATCGTTTTCGAATTAAAAAAAAAAAAACGTTTCTGGCATCCCTTTCACGCTTAAATATCGTTCATTTTTTGTTCCACAGAAGACTTTCTCACGATCCAAACGATTTTAAGTATTCCGAAGCACGGAAAAAGCGCTATATATGGCACGCGAATGTATTTCGTTGGTCAAGGTGAATCCTCGTCCCAAGGTCGTCTCGCATTCTCATTCCCTCGTCCATTATTCGCATCAATTGACGCAACTGGAGAGAAAAAAAAAACATCACACGCGGCTGAATGTCGAAAGGCTCCGGAGTCCGTAAGAAGAGAGAAAAAAAAATCTCGTATGCCTTCTGCTCGATGGCCCGATTAATTGATCTCGATTTTGCCCCCAATGGCGATTCTTCGTTCCGTGCCATTCGATCAATTTACGCGCAAAACCGCGTTTGCAAGATACCTCGGTGTGCGCTTCGTGACACGCGTGAGAATGCGCTCGTACAGCGTGAAAAGAACCGGATTAGGAGAGCTGTTCGATCGATTAAGGTAGTCGATCGAATTAACAACGAACGATTACATTTCGTCGAGCGACTTATCGAGAAATGTGGAACATCCTTGAAAGGGCTTTTAAAAACTATGGCGAATCTTTTGCCCGTCACTGTAGAATCCAAATCAACGACTATAACACGACGCAACGACTACGCGTGTCAAGGTTACCGCAAGAAGAAGAAAAAACGCTCTAATCGCCATTTTCTCGTATTTTTTATACACTTTGTTCGATCTATCAAATCAGCGAGCCAATTCACGGCAATTTAAGCACTGATTTGACTCAACACTCGAGATCGTAGTAATTACAACCTTAAATGTCGATTTTATTTTTATTTTTTTTTTCGAGAAATCGCAACACGATTCTCCGTAGCTCGTCGATATATATAGTAATAAAGCTCGAGTATACAGGCATTAAAGAACTAGTGTTCTTTAACAACGAAATAAAATCATTGACCCACTTTCCGTAAGGTCGACAATTGCGCAATATCGCAAACATCCATCTTTTTATTTTTGTCTCTCTTCCTTTCATCCCGTACATAAATAGAAGAAAAAAAAACGTACATTACATATCGCTCGTGTGTTTATAACGATGTTTGTGGCTGTAAAAAAAAAAACTAGTTCACAATATTTCGTTATACGATAAAGAATATCGAGCTTTGAAACTTGGTGAATCTCGCAAAACTCGGCTATATGTTTCACTCTCTTTCTCTCTCTCTCTCTCTCTCTCCCTTTGAAGGAGTTTTGCACGAGGCAAAACAGCGTGCCCGTATAGTTTTCTCGTTTGTCCTTATATGGCCAAGACGCGAGCGCCCTCCCTCCCAGAACTCGAGAGTGAGAGAGAAAGAGAGAAAACTGGGACGCGAAGAGAGTGTCCTGCGAAGATAACCGCAAGAGCGTCGCCGGGCGTGTACTTGTATTTGTGCGCTGCGACGAGAACAACGCACACTATACGTAGTTGACGCTCCTTCGAAGCAAACGAAAGAGAGAACCGGAGAGAATCCTATATACGAGAACCGGCTTCGACGTTATCTCGACGCCGCGGCCTCCATCCTTCACTTCTCCTGTTGCATTATAACATCCCGTAGAATTTCACTTACCGAAATCACGTTTCTCCGCTAACCTCGATTACGTCAGCTCCCATTTTGTCTAGTTTTCGAATATCGTCACTCGACACACCGAACAAAGTTCTCATTATATTTCCGTATAGGTTAATCAGTGTTTTCACGAATTTTGCCATTTTTATGGATGAATTCGGAATTACCAATCTCGAAAATCGTCGGATACACAGTTGAACATCAATCGAATAACTTTTTGAGCTTTTAGATGGTTTATGCGGTGTCCGCCATTTTGGATTTTTAAATTTCGTCATTTTAAATGAGCTACTTCAGAACCGTACAGGTAATCATTGTTATCAAAGTCGAATCATTGTTTTGGATTCAGTGGTTATCGGTTCCGCCATTTTGAATTTTGAAATTCTTTCATCGGACGATTTTTTTTCGTTATTTTCCATTGGCCATATTGGGATCTTGACTATTTGTACGTCCGGTCGATAATAACTTGTCGCAATGATGAACCGAGAGACGGTGACTGTAGACAATTCGCAGGTTGCCATAATCGAGGGTTCTAGTTCGCGCAATGACACGCATTATCCACGGACTCACAAGAAGAAGAGAGAAATTGCGACCAACCTCCTCATGGAGATTGGATGCGAGTTAAGAGCATATAAGGAGGTCGAGGTTGTAAACATTATAATGTAACCCGGGCGTCGTGGAATTTGCGAGGTTAACAGGCAGTTTTATCTCCCGAACGGCGCACGTTAGTTAATGAAAAATAAACATACGCACATTCTAACTCGTTTGTATTATGTTTTTATTCTGGAGAAAGGACTATGCAGTGAATTTAATCGTGATATTGAACTTTTTCAACACTGCTCAATCTTGCGTCCTCTGACAACAGAGATGTGAACCGATGGACCAAGTTGCAACGAGCCAAAAGTCGAATAAATTTATAATTGAAACAAGAGAAAAATGCAGCTAAATTTCAATGGAGTTTGCTTTAACTATTAAGTCATTTGAAATTCCACGATGACCCGCTGTTCACAAGCAACATCAACTTATCTGTTATAATATTTAATACGATAGATATCTCGCTGGACATCGATCCCCTGGCGGACATCGCAGTCCCTAATGTCATATACATATGACATAAGGAATGAATTATGCCTCGTGAGTCATGATGGCGTAGGTTCGCATATACGTCACGGGGAGCAGCACCCATCAGGGACGCCGCCGAAGAGGTATCTCCCCCGTTTTCGGTAGAATTCACGCACTCCTTTGCTTACGATATATTTTTACAGTCTTCTTTTCTTTTCTTCTTCTTCTCTCTCGGCTTTGATTCACCATCTGCGGTTTTATTACACATGCTCGTGGCGCGTGTTCTGGAATTCCAAACCAGCCATATATTCTTCAACGCTGTAGATACTTTTTTTTTTTTTTTTTCAATACACATTCTTGAAACGCCGAATTTGATAAAGGAACGCGCCAGTTCGTAAAAAAAAAAACATTTTATTTTGCAGGGAAACCGCAAGAACTTTGATCATATCCGATTTCGCCAATTTATTTAACGCTTATTATCATCGTTAACCGTTAAAGAGCCGAAGGACGCCATTTCAATGAAAACGAATGAAAACTAAAAAAATTCTCGCCGGAAGAATTTCGACGACATCCGGTACATGCGCCACGATTTTTTCCGTTAATTATTATTATAAAGCGTTAAAAAGTCTGTCGAGGGTTCGTGATTTCCTCTTCTGGAGTGAAGGATAAGGCTATTTTTAGAACGTGAACAAACACGGCCTTCTTCGTCGTCGATTCTTCGATGCCCTCCTCTGCCCCCTGCAGCCAAACTCTCGCAACGATATCACCGCCATCTTTTGGTCTTTTGCATACTCGCTCTTAAATAAAATGATTTTTTTTCTCGCTCGTTCGCGTCGATTCATTATCTTTTGCCGAGTTACGGATATTAAAATTTAACGGGCGGCAAACGCGTTACAGAGCCAAATGTGCGAGAGGAAGGAAAAGAGTCTAAATTCCATGTAGGTGCGATAAGAACTGTGGCATTTCGTATCTTTATGTATAGTTGCCACGAAGTTCCTACTATGCTATTTTGCTTTCCCTCGCTTATCGTGGTAGTACGTTTTTTTTTTATACTCAAAGCACGCAACTCGCACACACATGCGTCATTCTCGGGGGGGCGGCCTTCACGACGAATTCTGAACTTGGGTGAGAAAGAGAGAGAACATTAGAAGATTATAACTCTGTGCGGTATCGTAAATACTTTTGACGAGTGATTCGCTTTTCCGACCACGACCATCAAAGGAAGAATAATAATCAGACGCCTTTTGAAAGTGCATTCAGCCGAGTAACGTCAAAGACCACGAAGCGAAGATAAATCTTAAAAATGATTTTATTGCATTTTATCACTGCAATGCAGAATTTTCGGTAAATATGGAGCAAAGGGGACCGACTTCCGATTGATTTGCCTTTAATATATGTTGTCTAGGGACCCTTTCCGAACAACTTTTTCCTCTGACACAATTGCGGGGTCGTTATTTATTAAAAAGTTATTAACAAATAAAGTTAATAATTCATATAGCTATTTTCCTTATAGCAGCCAGTCCAAATCATCTTGTCCTTCACATGTGTTGTTAAGAATACACTCCTGAGTAACATACCAAAAGTTTTATCCGTCCTCATTGTTTGTTGAAAAGTTATTAACAAAAGAAAATTCATAAATAGAATATGAAATACTTGCATGGTGGCCAGTACACGTATGACCGGAGGGGCTGCGGCCCCCCTGCCCCCCGCCGCATACCAGCCCATAGACAAACCAAAAACAACCCAAAACAACCCCAGTAACCTAAAGAAACAAACAGACAAACCCAACAAACAAACAAACAAACAAACAAACAAACAAACAAACAAACAAACAAACAAACAAACAAATAAACCCAAAACCCAAACGAACAAACCCAACAAACAAATCCAAAACGAACCCAAACCAAAAACCCAAACCCAATAAACAAACAAATCCAAAACAAACCGAAACTGGTGTACACACGCAAAACATTGAAAGATTGTGGAGAGATATGCGTACAAAAATCCCACGATATGGGATACGCGATTATCATTTTACGCATTATCTCGCAGTTAAAAAAAAAAATACGTTTTCGACCAGTAGTACAATCAATAGAGAATATTGTGCCACAAAAAATTACAAGAGTTATTATTTTTTTAAATTAGGTTCAGTATCACGTACTGAATGTAAATGAACAAAATCCTTACAAATTAAGTGACCGCAAGTGCCGCCATTTTGAGGAAAACCGTATCGGCCAATATCTTCGTTACCGTGCACTTTAGGCCAAAAATGCTAATAACCTTTCTTGTAGACAATTGAATTTCCTATCTTTTTTTCTAGATAATTTTTTTTGTATCACATACCGTTTACGACTTATACGACTGTTAAAATTTATTTATTCACTTTTTGAGCTGTATCTCTCTTAATAATCGTTTAAACAATAAAATGCTAATAACTTATCTTTTAAATCCACACATTTTCCACAACTTTTATTTGAAATTTTTTTGTCTAAAATTAATATTCTCAAAGTTATAACGCGTTCAATGTTGCGCTACCGGGTGCAAGGCTAATAAAAACCCGTTATAACTTTGAGAATATTAACTTTAGACAAAAAAGTTAAAAAAAAAAGGTGTGGGAAATTTATGGATTTAAAAGATAAGTTATTAGCATTTTATTGTTTAAACAATTATTAGGAGAGATACAGGTAAAAAAGTGAATAAATAAATTTTAACAGTCGTATAAGTCGTAAACGGTAAGTGATACAAAAAAAATTATTTAAAAAAAAAGATAGGGAATTCAATTATCTACAAGAAAGGTTATAACTATTTTTGGCCTGAAGTGCACGGTAACGGAGATATTGGCCGATACGGTTTTCCTCAAAATGTCGGCACTTGCGGTCACTTAATTTGTAAGGATTTTGTTTATTTACATTCAGTACGTGATACTGAACCTAATTAAAAAAAAAAAATAACTCTTGTAATTTTTTGTGGAATTGACAAGAGTAACGGGTTCCCTATTGATTGTACTACAGCGTATCGAGAGTTTCTTCGACATTATGAGTACCATGTATCCGCTTCATAATATAAATAATGAATAAAACAAATAATTGTTTGTTTATATGTTTGATTTGCGTTGTTTCTGGGTTGTTTTTTGGCTGTTTTTGGGTTGTTTTTGGGCTGGTGAGTGGAGGATTGCAGGGGGGTACAGCCCCCCCCCCTCTCAGGCGTGTGCTGTTCATCATACATTAGAACAAGTAGTTCATGTTTGATTTATGAAACTTTTTTTGTTAATAACTTTTTGACAAACAATGAGCGACGGATAAAACGTTTTGTATGCTACTCAGGGATGTATTCGTAACAACAAATGTGAAGGACAAGATGATTAGGACTGGCTGGTATAAGAAAAATAGCTATATGAATTATTAATTTTATTTTTTAATAACTTTTTAATAAATAACGATCCCCAATCGTGTCAGAGGAAAAAGTTGTTCAGGAAGGGTCCCTACACGACATATATTAAAGGCAAGTCAATCGGAAGTGGGGGTCGCCTTTGCTCCATATTTATCAAAAAATTATATAAAAACTCTCCAACGTTAAAATTTTGCGAAAAATGAAAAAAAAAAGTACTCATTCATGTTGCAACATAATTGTTTCGTCTTCAGAAAATCTTTTACAATTTACAAAGTTCATCGTTATGTAGACCGTGTGAAAAGAAGCAATTATCTCAAAGATAATTAATTTTCGCCTCATTCTCAAGGATCTTTAAGATGATATATCTATGAAACTGGTCAATCAATGGCCCTGAAAGTTTACGAATATATTATAAATAATCCGTATGGCCGGATATAAAAAATTCACGAATTTCTCTTTATTTCTTTTAGCCCATTCGTCCATCCCAAGTAACGCCATTCTTGAAATCCTAATAATCGAATAGATCAACGTTTCGCTTCTCTAGCGCCCTCCCGTGAGATTTCGCGTCATTACAAAATTATCGCGGGAATATTTCGCAAATAATATTACCTATATATACATATATAACACTGGGCTTATCGGCATAGCTGCTGGTACGAGCGTAAAGTGCAACGATAATTAATTTTCTCTCCTCCATTCTTCATCGACTCGAGTGAGTCGATGAAGAAAAAAATACATAATAATTGGTCGAGTCATTAAATGTTACGCACGCAGCATTATTAGAGCTTTCTCCTCGTCGCCGAGTGTATCAGGTAAGGGAGAGACTTTATTTTTATTGGTACAGGTTATAGGGTGGCATTGTCTCTCCGTTGCGTTGGTACGAAAGTGGCGTGCTCTAACGTACAACGTCGGAGACGCGCGCGCGCCGCCATTAAATAAAAACGGTATCGTTCGTTATTTCTTCGTTCTCGGCTTTGTGTATACCCATCTCCCGTTATTACGTAGTAAGAAGAAAACACACGCGTGACAGAGCCATCAAAGACGAACTGTAACACGAACGTGTGCTCTCTAACTCCATCTATACAAATCTAAACCTATGCATATTTGAATATTTTATTCGTGCCGTTGGCAGGTGTATAAACCTCGTACGTGTGACAATTTAAGAAGAAAAAAAAAATAGTCCCGTTTTGATCCACAGGGTGAATATAACATAATGTTGCACTATATAGCTATAGTTGCAATGCTATTTTAATGTCACGAATTCATTCGATAAATGAATGATATTTTAACGGGTTAGGCCATTCTAGAGGTTGAAAAAATAGGCTTTTTTTTCCTCCCAGAAAAACTACAAAATAAATCGAGATTAAAAAATAGGGTGTTTATCAAACATATCAGTGACTGTATACAATAATTTTTTCGAAGCGATTAATTTAAAAATGGCGGCTGTGCAGCGTTTTTGCGATGACGTCTCCGTCTTTGTTGGCCGGTAACATAACTCAGACAATTTTCAACCGATTCACTTGAAATTTTGAATATATCTTTAAACGTACATTGTCTATGGAAGTGCGTAGGATTTTTTAAAAATATTGCATAGTTCATTTGTTATTAACAATTTTCTGACGATTTTTTAAGGAAATTTTTCACTTCTCACTTTAGAATTGCGCCATTTTGCCAAAAATTAATATATCGAAAAAACCCTACGCACATCCGTAGACAATGTATTTTGAAAGATATATGCAAAATTTCAAGTGAATCGGTTGAAAATTGTCTGAGTTATGTTTCCGGCAAACAAAAACGCTGCACAGCCGCCATTTTGAAATTAATCGCTTCAAAGTAATTATTGTATACAGTCACTGATATGTATGATAAACATCCTATTTTGTAATCTGGATTTATTTTGTAGTTTAAAAAAAAAATCCCAAAAAAAGCCTATTCATTCGCCTCTAGAGTTGCTTAACCCCTTAATGAAATTTTCTCGACATGAGAAAATCAGCGTAGTTATTTCATTGAAACATTAAATTGACGCTCCACGATTTTTTCCAATTTGCCGAAAAAAACATGAGATTCTGTGAACGACTATTTATAATCCTAAAAATGGCGGACCATTTTTTTTAAATAAGAGAAATATCTCTTCGCCCTTGAAAATGAAAAATCTAAACAGCATGAATTTTATCTTTGAAAAAACTAGCGGAAATTCACTCTTCCCAAAATTTCCAATAAATCAAACTGTACCTGTTTTTTTTTTTTTTTTCAAAATTAAAATGTCCGATTAATCGCCGAGCTTGTAACATTGATTTTAAAATCTCGAGCACTCGTTGAAGCTAGTAGATATTGTTTGAAAAGTTTAGACTCTTTTTTTTCTTACTTCGCGTTTTCGTCAGTTAAAAATAAAAATATCGTTATTACGTGACTACGTAACTCAATTTTTGTTAGTAGTTTAGTAAGAAAAAAATATCGTTATTCCGTGACTACGCAACTCAATTTTTTTTTAAATGACGAAAACAAGGATGAAAGAAAAAATAGAAGCGAATTTTTCAAGTATTACTGTGAAACTTTTGAAGTACAGTATGGAGAAGATAAAGATTGGCACAGCGGCCGAAGAACATTCGATTCATGAGCTACAGTCACATAGTTACCGTGTATATACTTAGTTAACCCTATCGATTCATTGAGTCTCGTAGAGACGTCTCCGTACACAGACAGCCAATTAACATTCTTGTTAACGTAACGGGATATAATAGTAAAACGGATTAATTCGTTTGTTCGTAAATCCGTTTTGTCAATTTCGATCACTCCTAGTATAGCAAAGTGTGAAAAGAAACAAAAATATGGTGTATGGCGTTGGAGAGCTTGGTCAGCGAGTTTTGCGAGGCCAGGTTCTTCCCCTTCTTTTAATTCGGGGAACCTGCCTCTTCGTACAGTCCCAACGAAACGAGCGTTATTCTTTTTTCTTCTCTCTTCTTAATTTCAAGATTCTCCACTAGAGCTCACTAGTGAAGAATCCCAAGCGAAATTTACTCAGGCCCGGCTAGCAGCTGTTACCTTTTAACGTGAATTTACATTAGAAGTTCTTTTTTTCTTCTTTCTTTCCCCTCCCTCAACACATCAGTTATCGTACAATCCTCCATAAATTCTCGTTAAATTGAACACATTCGTTCGCGCGCATACGTGACTTTTGATCGATGAGCAAACCTCGAAAAATTTACGCATACCCTCTGTTTACAGAGAGCAGAGGCTCTCAGGATTTTGTCATCGTATCGAATAGCGTCGATGACGCCATTGTGTATATAGTTCAAATGATGGTACATTGAGTTATTACGATTACTACATTTTATTTCACTGAAGCGTAAAGCTTGTGTTACAGATATTTTTGTTTGCTTAATTATTCTGGGGAGAAGATTAAATCCGTGGGGTCTTCATCCCTGTTAGACGCTCATGTGTTCGAGTCCCTTTCATCCCCTTTAAACCGTTTATTAGCGGATATGAAAAAAAAAAACGGTGCGCCATAGTTTTTGATGTACTAGATCATATGTGAAGAAAATGGAAAATTCTATCTAGGGTTTTTTTTTGTTGTAAATCGAGCTTGAAACTGTTCGGTCAATAATTTTCAAATATTACGAGTCGTAGAATCCGCAAAGTGTATTAAAAATTTACGAGTTTGTTTTTGTTTAAGGCCGTCGTCCCGCGTGAAGGCTCTTTTTTTACGCTTTTTTTTTGTGAATTTATTTTGGCTAACTAAATAATGATAGAACTGCGAAATTTTTACCAAATATTCTTTCACATTTTGAGCACACTTTACAATTTTTTCAGCGCGAAATCGTCGCTCATTGCTGAGGTACACGGCAACTTAGCCGCTCATAAAAAAATATTAAAAAAACGTTTACCACGATTGCGGGCGTTCTGCTTATCTGAAAGAAAAAAATGAAACGGCATTTTAATCTGTGAAGTTTTAACTAGTCTCGGAACTAAGATTATCGAGAAATATTAAAAAGTTTTTTTTCGCCATGCTCAAGAAGGCGTGAACAAAAAAAGCAAAATTCACGAATATAAGAGTTTAACAAGTTGGCAAAAATTAACTTTTCAATATTTTTTGATAATCCTACTTCCGAGACTAGTTAAAACTTCACGGAATAAAATGCCGTTTCGTTTTTTTCTTTCAGACAAGCAGAACGCTCGCAATCGTGGTAACCGTTTTTTTTTTAAATGAGCGGCTAAATCGCGGTGTACCTCAGCAATGAGCGAAGATTTCCGGCTGAAAAAATTGTAAAGTGCGCCGAAAATGTGAACAAATGTGTGGTAAAAATTTCGCATTTTTATCTTTAATCAGTTCGCCATAAAAAATTCACAAAAAAAGCGTAAACAAAGAGCCCGCGTACGGGACGCTGGCGTTAAACTCTCGTCCGTTGATGCTCGACGTGAGGTGAGATAAAGAAGGGTTTGTTTTCGTCTTTTTAACGATCTCTTCACACTGAACTTGTGCATTTAACGAGGGCGATACAAGGGAAAGGGGGCGGGGATAGTGGAGGTTTTCGCCGGGTTAACTGGGTCAAACTGGAGCCGGAAAACTGGGGGGAACGCTGTGGAAACGACAGGATTGGTTGAGCGGGGTCAGGGATGAAATTTGATGTCACCCGACGGACAGTGAACCTAGCACATATTTCTAAACAATTGAAATTTCATAAAATTTCAAAGGATAACAACTAAAATTTTCCCCTATCCTTATATTTGAAACAAACGGTTGAAATGTGAATTCTATAATCGAATTTGCAATTTCGGTTTAATTTGAAAAATGTAATACGAACCTAAAAGTCGATTTTTTTTTAAACAAAATCTTAAAAAAATGTTTGAATCGGATATTCTGAATTGTTTTTGTTCTTTTTTTCAATGCTTACCTTGCGCTGCGCGTCAGCCGCGAATCCAGACTTTGTAGCTCTGTTGCAAGCCATATTTATTTAATATTATACTATCAATAATTTAACGTTCTCGTTAAAGCACAATCTCGTCGAACGACGAAATTACCAACGGTTATTTCGTAACGGTTTTTTGTTTTCTGTTGTTTAAACGATTTTTAACGAACACAAGACTTTGTTAAGTTGAGTGGTTTGGTATCACGGAGATTGCGTGCTCACTGTACGATAGACGTTGCTCGACTGACCGTCATCGGGAAAAGCACTCTCTCGCGATCGGTTTTACCGCCGCGGGTCTTTGTCCCGAGAGAGTGGGGCTAACGACGCGATTTTAGTTTGAGAAGGACTCTACAGAGCGCGCCACTGTCCGTCCATTTTGTTTTTCGCGTAGATTTAAAAGAGAGGCAAATGAACGATTTGAAAAATCATGATTTTCACGCTTTTCGATTAATCGGGAGTAATCGGTAATTAACTGTAATTACATTGTATGCCTTTAGTATTGATGAGGAATTATAGTGATTTAATGTCAAATATGTAAGGATTTATGGAAATTTTCGAAAAAAATCCGATTTAAACGACTTACCCAAAATCTAAAAAGTCACTGTTCAATAAATATCAAGGACTTCCGTAATTTCATATATTTCGTATTGTTTAATCGTACAAATCGTAAAACCAATTTTACAATATAAAGTATGGAAAAATTCACTTGTTGCCCCAGCCCCAAAGACCCTTGACAAATCCCGTAAGACCCGCTTGTCCTCCCGATTTTCCTTGATTACCAATTTTATCAGTTAAATCCGGAAATTCCACCATATTAAAGGCAAGATCAAAGAACAAAGGTTTACAAGGAATGCACTGCATGGGAGGTGGTAAATTATAAACATTCGGTGTTTTAGTAACGAGCGACGGATCTTCGCGATATTCGTGCAAACGTTCGACAAGAGGTTTCTTGCTTCTCGTATGTTTAATCGCTCCAGTTTCGTCATCCTGACCTTCCTCGAGGACGCTATGAGCGTGTACAGCGTACTGAGCGCCCTCGATCGAAATCTCCAATTTTCCAAGATCCCGTTCGAGCTGATCGGGCAGTAAAACATTATCTTTAAGAGCGTCACGCGCGTGACGCAACGATCTCTGATAGAGCGCCATTGCGTCGCGCCAACGATGTAAGTTTGCCAATGACTGAGCCATGTAGAAGCAACGAAAAGCCCGATAACCCTTTGTTCTCGCTTCCTGCTCCCGAAAATAAGTCTCGTCGTCCTGTAACTGTGACATTTCCACCAAATTGTGCAATGCCGCCTCGTACAGACGCACAATGTCCTGCGGCTTTGCCTTTTCCGACTCTTCGGCAATCTCCACTAGCGCCAAATTACGCTCGAGCGTACGCGACAAACGTATGTACTGAAGATAAGCGATTAAATGCTGAATCGAAGCGGCTTTATCGCCGTCGCGATTTTTCAGATCGCTCTTGAAAGATTCTCGCACAGCACCAATCACGTCTTTGCAATCGATCAAATGTGCCTCGAGTAGATCGATCTTCGCCTGTGTCGTCGTTGCTTTTGTCAGTGTTTGATTCAATTGGGAATCGGCGATTAACAAACCCGCGGCACGCGGTGGTACGAGACCGCACGACTTTCCGCGCCAGCTCACTTCCTCGGTGTTCGATTGTTTCTCGCGTGTTTGAGCTATCAGAGAATCCAAACTAGCGAGTAACTCACCGCTTAGCTGACCTCTCATTTGCATAAGATCGTCGATTGCCGATGTATCGCCGACGTTGTAAGCGCAATATCTCAAACTCGGTGATAATTCCTCGACGCGCGCTTTGTATATTATTTGCTCGGATTCCAGCAGCGCCGTTGCTAACTCGCCGTACACAACTTGAGCTTTCTTCAAATTGGTTATCGCGTCTTTCCACAATTGCAATTCAAATTGAAGGGAACCCTGCATCCAGGCTACGTAAGCCTGCGCCTCCAGTTTTGTACGAGCGTCGCAATTTACGTTCTACGACAAATTAACAGTTTAGATGAAATGAGATTTTATAATTGTAAAGAGATTTTGCTTTTTCCGAACGTCACCTTTCAATGTTCGGGAAAGATTGACGTCGAAAACTCAACAATCTTGCCAACAACAAGGCTTAAAATGAGAACAAAAACTTACTTCTATCAATTCCTGTAATTGCAACGCGTAAGTAGCTGCCTTTCTGAGTCGCGCAATGAGATGAAATTTTTTTCTCGGTTCGGTATTACATTCTATGCGCAATTGCATTGCGTAGCTCCAAGCTCTCTCGGCCATTGTCAGCGGTATCTGCAGAAACTTATCGTCGACGACCATGACTGTGGTGACGTCGCGTTTCTTAAAATGACGACGATCGCCCTGCGGTACTTTGAGTACTTTCCTAAGTCTGCGCAAACGTCTGGAGCAATAACCACGATAACGCTGATAATCGCCATGACGTAGACCGTGCTGCTGTTGAGCTTCCTTGATTATTTTTAATACTTGATAAAATTCGTCAAGGAAATTTCTTTGTGAAATAAAGAGAGATATGTGAAAAAGTATGGGCATATGGAATACTAATCGTTCCAATAATAGTTTCGAGAATACGATGATTTGTGTATATAAGAAAAAGGATACTCTCGAGAGAATATGGTTTTCGTTCCTTCGTAATTGATGTATCTTCATTTTCCGCTACCTCGACCTCGAGATCCAAACTTTTTTCGTGGACTACCATGATTCTTTTTCGATCTTTCAAGTAAACCAATTTTTTACCCACTTGTAAGGTGTGATCTCGCAATGCCACAAATATATATCTATATCAATATCGTTACGCGTTGTACACTTTCCTTGGGTAGACAGTGCTGCCCATGTCGTCACAAAAGCAGACTTTTAAACATTTTCCGCCTTATCGATTGTGTTTCATTTTTTAAGGCTAGACCCTGTAGCGGTCTCTCGCCCGCTCCTTCAACCCCGGTCGGTACAAAACCTACCAAAGACCCTAGACTGGACCACCAGCGCCAGCGACGAAAGCAGACACTAGTCGGCAAAGTCGAAGAGCTCCTTTTTCCGGTACAACTGAGGGTCTATGTCCGTCTAAGGGATTATTCTACGACGCATTAAATACGAACCACGTTCTCTACGATCTCATATATTTCTGTGATACTCTCCTCTACGATTATTCATAATAAAAGTTACTTTGCTTGTTACTACTTCTCGTGAGTGTTATTAATACCGGCACCATTGAACAAAAGACTATAGTCCTTTAACCACTATTGACATCTGGCGGCGAGACGAATAACTCAAAACTCATAGGAATGAAGAGAAATCTTTAAAAAACGGTCGTGCTCGTGTTCCGGCCAAAATGGTGACACCCATGGTATATAATCAACAATAATTAATAATCCGATACGAATTATTTAAGCATTATTTCCAACGATACGTCGTCATTTCATTCTGTACGATAAACGAGAAGACTAAAAAAATCCGCTCGAACGCACGTCGTCGAAAAGTCAAATATTTCTTCAAATAATGAAAGGTTAGTTAACACCTCACTACTGTACTTTTTTTTTCATCTTTTCCAACGTCAGTTAAAACACTAATATTATATAAAAAATGTTTTATTATTGTAGGAACGAGCTTTTTCTACTTGGATATTTTATTTATTGCCAGTAAAGAGTAGATCCGTATTGATACTAAAGTTCATTGAACAATGGCGATTGTTCATATGCGCAGCAAAATGTACAACGTTCTAAGAGGTTCTTGCTCCGCTCTCAATCTTCACCCGAGCACTTATCTTCGGAGCAAATTACACACTTTGCCGTTGCTCGTAAACAAACGTTTGGTTCACGCATCAAGAAGATTGCTGCAAGAGCAAAAGCCCTCAAAGGCCCTGGCGGTACAAGCTTTTGATCACATGAAGCAAAAGGAAAAGGAGGCCTTCATCGACGTTTTGCACCTGTACGAGACGCAAGAGCCCGCTCGTAAAGGACACGTAGATTTCATTCACGCGGCTATGCGTTATATGGATGAATTTGGCGTTAACGAGGATCTTGATATGTACAAGAGACTCATTAATATTTTACCAAAGGGCAGATTCATAGCGACATCACCGATATCCGCCGATTTTATGCACTTTCCAAAGCAACAACAGTGCATCATAGACCTTCTCGAAAAAATGGAATCAAACGGCGTTATACCGGACTACGAGACCCAAGAAATGTTGTTAAATACATTCGGACGATTTGGCATTCCTTTGCGAAAATTTTGGCGAATGATGTACTGGATGCCGAGATTTCGTAATTTAAATCCTTGGCCAACGCCGCGTCCGGTGCCCACCGACGCGATGATAATCGCGACACTCGCGATTGAGAGAATCTCCAGCGTCGATATACAGAGCCAGATAGAAATTTTCGAAACCACCGACGTCGCAGATTCGATCGACGATACGTGGATCGTTTCGGCGACGAGTCCCGAACAGGAAGATTTATTAAAGAGACATCCACCTGACGTTGCTTGCTACGTCGAAGGTCCTTTTAAAATATGGGTCGCTCACATGTTAGTTGATTATTTTATTCTGAGAGCGGAACCCATAGAATCACCCAAGGTGGACGATATTGATGAGGATGGTAAGAAATCATTACAGCGAGATTATTAAAAGGAGTTATTTGAAATGACTTGACAATGAAAATCATTCAAGTATTGAAATATTGAAATTTGGTTTTTTTTTCCCTGTAATCGTACCTCCTGTACATTATCAATACACAAAAACAAAAGAAATTTCGAATAATTGGGCGTAAAAGTAAAAAGTCTGAGCAATAGAAAAATTTCTAATTGTTCACAAAGCTTCAGAAGTATTAATACATTTTTTTGCGGAAGAATTTTTCCGAAACAAAAAACAAAATGATGAAAAAACGATATATAAATTTTCAGTTCTTTTCCCGTTTGTTCGTTACAGATGTGACAAATATACGTGTATCATTCTGGGACAATCCAATGAATACGGTCGGTCCGTTACGTTCGGTTCACGAGGAAGAAGACGCGACGATTTTTTCGGTATGCGCGACCGGTACATCCAGCAAGGACTCTCTACTATCGTGGATACGATGTTTACAACGAAGAAATCCCGTGCTCGAAAGTATACCGGTGCTCTTTAAACTGACGAGTCAAGTACAGGATCAAAAAGAGATTACTGGCGGGAAATCGCCCGATGAAGATTCGGCGACTAAAAAAATCCCGAAAATCGACGATAATTGATTTTGAAAAGGAAAAAAAAAAAAAGACTTCAATTATCGCAACATCGTGTAATTTTTTTTTTGTACATAAATACCATTTCCGTAGTAAACGAAAGTTACGAGTTTGGAAATATGTCCTTTTTGCTTTCTGTTCCGTTCTTTCAAGGTGGCACTCCACGATCGTTATTAACTAGCCGGAACGGAAAAACGTATCGTAAAATTTCAAAAGTTTCGAAACCTTTTGAACGATCATGTAAGATATACAGATTGAAATTCAAAAAATTGTCAAGCACTTTCAATTTTTTATATACCGATCTGAATATTTTTTTACAAAATCCGAAAACTATCTCAAACAAACTGTCGCTTGGGATTTTCGATATGATTTTTTTTTGCGCAATATAAAAAATCAAAACACGTTATTTCCGATTTTTTTTTTTTTTTTTTCAACGCGGAGACCCCTTTCTCAATTCACGCGATTGTGGATTACCGATTCTTCGTGTTTATTCGTACTTCTCGCACACCCTGTATAACAAGAATCGAGACAGAGAGTATTGCGTATTCATCGCATATCCGATCAACTTTCGAGTCTTAACTCGGGGATGAATGAACCGCCGAGAGACTTGCTCGAAAGGTTTTAAACATTCGCGTAACAGTGTCGAACGAACGTTTCGCCGGTACGGTTCATGAAAAGCACACACGCTCCGGCCAATAAACTCGTTAATCGTTTAATTAAGAGCGCGAAAAAAGAACGAAAAAAAAAAAACATTGCCGCTCGAAGATTTGACGAGTGTTTCTTATCGCACATGTCTTGATATATATAGGCACGCTTGATAAATAGATAATTACCAGAGTGAGAAAAGGGAGAGCGAAGTGAAGTGTTTTCATAATATTACATTTCCATAACGAAATAAAATTGTAATGTCGTTATCAAGAAGTGAGTATAAGTAAATCAATAAATAATTATATTATTTAACGAATGAATTAATTAAGGCGCTGCTTCATCTTTAAAAGTGGGAAAAAGAGTTTTTTTTTTATTTTGCGAAGAAAAAGAATCGGATCGAAAATACCAAACAATAGATTGTTCTCAAATGATTTGTCAATCATTCAAAAAAATAATCACATCGTTATATAAAAAATTCTAAAAGTAATTGGATTTTCTTAAATATTTGTTTTATTTTGAAAAAAAAAGAAAAAGAAAAAAAACCAATGCAGATACAATTTTTGGAATTTAGAATTTGAATGTTTGTATCGCGATGCAATTTTTTTCGCATAAAAAATTCTTAGAGTCATTGGATTTCAAAAAATATTTGTTGCATTACGAATGTTTGCATTACGATGCAAACATTCAAATTCGAAACTCCAAAAATCGTATCTGCATCGTTTTTTTTTCCTTAATAAAACAAATATTTTTGAAAATCCAATTACTCTTAGAATTTTTTACTGAAAAAAAATTATTTGAATGTTTGCATTGTAATGCAAACATTCCAATTCGAAATTCCAAAAATTGTATCTGCATTGTTTTTTGTCTAACAACAATTTGATGGAATTTCTGGAATTTTTCGATTGCGTTCTTCTTTTTTTTCGAAAAATTTAATAAAGCTCCGAGCTCTCCTTAATTACGAGCAATATCGCATTAAAGTGAAATAAATGAAAATTTCACGATGAGTCTTTGCGTGCCATATAATTTTTTGTAAATTTTCCAAGATTTTACATCACGATCGCTGCAACTTCGAAAATTCAGCACGAACGATTTGCCCAAGATACCCGAATGCAACTATATTCCATTGCCTTACAAGGCAAGTTTTACAAAATTCTCGAATTATCAAATTATCTTTCGTTCATCGATTAAAGCGATAATGTATGAAAAAAAAAAATACTATAGGGAACGAGTTACGACGTCGTGAGAGAGTCGAGAATCAAGAGCGTGTCACCGAGTCATCGTCCTTTCTACAAAACACCCTTGTTGATTCACGAGGGTCGAGATCAGTGGCTATGGGATCACACGGGACGAAGATACCTCGATATGTTCGGTGGTATTGTCACCGTATCCGTTGGACACTGTCATCCGTGAGTATAACAAAATGGAGCTGAAATAAAATAAAATATAACAAATTGACAAATTCGATTCTCTGTAAATTTGATTGTAATCGAATTTTAAGTTTTCTTCAATTTTTATCTTCTTGCCAGATATAAAAATTCAAGAAATAATTCTCCATCGGAAAAGTGGCTTGGACTCAAGTAAATCCTTTTTTTTTTACTCCTCACAAATAATTGTATCGAATTTTCCAATGCTGTACACTTTTTTTTTTTTTTTCAAATAAATAAAATTTAGTTGAAAGAAAATGAAATATAACAAAATGACAAATTCGATTCTCTGTAAATTTTATTGAAATCGAATTCTAAGTTTTCTCCAATTTTTATCTTCTTGCCAGATATAAAAATTCAAGAAATAATTCTTCATCTGAAAAGTGGCTTCGACTCAAGTAAATCCTTTTTTTTTACTCCTCACAAATAATTGCATCGCATTTTCCAATGCTGCGAACTTTTTCTTTTTAAAGAAAATCGAATAAAATTTAGTTGAGAGAAAATAAAATATAACAAAATGACAAATTCGATTCTCTGTAAATTTTATTGAAATCGAATTTTAAGTTTTCTTCAATTTCTATCTTCTTGCCCGACATAAAAATTCAAGAAATAATTCTTCATCTAAAAAGTGGCTTGGACTCAAGTAAATCCTTTTTTTTTTACTCCTCACAAACAATTGCATCGGATTTTCCAATGCGGCAAACTTCTTGTTTTTTTTAAAGAAAATAAAACAAAATTTAGTTGAAAGGAAATAAAATATAACAAATTGACAAATTCGATTCTCTGTAAATTTTATTGAAATCGAATTCTAAGTTTTCTTCAATTTTTATCTTCTTGCCAGATATAAAAATTCAAGAAATAATTCTTCATCTGAAAAGTAACTTGGACTCAAGTAAATCCTTTTTTTTTACTCCTCACGAATAATTGCATCGAATTTTCCAATGCTACGAACTTTTTTTTTTTAAAGAAAATCAAATAAAATTTAGTTGAGAGAAAATAAAATATAACAAATTGACAAATTCGATTCTCTGTAAATTTTATTGAAATCGAATTCTAAGTTTTCTTCAATTTTGATCTTCTTGCCAGATATAAAAATTCAAGAAATAATTCTTCATCTGAAAAGTAACTTGGACTCAAGTAAATCCTTTTTTTTCACTCCTTAATAATAATTGGATCGAATTTTCCAATGCTGCGAACTTTTTTTTTTTAAAGAAAATCAAATAAAATTTAGTTGAGAGAAAATAAAATTTAACAAAATGACAAATTCGATTCTCTGTAAATTTTATTGAAATCGAATTTTAAGTTTTCTTCAATTTCTATCTTCTTGCCCGACATAAAAATTCAAGAAATAATTCTTCATCTAAAAAGTGGCTTGGACTCAAGTAAATCCTTTTTTTTTTACTCCTCACAAACAATTGCATCGGATTTTCCAATGCGGCAAACTTCTTGTTTTTTTTAAAGAAAATAAAACAAAATTTAGTTGAAAGGAAATAAAATATAACAAATTGACAAATTCGATTCTCTGTAAATTTTATTGAAATCGAATTCTAAGTTTTCTTCAATTTTTATCTTCTTGCCAGATATAAAAATTCAAGAAATAATTCTTCATCTGAAAAGTAACTTGGACTCAAGTAAATCCTTTTTTTTTACTCCTCACGAATAATTGCATCGAATTTTCCAATGCTACGAACTTTTTTTTTTTA
The DNA here is from genome assembly GCA_958009045.1 of Oxytorus armatus. Taxonomy (NCBI): domain Eukaryota; kingdom Metazoa; phylum Arthropoda; class Insecta; order Hymenoptera; family Ichneumonidae; genus Oxytorus; species Oxytorus armatus. The sequence continues at coordinate 12,693,680 of OY253754.1, read as the reverse complement.
AAGAAAATCAAATAAAATTTAGTTGAGAGAAAATAAAATATAACAAATTGACAAATTCGATTCTCTGTAAATTTTATTGAAATCGAATTCTAAGTTTTCTTCAATTTTGATCTTCTTGCCAGATATAAAAATTCAAGAAATAATTCTTCATCTGAAAAGTAACTTGGACTCAAGTAAATCCTTTTTTTTCACTCCTTAATAATAATTGGATCGAATTTTCCAATGCTGCGAACTTTTTTTTTTTAAAGAAAATCAAATAAAATTTAGTTGAGAGAAAATAAAATTTAACAAAATGACAAATTCGATTCTCTGTAAATTTTATTGAAATCGAATTTTAAGTTTTCTTCAATTTCTATCTTCTTGCCCGACATAAAAATTCAAGAAATAATTCTTCATCTAAAAAGTGGCTTGGACTCAAGTAAATCCTTTTTTTTTTACTCCTCACAAACAATTGCATCGGATTTTCCAATGCGGCAAACTTCTTGTTTTTTTTAAAGAAAATAAAACAAAATTTAGTTGAAAGGAAATAAAATATAACAAATTGACAAATTCGATTCTCTGTAAATTTTATTGAAATCGAATTCTAAGTTTTCTTCAATTTTTATCTTCTTGCCAGATATAAAAATTCAAGAAATAATTCTTCATCTGAAAAGTAACTTGGACTCAAGTAAATCCTTTTTTTTTACTCCTCACGAATAATTGCATCGAATTTTCCAATGCTACGAACTTTTTTTTTTTAAAGAAAATCAAATAAAATTTAGTTGAGAGAAAATAAAATATAACAAATTGACAAATTCGATTCTCTGTAAATTTTATTGAAATCGAATTCTAAGTTTTCTTCAATTTTGATCTTCTTGCCAGATATAAAAATTCAAGAAATAATTCTTCATCTGAAAAGTAACTTGGACTCAAGTAAATCCTTTTTTTTCACTCCTTAATAATAATTGGATCGAATTTTCCAATGCTGCGAACTTTTTTTTTTTAAAGAAAATCAAATAAAATTTAGTTGAGAGAAAATAAAATTTAACAAAATGACAAATTCGATTCTCTGTAAATTTTATTGAAATCGAATTTTAAGTTTTCTTCAATTTCTATCTTCTTGCCCGACATAAAAATTCAAGAAATAATTCTTCATCTAAAAAGTGGCTTGGACTCAAGTAAATCCTTTTTTTTTTACTCCTCACAAACAATTGCATCGGATTTTCCAATGCGGCAAACTTCTTGTTTTTTTTAAAGAAAATAAAACAAAATTTAGTTGAGAGAAAATAAAATATAACAAATTGACAAATTCGATTCTCTGTAAATTTTATTGAAATCGAATTCTAAGTTTTCTTCAATTTTTATCTTCTTGCCAGATATAAAAATTCAAGAAATTATTCTTCATCTGAAAAGTAACTTAGACTCAAGTAAATCCTTTTTTTTTACTCCTCACAAATAATTGCATCGAATTTTCCAATGCTACGAACTTTTTTTTTTAAAAGAAAATCAAATAAAATTTAGTTGAGAGAAAATAAAATGTAACAAATTGACAAATTCGCTTCTCTGTAAATTTTATTGAAATCGAATTCTAAGTTTTCGTCAATTTTGATCTTCTTGCCAGATATAAAAATTCAAGAAATAATTCTTCATCTGAAAAGTAACTTGGACTCAAGTAAATCCTTTTTTTTTTTACTCCTCACAAATAATTGGATCGAATTTTCCAATGCTGCAAACTTTTTTTTTTGCAAGAAAATCAAATAAAATTTAGTTGAGAAAAAATAAAATATAACAAAATGACAAATTCGATTCTCTGTAAATTTTATTGAAATCGAATTCTAAGTTTTCTTCAATTTTTATCTTCTTGCCAGATATAAAAATTCAGGAAATAACTCTTCATCTGAAAAGTGAACTCGAGTAAATCCTTTTTCTTTACGTTTTACTCCCCACAAATAATTACATCGAATTTTCCAATGGTACGAACTTTTTTTTTTCAATTACCATACGATTAGAATAAAATTTTCTAAATTCCAAAATAAAAATTCACTCAACTGAACCAAGTGTATCGTTACTCCTGAAAATAATTATATAAAGGATGATTTAACGTACTTTAAAAGGAATTACTAAAAAAAAAATGTATTTTCATACACAGTAAGTTGAAAGAATGAAATTAGATTATAAATCTTTATTTATTACTTCCACAATTATTATGCACAATTTAAAAAAGTGCCAAGTGATCCTATCCTTCTCTTTCTCTCTCTCTTTCAATTAACCTTTGCCAGACGGTCATTTGACTCGACCACCAAAAGTAAACACTTCGAATTATGCATTGCGAGCATTGACCTTTTCTTCATTAAAATTAATAAGACACTTGAAATTTTTTGCAGAAAGATCGTAGCCGCCGCCTCGTCACAAATGGCTAAACTCGCTCATACAACGGCGATCTACATGCACTCGGGTTTTCACGATTACGTTGAAAAATTGTGTTCGAAATTGCCGAAAGATTTGAGCGTCGTTTATATGGTAAACAGCGGCTCGGAAGCTACGGATCTTGCTTTTCTTATGGCCAGACTTTACACCGGAGTGCAGGATATAATATCGTTGCAAAATTGTTATCACGGCGCTAGTTATGGCTCGTCAGCAGCGACGGCAATGGCGACTTGGCGATATCCGGTGTCCCAGCCACCCGGCTATATTCACGTAATTATAACGGATAAAAAGGAGAAAATTTAAGATCAACGTTCCAGTCATTCATGGTTTAATAATAAACATTAATTTATCGGTTTATAGATAATTTATCACATTTCATCTCCCTCAAGATAACTATGCCAAAAAACAACTAGTAATTTCGAAGAACAGATCTATAAAAAACAAAAGATTATTTTTCGTATCAAGCGCCATTTTTACAACGAATAATTTTCGTCAATTGTTAATTTCGCTAAAAAAAGAAAACCGTTAATGACTCGGACTCTCAGCCAAAAGTTTGTAATTCGGAAATTTCTTTAAAACAACAAGCGAAAAAAATTGGAAAAAAATCGTAACGAAAGGAAAATTTTAATCAGGCAATGAATCCGGACCCGTACAGAGGGCTCTGGGGTGGTTCGCAGTGTCGCGACTCGCCGGTACGCTGTAAATCGAGAAATTGCGATTGTACGATGGAAAATTGTTCGGCAACGGACAATTACTTTGAGGAATTTAAAAAAACTTTTAAATACAGTTTGCCCGGTAACGGACGTATCGCGGCTTTTATCGCCGAGAGTATTCAAGTTAGTAAATAAATAAATGATACGAAATTCATGAGAAATCTCGAGAAAAACAAAAATGGCAGTTTGTACAGCTGTGTATTATTTTTTTTAAAATACTTCTCATTACAGGGAGTCGGTGGCGCTGTACAATATCCCAAGGGTTATCTGAAAAAAGTTTATGATTTTGTTCACGATAACGGAGGTATTTGCATAGCTGACGAGGTGCAAACGGGTCTCGGACGAACTGGCGAACATTTTTGGGGCTTTGAGGGTCATCAGATTCAACCGGACATTGTTACAATGGCCAAAGGAATTGGCAATGGTTTTCCAATGGGAGCCGTTGTGACGACACCTAAAATTGCCTCTGTACTCGACAAAGCTGATCATTTCAATACTTTCGGTGGTAATCCAGTCGCATGTGCCGTAGGCACAGCGGTACTTGATGTGAGTTTTCGAGTTTTTTTTTTGTTTTGCTGATATACGGTTTTTTTTTGAAAGTTTTATTTTTTATTTTCAAAATCATCAAAAGATAATTCTTAAAATAAAAATAAAAACATTTAATTAGTAATTAAATGAACGAATTAATTAGTGAATAAAATAATTATTTAATTAGTAATTAAACTAATGAATTAATTAGTGAATAAACTAATTAATTAATTATTTTGCCATATTATTAGAATATAGTGGTAATAATTTCATATTCAATTCTAATCAAATTTTCATTTTATCCCGATGAAAGATTCTTACTATCATAAAAAATGTATATATATTAGGGCGATTTTTTTTTTCCACTATTTTTTTTTAGTCCCCACCCGAAATTTTGTTGGATATGTCGAAAAAGAAATTCCCTGAAAGTTACAGCCCTTAATATTAATTCTAAGTACTTTCCCTCAGCGTGAAAAGATTTTCCAACTAAAATACACGAAAATCGAATTTTTTTTTTTTTTTCAAAATTCTATAACTCAGCCGCATTTTATGCTATCATATTGTTCTTGGTTTCGATTTACTCAGAATACAACAATCTAAAAAAGTGCCTTTTGCGGTGAAAGTGTAAATTGTACTGGTGAGTTTGTACGGGTCACTGAAGTTGATTTTTACCCAAAATTCTCGTTTTTTTGCTGTTATCTCCGAAACAATTAAGTTTACGAAAAAAATGTTAATGAAAAAGTTGTTGGAAATGTAATTTCCTATAAAAAAGGTCCCATCGACCCAATTGCTTAGATTAATATTTCTTGAGATATTAAACTTTTTTTATTTTTTATTTTTTTTATTATTTAATATTACATATTTTATAAATTTTATACCACTCATAAGTTAAAGGTCAATATCTCAAGAAATATTAATCTAAGCAATTGAGTCGATGGGACCTTTTTTGTAGGAAATTAAATTTCCAACAAATTTTTCATTTACATTTTTTTCGTAAAGTTAATTGTTTCGGAGATAACAGCAAAAAAACGAGAATTTGCACTTTCACTGCAGAAGGCGACAATTTACACTTTCACTGCAGAAGGCACTTTTTTAGATTGTTTTATTCCGAGTAAATCGAAACCAAGAACAATATGATAGCATAAAATGCGGCTGAGTTATAGAAATTTGTGAAAAAAAAAAAAAAAATCGATTTACGTGTATTTTAGATGGAAAATCTTCTCACGCTTTGAGAAAGTACTTAGAATTAATATTAAGGGCTGTAACTTTCAGGGAATTTCTTTTTCGGCATATCCAACAAAATTTCGGGTGGGGACCGAAAAAAAAATAATAATCGAAAGAAAAAAATCGCCCTAATATATATATATATATTTTTGTTTGTTTGTTTGTAATTGACCATTAGCCCAGACCGATAAATATTGGCTGCGATAAAGACTTCGAGGCCGACATTAATCGTTCTGTTATTGCGAAAAAAATACACACATATATATATATATATATATATATATATATATATATTTCAGGTGATAGATGAGGAAGATCTTCAGAAAAATGCTTCGACAGTTGGTACATATTTGTTACATCGTCTGAGCACACTGATGCTCGATCATCCAAATATCGTTGGTGATGTTCGGGGCAAGGGTCTTATGATTGGTGTCGAGCTCATGAGTAATCCCGAAGCTAGAGTACCATTGTCGAACGTGCACATGCTCGAGATATTCGAGGACATAAAAAACATGGGAGTACTGATTGGCAAAGGAGGCATCGATGCTAACGTAAGATTTTACAATGTTTTTTTTCGCTCAAACTCACAAAAAAAAAAAAATCGTGATTTTGAGAAATTTCCCCATTTACAAAATCATCTTTCTAATGTGCCTTATATTTTCTAAGAAAAACAAACAAATATTTCACAAAATTATCAAACAAATTATCGTCGAACATTTGCAAGAACAATATTTCTTGCTCGATTTTTTTTAATCAAATTTACAAAAATAAATTAACGACCAATTCCTCCGAATTGTAAATAATATTTTTTTTTTCCAACACGTTTCACCGCGTTTTTTTTTCAACGCGTTCCAGCACGTTTTGCGTTGTGCGTCGTGCCAGCCCCTTTAACGAGCGCGTAGTAATAAACAATTGTGTACTTTCAGGTGTTGAGAATAAAGCCACCGTTGTGCGTCACCAAGGAGGACGCCGATTTCACTGTCGAGGTTATTAAATCGTCATTCGAAAAATTTCGCGACAAACACTTGAAAGATAAGGAATCGGTGTTTTTCGGAGCGGTTTAAACAACAATGTCGCTCGAAAATATCGCGAGGAAAAGTAATTTTTAATGATTCTTAAAAAAAAAAAAAAATAACAATCAATAAATCAAATTTATGGATGAGGAATTATATTTTTTATACATCGAACGCAGAAGAGAAAAAAAAAACGAAATATCCTCGTGTTATTTTTTTTTATCTCACATTTTGTATTTTTGTACATTTCATTGCGGTTTTACAAATGTTAATTAATATTATTGTTATTATTTTTACGATAACAACCTTGCGTGAGTGATAAATAATTTTTTTTTTCACAAAATGTGTGACACTCTAAAGAGCGCTCGAGCGTTTTTTCCACGATATATGCTCGAGCCGTAACATCGATTAGACACGACAGAGGAACAAAAAAAAACGTACACGATTTATAATTTTCATTTCAACTATATACATTTCGCTGTAAATACAAAATATATTTTGTTTATATATATATATATATATATATATATATATATAGAGAGAGAGAGAGAGAGAGAGAGAGAGTTTCTTGTTCTTAACATTAGAGAAATATTGTACACCGTTGCGGGACGAACGAGTGTTTTATCTTTTAATCATGCCTCGCGTATACATTCTCAATTCGAAAATTTAATCCCATTGGAATTTCGGTACTTCTCTATGTGACGAAAAATCGGACGAAATAAAACAATATTGACGTTTTTGAAAACTGATGAGTCGTTCAACAACTTGTTTCTCACCAATTTGCTAACAAATTTTCGGCATTGTTATTGTTCAAGATCGAAGTTTTTAAGATCTAGGAGATCTGAAGAAAAAAATCAACCAAATTAGGAATTGGTTGTTTTTTTTCTTCAGATTTTTGACCCATTGCGAAGTGCTCAAAGTTCTCACTCAAATTTCACTTTTCGCTTGACAATTTATACGCGAAGCATCCTCAACCGAAGAAACGAAACGTTGTCTATTTTGCATTTATTTTTCTCACTTCCCTCCCGAGTGACGGAAGACACTCCCTTGTCCGAGTACTAAAGTTTCTATTAAATATGTAATAATTAATAATACATAATATTTATAATAATAACAGATCCCCCCCCCCCTTTTTGTAAACCCCTGTGACACGAAGATTGCTCATTCCTTTAATACAGAGACATTTTTTGCTTTGCCTTCAACGATAACGCGACTAATCGAAGACGATAGATAAAACGACTATCCAACTTGTAGTACTGATTAAAGAAAAGGCAATTTGTACCAAAAAACAAAAAGTTCATCAAATCCGGAACTTTGGTGCAAAAAGAAAAAAATGTGTGGTAGTAGAAAAAAATATAAAGAAAAAAATAACATTCGGATTGAGGAAGAAACTTGAAATACTTGTAAACGAGATTGATAGAAAAAGAAAAGCTTTTTCAAATGCAAAATCAACAAGAATGTATACGGAACAGTAAAACGGAGTTTGGCACACGTTTTTTTTTTTTTTTAGTATATGAAACTTCGAACTTGTAAAACATAATAATAAAACATTGAGACTCGGTGATCACGTTATATCGAAAGGAATAACATTGGAATTACGCTTGTAATTCATAATATACGTTAGTCCAATAAGTCTTGTGAGATTTGAATCGGATAAAGTGTGTAGAAAATCAATTTTCACACGGGTACGAGATTAATTGCTTAATTTTACAATTTCAATTGGCCATCACCTATTGTACAAGTGTTTTTTCCTTCGTTTTTTTTTTTTTTTTATAATCTATCCCTGATACCTCCCGTGACTAATGTTCATTTTCACGTCTCGGCCAGTCTTTTGACGTTCGTTGAATCGTTACATGAACTCGGCGATATTTACAGCGGCCATAAATATATATGTGTTTATATATATATACGCACGCGACTTTTTCCACCTCTTTGACACGCTATATGACCATTATGCAATAAGATTCGTCAGCGATACCTTGGACTCGGATATATTGGAGTCGTGAAGAAAGTGGGGAGTATCGGCCATTGATGCTAGGTCGGCCTCCAAAAGAGCAAGATGAAGCTCTCTTCGCGCTTTCTGTACGACGTATACCATCAACGATACGCCCACGAGTATCTGAAATAGATTTTAACGATCGATTGTCCGTGTTAAATAATTATGTACACGTGAACTTATTGGGAAAGCCGAACATTTTTTTCTTCTCAAGCGTTAAGAGAACTTTGCTTTTAATGATGAAAAAGGAATTTTGAGACACGAGAGGATATAAAATTTTTTTTCAATAATAATTATAAATCCCTTCTTGGATACTTTTAATATCTCGTAGAGGAAGCTTCGTTTTCGTGAATATTTTTGTTTCCCTTTTTAAAAACGTCGGAAAATCATATTTGAAAAAAAAAAAAACGACCGTGCGTGCATGGGTTTGCTGAAAATTCCGTGCATATTACTTGAGCGTTAGAAATTTTATCGGATTTTTAACTAGACCACCTGTCGTAAATTTTCAGTCATAAAAACAAAGTCCTTGAAAATATTTGTAATTGCAATTTCGTTTCTACCTGAAAGCAGAAGACAATGTAGCCCGTAGTTGCGGTCGATTTGTCCTCTAGTACATCTTGCATCGAGCGCAAACTGCTACCGAGATATACGTTGATAACTTGAGCAGGAAGTAGCCCAATGGCGCTGGCAATATGATAACGAAGACCGCCGATATTGCTCACCTAAAAGGCCGTCGGTACTTCTCAATGTTTACATTGGCAATTCGAGCAATTTTCGAGCTTACGAAAATTCCCAACAGTACCGCCCACAACGTTGGAACTTTTCCAAGATTATATACGCGTTACTGCGGATGAAATTTGTACTTACCGCGAATATTGTATTCTGAAGGCCAAACGGTATCGGCGTTAATCTAGCGAATAGTACAACGCGAAAAGCCTGCGGACCCGAGATTACTCTGAGTATCGCTTTGGCAGTTTCGCTTCTCAACAGAGCGCCTATGGGCAATTTTGAAGATAGCGCTCCGAGCGTGGTGTGCGCTATGGCTATTCCCAAATTGGCGGCAATCACAACCATTGTTATACCTCTGAGAGTGCCAAAGAGATAACCGCTGGCGATAATGAGAAACAGATAGCCGATGACAATGGGAAACGAAACAACCGTAAATAGCGCCACTACCAACACCGTTATTATCCACGCGTCTTGATGCTCTATCCAGTAGAGCAAAATTTTTATATAGTCACGACAAACAAATACTATCGCGCCGAGAAGGGCCAGAGTGGCGACGGTCACCGTAACGTAACAAATGGAATTTGCGCTAATGCAATTGCATCTCATCGATGAAACATTTTTGGACGGTCGAGCGGCTGACTCCAAACTCTCAATATCAATTATATCCATGTTTCGTTACTATCAACTTGGATCGTTGTCGAATCGCGTTTCTTTTTCAATTTCAAGCCTAACGTAGTCGAATCAAAGATACTACGTGGTTCAGGTACAACTTGCAATATTTGATTGTTTGTAACGGTTTTTTTTTTTTCAAATTTGTAACGGTTTTTTTTTTCAAAAATTTCTAACGGTTTTCGTTTTCTCTTCAAATCAATGAAATCGATACTGCTCCGTCGTGCGGAGACTTAGAAACATAAAAATAGAGTATCATCGTTCGGCGTTTCTACGAGAGATTAGCGAAACGTTATAAGAATGATGATAACCTCAAAATCGAGACAAAACATCGAGAGGCTTTTCGGCGAGACAATGATTGAACGCTTATTTGCAAAAGTTCGCGTTAAAAATCACAGAAATAATAGTAGGAAACGAAAAATTATTATAAACAATGAAATAATAGAGATCAAATGCTGTTTTGCTTTTTTTTTTTTGACGTTCACCCTTGTCCTTTTAACATCTCTCTCTCTTGTGTCAATGAAATCCAAGATCCCGGTTGGAAGACGCAATAAACCACACACTTTTGTTAACACGCCACCGTTTGAACATTACTTTCGCGGAACTCGTTTTCTCAAACATTTCAACGTTTGTAACAACTGTCAAGTGCAAAACATTGCTTGAGCGGTTTTTGTCTTTTTTTTATTTATTATTACAAAATGGCAACCGAGGATTGCCTTCGGTGCCTCCTACCACCCTACTGACGGAACTGACGTACTGACTCGATACATTTCATCTATTGTGTACACACGATTTATTGATGCATAGTAGAAGACGTAAATGCGCTGTGTAGTTCAGTATTCGGACGTAGGGTGGCGCTGGAAGCATTGAAATTCACTTAAATTGAATTTATAACGTAATTTATTAATAATTCCTTTCATTGTAATAATTATTAAATATTTTAACGTTACGTTGGGTGAATTATTTCTGAAGACATTTTTTTACTTGCAATAAAAAAAACTAACCTTACAATTTACATGACTAACACATTTTGTAGTAATATTCGTTGGGAACTGGATAAGCAGTGAGATACATGGTATGTATAGTTATAATTATGAGATAAGAGTATACAAAATGATTATTAAATGCTATTGAACCCGTTTACTCACCCTTTGTAGTTGTGCACACTTCCTGTGCACAATGTGTCGCATAAATACTATAGAAATATACTTGCAATGTAAATTTCATGTATTTCAGTTTTCTGTAAGTTAGAAATGCACGAAACTATGATACAGCACTTCTGCGAGTGTAAAAATTCAAAACTACTACAGTTTTTTTGACTACCGCTGTCTTGCCGGAAGTACTGAAGGTCAAATGCCGTTATAAAGGTTCGGGAAACGGTATAAAGGATTGTTGGTAACGCCGACTAAAAATCCGGAGTAAATATTCAAAAGTAAATAATATGAAAGCTCGATAAAAGTTCGTGACGTTGATTTTTTTTAATTTGACACTCATTTGACTAGTACGATGTGCTATAGCTTGCCTCTATGTACGTCCCGATCATCCGAATGTCCATTTTGAAAATTTTCGACGCCATCTTGACCAAATCTAGATTACACTCCGATGGTTAGTAAATAAATAAAGCATGACTTTTATTTCATAAAATATGTCATAAATTCATCGTTTTTAATCAAATTTATTAATACTATATATATATATATATACATGGCATATTGATGAAAAAATAGGTCTTCGATTCATGCCCGTCCGGACATCTCTCGCGCATGGCATATTTAACATTGGCATTTTTTTGTTTGCAATACATATTTGATACGTATAAAAAATTATCACATGCACATTCTTTCATGCTGATTGCACCATTCGGGAGTAAGAGCATCGGCGTATATACCCCTCGATTCGAGTCTTGTTTTATGAGCCTGAAGTCTCGGCTCGACGTCGATCGTCGCGAGGTTAGGATCGCTCCAGAGTCTTTCGGCTACTGCGGCGGCACGCGGCCATACTTTCGTATCGAGACCTCCGCCATTTACGTATTCACCCCACATGCATGCCTCGCCACCGAGAACTCCTGCCTACACGAATTACGAGGAAATTAATTTAACGATGATTGTAAATGTGTAAATTTGTAATTTTGTAAATTTGTAAATTTGTGAATTTGTAAATTTGTAAATTTGTAAATTTGTAAATTTGTAAATTTGTAAATTTGTAAATTTGTAAATTTGTAAATTGGTAAATTTGTAAATTTGTAAATTGGTAAATTTGTAAATTTGTAAATTTGTAAATTTGTAAATTTGTAAATTTGTAAATTTGTAAATTTGTAAATTTGTAAAATTGTAAATTTGTAAATTTGTAAATTTGTAAATTTGTAAATTTGTAAATTTGTAAATTTGTAAATTTGTAAATTTGTAAATTTGTAAATTTGTAAATTTGTAAATTTGTAAATTTGTAAATTTGTAAATTCGTACGAGGAAATTAATTTAACGATGATTGTAAATGTGTAAATTTGTAATTTTGTAAATTTGTAATTTTGTAAATTTGTAAATTTGTAAATTTGTAAATTTGTAAATTTGTAAATTTGTAAATTTGTAAATTTGTAAATTTGTACGAGGAAATTAATTTAACGATGATTGTAAATGTGTAAATTTGTAATTTTGTAAATTTGTAAATTTGTAAATTTGTAAATTTGTACATTTGTAAATTTGTACGAGGAAATTAATTTAACGATGATTGTAAATGTGTAAATTTGTAATTTTGTAAATTTGTAAATTTGTAAATTTATAAATTTGTAAATTTGTAAATTTGTAAATTTGTGAATTTATAAATTTATAAATTTGTAAATTTGTAAATTTGTAAATTTGTAAATTTGTAAATTTGTGAATTTGTAAATTTGTAAATTGGTAAATTTGTAAATTGGTAAATTTGTAAATTTGTAAATTTGTAAATTTGTAAATTTGTAAATTTGTAAATTTGTAAATTTGTAAATTTGTAAATTTGTAAATTTGTAAATTTGTAAATTTGTAAATTTGTAAATTTGTAAATTTGTAACGAGGAAATTAATTTAACGATGATTGTAAATGTGTAAATTTGTAATTTTGTAAATTTGTAAATTGGTAAATTTGTAAATTTGTAAATTTATAAATTTGAAAATTTGTAAATTTGTAAATTTGTGAATTTATAAATTTGTAAATTTGTAAATTTGTAAATTTGTAAATTTGTAAATTTGTAAATTGGTAAATTTGTAAATTTGTAAATTGGTAAATTTGTAAATTTGTAAATTTGTAAATTTGTAAATTTGTAAATTTGTAAATTTGTAATTTTGTAAATTTGTAAATTTGTAAATTTGTAAATTTGTAAATTTGTAAATTTGTAATTTTGTAAATTTGTAAATTTGTAAATTTGTAAATTTGTAAATTTGTAAATGTGTAAATAAAAAACCAGTGGATTGATAAGAATTTGAAAAAGTGACATTTTAAAGAATTCCCGTTAAAATCTCTTTGACGCTATAGGTCAACTGTCGTAAAGTTCGCCATTTTGAATTTCAAAACTTTTGACATTAAATTGAAGATTAACAATACCGAAAACGCTCACACAGAAATTTTCATACTAATCGCCTTTGTTTCTCTATTTTCATCGGCCATCTTTATTGCCACCATCTTGGAATTGTTTCAAAAGAGCAAACAAAGAGAAACCACTTACGTGTCGCGGTATACGATTGTTGTAAGCTTCGCGCCAACTGTGATACTGAGTTTTGCCCCAGAAGCCATGATCGAGGTACCAAGTATTTTTCGTCGACATTATAAGCCGATAGCCAAGTTTCAAGAGTTCCTCGGGCATCGGCGAGGTCCCCTCGACCCATGTCTGCACGACAAAACGTTTTTTGTCGAGATGACGTTCTATGACATCGGGACTCGTTAGTGCTGAACTCCACAAAATCGTACTGTAGTCGTTGCTATTTCTGACAGCGTCCAATATTTCGGCCTGTCTTTTGTGAAAATCGCCCCACAATTTAAGAAAATCATCGTTCGTCCGACCCATACCGTGCGATTTCATGTAATTCGTAATTTCGGGTGTGGAGTTCCAACAATTTATGAAAACCTCATCGCCACCAAGATGAAGAACACTTCTCGAGCCCATCACATCGAGAACGTCACGATAAATGTCTCGTAAAACGTCGTAGGTGTTGGAATTAATGGGATTTAGTTGTCCGCAGGGCGGTTGAATGCAATAATCACGCCATGGCTGCCGATTGACGCACACAGCTATTTCACCGAGTTTCTCGCTAGGTCCCCATTCCCAGCCCGCTCCAACGTGCGACGGTGAGTCCAACTCGAGGATAACGCGTATACCACGAAACTTCGCGTACAGTACGACGCGACCGAGATCCTCGAGGCTGTAGACCATCTCCGACGAATAGGCACCGTATCTGCTCACCGGGAGACACATTTACATTTTCGTTTGCTATCTTCAACTATGTGTGTAAACAGTGATAAAATTTGTGTCCTTGAGAGCTCGATACCATTTTTTTAAAATTATCTTCCTTTCTGATTAAAAATACTACGACAATTTTCAGTGGAATTTTGAATTGAAGAGATATCCAGTGGATCATTGTTCAACGAAAAGCAAAAACATCGATTGAAGTTTCTAGAAAAAACTGAATAGATCCAATTTCTTTTTTGTAGTTTTGGCAACGAAACTGAATTGGTCCATTCAAATCGTTGCGAGAACAGCCACTTTGTTTACTTCTCAAAACAACCACCAGGCGTCTATAATCTGTTTCCCAACGTAACAATGCTAGTAGCGCCACTGTTTCAATTGTGGCCATTTACCGAACTAAAGCGCTCAGCGTCGATAATTTCAAACTTACGACTATGATTTCAATGCAATATCTCGTGTTGATAAAAAAATGTAACTCGGGCTTACGCCAACATTGCCGGTCTACTCTTTATTTGCAGTGGAAAGCTCTGGCTGTCGGTTGCGTGCCAGTGTAAAACGTTCATTTTTGTCGATGCCATTGCATCGATCGTCCTCAGTATGTCGGTAATGGTCAAGAAATTTCTCGCCGTATCGATGAGCAAACCACGATGATAATATATCGGCGAGTCGTGAATGTTCGCTTGATTCAATAGAACGAGACCCCTGCCGCCATTTGGTGTCACTACAACGGCGGCCATTTGCGACAGAGTCTCGAGAGCGTGACGCGCTCCGTATATCGTAGTCGCTAGGATCGTCGCGATTACTTTATCCTCTTGATATGCAACGAGAATAAAAAAACAAAACAAAAAAAAAACAAAATATAAACGAGCTTATTTAAAAAAATAAGATTCAACGATATAGTATCGAAGTGATGAAAAATATGTAAACCTTTCGTAACGATCGACAGTTTGTAAGACTCGTCGGTGCTCCAATCGAGTTCGACATTGTCAGACCTCAGAGTAATCTGTATCGTTGTCGCTGATGAATTCGTTGTCTCGCATCGTGGACCACACGTTAATTCCAAATTACTGAAAAATATCGCCGAAATCTCGGAGAGAAAGGGTGCCAATGCCGTCGGCAAATCTTCCGTATCGAAATATATTCGCAGCGGATCAATTCTGACGTACTACCAAGATCAAATGTTGTTTTTATAGGGAAAAAAAATAAATAAATTTGATTAGAGAACGCGTTTTCGCATGAGGTCCTTTAAATGTTAGAATATTATGATTATTGTGCCAACTTATTGCTAGTGCAGATCAAATCCATACGTTTTTTTATGTGAAACACCAACAAAAAATGGTTTACACGTGATTCTCGTGTAGTTTTTATTGTAAAAAAATACTTTTTGGCAATCTTATCGTCGTAAGGGAACTTTAAAGGGCAATTTAAGCACTTACATTTTTACTGTAGTTCGTGAAACCCGTGGGAATTGGCCAGAGTCCAGCGGTGTTACCGCAAACAAGACGACACGAGGCAAGAGTCGTGTGTTCATTCTTCGATCTCAAAACATCTTCATCGATCGCTGATATCGGTCCGTCGGTTCTTCGACAATGATGACCACCGACGCATTTGTAAATTCTATAAAATCTGTGGATCGAACCCAAAGTAAATAACAATATCCTTCAGCAACTTTACAAATGCATAACAATTAAAAATTATTATCTACTGTATCGTGAGAAAGAAAAGGAATTTTACGCGCCCATTACGAATTTCTGCAAAAGATTTCGATGAAATCTCATTACATTGATTTACGATATTTCAAAATATCGTTGAAGTTAATTACACGCGTGTACCAGTATTCGTTGAATTTCAAACGTTCAAACAAATTAACAACGTCCCACGTAGAAATTGCCAGTATAATTCTACTGGCCAAGCTTTGGGCCAATATTGGCGGCCAAACTTTGGCCGCCAGTAATGGCCCCGTACTGGCTGACTATCTGGCCATACTATGGGCCATACTGCGGACCATACTACGGGCCGTACTACGGGCCATACTACGGACCAGTATACGAGGGTCGTTCAACAAGTGCTTAGCCTACAAAAGAAAAACGAAAATTGTTGAGAAGTGCCGATTTATTTTTCAACATAGTCTCCTTTTAGGTCTATACACTTGGCCCAGCGATGCTCCAACTTTTTTAACCCGTCCAAAAAATAATTTTTGTTGAGGTCGGCAAAATAGTCCTCCGTGGCGGCGATGACCTCCTCATTCGACCCAAATCTATTCCCAGCGAGTGACTTTTTTAGGTTCGGAAACAAATAAATGTCACAAGGGGCCAAATCTGGTGAATAAGGTAGATGGGACAGCAATTCGTAGTGCAGTTCAACCAATTTGGCCATGGCGACGGCGGAGGTGTGAGCCGGCGCGTTATCGTGGTGGAACAGCACTTTTTTCTTCGCCAAATGGGGCCGTTTTTTCTTCAATTCGGCGTCGAATCGGCCCAATAGATCGGCATAGTAGAGCCCCGTGATAGTTTTACCCTTCTGGAGGTAATCGATGTGGATCACACCTTGTGAGTCCCAGAAAACGGTGGCCATCACCTTACCGGCCGAAACAACAGTCTTCGCCTTCTTCGGAGCACGTTCGCCGGGTAAAGTCCACTGTTTTGACTGTTCCTTGGTCTCCGGTGTGTACCAGCGAGCCCATGTTTCGTCCTCCGCGAACTCCGCCGGATTGCGCTTAAACAGCTTCAAACATTGCTCTGAAGTGGTCTCACGGTTGCGCTTGTTGTCCGGCGTAAGCAAACGCGGCACCCATCGCGCTGACAGCTTCCTCATGCCCAGTTATTCGTGTAGAATATTATGCACCGTTCCTTCTGCGATGCATACAGTCTCAGCTATCTCGCGAACCTTTAATCTGCGGTCTGTCAACACGAGATCGTGGATCTTTTTTACGTTTTCCTCCGTAGAAGCCGTTTTCGGGGCACCTGGGCGTGGTTCATCAAAAACCGACGTGCGGCCACGAGCAAACTTGTTAAACCAATTCTTCACGGTCGCCATCGACGGAGAAGAGTCACCGTAAACAGCATCCAAGCGATCTTTGATTTCGCTGCGCGTTTTCTCTTCCAAAAACAAGAATCGAATCACCGAACGGTACTGCTCTTTTTCCATTTTTGTAAAACTGACTGACACGCTCGCTTCCAAAGGTTATCAAAACAGAACTAATAAAGGAAATTGAATGAAACTTTCACAGTAGGCTACTAAAAGTATGTACTGCACGACGGTAACACTGATCTGTAATAGCAGCGCCTTCGGGCGGTGAGGCTAAGTACTTGTTGAACGACCCTCGTAAAATACAGTCTTATGCCAGTACCGGTTGAATTCTACTGGCCAAGCTTTGTGCCAGTATTGGCGGCCAAACTTTGGCAGCCAGTATTGTTTCAGTACTGGCTGACAATCTGGCCAAGCTTTGGGTCAGTATAAAATATCGTCTTGTGCCAGTACCGGTTGTCAATCTGGCCGCACTACGGGCCGGTATAATAACCAGATCTGGGCCAAAATAGGCTATAAAATACGGCCAAGCTCTGACTTCGATACAGGCTTAGTACTGGGCTATAGAAAATGTCAATACTGAGAGTCTTTCACTTTAACAGTTGCGTTCTGTAACGTAATTGTAGATTAGGTTATTCCGATCAAAAGTCCATTATTATGCGAACAACCAAATTGTTGAATTATAATTTGCCCCGAACTTGAAATTGCACGATTAATACAATATCTTTTAGTGCAATATTTGCTTCATATATCCTATATTCTATAAACACCGTTCTGTAAACATTTAAGTACGTATTTTAGATCTGTATATGTACTTAGTCTCTTATTAATAAAAACTACTTCGAGTATTCAGTATATATCAAGTGCATTTAATTATCAAACATTTATTCATAAACAACCCAGACAACACAGACATCCAAACGACGTCTTAAAAACATCCGAAGAACGTCCTTACGTCCGAAGTACATCCTTTGGACGTACGTGTGCTGCTTGGGAAACGTCTGGTAACGTGGTAAAAAGAAATATAAATTACTCCCAGAGAGAAATAGAATTTGAATAGACATTGGATCGGCGTCCACTAGACGCCAAAAGTGTCTAAAAGACGTCGATTCGATATCTATTTAATTTGCCATTACTCGCTGAGATGTAATTTGCACCGTCGGCAAAATCGTCTGCCAAGATCGGGCCCAATGGAATAACCAGTATTGGTACGACCGTTGGTGCCAGTAGTAAGCCAGAAGTTTGCCAGATCTGGGCCAAAGTCCGCGCCAAAGTCTGGTCCAAAGTTTGGTCTAAAGTCAGAGCCAAAGTCCGGGTCAAAGTTCGGGCCAATTAAATAACCGGTTACAATTTTTCTACGTGGGGTGAGTCGTGAACAATGACGAGTGTAGAGAATGAATTAAAACAAAAACTCACGTATTCTTCGGTTTTCTCGTGTGTGGCGTCTCACCGGCGACGCCGTGAACTACTACCACGGCTATGGCGACTAAAACACGAAGCTCCATCTTGATGACGCTGTAATTAAAGTAATCAGGCGGGAACCAACGGGACCGTTAACGATGAATCTCCGTTGTCTCGTAGCGCGATTCTCCAAGCGAAAAATGCCCACAGAGCTCGCTTCTATTTTATACTACAAGATCATTGAAAAAAAAATCGTATAATCAGCGTTATCAAACGTATTGCCCACAATTTCTTATCAAAAAGATTAAAAATCGATCACTTGCATTCCTGTCGTTATATCTTAGCGATATCTGAAAAATTATTCGTTCAACGACTGTCGAGTGTGCAAACACAAGTGTCTCTCATATAGAACGAATATATTCTTAATCATTCACGAAAATTCATATAGGCAAAAGAGTGCGTCATTCAATTTTGTTTGGTCATCTCGTTTCTGCCACTTTCGAGTGTTAGTAAAACGAGTTCACGATAAAAGACTTCCGGTAAACATTCGCACAGACGCTCGAGCTATCAGCGAGTGTCGGGACCATTAAAAATTCGTTAAGCTTACACTGTAGTTTGAAGCGAAAAAAAAGAAAAATTAACCGATACGTTTTATTACGAAAAAAAAAAAAAAAACACGAAATCAATTTTCTTTACGTGTAAAAGATCGTTCACGGCGTGTCGCGCAATGTTTGTTGCCTTTCACCTCTATTTTTTCTCTTCGTGTTTTCATTCGCGGTGTGTTCGGGCGAATTGAGCGTACACACGTTGTGTCTGCCGACCGCTGCCGACGAACGAACGAGGGGGCTTTTACGAGGTCGCCACTCGACGCTCTCGCCGCGAGAACTAAACCTCGTGCATCGAGGCAACTGGCGGCACCACTATACGTACTAACGTTGTAGAGACGGAAGGGACGCTTACCTCTATATATATGCGGTTTGTTGATGTCTCGTTTGGTAGAAGCAGTGGTATAGCGGTCATAGTACAGATGGTTGGCAAACACGAAAGCGACTAAAGTAGTGACTTGAGCCCTTGGCACAATACGAGGAACCGAGAAATGGGAATGAAAATGAACGAATCGTCACGGACTTTAGAGAAGCTACGCCAATCGGATGGCTGATTTTTTTATTCCTATTTCTCATTTCCTCGCATTGCCGCGAGGAAATCGATCGAAGTATAATTTAGTCCGTGATTCTCTAGAGTCGAAGCGAGCAAGAGACGCCGACCAGACGTCCGACCACGCGCGGTCGATATTAACACTTTAGTTTCTTCGTCTTTTTTTCCCATCGGGAACGTTAACCTTGGCTACGGACATTTTGTTTTCCGCGTAATTCGACGCTCGTTTGACTGGAAAGTAAAAGAGTCCGATGGACTAGTCAAATCAGTATTAACTGAGTATTAAGTTTTTTTCTTCTTTTGCAATCGGTTTAACATCGTTTTTACAAACTTTTATAGATCAACGAACGGGAATGCGCGCTGTTGGGATGCACCGCAGCAAAACACCCGTCCTCGTTATTCACAAAGAATTTGCCGATGCGTCCGTTTTACGTTCAATGGCGTATAACGGCTCTATGACCGCGTGTCCTCTTACCTCGTTCTCCGAGCTCTTCGCGAAATAATACTTACGATTTTGCTGACGTGACGAATACGAGCAGACACGCGCATCGGTAATTCGAATTCAATAATTCGGAAATCACAAGTGTCTTGTTTTTATTATTATTATCATTATCTTATCTCCATCGTCGTTCCACATTTTTCAGCCGCAGTTATCGAAACAAACCGATGTCCACATTGTTTCATCTCTCACAAATGATTTTCTCTTTTTCATCAAACTAATTATGTCAGGCTAGTCGATAACTATCTTACGATAATACTAATTAAATATAATTCATATATCATTGTTATTATTATTATTATTCAATATGTTCGAATCATTTGGCGATAGATGGCGCTAGCGAGTCGTCTTATTTACAGGCTTTTCGCGTGATTTCTACGAAATTTTATCCGTTATGATAGTTTTTCTTTCAAGGATGCATCCCGCGCTAGTCAAATGAGTGCCAAGTTCTTAACATCGTTTATTAACGAGGTGAATAAGTTGACAATGCGAAATTTCCATTTGCATTACAGCATATGTTCTTAATCAAGAAAAAAACATTAATAACAGGTAACAATGCATTGACAAAAATATTAATTGGCTTGTACCAATTTTTGAAGAAGCTTAATATTCCTTTAGTTTTTTTTCTATCAAAATATTACGAATTATTCTTCGAAAAAAAAAAAAAAAAAAAAAACTAAACGAATATTCACCTTTTTGATAAATGGCACGAGACAATTAATATTTTTACAAATTCATGGTTATTAATGTTTCTATTGATTATCAACATTTGACGCAATAAAAATTACGATAAACGATCATAAGATTATTCACGCGATTTCTTTGGAAAAACCTAACGAATATTTGCCTTTATGATAAAATGGCACGAGACAATTAATATTCAAGCAAATTCATGGATGTTGATGTTTCTACGGTTTTCCAACATTTGACGTAATAAAAATGACAATAAACGATGATAAGTTTAAGCACGAGACTCTGTACAAACGATATTAAAAATTTAGCGGTCATTTGTCCAGTATGAAGATTCTCTTTAAAATTTTCTTTTGTTTTCTTATTTTTTCGTCTCACTCGCTCCCATCTATAATCGTTTGTTTCTTTCGACAAGTATCAACCGCTTTGAATTACGCATAGTGTTACGGTATTTGTATAATCGAAATGAAACAAAAAAAAAATAAAAAATAAAACGAAAAATCTTTTCGTCAAGCTCAATTGTTGTTTCTGTTTCCGTTGAGTGTAACGTCGAGGGGCTCGTCGTGAATAGCGCCGCGATTGTTCGTCGCCGTTGTCACGGGACACTGTGGATTTTGTTGTCGCGAATCGTTGCTCGATATGTGATGATGATAGAGCGACGTTACGCGCGACGACGACGACGAGTGTCGCGAAGAATTTGGCCCTTTGTTCATCGTTAAATCGATCTCGGCCTCCTGTGGCGGTCTCTCTCTCGCGCCAATCTCTTGCTCGATACTCGACGCCGGACTCGATGAATTTCTCGGTCCCGGCGAGCCACAACCGCACTTTACTCGCTCCGGCGACTTGTCGCAGCTCATCGAATATCTGTACTCGGGGAGAGGCGACGAAAACAAACGTAATCTTTCGGGCATTGTAAACGATAATTTTGTGGTTTGGTTTTCGAAGAGTCATTGTGAAAACTTTGAATTTCAAGAGGTCGCGTTGAGGAAGCGGCCAGGTGGAGGTCAGAGATGAAACAAGAGGAAGTCTAAGGATGAAAAATTATCGTTATTTTGACACCACGGTCAAATGACGGATAATTCGAATCAAATGCGACAAACTACAACGGCAAGTACGATCAAAGGATCATTTTCAAGTAAAATTGGTCATTGAATGGAATTTCTTCGAAAATCTACTTTGCTTTCGCGCTTTTGACTATGTTCAATTGTTTTTTTAATCATTTTTTCAGTAATTTCATTCGTCTTTCAGTTTTTTACTGTCTGTCGAAAGGTTTCGAAAAAATCGAACAGATGGCAACGTGACGTTCAAGGGGACATTTTCAACTGAGGCAAATAGGAAACTGTGGCGGTGGAGGAGCGGAGAGGATGTAATGAAAAAAAAAAGAAAAGATTTATGACGCATATAAAGTGACTCACTCGTGAGGTGGTAAAATTCTGTAATCACGACACATGGACATTGGTACCGTGCCGTTATCCTGATGCTTGTCACTCGGCGAGCCAATGGTCGACGGTGGCGGTGGTGAAGCGTCGTGACCATCGGAACTCGAACCGGTGGCTGTCGGTGGCCGAAGAAGAAGTGGCGCTGCGCTACCAAGGCCAAGATAACGCATTCTCCATGCGTCCTGTAGCAATTGCAGACGCGCCTGTTTTCGCCATTTTGCGCGACGATTTTGGAACCAAACCTATAAATTTCGCAACAACAATTTCAAATATTATCACAAAATGGCTACCAGCGGTGATTATTTTACAAAAGAAAAAAAAAGTTCTTTGATCATTACCTGAACGCGAGCCTCCGAAAGGGAAATTCTAAGTGCTACCTCCTCGCGAAGAAAGACATCGGGATAGTGGGTCTTTTGAAAAAGCGACTCGAGCTCTTGGAGCTGCTGAGGCGTGAATGTCGTTCGATTGCGTCTCTGCAGAGGGGAAAATAAACATTAAAAAAACGAGTTTCTAATATGATAATTCTTTGGGTAATTAAAAATTCTTTTCTAAGAATAACAAACTTAAAATATTTCGTACTAAATAATTCGGGCGTTTCAACCAAGATTTTGACGAATGTTTAAATACCCGAAAAATCTAAATCTTGATAATAACAAAAATGACGTTCGATTGCCAAGTATGAAATATCGATTTCCTCGTTTTTGGGCTCTTATCGAGTATCGTAACGTGTGACAAAAATGAACTTTTATTTAAAGATACAGAATTTTTCGTTTTAATTTACTTCAATCAGTTATTATGTGTCGATAATTCAACAAAAAAAAAAAAAAACAAAATATTTTTTAACGTTAAAAAAAATGGTTTTTCGCACTTACTTCAAAATTCAATAAATTCAATTCAATGAAAACAGAAATTTTTCGTGAAACCACGAGTTTATGAGAACATATCGAGCGCAAATTGAGCAGCGAGTGTACGAAAACGTTGAGGATGAGAAACAAAAGAAAACAACACAAAAAAAAAACGTAATTAAAAAATCAATTATAAAAAGTTAATAACGTACACTGACCTGACGACGCCGTCCGAACATATATTCGGTGAGTAAATCAGCCTGAGGTCCAAGGGGTGACAAATATGGTCCAGCCATTGTTTTCACCCTCTAATACCATAAATATCACAATTAATAAATTTAAAAAAAAAAACAGAAAAAACAATATCGCTCTTGCGACAAAAAATTTTACAAAAATAAACTTAAGGCAGTCGTCTGGTCTAGAGCGAGATTTTTGACATCATTTCTAATGTGCAATAACGTTTAAACCGTCGAAGTTGTCTTGATGAAAATTTACACGTGCATTTATTGATCCTTAGAGAATACTTGTATGTTTAAAAAAAAAATTATTTTAAATATTTTCATGTAGTTTTTTTGCCTTGTTGCAACATGGTGCGCCGAAATCGGCGCCTCAATCGGCGCCCACTCTGGACGATGTTGTATGCATCTGAAAAAAAAAATATATATATATTCTCAATCTGTATGAGTATTCCGAGCACTGGTAGCAGAATTGGTACTTAAAAAAAATTTTCGACAAAATGGCGGCCTGTTGAATTTTCATTAATGATATTTTAATGTATGAAATGTCATTAATGAAAGTTCAACAGGCCGCCACTTTGTCAAAAATTTTTTTTAAGTACCAATTCTGCTACCAGTGCTCAGAATACTCATACAGATTGAGAATATATATATATATTTTTTTTCAGATGCATACAACAGCGTCCAGAGTGGGCGCCGATTTCGGTGCACCATGTTTCAACAAGGCAAAAAACTACATGAAAATATTTAAAATAATTTTTTTTTTTTAAGTACAAGTATTCTCTAAGGATCAATGAATGTACGTGTAAATTTTCATCAAGACAACTTCGACGGTTTAAACGTTATTGCACATTAGAAATGACGTCAAAAATCTCGCTCCAGACCAGACGACCGCCTTGATCCGTCACTTCCGGTTAAATATTATGGCGCGTAAAATGTCGAAACACGGTTACGTCGAATATCTGGCGCTCCCGAGTCGCGCGCGAGACTCTGACGTATTAAACGATTTTGTGAAGTACGTTTTGGATGATATTTGTCACTTTGGGGGGGGATTGGATACGTGAACGAGGCCGAGTGGATGGCGAGAGACTGGATACGAGATTCGCGCGAGCTTTCGGAACAACCCCTGTTTCAACTTATTGGGGCGAGGGTGAGGCAAGGGGGTTGACGAAGCTTCGCTAACGTCTCATTGGCCGAAGGGATTTTAATAGGGGCGGTTCTTCATCCACCCCACGGTTATCTTTGGTCCACGCCCTTCGATTCATCTGAAATATAAATACACATTTGTTCATTAACAAATTTATTATACGATTTTTTTCTTCTCAATTTTTAAGCGTGCGTTAAACATTTTTTTAAATTATAACAATATATTTTTAACGGTGTATATGAAATTTTTCTTATTTTACACAATTATTCTTCGGTGTGTAAAATAATTTTTTAACCCCACGAATGTTTTCAAACGGCTGCTGAGATTTTTTAATTATCAAGGCGAGCTTGACGATCGGAAATTGGGGAAAAAATTGCATTACATTGTTGGCATTTTCCAAAACGAAAAATTCGTATAGAAAATGTTGAAAGA
Organism: Oxytorus armatus; assembly: GCA_958009045.1. Classification (NCBI taxonomy): domain Eukaryota; kingdom Metazoa; phylum Arthropoda; class Insecta; order Hymenoptera; family Ichneumonidae; genus Oxytorus; species Oxytorus armatus. The sequence goes on along the minus strand of OY253754.1, from coordinate 12,669,100 downwards.
AATGTAGTTCAAAATTATCCTCTGACGATATTAAAAAATTCGTTCTATAGGTCTGATAAAAAAAACAATTATTCGAAAAGTCGTACTTTTTTTTTAATATTTGTTTTGATTTGATGAAAATGTATGTTCGGTATTTCACGAGGGGGTTCGAGAGGCGAACTCTTGGCGAAGCGATAAATTTTCGTTAAATCATCAAAACTCGTAAGTGTGAAAATCGTGCGAATATTTTTCAAGAATTTTAAAAGCGAAATCAATTAATAATTGCCTCACGGTGTGATAATCTTCTCCCTCTCCTACTGTCTTAAGGGAACGCGATTAACATTTTTAACTCTTCGAAAGGAAAAAAAAAGCTCGTATCGAAATTCCCAAATGAGCGATTGTCGAAAATGTTTCTACGATATGAACGAACGTTCAGAAACGAACTCATGAAAAGGAAAAACAAATGTGCACAGATGCATTGTTTTTTCACAATTAATATTAAAAAAAAATATATATATAAAACTCTTCGAATTTTATAGAGATCGATTTAAATATTTTTTTTCTCATACTCAGAAAACGATCACGAAAAATCTCTCGTTTGGGCTTTTCGATACGAACTTTTTTTTCGGCAAACTACAAAAAATATTCGATTCGTTTGTTCTTTGATCTTTCAATAGCAAAATCTAAGGTAAATCTTATGTAATCTTAAGTAAAAAAAAAACATAAACAGCCAAATGTAAGGTAAATATTAAAAGAGGACTTCTCTTTTAAGATTTACTTTATATTTCGCTGTATGAAAAATCAATTTGTGTAGTACAATAAATATTAAAAATTAACAAGGAATAATAAAAAAAAAAAATATTCATATATATACGTAAATATACTTATTGTACATTTCTTTAATTTCTTTTAAAAGAGAGTTTCTCTTTTAAGATTTACCTTATATTTCGCTGTATGAAAAATAACTTGTGTAGTACAATTAATATTAAAAATTGACAAGGAATAATAAATAAATAAGAATCTATCCATATATATACATGAATATACTTATTGTATATTTCTTTAATTTGTTTTACAAGAGGGCTTCTCTTTTAAGATTTACTTCATATTTCGCTGTATGAAAAATCAACTTGTGTAGTACAATAAATATTAAAAATTGACAAGGAATAATAAATAAACAAAAATTATATCCATATATATACGTAAATATACTTATTGTACATTTCTTTAATTTCTTTTAAAAGAGGGTTTCTCTTTTAAGATTTACTTCATATTTCGCTGTATGGAAAATAAATTGTGTAATACAATTAATATTAAAAATTGACAAGGAATAATAAATTAAAAAAAATTATATCCATATATATATGGGGCATTTCACGCCAAATCGGACACCATTTGGCTTTTGCATCTCCGATTTTTCTCATAATTTTTTATGTTTTAGTATCGGATTTTTTCAATTTTTTTTTAGGAGACGTTTCCGAGATATCGATTTTTCAAAAAAAAAGTTACTTTTTTTTTAAATGCCACTAACTTTGCGAAAAATGGGCCCATTAGGGCGTTTTTTTTTTTGAAATTTTTCTTTTTGAACACACTGTTGAAAAAATAGATCGAAAAAATTTTCAAAAATGTATTTTTTTAAGATTTTTATGTTTTTAATATAAAATGTTGATTTCCAAAAAACACGTACTCATCGATTTTCTTGAAACTTTTTTCTAAAAAACTGACTCTCATTCCGCAACGTTTAAGCCTGGGCCGGGGGGGGGGGGGGGGGGTTGGCGCGCAAAGCGCGCAGGGGGGCGGAGCCCCCCTAGTATGTAAATATACTTATTGTACATTTCTTGAAGTTCTTTTAAAATAGGGTTTCTCTTTTAAGATTTACTTCATATTTCGCTGTATGAAAAATAAATTGTATAATACAATAAATATTAAATATCGACAAGGAATAATAAATTAAAAAAAATCTATCCATATATATACATGAATATACTTATTGTATATTTCTAAAATTTTTTTTACAAGAGGGCTTCTCTTTCAAGATTTACTTTATATTTCGCTGTATGAAAAATAAATTGTGTAGTACAACAAAAATTAAAATTTGACGAGGAATAATAAAGAAAAAAAAAATTATATCCATATATATACGTAAATATACTTATTGTACATTTCTTAAATTTCTTTTAAAAGAGGATTTCTCTTTTAAGATTTACTTCATATTTCGCTGTATGAAAAATTAAATGTGTAATACAATAAATATTAAAAATCGACAAGGAATAATAAATTTAAAAAAATCTATCCATATATATATACATGAATATACTTATTGTATATTTCTTTAATTTTTTTTACAAGAGGGCTTCTCTTTTAAGATTTACTTTATATTTCGCTGTATGAAAAATAAATTGTGTAGTGCAACAAAAATAAAAAATTGACGAGGAATAATAAAGAAAAAAAAAATTATATCCATATATATACGTAAATATACTTATTGTACATTTCTTAAACTTCTTTTAAAAGAGGATTTCTCTTTTAAGATTTACTTCATATTTCGCTGTATGAAAAATAAAATGTGTAGTACAATAAATATTAAAAATTGACAAAGAATAGTAAATTTTAAAAAATCTATCTATATATATACATCAATATACTTATTGTATATTTCTAGAATTTTTTCTACAAGAGGGCTTCTCTTTTAAGATTTACTTTATATTTCGCTGTATGAAAAATAAATTGTGTGGTACAACAAAAATTAAAAGTTGACGAGGAATAATGAAGAAAAAAAAATTATATCCATATATATACGTAAATGTACTTATTGTACATTTCTTTAATTTCTTTTAAAAGAGGGTTTCTCTTTTAAGATTTACTTCATATTCCGCTGTATGAAAAATCCACTTCTGTAGTACAATAAATATTAAAAATTGACAAGGAATAATAAATAAAACAAAATATTTTCCATATATATACATGAATATACTTATTGTATATTTCTTTAATTTTTTTTACAAGAGGGCTTCTCTTTTAAGATGTACCTTATATTTCGCTGTATGAAAAACTTGTGTAGTACACTAAATATTAAAAATTGACAAGGAATAATAAAGAACAAAAATTATATCCATATATATACCTAAATATACTTATTGTACATTTCTTTAATCACCGATCTCGCAATAAAATCGCTGTCGACCATTGTTTTTCTACCTATACACATATAATATATATCTCGTCAAACGCCATTGTTGTTGTCAGCAACGAGGGAGGAAAGGCTTCGTCGGGGGGGGGATGAAAGTAAAAAAGAAAGTATACGCAATCTTTTTAATTATGAGAAGGTACGCGGGCGAGCTTTTTCTCTCTCCAATTTTACTCTCTTTCTCTCTCACTCTCTTTCCTTGTTAAATTTTTTACTTTCTCCCTCTCTCTCGCCGGCGCTCTCTTTGTGTTTCACATTTGTTTTGTTGTCAGGGCTCTATTATATTCGGCTTTTTTTTTTTTTATATTATAACGCGGCTCGCGGGTGTGCTCTCGCAAGCTCGCCTCGCTATTCCGCATCGTGTGAGAGAGAGTGAGAGAGAGCGGGTAAGAGTGAAAAAGCGCGGTGGGGCTGATGGGTCAGGGGCGGAGAGGGAATAACTCTGTGCCGGCCGGGGGTTGCGAGCGGCTATGGGGGGAGGTTGGGGGGTAAAAGTACTGGTGAGAGAGGGTGCCAGGGTGAGATTGCTTTAGTAATGAATTACATGGCTTGGGGCTATGTGCGGCCTCTGTCTGCCTGATGCGCGAATCTCCATGCTTTTCCACTCCTTTTACACCCCTCGTTGCTTCCAACGACCCTCCCCCCGCCCCCTCCCCCCGCCCCCGCTCACCGGCAACCCTTCCCATCGTTCACCGTCGACCATCGGCCTATACCCCCAGACACACGACTCTACCGCATTTTCCTAACGTTTATATATTCACGGAAAATGCCTCTCCAAGTCCGACTTTCTTATTCTTCTTTCTCTTCGTCGTAATATGCGATATATACATGTGCATATTAAGGGATATGGCCACGGTAACGGGTATAAAATCATGTGCACATTTAACAATTTTTTTCCCATGAAAAAGTGATTTTCTTATAAAAATAATTACACATCTATTTAGTATAAATATCAAGCTAATAAAAAATATTTTTTTTTGTTTTTTTTTTGTTATACAAAATGGCCGACTACTGCTAGTTGCTTTCGGTATCTTTTTTTTTTTTTCAGGCGCTCCGCGGCGTGACATTTGGCATCCACAATTTTTGACGTAGAATTAAAAAAAAAAAAATTCTCCTTAATCTACTTTGGAAAAAAATCAGTAAAATTCAAATGACGGTAACCGCGTAAATAATGAAGATAGAAGGGTCTTTAAAAAATGAAAATAAAGCTTGGAATCTCTACTTAAAGGATCGATTTATTTCAATGTTGCGAGATGAATTTATTGAAAATGGCGGATGACAAAGCGAGAGCATGCGAAATTGAAAAATATTGGTCCGAGATTGCGACGGCCCATGGCGTGAGTCAGGTGTAGCAACACAATGAGATAAAAAGCATGTGGATAGTACAGAGTCTCCTCTTTAAAATGCTTTTTTAATCGTTACGATACGATGATTTTTCGCCGAGTTATTCGCATTTAAAGTAAAAAAACATTCTTTTTCTTCAAATGCGAATAACTCTTTTTCCAAATTTTAAGTGTACCGCTTTTTTCTTTCGGGTGAGTACATCAGAATACCTAGAGAAGTGCGTAAGGAATTTGAAAAATATTGTTTTATTCGAAGATTGTAGGCGTTTGAACATAAAAGGTGAATTTCCAGCGAAAACATTTCGTATAAAACCGCTGATAAAGTCAGTGAGTGGAAAGTTTTTAATTAATCAGAAAGTCCGTAGATACTTCTCTGGATATTCTGACGTAGATTAACGCGAATTTTTTTCTTTCGTTCTAGGTCAAAAATTGTGGATGCCAAGTGTCACACCGCGAAGCGTCTCGAATAAAAAGATACCATCAGAAGCAAATAGCAGTAGTCGGCCATTTTCTATAACAAAAAAAATATTTTATATTAGTTTGACATTTGTACTAAATAGATGTGTAATTAGTTTTATCAACAAATCATTCTTTCGTACGAAAAAAAATTGTTAAATGTGCACATGATTTTATAATCGCAACCGTGGCCATAACTCTTAAGTGTAAAATTATCAGTTTACGAATCGAGACTCGACATCGATTACGTATACGATATATTTGCAGCGTTTAATAGCGGACCAATGAAAAAATGTGCATTTTTCATTTTTTCCTCACTCGGAATGGTAAAAATTCATTTTTCTCTCAGTCCTAAAGTTACCGGACAGAGACAGGACCGAACGGGATATGAGACAGTGTTAAAAATTGCAAAAATCCATGCTGACTTTGAAAGTTCATTGAAAAAATCAATAACACTTCGTATCTGAACGAATGAGTAGGGATTTCGATGCTCAAAAGGGTCACGGAGAGAAGTAGCTAACGGCAAAGTCGCGATTTCTGTCGGCAAGCAAAATTACTGTAATTAAAGTGCATCGACTTTTTTTGTTTTATCAAAATGTAAAGAAAAATGTTGAATCGACGTTTTTTTTCTGGTTTCCTATTCGAGAGTAAAGATTTTTTTAAACTCGTACACTGGACGGGGGAAAAAGGTTAAAAAATTTCGATGAATTGAAATGTTTACATTGTTTTTTTTAAATATTAAATTCTGTCCAATTGGAAAAAACAACTTTCTACAAATTTTTTCACGGTCGTTCTCCGTCGTGTGAATTTTTATTGCTTCTAATGAATTATTAATTTGTCCGGTTAATTGCTATTAACGTTTTACGTTATTTTAATTTTACAAATCTTGATAATTGAACGAAGAATCGCCATTTGTTCGACACAATGTTAGCCGCCCTAGAGGAACCGCCCTTTTTTTTTTTCACTCGTACATGATACACGGCTATTCTCCCTTCGTTCTTATTCACTTAATTTCTTCATCCATATAAAAACCACCCCTCGTATTTTCTGCTCTATAGCTATGTTATCTCATATCCATGTGGAAGTGGCGCGTGAAGAGGGTTGCAATTTTGCAAGACTCGTTTAATCCTAGACTCTCGACACGCCCCAGCCCTTTCACACTTTTCTCGTTCTTTCAACCCCCCTCCTCAACCACCGCCCCCCTTTCAAGCTGCACTTGGACATTAGGAGCGAGGCAAGAAAAAATCGAAAAACATTTTCCCATTGACTAATTCATCCGATTAATCGTGAATTTTTTGAATATTCAATTTCGATTAATTTTTTAAAGGAGCCGATGTTTAAAGTCTGAAACAAAAAAAAACACGTATCATTATTTTTAAGGGTTCACATACCCCTGAATTTTTCAAAGAATCAATTTTTTTTACAGATTTTTAGACTTTTATACTTTTTCTTTATACTTTTAAGAGGTTAAAAAAAAAAACTTTTACATAAATTCCACTCCGTTATAAATGTGACCGGATAGCAGGTTCACGTTGTACCATACCAGAAACTTTAAACGCGTTTTTCTCGAAACTATGTTTTTAGACAGTGTCAGCACGATAACTCAGTCAATTTTTAATGTATTTTAACTTCTTTTCTTTTTAAATCTCGATAATTATTTTCTCTATAGTCTGACGAGAGGTTTTTTTAATTTTTTGGTTGGACAATTTTTTACAAATTATTAAACGCTAATTTTTTTTTATTCGCATACTAAAGTTCGAAATACTGTAATTTCTTTATTTTTAAAAATAAAAAAAATTCCCTCCGTCAGACTATTACGAATACATTGTTCTACAAGATTCTTTTTTATTTTTGCCGATTGGATAATTTTCGGTGAAGTTATGATGTCGACAAGGAGGCGCCATGGTTTTTCATCAGTAGTCCATTTATATCCGTAAAAAATAATGTTCATATTGTAAAAAACAAAATTTTTAATTTTTTTTCTTATACTTGAAAAGTTAATAAAAAATGTGAAATCAATAATTTAATTTTTTTTTCACTATATAACCATTATAATAATTTTTCAAATTCACTCGGTTTTCAGCGGGGGCAGCGGTACGTGAGACCTTAAGGCGAAATAAAACTTGTCTCAAAAATGACAAACGAGGAATTGTTTGCAACATTTTTTTCTGATCGTATAAAAAAATATTCAGATTGGCATACAGAAAATTGTAAATTTTATGATTTTTGAGAGATTACAAAAAAAAATAAAACAAAATAAATAAATAATAAATGAATTCTCTATTATTTGTCAAATTGGCATTTCAATATTTGTTCGTACAATCGTAGAGATTATAATTTGAAGTAAGAGATTAGAAAAAATTATTTATACTTTGAGCTAAAGGCAATAAAGTAAGAAAAAGCGTCATCTTGCCGCGCTAATTTACGCTACGCTAATTTACGTCTCGATGCACCGGCTGACCTCCGAGCGTCCTTTATACTTTGATAAGAAAAAAAAAAAACACAACTCCGCTTATAGCAGTCCCGCTCCCGCCCCTATTCAACTATCGCATGAATCAATGGCCTCCTATCCTCTCTAAACCATATACGCGTGCACTAACTGGTACACGCGTACAGAACGAACGAAAGCTCTCTCTCTGTCTATCTCCATCTCTCTCGATGTATAACGAACGCGAAACGGAGTAGCATTTGTGATTGCGCTAAACCTAAACAATGGTCGTATGCTCTTGTCCTAGCGTTGTTTCTCGTTCCTCGTTGAATCACTCGATCGCTATAGTATTATGCACGAGAGATGAAGAGCTAACCGATATATATATATATATATATATATAGTTTTTGCTTCCGCTCCAATTCATTCATTCTTCCGGACTCACGCTAATTGACTTTTTTTTTCTATCCCTCTCTCTCCATTGCAAAAGCTTATACACATGCTTTGTGTGTATATGTATAAATGTATACCGATCTACAGGTATATCGGTCCAGTTTTCAAATATCTCGATCGTTTCATTTATGGAATGCCAATAGCGAGGTTTGTCTTGATTTTTCAAATTCTCAATGCGTTTTCATTATTCTTGAATGTATACGAATAAAAAGTTCGCTAGTTCGAACAAATTTGAACTTAAAGCTATATGGACGGTCGACGTGAACACAGTTGCTGATATTATGCATTATTGGATTTCATTGTTCGTTTTTTTTTTTTGAATGGAAAATAGGATTGTCCTGCATTATCAATTATTTTGATAATGGATAATGAAATTTTATCAATTATCCTTTATTTTGATAATGGGTGATGGATTTTTGTTAATTATTTATTATTTTGGTAATGGGTAATGGGATGTGATCCCTTATCCTTTATTTTGATAATGGACAATGAAATTTGATCAATTATCCTTTATTTTGATAATGGATAATGAAATTTTATCAATTATCCATTATATTGATAATGGGTGATGAATTTTTGTTAATTAATTATTGTTTTGGTAATGGCATTTGATCCATTATCCTTTATTTTCATAATGGATAATGAAATTTTATCAATTATCCATTATCTTGATAATGGCTGATGGATTTTTGTTAATTATTGATTATTTTGGTAATGGATAATGAAATTTCTATCAATTATCCATTATTTTGATAATGGGTGATGAATATTTGTCAATTATTTATTATTTTGGTAATTCGTAATGGAATTTGATCCATTATCCTTTATTTTGATAATGGATAATGAAATTTTATCAATTATCCATTATCTTGATAATGGCTGATGGATTTTTGTTAATTATTGATTATTTTGGTAATGGATAATGAAATTTCTATCAATTATCCATTATTTTGATAATGGGTGATGAATATTTGTCAATTATTTATTATTTTGGTAATTCGTAATGGAATTTGATCCATTATCCTTTATTTTGATAATCGATAATGAAATTATATCAATTATCCTTTATTTTGATAATGGATAATGAAATTTTATCAATTATCCATTATTTTGATAATGGGCGATGAATTTTTGTTAATTAATTATTATTTCGGTAATGGGTAATGGGATTTGAACCATTATCCTTTATTTTGATAATGGATAATGAAATTTTATGAATCATCCATTATCTTCACAATGGGTGATGGATTTTTGTTAATTATTCAATATTTTAGTAATGGCTAATGGGACTTGATCCTTTACCCATTATCCTTTATTTTGGTAATGGATAATGAAATTTTATCAGTTATCCATTATTTCAATAATTGATGATGGATTGTTGTCAATTATTTATTATTTTGGTAATTTGTAATGGAATTTGATCCATTATCCTTTATTTTGATAATGGGTGATGGATTTTTGTCAATTATTTATTATTTTGGTAAGGGTGTAATGGAATTTGATCCATTATCCTTTATTTTGATAATGGGTGATGGATTTTTGTCAATTATTTATTATTTTGGTGAGGGGTAATGGGATTTGATTCATTATCCTCTATTTTGATAATGGGTAACCAAATTTTATCAATTATCCTTTATTTTGATAATGGATAATGTAATTTTATCAATTATCCATTATTTTGATAATGGGCAATGAATTTTTGTTAATTAATTATTATTTTGGTAATGGGTAATGGGATTTGGTCCATTATCCTTTATTTTGTTAATGGAAAATGTAATTTTATCAATTATCCATTATTTTGATAATGGGGGATGGATTGTTGTCAATTATTTATTATAAGGGCAATGGTATTAAGGCAATGGAACTTTATCGATAATCCATTATTTTGTCAATGGGTAATAGAATGTAGTCCCATTATCGGTTATTTTGATAATTATTTTGATGACGAATAACGGAAACTCGAGGTGTTATTTGATTTTCTCTTGAATGAATTTAACTCATGAACGAAGTGAACCACACGAATCCTCGATGTTTGTATTTTAAAAAAAACGCTTCAATCGTTTTTATACTATCGATTTTTCTCCATCGGAATTTCCTTCTGAAAAGCGGCTGCCAACGTAATTCGTTACTTTTGTTCAGCCGACGATTTCATATGAATACGTACGTGTGCCGCTAGGGGGCTCTCGAGTCCACACCTCGAGAAAATCGTATATGCGTTTACAGCGCCACCACCGGGGCCTCCGATAACCCCGGAGTCGCTCGTCCCCACACTCGGGAATGAGAAAACATTAATCTAGACATGTTTTGCAATCTCCCGCGCTCCCGACCCACACCACATATTCTACGCATTTATATACACACATAAATACATAGGATACAATGCACATCGGTAGGCTTCAGATATTATATATATATATATATATATATATATATATATATATATATATATATATACATATATTTATATATATTCGAAATGGAACGCTGTTATTGCTATAGGTTATAGCGTGTGCATCACACAATGTGTACACAACGAGAGCACGAGTGTATTATTACATCCGTCCCAACCCTCTCGCCCCCCCCCCCCCCCCGAGCTCTTTCTCTCCTTCTGTCTTCCAGCATATTCTAGCCTGTAGAATTAAATATACATATATAGATATATAAAATAATCCTCTGTGAGGAAGAGAACGAACGCCCCGTTGAAACGCCTCCGAGATTAATATTTCGACGATAACGATTTAATTTCTGTCTCTCTCTGTCGCGCACACATTTTTGGAGTCTGGGACAGTTTCTCTATATTAATTCAGCTCTTCCCGAGCGCTTCCCGATTTTACCGTCCCGCGCCACGGATTAATATTGTACCGGTGAGAGCCAGACGTCGTCGTCGTCGTCACGAAACTTGATTTACTTCTCTCGTGCCACTGACGGCGAATAAAAAAAAGAGAAACGCTAGATATGACATTCGGATATTCATTAAACCTATAAATCAAAACTCGTCCCAATTCATTCTACGCTCTGTACAAGACATATGGGACATTTTACGTTCAATCGACCTCGCTGCTGTCCTCACCCTCTGGCATTTGTTTCACAATTCTTGCATATTGTCCTCACAATCCCGAAAGGCAATTATTTCCAAATTTTTATTTCGTTAACCGCGGAAAATCGCTGATAGAAAAAAAAAACACAATTTTATATAAAACCTAAGATTAGCGGCAAGTTAAAAGTTTGAAATTATTTTGGAAATTCCTTCGTCTAATATCAAAATTTTTCAAACACAATCCAGAGTGAGTCAGTGTTTGCTTATATTTTTAGTAAATTTTTTTTACTGTGGCGATGTGGCGAAAAATCGTTGACCAAATTCCGGAGGGTGAGTATTACGGCCAGATTCAATCTGAAGTGAAATGTCCCATAAAGGAGTCTGTAAGAACATTTTTTACAATAATGAACTAGTAGCAAAAAAAAAACGAGGAAATATTACAATGATTAGCGCTGGGTAAGGATCACAGGCGAATGGATTTTACGTGAAATGCCCCATATACATCGTACATCGATTATCATTATCATTTGTAGTGATGGAATCGCTCCAAGAGCACTTTCGAGTAGCGGTGAAGCTTTTTAGACGAATTGTTCGCGAATCTTTTTTTGGGAGAATGAGAATGGCCGACGGATGGGTTAGGAGATGAATATAAAAATTGGACGAAGATAACGGAGTTCCCGTGATGTTGTCGTTGGGCCGGAAGAGAGAGAGAGAGAGAGAGAGAGTGAGAGAAAAAAAACCGGGCGCATATACACTAAGCCGCCCAATCAATGAATGGACCGTCGGGGCAGACAATTCCTCTGTGTTACAAAAGAACGAGCGACAGTTTCTTTTTTTCCTTCTCCTTTTTTTTTTCGGGCCTGACAGTTTCATTACCGGTAATAATGCAAATGAAAAAGAAATCTCGGAGTCGTTCCAACGGTCGGGTGCGGTTCACGAAGAGGGAAGTACAGTAAGAACGCTACGAAAAATAAAAAAACATATATATATATAGAAATATGTATGAGGTATATAGTTCGCGAATTTCTCTCTCGCGCAAGGAATTACAGTGAGTACCAAGTGTAGGTACCATCTACTTAGAATGTATACAAAAAAAAAAAGTGCCCGCTAGCATTATTGCCCGAGCGGTGATAGAGAAAAAGATATTTTATATTTGCCCTGCTCCTTACTTCGATGTTAGCGTTTTCTCTGAATCTCCATTAGATCTTCGCTTCACCTAGCCACGAAATATCCGATCGATCACATTATTCCCGATCGATCACATTATTCCCGATCGATTGTTTCCGCGAAGGATTTCCTTCGCCGCAGCGTCGCGTCTTCTCGAAAATTGTTCTTCACATCTGGAAAACAAAGAATAACGCTTTTCACGTAACACAGGGAGAATGAGAATAGAAAAAAAAATGACGGATTTTTTCGTACAACAATGCGGGAATCCCGAGAGACAGTGAACCCACGCACACGTCGCTGAGTCCCGGTGCGGCCATCTTGTTTTGCGCGTTAACCCACGGATAACGGGGCTGACGAAGAACGGTAACTCTCGTGCATCAGCGGAGCGTGACACTCGAACGCAGTGACGCCTGTCGTTAAAAGTTCCGAAGGTGCGAAGCGGAAGTATCACGCGCCAACACCTTTTCTTTTTTTTCACCCGACAGAGGGCTAAGAAAACCGTGTCGTGCGTGGGGCATCTCGAGGTTTCTTTCTCACTCGTTGTTTTGTTCTTGTTTTTTCTTTCTCGTCTTTTCACGGAATCTCGTCATTCTTCGAGCGAGAGTGGCGTCAGTTTTCACACTGCGCGTCAACGTGGGTCACGAAAGAAAAAAGAACGAAGGAAAAACGCGCCTCGCTTCATCATTATCACTATTGCATACCGTTTCTTTCGTCTGTGTTGCCGAGGACTAGTGCAATCTTCGCGCGTGTATCGCGTCTGTTCGCGGGAGCGTGATTTTTGTCGTAGTGATCGTGAACTCGGTTGCTGTATTGTTTTGTTGCTGTCGCGCGCGTTTTACCCCCGGCAAACACCCCGAAACTCTTCGGTATGAGGAGATAAAGAATTTTCGCTCGCACGAGAGAGGACACGTGTGAATTCGTCAAGTGGCAAACTTTTTCGCGAAGGAGGCACGAAGCGACGCGCCACAATTGAACCGGCCTATCAAAACATTGTGAAGAACTAACTGGGCTTGTATGTATTTGCATTTTATAATACGAATTCGCTTTCGTATAGTTGAAAATGTGCGCTCTTCGAATTTTCCGTATAGATCGGGGGACGGAGCTTGAGATTTTCTGACGGAAATTCGATAACCGTTGAGATTGTTGGTCGGCCATTTTGATCAAGTGGCAGTTAGGCCGTAAAGTGTCATGGGTAAAAGAGTGATGGCGCTAGGGGGATCGCGCCAGAGCGAGAAAGACGGGCAGTTTAAATTTGCTTTAAAATGTTTTTCGAATTTGTTGCTGCAAATGATGCAATCTAGAAAATGTACCGGGACGATTTGGACACTTTTAGTCAAAAAGAAAATGACATTTCGAGCATATATCTTTATGCACAAACAAAAAAGTGCCCAAATTTCTACGCTTGACCAAACTGCGTGTGAACATGGCTTTTGAATCTTCGAAAAAAGCATCTTTTTGATGTGAAACATCTTTACGCGCGTTGGGAGTAAATCGGTCGATAGGGTACGTCGATGGCACGTCGTGGTGACGCTTCCCTCCACTCAACTCTGCGCACAGGTTGTTTGCGTATGCAGAGGCGCGATTCTGAACCAGATGTAATATAGCTTCTGGCGCTAGCGAGCAACAGCCAATTGCAGGGAAGATTCCAGCGGAACGACGCGACTCTCATAGGCTATCGCTCGCTAACGACACCGCGTCTACGGTCGTTGCAAGAAGACATCATTTCCCATTGATACCTGGATGTGCTGTGACTATCCATAAGTCTCAAGGGTCTAACAGCGAGATTGTTTATGAATATAACAAAACTCATTCTATACAATTATTATGTGTAGCCCTATCGCGAGACACAAGTATCGAAGGCTTATACATATATACACGTAATAATGATCTAAAATTCTAGCACGGTAGACGAATTGATTCATCAGTTGTAGAGTTGCATGAAGAATTTAAGGGAGGGGTAAGGGTTTCAGCGTAAAAAAAAACACTTTTTGCGATTTTTTTTCTCAAATATGGATTGAGCAATTTCATTCGAACCTTTTGTACATTATTGAGCATACTTTTGACAATGTTGTGTAATTTTTTCATGCAGAAATATTGAAGCATAAGCCCGTAACAGAGCTTCCCCCAAAACGTCTTGGAAAAAAAACAATTTGCGGTGTTCACTATATCTCGGTCGGAAATTATCTGAAAATGAAAAACCATGAAAATTTAGTCAAATTATAATCAAATCTTCCCCCCAACGTTCTCCGATAATTTTTTTTTTTTCATTTAAAAATGTTTGCCGGCCATCTAAAGTGTGAACTGTTTTCCTCGAAAAATTCCGCCATTTTGTGGGTGGGAAACACCCTTAATGTAAAAAAAAAAAATTTTTACTAAACGTTGGGGGGAGGTATTTTATATGTAGAAAATGTGTACAAAGTTTGAAATGAATCGGTCGAGTAGTTTTTAAATGGCAGTGAACACGGACTTTGAAAAAGTAGTTTTGAGAAAAACGCGTCTAAAGTTTGTGAAGTAAAAAAGTGAAGAAAAAAATTTTTTTTTCCAACTTACACAGAATCATCGATTCCAGCTCCATACAGCAGACGTTTCTTCTTTTAAAATATTGTAGTGTATAGTATACACTATATACTATATACACAATAGCAATGAATAAACTTTATGCCTGTTCGACAGCTGCACTGCTAGCCTGACCGTCTGCAGCTGTTAGAGGTATAGCGTTAAAGGCCAGGAGATTAATAAGACAATAACTTCAAGAATATTGCTTAGATCGGTTTAAAATTTTAAGGAAATATTCTTGAAATGTTAAACAATAAGATAAGACAAAAAAGAAAAGTTCGATTTTTCGATAGTGAAAACCCTTACCCCGCCCTTAAAATATTATCGCTTATTAGACTCGAGACACTCCAAGGATTACTATCAAATTTCATAACATCAAGAAAGGGATTGTCGTTATTCACGCTAAATTGTCAAAGTCTCAGAAAGCATGTCCCAGATCTACAAGATTCGATCGTAAAAAATAGTAATTTCTTATTATTGAGTGAGAAACATGGCTTGGCAATGAAGAAAACGTCGACATCCCCAACTTCGATTGTATCGTCCACTTCAAACGCAATAATGTTAGAGTTGGTGGTGCAGCTCTTTATCAGAATAGAGATTCATTTGATGTTATTACATCTCGCGTAATCGTTAGGTTGAGAAATGTAACGGGACTAGGTTTTGGTCAAGACGATATTAGCGATTTATGTGCGGCACAAATTGTTATAGAGTATGGAAGGGAATTGTTCATGATCTTTGTATATATTTCTCGAAACCAAAAAATTCACAATATTATACGATTTTTACACGATTTTTACTCAAATATAGTCCAGCCGGTTCAATGCTATTAGGAGCAAATTTACAGCAACTTCCATTAACTTTAGCAGGGGATTTCAACGTTAATTTTGCCAAAGCTGAATCATTGCCACTCATAAATTTTCTCCAAAATGAATTTCAGTTGATCATGAACAACCACGCAAATGAGCCTACTACAAGGTATGGCACGACTATAGATGCAGTGTTCCGTAGATATCTTGAAAATATGACATCTCAAACATTCATTTCATACTTCAGCTATCATCGACAGATTGTTAGTTTCATCGAATCAAACGCAGCAACGAGTGCTACTATAACCGAAGTAACAGATGAAGCAACCAAATGAAAACTTTAGAAGAAAATCGAAAGTTACTTTTCTTGTTATTTTCTTTTAATTCTCCACGCCACATATCCTACACGGTATTCTCAAGATGTTGGATGTTTCACATCTACCAGGCGTCCCATGACGGCTCCATTTTTTCATCTTATTTTCATTTAGTTTGAGAGAAAATGCATGTATATTAGGGTGGTTCTTAATTTGGTGATGTTAGAAATTCTTTGGTATTGTTCCTCAAAAGTATTCAACATATCTAGAAAAAAAATTGGGCGCAAGCGGAACTTTGTCCAATAATTCTAACCCACCCCACCGAGCTGTCGAATTTTTATATGAAAAAGTGCATGCATTCAAAATTTTTTTAAGAAAATTGTTTATTATTTCAAAACTATTTATGATAAAAGAATTTTATATAACGTTTTTGTAGGAAATATAATGCTCTACAAAAAAGGTATCTTGTGAAATTCTCGTGAATCTAATATTTATCACGTAATTAGCAAAAAACTGTCATCATTTATTCCAAAAGTCGATCATTATGGTCAAAACAGGAGTTTGACGTCGAATAGCTGCAATTTATTTTTCGTATGTATATAAGATTATGAAGAAATACGTAGCGCACTCAACAATGAAATGTAAACAATATTCAAATTTTCAATTTTATCAATTTTATTGTGAATTATAATGAATGATGTCATATATTTTAAAAATCAACTTACAATAATGAATTACATCGGTTGGAGCAAAGTTGCTCTGTTAATATCAGGATATTATTTTTAATATTCTTCAATTATTTGTACAATGAATTGTTTCTGATCTTCATCATAAGTGAGACGATCATTGTACTCTGTAATAAGTTTCACTCCTCTTTCTGCAACATCGTTAACCACTTTAATTCCTTTAACTATTTTTAAGCCTTGTAAATTATTTTTTCAGAAATCCACTCGCTCACATCGATATCAAAAAATGAGGAGTTGATTTTAGATCTTTCGAAAAAAGCCATCGATTTGGAACTGATTAAGAAATCAATGTCCTTATCGATCAAAGAAGAAAAATTTATCATGAATGATAATAAAATTGATAAAATTGAAAATTTAAACATCGTTCACATACTGTTATTGAGTGCACTACGTATCTCTTCATATTTCTAATTGCATATGAATAATACATTGCAGTTTTTCGACGTCAAACTCCTGTTTTGGCCATAATGATGGACTTTTGGAATAAATGATGACAGTTTTTTTTGCTAATAACGTGATAAATATTAGATTCACAAGAATTTTACAAGATACCTTTTTTTGTAGAGCATTAAATTTCCTATAAAAACACAATATAACATTTTTTTTATCATGAATAGTTTTGAAATAATAAACAATTTTCTTAACAAAATTTTGAATGCATGCATTTTTCATATAAAAATTCGACAGCTCGGTGGGGTGGGTTAGAATTATTGGAGAAAGTTCCGCTTGCGCCCAATTTTTTTCTGGACATGTTACTTTCAATCATCTTACTTTCAAGGAACAATACCAAAGAATTTCCAACATCACCAAATTAAGAACCACCCTAATGTATATAGGTTCCTGAGTAAGAGAAATTTCGAACTTAACTTTTTCTTTTACATTTCAGTGATAAATCAATTGGATACACTGCGATCGCTATAGTTGTCGTTACTCGGTAGAATTGGAACTCCATTTTCGACGCATCCTCTTCGCAATCGTTCCATCAACCAATCAGCTATTTGTTTTTATTATTACGAACTATCGCAAATGCATTCTACCATGCAAAGGCATTCTTCTCGAATGACAACTGATAACGTGAACAATACGAAGTCACCAATAATTTTCTGGTATTATTGTCTCACGAGCTGTGTATAAACATTATTCATTCAATAAGCACACGTACGTAATTAGCTGCATACGTGAGAGTCTCGGTGAAGTCTGTGAAAGTTGCATTGAGGCCGCTCCGGATCTAGTGTCGAGAGGATGAGAGTAAAGAGAAAAGGTCCCATCTAAATATATATGTATATATATATATATTTATATATATATAGAGAGAGAGAAAGAGAGACTTTGAACGGTTGGCATCGTGGTTTGCTTGGCGCGAGGGCCTCCCCTGTGGTAATGCCTGGGTATACCAGTGCTCTCTGGTATAAATGTGACTAAATGAATCCACTAACGGGGTTGGTATTCCCGCAGTAATGGAAGGGGTAATTAAAACCACCCTTCTGGGGAAACGAAGATGAGAGGTGGAGAGATAAGCTCTCAGGGCCGCGCTTACACGAGTCTCGCGCTGTACCAACGTCCATCATCACCGGTAAACCACTTTCCTATAGGACGCCCTTTCCACTTCCTTTTCGGTATTATATAATCCTTATATATCTCTCTCTGTATATATAACACGTAACGGCAAACAGGCTGACATAGCGGGACTTTCCCCAATTTCCATCCAACTCGAGGCTAAACTCCATCCTCTCTGATGCGCCAACTCTATAACGAGTTCTCGAAACAAACGGAATTCGATAATTCTTAATCAACTCCTGTTCGCGGTCTTTCCCTCTCGATCGCCCATATCAACGTGAAACTCGACTCCAAAAGTATGTTTAATCGATCGAATCTCCGGACAAATGATTTCGTGATGATTTTTATCGTCACAACAAAATGGAGAATGGACGCTACACAAAATGGCGCACGGAGGAAAAAGCATCGCCACGTTCTTCTCCTCGATCTCCCAGAGCCGTTAAACTCGTTCAAAACTTTGTTCAATTAATTCTCCGCGTGATCTCGAGATGTTTCATCTTGTCACAACGAAATGACGGGAACGTTGACGCGGTCCTTTACCCTCAATCGTCCACACCCGTAATACTCCTTCAAAAGTATGGTTAATTAAACTCCGAATGATATTGGCGATGATTCGTCACGCCACAACAAAATGGCTGATGGACCGCCGCGCAAAATGGCGAGCGGAGAAAAATTATCGACGCGGCCCTGCGCGCGAGATTAAGCTCGGCACGGGTGGGATCCGCGTGTGCGGTAACGGTGAGCGCATTATAAATGGGTACTAATTGCAAAGGTCTCACAACGACGACGCTCAGCGTCACATATACGTCGTATATACTTTGGGTATAAACATTTGTTCGTACACGTGTATACATCTAATTCGTTCATTTACTCTCTGTCGACTCTACTGGGCCGGAATGACGAGGAAGAAATGCATTTCTTTTTCTTTTTTTTTTTCACCATCGAGAGGGACAAAGAGAAAAAGCGAAGCGGGGAGAAAAGAGTTTATAAATACCGCACGAAGGAATTCGTCAATGCAATTCTTTTCGAGATTCTCGTTTTTTTTTCCGCCTTTTTTTCTTCAAACATTTGTTTCGGTACGCGGATTCACGAGATGTTTGCATTGCGAGCTCGTTTGAAAGCATACGCTAATTGCAACGGTTAATTAGTCTCGAGGCGCTTTTTTTTTTCCATCAATGAACCATTAATTCCAGATATTAGCGTGGTACGCACGAATATAGGGGTCGATACGTATAATTCATTCGGACGAGTGTTTAAACAACAATTTTTAATATTTAACAGCTATATTCAATTTTTCTTAAGATCTCACGGAAATTATGCTTTTTAAGTACATTCAGGATTTTGGGTTTGGTTTGGAATGAAAAATAGTTTAAAAGTTTTGCAAAGTTCTTGAATAATTGACTATATTTTTATATAGAACTTTTCTGCTAAAATTGATTGGGGAAAATTTAAATGAAAAAGAGCATTAAAAACTGATCGAATATTACAAAAGCGTTCAAAATGACTTTGTAATCTTAAATGAAATATCATTTCAGTATATCAATAGATTTTTGTCACAAAAATATTCTTATCACCAAAATAACTTTCCCTATCAAAGTATTTTTTTTATTTATATACTTTATTTTAATACTTCTCGTTTGACGATTAATTTCACTGTCGATACTTCAAGAAGTTCAAAATATTCGGTACTTTTTTGAGGGGAGGGTAGTTTCGGGATAAAGGTCAAGCGCGAGGAGTGATCCTAAACGAATTCAACGTTTCGACGAGATAAAAGGAGATTGAGTAAAGTACGAGAAAGTGGGCGCACGTTGTGTAGGATAGAACGGTAACTGAGATGTATAGGGAGCGATAAAGATGGAGGATGGAAGATGTATATAGTGAGGATGAGATTGGTTTCTCTCGTGGCTTCTTCGTGAAAGACCAAAAGGTAGAGAGACCAATAGTGGTTCACTCGGTAGTTATACGTTTTAGCAGTTAGCCCTTTCTCCCTGTCTCTCTCTCTCTCTCTCTGTTGGCCCGACCATCCCTATAGCTCACTTCCGGTGGAGAAACGCGAACGAGCGCGGAGGGCATAGAAAATGTGCGGTTGGTAGGAAACCTTGGCTTGTAATGCTCAGCGTTTTCCCTCCTCGTCTATATATACTACTGTGCACGAGAGAGCATCAACAGCGTCTTCGCAAACGAGTGAGATGGAAGATTTTAGATAGAAGTCGAAAGTTCTCTCGTTTAATTACCGGTGAAATATCGTTAATTAGCCGGAGGGGGTGGGCCGGGCGAATTCCGGTTGAGCGATGGTGAGGTATGAGGATGGACCGCGGTCGTTTCAATATCCTTATCCCGAATTTCCAAAACCCCTCTCCCGGTGCTTCGCAAAACCATTTCACAATATGTACGAAAACTCCGGTTTCTACAGACACACAAGTTGTGCCGATGCGATGTGCTTCGTGAGGATTGACCGTTGGCCAAGATAAGGGCGTAAAATAAATCGAATCTTGTTTATCTGCGTTATTTTAAGCCTTTTAGGTTGCTAGCAATCGATATAAACGTGCCCGAAGCATTCCAATCGTGGCACAACGAATTGTGGCTCCAAAAAACCAATTTGCATGAAAAATCGTTTCGACTCAATTTAAATGCTCCATACACGTTTATACCGATTGGTAGCAAGCCAAAAGACTTAAATAACACAACTAAACAAGTTACTCGATTTATTTAACGCCCTTATCTTGGCTAACGGTCCAAAAGACCAGGAAGCCTTTTTATAAACTTACTTCCACATGGAGGGAGCTTTGTTTTCGTGGGAAAAAAAAATTCGCTTCCGTACAATCCTTAAGGATCATGTGAAAGGTCTGTTTTATCGACGGAGTTGCTTTGATAGTCGGCCATATGCCATTTCTAAACTATAAAACCGAATGATTTGAAATTCGTTCAGGTACTTCTGTAGACCTCTGTTCATACCGTAAGAATAAAAAAATGTTAAAATTCAAAATAGAAATATTCATTTCCGGTTAACGACCGAGACACCTAACGAAAAATCGATATAATTATTGATGTAGAGCGTAATTCCGAAAAATGTCACCTTTGCAACTTAGATGAATAAAAACCATAACTGACGAACGTTCATTCGTTGCTGTATCTGTGAAATTAACGAAATGACATTTCAATTAGTTGTTTAAATAAAATAATCGAACGTTTATTCGCGATGTAACGACCAGCCATCTTAAGATACATCCCTACCCACGTAGAAATTGCCAGTATAATTTTACTGGCTAAGCTTTGGGCCAATATTTTGGCCAGTACTGGCTGACAATCTGGCCATACTATGGGCCATACTGCGGGCCATACTACGGGCCGGTATAAAATACAGTCTTATGCCAGAACTGGTTGAATTCTACTGGCCAAGCTTTGGGCCAGTATTGGCGGCCAAACTTCGGCAGCCAGTATTGTTTCAGT
Source organism: Oxytorus armatus (assembly GCA_958009045.1). Taxonomy (NCBI): domain Eukaryota; kingdom Metazoa; phylum Arthropoda; class Insecta; order Hymenoptera; family Ichneumonidae; genus Oxytorus; species Oxytorus armatus. Next base: position 12,647,621 of record OY253754.1, on the reverse strand, counting down.
ACTGGCTGCCAGTACTATGGTCTTGTGCCAGTACTGATTGTCAATCTGGCCGCACTACGGGCCGGTATAATAACCAGATCTGGGCCAAAATACATACATACAAAATACAAAATCCAAAATACCAGATACAGGTTTAGCACTGGGCTACAGAAAATGCCAATACTGAGAGTATTTCACTTTAACAGTTGCGTTCTGTAATGTTATTGTAGATTAGGTTATTCTGATCAAAAGTCCATTATTTTGCAAATAACCAAATTGTCGAATTATAATTTGCCCCGAACTTGAAATTGCACGATTAATACAATATTTTTTAGTGTAATATTTGCTTCATATAGCCTGTATTTTATAAACACTGTTCTATAAACATTTAAGTACGTATTTTAGACCTATACATGTACTTAGTCTCTTATTAATAAAAACTACTCCGAGTATTTAGTATATATCAAGTGCATTTAATTATCAAACATTTATGCATAAACAACACAGAACAACACAGACATCCAAAGGACGTCCTAAAACATCCGAAGAACGTCCTTACGTCCAAAGTACATCCTTTGGACGTACGTGTGCTGCTTGGGAAACATCTGGTAACATGGTAAAAAGAAATATAAATTACTCCCAGAGAGAAATAGAATTTAAATAGACATTGGATCGGCGTCCACTAGACGCCAAAAGTGTCTAAAAGACGTCGATTCGATATCTATTTAATTTGCCATTTCTCGCTGAGATGTAATTTGCACCGTCGGCAAAATCGTCTGCCAAGATCCGGCCCAATAAAATAACCAGTATTGGTACGACCGTTGGTGCCAGTAGTGAGCCAGAAGTTTGCCAGATCTGGGCCCAAGTCCGGGCCAAAGTCTGGGCCAATGTCTGGTCCAAAGTCAGAGCCAAAGTCCGGACCAAAGTTCGGGGCAATTAAATAACCGGTACTGGCCCGACCGTTGGTGCCAGTATAACGGCCGGCTATTACACTCCTGTGCCGAGTCTGTACTGTCCCAATACTGGCAGCCAGTACCGGCACTACGGCAACCGGTATTGGCCCAACGCTCGGCCGTTACAATTTTTCTACGTGGGTAAACTAAATTTAACATTGAAATTGACTTTGGTCGAAGCCAATTGTTGGCGAACAATCGATCTATGATGAGCCACTGCTTTCAGATCCCTCGTATGCTTGGATCCCTCACTGGTAGATTATCGTAACTAATTTCCTCTCTCTCTCCCTCTCTCTCTCTCTCTCTGAACCTCCATATATTCTGGGCCACATTTACAAATCTGAAGCACAGTATATACTCTCTATGGGGGTGTAGATGAATCAACGACTAACGGTATGTGTTTAGCTCGTATGTCATTCCGACGAAGGGGGTAACATCGATATAGACACCGGGGTGTGTGATAGGGGCATGTACGTCAGTGCGAGAGGACTAAAACTGACGACGAAGGGGAGCAGGAGGGAGATTCTAATTAATCAGCTAGCCCACCGCGCGTTGGCCGCAGACGTGAACCGTTCGTGACCCTCCCTCCTCGCGTCTCTTTGCACAAACACACTCGAGACTCACTGTACAGATCGTTGAGTAGCAAAAGGGCGTAATTAACGTCGTTTAGGAACAGGTATAACGTGAATTAACGTCCTATCCAGTTGGCTAACGATCGTTGGACGATACGTCGAATGCAAGAAACAAAACGGCGTAGCGCGGACAATCTACAAAGTTAAATGATTCAAGTTGAGGCCTTTTGCTTCTTGGTGCATCGATTTTATAACACATCGACACTGGCCTGATACCTGACCGTTCGAACATCGTCAATTCGTTTATTTCCGTTAAGTACGACAGACGTAGCTCCTACTCTGCACTCGATAATCTCCGTACACGCGGATCGCTGACAGGAACCACAGCGTCTGCCAATCTACTCGTATATCCGTTGATACTCGTTACCGATCGTAGAAGAAAAAATAAACAATGTTCCTGGTACGTGCATCCTAATGCCAGCGGGGAAACAAAATGTCGTCCGCATCAATTTACACGTTGAATTTTGTGCATCAAGGAACTGTTGGCTTGGCCGGCAGTTGATTTATGGTTTGATACCACTCGATGTCCCTCTTTAACAATCAACGTTCGATTTATACGCGCCACGATTTATTTTACTGCTCGTGTTCATTTTTTTTCATCCCCTTTGGGCACATCCGGTACGTCACATTGGTTGGCTCCTCGTAATTAGGCCCAGGTCGCTAATTGGACGGGGTAATCGTCGTCTATCTTCATAATGTCCTGGCAGCCTTGGTCGATCATCGCCGCTTACGAGTTGAATATACATATTTAGGTCTCGAGCTTGTTTTGGATTATTAGCGAAGGGGACGCGCTAAAATGTTCAATTCTGTACAATTGGAGGTTTCACTGCTCTACCAGCGAACATTTTATCCTAAAAAGCAAATGTTTTTGCGAGGCATTGATGTTGCTGAGTGAAAATTTGCAAATAATTATTGTTAAGGGTGAAAGGGATTTTATATCGATACTAAACAGTTACTAGGAGGAGAAGATCGCATAAGTGGGTCATATTTTTCCTGAACCCTATTTGTATATTGTAAGCCATGTAAACTGTCCTACCCATCAAAAAATATTGAAGAATCCGAAATTACAATAAAAACAGGGTCTCACCGAATGCTTATGGGATAACACCACTGTGACCCCCTATTTTTTTTCACATTTTTCAAGAATTTTTTTTTGTCGGAAAAAAAAGAGATATTCGATAAATTTTTTTGGGTTTTGTTCCTTGTTTATTAATGTATCAAAAAAAAATTTTTTCACATTTTTCACGCCGCATGGTGGCGCTGAGGAAGCTCTCGCGTCAGGTGCTGTCATCTCCGCGGCACGCAGCAGAACTCTCTTCAACGTCGATCTGAAAAAAAATACCGAGTGTTTTCGTTAATAATATGATATTTTGAAGAGAAGTACATAGGATTTTTTCGATATCTCAATAATTATAAAAGTTATAGCCTATTTTCGACGAGAAATTTTGCTCAAAAACCATTCTTTAATTTCAGAGGCGTGCCTATTTTTTTTAAAATAATATTTTTCCAAATCCCTATGTACTTCTCTTCAAAATATCATATTATTAACGAAAACACTCGGTATTTTTTTCAGATCGACGTTGAAGAGAGTTCTGCTGCGTGCCGCGGAGATGACAGCACCTGACGCGAGAGCTTCCCCAGCGCCACCATGCGGCGTGAAAAATGTGAAAAAAATGTTTTTTGATACATTAATAAACAAGGGACAAAACCCAAAAAATTTTTTCGAATATCTCTTTTTTTTCCCACAAAAAAAAATTCTTGAAAAATGTGAAAAAAAAACGGGGGGTCACAGTGGTGTTATCCCTTAAAGAAAATATAAATGTTCAAACTCACAAAAATCTCACAAGCGGAAGGACTTTCGGAACTGCGATCTGCACGGGGTTATGTCTGGCAACACCGCAAACTGGTTGCTCTCGATTCGAGTCAGCTGATCGCGCACACACACACACACATTTATATATACGTCTATATTTTGTGAGTGTCCCATGAAATATAAAGGCAATATATGACATAACCTAAGAAAATATGATACCAAACTTTAAAATATAAATATACATATATTTATTGCAAACAAATTTACAGCTTTTATCACATAATATATTAATTCTAAATGATAAATCTATAGGGATTCTAGGTTCTGTTTATTTTGCCAACCCGCGAGTTGGTCAGTGATAGCTCGTAAAATTTTAACATTTCTTGTCACGCGGGGTTTGCCTTGCACAGATTCTCCGAGCAACAATCGAACACCTTCTTTACCATGTTGCGCGTAGGTTTTTTTCATAATTTCTGCATCAATACCGGCTTTGGCGATTTTCTTTTTCATACCCGATGAAACAGCGTCAAAGAATTTCAACGACGCTTGATTGATAAGGCATTTTGCTGACAACATCTCTGATTTTACTATGTCGTTAACACTTCTCGCATGCGTTTTTATTGTATTAGCTTCAATGCCGATTTTATTTATGGAGGCGTTGATGATTTTTTCCAAGCGCTGCTTTTTTCTCACGTTGACAAATTGCCCCTTGTTTTTCCCAGCCTCCTTCCGAATCTTATGACTTCTGTTACTCATGGTTACACTCATATCAGTTACACTTTCAATAGTGACACTAAATCACTTCTGTTAATTTACACTTTTCACTCATGCTATTGTTTACATTTGTAGCTATCGCAGGGCCGCCTAGCCACGGTGGTTCGTGGGGCGCTCGTGCGGCGTTGCCACAACGTCCTTTCAGCCAATTTACGAAAAAATGTTGAAATTTCAAAATAGCCGCAATTTCTAAGAAATTTTCCATTCAAGGCTGTCGCTACTTACAATGATTGATTATAACTTATTTTTTTGACGAATCAGTCGAATTTACGATCGATCGAGTAGGGCCCTACTTATGCGGCCACAAAATACGGCCCTTCGCGATAGGAATACCTTAAGTAGAGGCTCGGATAACGAGATAAACAAAATTAACTCCCTTTGGTTATTACCATTTTCAAAAATTCGTACAATCGCAAATTTCGCGTTTATCTTTGTTCTCCCCGACAAACTGAATATTGAAAAAATAGTCGGAGCTCCACTTTTTAGACTGTTGCAATTTTTGCGTCTCCACTGGATCAAAGTATTTTTTTTGAGTCGTCCCAACCCGATGTCCGGTCACATTTATTGCTATAAATTTGTAACGGAGTGGAATTTTCTTAAAAGTTTTTTTTCGAAAAATTCTCAAAAGTACAAAGAATAAAAATCTGTAAAAAAAAGAATTGATTGTTTGAAAATTTCCGGGGTTTAAAAGCAGTTAGTCAGGGTTAGTCGTCCCAATCCGATGTCCGGTCACACATTTATTGCTATAACTTTGTAACGGAGTGGAATTTTCTTAAAAGTTTTTTTTCGACGGATTCTTAAAAGTACAAAGAGTAAAAATCTGTAAAAAAAAATTCGATGCTTTGAAAAAATCAGAGGTATGTGAGCCCTTAACCCCTGAAACTCTGAAGGACTTTTGGAAGTGTTTCGAACGACGCACTGGTCGATTGGTTTACGATCGGAGAAAACGTGACTTCGATCGTAAGCTTTTGATTAAATTTTTTTCCAATCAGCTGATAATTCATTTGGATATATATATGGACCATATAATGAACGATATTATCTTGTAGATTTCTCGTTTGACTCTCGATTCAATCAGCTCCCAGATCCACAATACACCATACAATATTCACATGCACAGTTTAAAAGGATGATGGTATACAGGGTAGTGCGAGGGGGGACCGAGAGATCCTAGTCACCCTTCGCTTTTTCAACTACCCCGAAATATACAAGCCACCCGCAACCCTCCTTCCAAAAAAAATAAAAGCATTTGAACGAATGAGGCTGTTCCGTGTATGAGATTAGTTTTCATTGAAGGTGATGGGATTCTCTCGTCCTCGATTGGGGTGTGTTTTGCTTTTATATACATGGACATCTATATATATAATGGGATCACGGTTTTAGTATTGTCGCGTGTACACACGAGCCAAAGAATGAACTATGAAAGATCGACTGATGGTTCATACTATTATATATATATATATATATATATATATATATATATTTGATGATGCATATAATATACTCAACTGATTGTTCCCTTGGGGTCTCGACGCAACCCCTGATGCGTGCACGAGACCAACACCAATATCAACTCTATTACAGGCATATATATATATATAAATTGCATTTATTACATACAAATGAGTGCTCGGACGCGTGTGCCTCAAAACAATTAATAATTGCTGGTCACTGAAAATGACTTTGAAAGAGAATGAAAAAAAAGGAGAAAAAAAAACGTAAAAATCAACGGAAATCGTGGTTGATTGATCGATCGATCTTCGGGAGTCTGAAAGTTAATTGAGACCACGGATTAAAATGGATTCACGTTTGAATACCGCGCGTTTATGAAAAGACTCAGGAATCACATTAATGGATTTTTAATTTCGAGACGTTGATTCGTTTCGATGAGAGACTAAAATGGAAAAATTCATGTAAATGTATTCTTTTTTTTTTTAGGAGACCGAGGAGGGATGTCGAGAACCGTAGACGAGCAATAATGAAAACTATTCGATCCTTCATAAAGATCTGGTTTTTTTTGTTTTTTTTTTTTTCGTCGTTGTTCCTTTCTTTCAAGCTTCGTGACATTACTCAATAGAAAACGGTCTCTCTTTCTGTGGTGTGTCTCTCGTTTCGTGGGTACAAGCCACACAACCATTGGAGCGTTGTCGAGCGTCGGTGGATGATGCGGTACCAACCGTTATTTCCATCTCAATTAATATTTTAATCAAGCCTCTTGTATACCGCGTTGTTCCATTTACGCTCGGATGAACATTAGAGCCATGATGCCGCGCGCATCAGATTCAAACCAACAGGGCTCGCGTTCGTTTTGCAAACCAATACACAATGCCTGTGTACAGGTATTATTATTTTATATAGATATATATAAATATTTCATTGGGCTTTCTACAGATGTATTTTTTTTTCTTCTTCTTTCTACATCGCTGTTGGAAAATCGAACAGTGGAATTTATTGATTTGACTACGTACATTGGAGAAAGGGGATTAGCATGTCCAACTAAATCTACGATTGAGCGGTGGCGAACAATATAAATATTTTGATGCCTCAAGTGAGGTTTTAGGGAATTGACCACAGGACATGCGACAAAGAAAGTACCCGAGGTGCCCCCCTACGATTTTGTTGAACTCGTGTATCTTATAGAGCATTAAAAACTAAGCGACACGTATTTTTTTTTATCGGCGGATAAATGGCTTGTAGGGGTGAAACCACCCCCTAAGATTGAACAGGTCAAGGGGCGATTTTGCAGTTTCACATACAAGCAGTGCATCGATTTTGATGAAACAAAAATTAAAATGTTTCTTATGCGAAGGAATGAAGAACCCACCAAATAATGAAAGAAAAAAATATTTTAAGGGATCGGAAAACCCTTGAGCATCTACTTCTTGCAACTTCTTTTCACATTGATATTTTGAGATTTCGACTCAAACTCGATGTTATTCGTAATCAGCGGAAAATTTCCGATCGAATAGGGTATCGAAACATTGAAAAGAGAGAAAAAAATTTTTTTGTAATTTTTTGCCCACCTTTTCGAAAACCTAAAAATCTCGAAATTTCAAATGGTCATAACTTGGCTCCCGTTTCATCGATTTTGGGTTTTGACGAGCGTTTTTAAAACGTCTCGAGTAGACTCAGAGGATGCATTTTGGATCATCCCGATATCTCAATTATTGTAGCCGTGAGAGCGGGTTGAAAATCGGCGAAAAAATGAGAAGGGGTATGTATGGAGAAATTCGCAAAAATCGATGATCCGACATTAAAAATCTGTGAAAAATCGAAAAATAATGATACCACAATGATTCAAGCGCCATTTTGAAGGGGTTTCGATCACGAAAAGAATGAGCACAGAGTGGGGTTCAAACTCCATCGGGAAGCAACGTTACAGCGATTTTAGTGAAGCCACTTCTGTCTGGCCGAAATGCAAAAAAATGTTGAATTTTTTAATTTTCTTTTAGGACGCTATATCGATGTATTTTGACTCGCTGATTACCAATTCAGTAGCCATTTCTTTGAAAAACTCGAAATTTCATTAAAAATCGTCCAAAAAGTGAGTTTTTTCGTTTTTCGCCTTTTTCTCATTGAAATATTGAGATTTCGACGAAAAGCGGCGTTATTCATGATCAGCGAGATTTCGCCTTTTTCACATTGATATTTTGAGATTTCGACTAAAACTCGATGTTATCCGGAATCAGCGGGAAATTTCCGATCGAATAGGGTATTTCACGGGGGTTTTGACGGGGGTTTTCAAAACGTCTCGAGTAGACTAACAAGGAAAGTACGCGAGGTGTCCTTCTTCGATTTTGTTGAAACTCATGGATATTATAGAGCATTGAAACTTAAGCGACACGTATTTTTTTTATCTGCGGAAAAACGGTTTCAAGGGGTAAAACCACCCCCTAAAGTTACACAGGTCAAGGCCCGATTTTGCAGTTTCACATACAAGCAGTGCATCGATTTTGATGAAACAAAAATTAAAATGTTTCTTATGCGAAGGAATGAAGAACCCACCAGATAATGAATGAAAAAAATATTTTAAGGCCCTGAAACACCCTTGAACATGTACTTCTTGCACCCTACATTGAAAACTTGCGAATCGATTGGAATGAAAATTATGTTGTTTTATAGCGAAAATAAAATTAAAGTTCACTTATTTTTGTATTTGAGCAAGAAAACAGTTTTGAGGGGGCAAGCTACCCCAATTTGAGTTTTTACATTCCAGTTGTCTCCTTGTCATTCCAAATGTGTTTGCCGATACGAACTCTTATTATTTACTATTTTCGGAATGGGCAATGGAATTTTCTCAATTATTCATTATTTTCGGAATGGGCAATGGAATTTCGTCAATTATTTATTTTCTTGTTAATGGGTAACGGAATGTTGGCAATTATTTAATTTTTTGGTAATGGGTATTGGAATTTTATCCATTACCCATTTTTTTGCTAATGGGCAATGGAGGTTGTTAACTGTCCATTATTATTGTAAAGGGTAATAGATTTTTGTCAATTATCCATATATTTGATAATGAGTAATGAAAATTGAAATAAACACACCACCACATTCGCGATATAGACAAAAATCACTAAAATCGTTTTTTGTTTACAATAAAATAGTCTGAATCTAAAAGAGCGAGCCTCGCAGACTTTGTAATCCCTTCCGCATTTTCAAATAACTCTCGACGTCTTTTCGTGCGATTACGAACAGCAATGATCCACTATACAGGGTGTCCCAATAACTATTAGCATCGTCGATATCTTCGAAACTATAATGTTCACAGAAATATTTGCTGAATCAAAATTGCACAGTACGAAGGGGGCCATCCAATGATACCAAAGTACCCACCCTCACCCCGTGGGCTGGGGGTGGGGCAACTTTGAAATCTTAAATGGGAACCCCCATTTTTTATTGTAGATTCGGATTCCCCATAAAAAAAATTCGTAACTTTTGTTGAAAATTTTTTTTTCGATTCGTGATAGATGGCGCTGTAATCGCAATAAATCCCCGAAAGTACAGAAAGGCGATAATACTTACAGTTTCGGTAGTAAATAAAATTACTACGTTTATAGTAAGTGTTCGAAATGACGACGATCAGTATCAATGCAATATTGGATTCTTTTTTCGATTGATTGACTTGCAAGTTTTACAGCGTCAGAACTTATTGATGCACAGGCTGTAACAATTCTTTGTTGCATGTCGTCAAGTGTAGATGGTACTTCTTTGTACCCTCTATCTTTCAATGTTCCCCATAGAAAGAAGTCTAAAGGTGTTAGGTCTGGGGAACGACCCACGTAGAAATTGCCAGTATAATTCTACTGGTCAAGCTTTGGGCCAATATTGGCGGCCAAACTTTGGCCGCCAGTATTGCTCCCGTACTGGCTGACTATCTAGCCATACTATGGGCCATACTGCGGGCCATACTACGGGCCAGTATAAAATACAGTCTTATGCGAGTACTGGTTGAATTCTACTGGCCAAGCTTTGGGCCAGTATTGGCGGCCAAACTTTGGCAGCCAGTATTGTTTCAGTACTGGCTGACAATCTGGCCAAGCTTTGGGTCAGTATAAAATATCGTCTTGTGCCAGTACTGGTTGTCAATCTTGCCGCACTACGGGCCGGTATAATAACCAGATCTGGGCCAAAATAGGCTATAAAATACGGCCAAGCTCTGGCTCCGATACAGGCTTAGTACCGGGCTATAGAAAATGCCAATACTGAGAGTATTTCACTTTAACAGTTGCGTTCTGTAATGTAATTGTAGATTAGGTTATTCTGATCAAAAGTCCATTATTTTGCAAACAACCAAATTGTTGAATTATAATTTGCCCCGAACTGGAAACTGCACGATTAATACAATATTTTTTAGTGTAATTTTGCCTCATATAGCCTATATTTTATTAACACCGTTCTGTAAACATTTAAGTACGTATTTTAGACCTGTATATGTACATAGTCTCTTATTAATAAAAACTACCCCGAGTATTTAGTATATATCAAGTGCATTTAATTATCAAACATTTATGCATAAACAACCCAGACAACACAGACATCCAAAGGACGTCCTAAAAACATCCGAAGAACGTCCTTATGTCCAAAGTACATCCTTTGGACGTACGTGTGCTGCTTGGGAAACATCTGGTAACGTGGTAAGAAGAAATATAAATTACTCCCAGAGAGAAATAGAATTTAAATAGATATTGGATCGGCGTCCACTAGACGCCAAAAGTGTCTAAAAGACGTCGATTCGATATCTATTTAATTTGCCATTTCTCGCTGAGATGTAATTAGCACCGTCGGCAAAATCGTCTGCCAAGATCCGACCCAATGAAATAACCAGTATTGGTACGACCGTTGGTGCCAGTAGTAAGCCAGAAGTTTGCCAGATATGGGCCAAAGTTCGGGCCAATTAAATAACCGGTACTGGCCCGACCGTTGGTGCCAGTATAACGGCCGGCTATTACACTCCTGTATCGAATCTGTACTGGCCCAATACTGGCAACCAGTACCGGCACTACGGCAATCAGTATTGGCCCAAAGCTCGGCCGTGACAATTTTTCCACGTGGGGAGCTGGCCACGATATTGGATCGCCGCGTCCAATCCAACGATTTCGAACACTTACTATAAACGTAGTAATTTTATTTACTACCGAAACTGTAAGTATTATTGCCTCTCTGTACTTTCGGCGATTTCTTTCCGATTACAGCGCCATCTATCACGAATCGAAAAAAAAATTTTAAACAAAAGTTACGTATTTTTTTAATGGGGAATCCGAATTTACAATTAAAAAATGGGGGTTCCCATTTAAGATTTCAAAGTTGCCCCACCCCCAGCCCAGGGGGTGGGGGTGGGGGTGAGTACTCTGGTATCATTGGATGGCCTCCTTCGTACTGTGCAATTTTGATTCAGCAAATATTTCTGTGAACCTTATAGTTTCGAAGATATCTAAGGTGCTAATAGTTATTGAGACACCCTGTATATACATCATCCCCACGTGTACTTATACACCTGTTAATCCGTACGTAACGAGAAAAGCCCCGACTCTTGTTAACAATCGACGATTAGCAATATCACGAGAGAGCGTGCGTTGTCTGTGCAGTGTATGTGAAACAACCGCAAAATGAGCGTGAGAGAGAGAGAAAAACGAAAGTAGTGATACCGGGATGTTGCTGTTAGGGGGTTGAAGGGTGTGCTTCGTGGCCGATAACAATGGATGCATTGTAGAGGTTCTCTAGCGTTGTCCGGTCGAATAGACGAAACTCGTGGAATTCATAGCGAGAAAGTAACAAGAGAAAGGGAGAAGGAGAAAAGTACCGGAGGCTGTATATGTATCTCGTGTTCGAATGATTCGCGAAGAGGAGAATATAGAAGACGGGCAACGCTTAGCTTGACTGAGACGCGACGGAAATTCCGTGGAAATGGGGAAAAGGTGGAAAATTCGAAAGCAAAAAGGAGGTAAAAGGTTGGTTACGAGAGTAAGGGATGGGAGGGGGTTGAGAAAAGGGAAGGAAAGGGAACAGCATTCATTCGCGTTCCGTGGTGCTTTAATGGCTGTGTGGCTTAGGAAACCCTTGCGAAATGGTCGAGCATCACCACAGCAAGAGAGAAAGAGAGAGACAACACCTGTATATACATCACACAGGCATACTATAAGGATTTTCCACCAACTGAAAATTTTCACCCTCTCACCCCCTCGACCACTTCCCCCTTTTTTACCGCTCAAAAGCCTGAGGAAATGGCAGATGAGTGAAAATGATATGCCGGACAATGGGCATTGTTTACAACACGGGTATGATTCGCTAGAGGGGGCCGCCCGAGAGGGAACCAAAAGTCCATGAAGCTTTCGCGCTGAGCGTCCTCTGTGATGGCGAAAGTTTCACGGAGCGAAGCTTCGGGGGAGAAACAAACAAAAAATTGCGGGTTGGGGTGAGCAGACGTACAATACAGTTCTGAGCAATCTCTTATTAACTTCTTTTTTCTTTTTCCCTTGTTTCGTCCTCTAAATCCGTCAATTATATCGAATATATACAATTTTTCGATATGGCGTCGCAGAGTCGAAGGGGTCTTTTAGCCAAGGTCTGCTTACAAAATTCGTCGTATTCTCGTGCCTTCTCAATTTTTCGTTCGCCATTTCTCGCGATTGTATTATACACCAATTTGATCATGTTTACCGGTAGATGGGATTGCGAAGCTTTTTTTCTTTGTATCTGTCGAGTCTTGGAATTATATTTCGAATTGGAATAATATCGAGCATATAAGTACGTGGCGTCTACGTACGATTAGGGAAACTGGTGTACAAACATTGTTTTTTTATGCGGTTGAAGTTACGAACGTTCTGGCAAAAAAAATTGAATGTGGTTAATTGGAGAAAACTGGCTCCTTAAATGAACGGGAGCATAATTTAGTCTGATAATAGGTTTAAGGGGTGATAAAATGAAGGTCCGGTTTAATTTTGTTGAAAAAAAAAATTGTTCCTCAGATTCCAAGTTCGTGCCTTATTTTTTTGATTTTTCGATGACACTGATAGGACTCTCTGTTATGTTAAAAAAAATATAGACCAAAATATTTCGAAAAGGAACCTTGATGAACGCCCGACCAGAATATAATCGTTTTGACCGGTGTTGATGAAGGTTCCCTTCCTAAATATTTTGGTTCATATTTTCTTACATACTAATGAGTCCTACCAGTCTTCTCGAATAATCATATAACCGACCACGAGCTTGGAATGCGAGAAATCATTTTTTTTTCAACACAACCGAACCGGAGCTTCATTTTATCGTGTCTTAAGGCTGTAGTCTGGTCTAAAGCGAGATTTTTGACGTCATTTCTAATGTGCAATAACGTTTAAACCGTTGAAGTTGTCTTGATGAAAATTTACACGTGCATTTATTGATCCTTAGAGAATACTTGTACAGTAAAAAAAAAATTATTTTAAATATTTTCATGTAGTTTTTTGCCTTGTTGCAACATGGTGCGCCGAAATCGGCGCCCACTCTGGACGATGTTGTATGCATCTGAAAAAAAAAAAAAATATATATTCTCAATCTGTATGAGTATTCTGAGCTCTGGTAGCAGAATTGGTACTTAAAAAAAAAATTTGACGAAATAGCGACCTGTTGAACTTTCATTAATGATATTTCATACATTGAAATATCATTAATGAAAGTTCAACAGGCCGCCATTTTGGTAAAAACATTTTTTTAAGTACCAATTCTGCTACCAGTGCTCAGAATACTCCCCACGTAGAAAAATTGTAACGGCCGAGCTTTGGGCCAATGCTGGTTGCCCCAGTGCCGGTACTGGCTGCCAGTATTGGGCCAGTACAGATTCGGTACAGGAGTGTAATAGCCGGCCGTTATACTGGCACCAACGGTCGGGCCAGTACCGGTTATTCAATTGGCCCGAACTTTGGCCCGGAATTTATCTTCGACTTTGGACCAGACTTTGGCCCAGACTTTGGCCCAGATCTGGCAAACTTCTGGCTTACTACTGCCACCAACGTTCGTACGAATACTGATTATTTCATTGGGCCGGATCTTGGCAGACGATTTTGCCGACGGTGCAAATTACATCTCGGCGAGAAATGGCAAATTAAATAGATATCGAATCGACGTCTCTTAGACACTTTTAGCGTCTAGTGGACGCCGATCCAATGTCGATTCAAATTCTATTTCTTTCTGGGAGTAATTTATATTTCTTTTTACCACGTTACCAGATGTTCCCCAAGCAGCACACGTACGTCCAAAGGATGTACTTTGGACGTAAGGACGTTCTTCGGATGTTTTTAGGACGTCCTTTGGATGTCTGTGTTGTCTGGGTTGTTTATGCATAAATGTTTGATAATTAAATGCACTTGATATATACTAAATACTCGGAGTAGTTTTTATTAATAAGAGACTAAGTACATATACAGGTCTAAAATACGTACTTATATGTTTATAGAATAGTGTTTATAAAATATAGGCTTTATGAAGCAAATATTACACTAAAAAATATTGTATTAATCGTGCAATTTCAAGTTCGGGGCAAATTATAATTCAACAATTTGGTTGTTTGCAAAATAATGGGCTTTTGATCAGAATAACCTAATCTATAATTACATTACAGAACGCAACTGTTAAAGTGAAATACTTTCAGTATTGACATTTTCTATAGCCCAGTACTAAGCCTGTATCGAAGCCAGAGCTTGGCCGTATTTTATAGCCTATTTTGGCCCAGATCTGGCTATTATACCGGCCCGTAGTGTGGCCAGATTGACAACAAGTACTGGCACAAGACGATATTTTATACTGACCCAAAGGTTGGCCAGATTGTCAGCCAGTACTGAAACAATACTGGCTGCCAATACTGGCACAGAGCTTGGCCAGTAGAATTCAACTGGTAATGGCATAAGACTGTATTTTATACTGGCCCGCAGTATGGCCCATAGTATGGCCAGATAGTCAGCCAGTACGGGGCCATTACTGGCAATATTGGCCCAAAGCTTGGCCAGTAAAATTATACTGGCAATTTCTACGTGGGTCATACAGATTGAGAATATATATATATTTTTTTTTTTTTCAGATGCATACAACATCGTCCAGAGTGGGCGCCGATTTCGGCGCACCATGTTGCAACAAGGCAAAAAACTACATGAAAATATTTAAAATCATTTTTTTTTAATGTACAAGTATTCTCTAAGGATCAATAAATGCACGTGTAAATTTTCATCAAGACAACTTCAACGGTTTAAACGTTATTGCACATTAGAAATGACGTCAAAAATCTCGCTCTAGACCAGACGACTGCCTATTAACAGGCTAAATCATGTGATTTTTGTACGCATACTATATACTGCCGTACAATTGAGGAGTAAGTTTTCTCCAGTTAAACACATTTATTTATTTTTTGCCAGAACGTTCGTAACTTCAACGACATGTTTTTTTAAACTCATACTTCGACATTGAAAATTTGTAAAAAAATCAAAAATACTTCGTGACTCAATGAATTAAGCGCCATTTTGAAAATTCAATGATCGCGAAGAGAATGCACACAAAATGGCGTCCCATTTCTGTTCGAAAGCAAAATTACACCAATTTTAATGGACTGACTGGGTTTTTCACCGAAATCTCAAAATAAGTGAATTTTTCAAATTTTCTATTCGCACTCTGCAGCGACGTATTTTCTCCCGTAACAACAATAAAATTATGTTAAAAAGAAGTCTATTTCGAGAATTAAAAAATTCTGATTCCCAGTCGCCCCGGGAGTGAATTGACATCGTGAAAATTTTGCGCCACATTTGTTTGTGTATGGTATATACAGAGACTAAAAAATATTTAGATAACTTTATGGAATTGCAAAAAAAAAAAAAAACAATCCATCGTGCTAAAGTGTTAAATTGGATTTTTTATATTAATTGAAATTTTCCACCGTCCGACACGTTCGTGTCTGTCGAGTCGGGAGTAAGAAGAAAAAAAAAACAAAGAATTTTTTTACAATTTCCCACGAACACTCTGTGGAATAATGATTCGTGTCCTTGCGAATTGGAGATATGACGAAGCTCAACGACTGACACATACCCACATTATTATACACGTAATAATGATGAGATAGGTATATATGGGAAATTCCAGGCCGAGTCGGCCTGGCTGTGACATTCGCCATTATTCATTTATTTTTCCAAATATAATTGAAATGATTTCGAAAAATGCTGTTTATTAATCGAGAATTTTATTATGAAATTTTGATGAAAATCTACAGCGTTAGGAATTTAATAATTTACATTATTACGACCACGTGAATTTTCGAAAAAATCTAAAAACTCGGATAGATAATTTTTTTAACGCCAGTCTTACTATTATAATAACGCTGCAGAGTTTGTTTGTTTGAACGCGCTAATCTCAGGAAATACTAATCCGATTTGAAAAATACTTTTTGCATTAAATGGCCCGTTTATTCAGAAAGGCCCGTTTATTTAGGCCATCTAACTTCATGTTAGGACCCTAATCTTACTATCTTAATAGTATACTACTATATCTATCCTACACTATAATAAAGCTGGAGAGTTTGTTTGATTGAACGCGCTTATCTCAGGAAATACTAATCCAATTTGAAAAATTCTTTTTGCACTATATAGCCCGTTTATTCAGGAAGGCTTTAGGCCATATAACTTCATAATATGACCCTAATCTTACTTTCTTACTACTATACTACTATATCCGTACTATACTATAATAAAGCTGGAGAGTTTGTTTGTTTGAACGCGCTAATCTCAGGAAATACTAATCCAATTTGAAAAATTCTTTTTGCACTATATAGCCCGTTTATTCAGGAAGGCTCTAGGTTATATAGCTTCATGCTATGACCCTAATCTTACTATCTTACTACTATAACAATCCTATACTATAATAAAGCTGAAGAGTTAGTTTGTTTGAATGCGCTAATCTCACGAAATACTAATCAATTTTGAAACATTCTTTTTGCATTACATAGCCCGTTTATTCAGGAAGGCTCTAGGGCATATAACTTCATACTGTTGACCCTAATATTACTATCTTACTACTATATCAATCCTATACTATAATCAAGCTGAAGAGTTTGCTTGTTTGAACGCGCTAATCTCAGGAAATACTAATCCGATTTGAAAAAAACTTTTTGTATTAGATGGCCCGTTTATTCAGGAAGGCTTTAAGGCCATCTAACTTCATGTTAGGACCCTAATCTTACTATCTTACTACTATACTACTATATCTATCCTATACTACAATAAAACTATATCTATCCTATACTACAATAAAACTAGAGAGTTTGTTTGTTTGAACACGCTAATCTCAGGAACTACTAATCCGATTTGAAAAATTCTTTTTGCATTACATAGCCTGTTTATTCAGAAAGGCTCTAGGCCATATAACTTCATACTATAACCCTAATCTTACTATCTTACTAGCAACAACGCGCTCGCGCTTGAATGTTTCATATTTCGAACTTGTCCTTTAGATTAAGAATCAACTGCAAATTCTTATAGATACTTTTTCCCGAATGGCACAACGGATTTTGTCACCATACTGCAGTCGCTAAGATTATTTCGTCTCGATCGGTTGTCATTTCGTTAAATAGTACATATTTTATTATAAGGTTTTTAAATTATGAGAATTGCATTGGGCGAGAGTCAATAATCTATTGAATCTTTGATCTTATTGAATCTTTGTATACTATAGATGTTGTTTCATGGTGAACGAAATCGTGTTTGAATTACGCACGCATTACGACAACCAATCAGATTGACGATAAACGGGCTTCATAATGCGATATATTTATCTCGCATTTCTTTATTATATAAGGTTTTTTAATTTTGAGAATTGCATTTGGCGAGAGTCAATGATCTATTGAATCTTTAATCTTATTAAATCTTTGTATACCATCGATGTTGTTTCATAGTGAACTGAATCGTGTTTGAATTACGCGCGCTTTACGACAACCAATTAGATTCACGATAAACTGGCTTCAAAATTCGATATATTTATCTCGCATTTCGAGAGTTTCGAGAATCGAGTGCCATGTCTTTTTTAAGAAAGGACTACTATATCAATCCTAAACTATAATAAAACTGAAGAGTTTGTTTGTTTGACCGCGCTAATCTCAGGGAATACTAATCCAATTTGAAAAATTCTTTTTGCACTATATAGCCTGTTTATTCAGGAATGCTCTAGGCCATATAACTTCATACTATAACCCTAATCTCACTATCTTACTACTATATCAATCCCATTTTATAATGAAGCTGAAGAGTTTGTTTGAACGCGCTAATCTCAGGAAATACTGATCCAATTTGAAAAATTCTTTTTGCACTACATAGCCCGTTTATTCAGGAAGGCTCTAGGCCATATAACTTTATATGCTATGACCCTAAGGAGCGGTGGCGGGGCGTTGAATCGGCGGACAGAAATTTAACGCGGGTGAAACCGCGGGGCACAGCTAGTCTGTAATATACTTGAAGGAAAAAATGAACTAAAAAAAATTGACGTTCATCGGGTGGTTCATTTGTCGTGGAATGGCCCGCATGTAATATTCCAAAACCCAAGTGAAACACACGAGCAATGAGTATATATCGGAGCCAACGTATCGCGGAGAGATAGGCACGGTTAATCATCACGTATCACGGCATATACGGGCGAACAAGACATATTAGGCGATACATGTGTATAATATATCTATATAATGGATACGAACGTGATGTTGGGAAGGGGATATATAATAAGCCCGAGGCATGCTATAGTGTCAGGTATATATACGTCGTTCAGATCAGAACGACACCACCAGTCGAGGATAAGCGAGAGAGAACTTGACATGGTACTGTAATACAGGTATATGGGGCGTTCCATGAAAAATCGATCTTTTAACCCTTTTGAACATCCGCCCTCTTTTTTCTTTTTAAATTTTTTTCCAATAGTTAGACAAGGGCATTCGGTCGCTTTTTTCACAAATTGATTAATTTTTTTTTCAAAACATTTTTCGATGTAGAAAATTTGATAAAAATTCTCAAAAATGTCGACAAAGATTTTTCTAACACAACACAGATTGAGATATCGCGTTTTGTTTTTCGCCCAAGAAAAAACGGAAAAATTTAACATTCTTTGTGACGCAACATTTTTTGGAAGTTTTTGGGAATTTCTTAAAAAGATCGATTTGAAAAATGAAAATCCGATACCTGGAAGCTTGGGGCTCTAATTTAAAGAGGATAAAATTATTATTAAAATTATCTAAACTCCTTCGACAGTTAGGAACGTTGTAGAATTTTGTCAGATTTTTCAAAATCGACAAAATTATTTTTGTATATTGACAAATGCTTAAAGTAATAATTGAAGAAGATTTGAAAAAAAAAACAAAACTTTGAAAAACTCAATCCTGGACGTTGGTGTAATGATATAAAAAATTATGAAACAAATTCGAAAATTTGACGTTTACACGTAGTTTGAGTTGGCATGGAACGCCCTGTATATTTATAAATATATGTAGAGCCCTAATTTAAAGAGATTAAAAAAATTATCTAAACTCCTTCAATAGTTAGGAACGTTGTAGAATTTTGTCAGATTTTTGAAAATCGACAAACATTTTTTGGAAATTAAGAAAATGCTAAAAGTAATAATTGAAAGATTGAAAAAAGAATAAAAAAAAACTCAATTTTTCACGTTGGTATAATGATATTTAAATCTGATGTTATATAATATGATATATGAACGTGTAAACCTCAAATTTTCAGGTTTGGTTCATAATTTGTTTTATATATCCAATGATATATTATATAAAAAATTATGAAACAAATCTGACAATTTGACGCTCACACGTAGTTTAAGTTGGCGTGGAACGCCCTATATATTCATATCTTCAATATAATTTAGGCATTTTTTTAATTTACAAAATAATTTTGTCTGTGTTGAAATGTATGTGGTGCCCTAATTTAAATAGCTTAAAAAAATTATCTAAACTCCTTCCATAGTTAGGAACGTTGTAGAATTTTGTCAGATTTTTGAAAATCGACAAAAAATTTTTGTAAATTAAAAAAATGCTTGAAGTAATAATTGAAGGATTGAAAAAAGAATTAAAAAAAACTCAATTTTTCACGTTGGTATAATGATATTTAAATCTGATGTTATATAATATGATATATTAGGGCGATTTTTTTTTTCGACTATTTTTTTTTTCAGTCCCCTCCCGAAATTTTGTTGAATATGTCGAAAAAGAAATTCCCTGAAAGTTACAGCCCTCAATATTAATTCTAAGTACTTTCCCAAAGCGTGAGAAGATTTTCCATCTAAAATACACGTAGATCGAATTTTTTTTTTTTTTTTGTTTTTTTTTAATTTTTATAACTCAGCCGCATTTTATGCTGTCATATTGTTCTTGGTTTCGATTTACTCAGAATAAAACAATCTAAAAAAGTGCCTTTTGCGGTGAAAGTGTAAATTGTACTGGTGAGTTGGCACGGGTCACTGAAGTCGATTTTTACCCAAAATTCTCGTTTTTTTGCTGTTATCTCCGAAACAATTAACTTTACGAAAAAAATGTAAACGAAAAATTTGTTGAAAATTCAATTTCCTACAAAAAAGGTCCTATGGATCCAATTGCTTAGATTAATATTTCTTGAGATATTGAACTTTAACTTATGAGTAGCATAAAGTTTACAAAATATGAAATATTAAGTAATAAAAAAAATAAAAAATAAAAAAAGTTCATTATCTCAAGAAATATTAATCTAAGCAATTGGGTCGACAGGACCTTTTTTATAGGAAATTACATTTCCAATAAATTTTTCGTTTACATTTTTTTCGTAAAGTCAATTGTTTCGGAGATAACAGCAAAAAACGAGAATTTTGGGTAAAAATCAACTTCAGTGACCCGTACCAACTCACCAGTACAATTTACACTTTCGCCGCAAAAGGCACTTTTTTAGATTATTTTATTCTGAGTAAATCGAAACCAAGAACAATATGATAGCATAAAATGGGGCTGAGTTATAGAAATTTGAAGAAAAAAAAAATTCGATTTACGTGTATTTTTTATAGAAAAACTTCTCATGCTTTGGGAAAGTACTTAGAATTAATATTGAGGGCTGTAACTTTCAGGCAATTTCTTTTTCGCCATATCCAACAAAATATAAACATGTAAACCTAAAATTTTCAGATTTGTTTCATAATTTTTTATATAATATATCATTAGATCTGAAAATTTTAGGTTTACACGTTTATATATCATTATTAATGATATATGAACGTGTGAACCTCAAATTTATAGACCTCAAAAAATATATCATTAGATATATAAAAAAATTATGAAACAAATCTGAAAATTTGAGGCTTACACGTAGTTTAAGTTGGCATGGAATGCCCTATATATTTATAAATATATGTGGGAAGGGTATATTACGTGTATTGTAGGTACGAAAATATACCTACCTCAACCTACAATTCAGTATAACACACAAACTTATCAATATCCTATATATACTCGTCTCGATATATATATATATATATATATATATATATATATATATATATATATTTAGAGAGGGATGTTATAGCGAATAATACAGCATAATACGTGAACGAGATATATATAGATAACCAGGCAGAAATTTCTCGGCTCTCACGAAACGCCCATTGGCATCAAACCAACCAGAATTTCTACCTCCCACCTAAAACCTAACCAAACCACCCTCATTTCCCTTATTGCGTGATTGTATCCTTCCTCCTTTTCAGTTCCATCGACACAGAGATATCTACTCTTCGTATTTCCGTCATACACGGTGTCTATTCAGATATTAAAAAGATTTGTACGAATTGAATGAGAATTCCATTTAAATTGAATTTAAATTCAGCAAAGATTCGTGTCAATTGTTTTTTTAAGTCACAAGTCGATTTAAGATAGTAGTCTGGTAACTTAAGCCGATTTTCATGTCTTTTTTGGAGGGCGTTTTTTTGTAGGAAAATAAAAATGAATCGTTTTGGATATTTAGGATGTTTTTATTTACATATTAAAGATGCAAAAAAAATTTGTTTGAAAAAATTTAATAATTTATTATTATTATTATTATTGATCGAAGTTGGCACCTCGAAAAAAAGCGCGTGGGTGGCCCCGGTGATTTTGGCTCTTGATGTTATCTGAAATAAAAAATTCTTGATAATTCTTAATCTATAGACATGTCATTCTGGTCGGAACTACTAAAGTTAAATTTCATGGATAAATAACAAAATGGCGGACTCTGGAAAAAAACGTCCTTTTCCATTTTGTTATTGACAAACGATTATAAGTCAGAAAAGAAACATTATTATTGTATTATCGTCCAGCAGCCTCTTAAGGTCCGATCCTTAAGGCCCCGAAGAAAGAGACTTCCCTCTTAAGGGCTCACATACCCCGGCGCGCGCTGAAAACCGAGTCAATTTGAAAAATTATTATAAAGGTTATATGGTGAAAAAAAAATTAAATTGTTCATGTCACATTTTTTATTATCTTTTCAATTGTAAGAAAAAAATTTTTTTAAATGTTTTCTTCTAATATTAACATTATTTTTTACGGGTATAAGTGGACTACTGATGAAAACCATGGCGCCTCCTTGTCGACATCATAACTTCACCAAAAGTTATCCAAACTGCAAAAATAACAAAGAATCTAGTAGAATAATGTAGTAGTAATAGTCTGACGGAGGGATTTATTTTTTTATTCTTTTTCAAATAGAGAAATTACAGTATTTCAAACTTTAGTATGCAATTTAAAAAAAAAATGAGTTTAATAATTTATAATAAATTGTTCAACCAAAAAATTGAAAAAACCTCTCGTCAGACTATAGAGAAAATAATTAAGATTTAAAAGAAAAATAAAACGTTAAAACATTAAAAATTGTTTGAGTATAAATGGACTACTGATGAAAACCATGGCGCCTCCTTGTCGATATCATAACTTCACCAAAAATTATTCAATCTCCAAAAATAAAAAAGGATCTAGTAAAAAATGTAGTGTTAATAGTCTGACGGAGAGAATTTTTATTTTTTTCAAAACTACCAAAACTACAGCATTTCAAACTTTAGTATGCAATTTAAAAAAAAAAAAAATAGTGTTTAATAATTTATAAAAAATTTTCCAACCGACAAATTAAAAAAACTCTCACGTCAGACTGTAGAGAAAATAATTATGAAGATTTGAAAGAAAAAAAACGTTAAAAAATATTAAAAATCGACTGAGTTATCGTGCTGACACTGTCTAAAAACATAGTTTCGAGAAAAACGCGTTTAAATAATGTTAATATTTTAGAAAAATATTTTTTCAATTTTTTTTCTTATAGTTGAAAAGTTAATAAAAAATGTGACATTAATAATTTATTTTATTTTTTCACCATTCAACCTTTATAATAATTGTTCGAATTTACTCAGTTTTCAGCGCGCGCAGGGGTATGCGAGCCCTTAATAGATATGAAGAATGTTAACAGGGCATAAAGAGAGGGAAAGATAGGCTGACTTCTCATCTCTGCAATTATCAAGATTTCCCTATAGACAAATATTTCATAACATGTTAAAACATGAAAAAATATACCCCCGAAATTTCATCGCAACTAAAAGCTTTAATGCTTATCGTTAATAAATAAATAAAAACGAAATCAGAACAAAATTCCTAAAAAAAAAATAGAATGCTGGCCTTGTAAGGACCAAAGTTTCCGAGCACTTAATATCAACTATCCTCTTTCATTGCGTTGACTCGGTCTTTATCTGTACAAACGAAAAAACATATTCACCGAAACAATTGCCACCTACCCTCGATATACACGGCGCATTGTTGTTATCCGAGAGAGATAATGAAAATGAAAGTTGGTCGATTTCATGGCACGACAAACGAGACCGGAGAATCTTCCTTTGTATACAGAAATATTTGCGTCATAATACGAAAAAAAAAAAAAAAGAAAAAATTACATATATATAGTCATCAAATCGACTTTATGCATCATCCCTCGTATTTCGCGCAAGGCATTTCTCTCGAGAAAAAAAATATATATATATACATACATATATAGAATATACTTGGTCTTAACGAAGCCTTAACGGCTTCGTTGGTACATATACGTTTACTGGTTAAGAGAGGAGGAGAAGAAAAAAAAAGAGAGAGTATACGCGTGGATAGGAGGGCTTTGAAAGCTGCGCTCGCGGGGAAAGGGAGAAACTGCGAAAAACTGCACACACAGAGGAGCCGACAAAGCCACAGAATAATAAGCTAATCGTACCTGCCGTCCACAAATATATCTATGTATATATATATATATAAAGCCCACGGCCAACACTCAGAGAAAGAGAGAGAAAGAGAAAGAGAAAGAGACAGAGAGAGAAAGAGAGAGAAAGAAAAAAAAATATAAGAGAGGGATTACGAGACGAACGACGAAGAACAAACAGAATGTACAACGGAATTTCTCTCCCCTTCACCGCTCTCCCGTTATCCTTTTTTTTTCATTCCCCTCGGGATAGAGTAACGAGAGAGAAACAACAACGAGGGAAAACAATAACAAAAAAAAAATTCGCACACTCACACAGAGACTTAACCACGGGCATAACTCTCATCTCCATCTCTCTAGGTACCAAAACAACGTGCATCGTCTATATCGATGTATTGTGGTGAGACAGAAAAAAAGAAGAAAAAAAATGTCTCTTTGCGGAGAAGAAACTCGGTCGTAGAATCGATTCACACGCTTTTAATATGTATGTATATATTATTCCTATATTATTCGAATATACTTTATCTCTTGAAACACAGGGGGCTTTTGATTCTCTTTGTATAATAGAGAAAAAAATAAATAAAAAATATCAAGTCGGAACTCTCTTTTGTACAATACGAAACATAGTTTTGTACGTGTGTATATACTTTTAGCCAGTCGCGTTTTCAGTCAGTGTTAGCAAATTTGAGATTTCGTAATTTTTATTCGTTGCAATTTTTTTTTTGTACCAGAAGTGGGCTTGAAATTTTTTTTGGCTTATTAGGTTTCGTAGATTGCGAACTTCCGGTATATAAATTTCTAAAGGAATGTGTAGAGGGATTTTTTTATTTGATTTTTTCCAAGAAATATAAAAATAAATATACAATGCTGCGGTAAATGTATCGAGAACAGTCAAAAAAATCGTACATAACGAAACTATGACCCAAAAAGTTTGATTCTCAAATTTAGGATCGAAAAACTTCTAATTTCGATATTTAAATGAATTATCTTTATTCGCCCAACGTTAACGTTTCAATATTTTCGCTTAAAATCTCCACATTATTCTCGTATCATTGAAATATTCTTTCGCAAACACACAGACAACAGATTATAGCTTGTTCTTTGATTCTCTTTGTGCAACAAAACAAAACAAAAATACTACAGCATTTTTCACAATACTAAATATATTTTTGTACGTGTGTAAATTAGGGCGATTTTTTTTCGACTTTTTTTTTCTCAGTCCCCACCTGAAATTTTGTTGGATATGTCGAAAAACAAATTCCCTGAAAGTTACAGCCCTTAATGTTAATTCTAAGTACTTTCCCAAAGCGTGAGAAGATTTTCCATCTAAAATACACGTAAATCGAATTTTGTTTTTTTTTCCAATTCCTTTAACTCAGCCGTATTTTATGCTATCTTATTGTTCTTGGTTTGGCAAATTCGAGTTTTCGTAATTTTTATTGGTTGTAATTTTTTTTTGTACCAGAAGTGGGCTTGAAATTTTTTTTGGCTTATTAGGTTTCGTAGATTGCGAGTTTCCGGTGTCTAAATTTCTAAAGGAACGTATAGAGGGATTTATTTATTTATTTATTTCCAATAAAAATAAAAATAAATAAACAATGCTGCGGTGAATGTATCGAGAACAGTCAAAAACATTGTAAATTTTACTTATTCACCCAACGTTAACGTTTCAATATTTTCGCTTAAAATCTCCACATTATTCTCGTATCATTGAAATATTCTTTCGCAAACACACAGACAACAGAATATAGCTTGTTCTTTGATTCTCTTTGTGCAACAAAACAAAACAAAAATACCACGGCATTTTCCACAATACGAAACGTATAAACATAAAAAAAAAACTCTGTACAAAGAGCTCAAGGAACAACGAAAAAAAAAAAAAAAAAAAAAACTAAATATATATATCTCACTTTTATAATACGAGGGAACTCAATCTTCGTACGGTACATTATTGTCAAAGGTCCTCGTTGATGATAACGGGGCTTAGTGAGCGCGAAGCTCCGTGAGAGGGCTCCGATTTCTGCAGATGAGAGATATCTCATCTCGTAATGTGCTCTGCATTGCTTATGTTGTTGGGAATGCGCGCGGACGCAAGAGAGAGAGAGTGAGTGAGAGCGAGATTCAGATGGAAATTGATATAAAAAAAAAGTGAGAAAGAGCGAGAGACTAAAAGTACGAAGCGGCGGCGGGGGGGGGGGGGGGGCTAGGTATACAGTGTAATCATATATGATGACCGTATTTGTAAGGGTCGGCGAGTGGCGCGCTGTAGCCGTGGGTGGGGGGAGAGTGAGAAACGCCGAGAATGCTTCTGCCGGAGAACGCTGAGGGATAGACGCGAAGTGGGGGCGGGGGCGGGGGCGGGGGTGGGAGAGGACGCGTGTGCTCTGGTATATGAATTCAGCATGAGTTTACCTTTTTTTTTGTATATAAAAAAAAAACATATTTATACCCGCTATATGAAAAAGCCGTCGCGCAGCACAATGTCAGAGGGCCGGGGCGGGGCAGCGCGACCGGAGCCGGCAGAAGAGAGCCCCACGCGCTTGTACGAAACGCGAGCAACGGGGAAACAGGGTTTGGGACGACGAAAGAGGTCGGGGATACCGCGCTAGGTTTCATCTCTCTGTTTACATACGCATATACAGTGTTTTCGACGAAAGGGCTCAAGCAACGCGTTTTATGTTCCAATGTCATGGGAATTAAGTCTTTCTGCTTGTTAACAGCTGTTCTACGTATGCATATGGGGCGTTTCACGTGAAATCGATCTGGCTGTGACTCTCACCCTCTGGGACAGAGTAAAGAATTTTTTTTATATTGCCGTTACAATCCTAAAAGTTGCGTAATGATTGTTTTTACATTTTTCTCGCTAACCGCTTGTCAGTGAAGATTTAAGCGCTCGCATAACCCTGCGCGCGCCGAAAACCGAGTAAATTTGAAAAATTATTGTAAAGGTTATATGGTGAAAAAAAAATTGAATTGTTGATTTCAGATCTTTTATTAAGTTTTCAACTATGGGAAAAAAAATTCAAACTTTTTTTTTTCAAATGTTAACATTATTTTCTAAGGATATGAATGGACTACTGATTAAAATCATCGAGCCTCCTTGTCGACATCATAACTTCACCAAAAATTATATAATCTACAAAAATAAAAAAGGATGTAGTAAAGTAATGTAATATTAACAGTCTGACGGAGAAAATTTATTTGTTTGTTTCAAAAATTAAGAAATTACATTATTTCAAACTTTAGTATGCAATTTACAAAAAAAATTAGTGTTTAACCCTTCGTGGTCACGCGGGGTCAAAATGACCCCAAGCGCAACTTTAAGCTAGAATTACTATGCCTCCTTGCTGATTTTTTTTCGCCATTTTGAACATTTTTATAAAAATTTTTTGCCATGATATTCTCATTCTGTAAGGTTCAAACTAGGATCCCGAATTTTTATGAGTCGTTCGGAACGATACTGGCAACGCGGCAATTGTTTAAACATGGCTGGGGTCATTCCGACCCCCCGTGACCAACGTGTTATTTCTAGAACGTGTGACCACAAAGGGTTAATAATTTATACAAAATTGTCCAACCAAAAAATTAAAAAAACCTCTCGTCAGACTATAGAGAAAATAATTATCAAGATTAAAAAAAAAAAGTTAAAAAATATTAAAAGTTGTTTTAGTTAACATTAACATTAGTTTTACGAGTATAAATGGACTACTGATGAAAACTATGGCGCCTCTTTGTCGACGTCATAACTTCACCAAAAATTATCCAATCTCCAAAAATAAAAAAGAATCTAGTAAAATAATATAGTAGTAACAGTCTGACGGAGAGAATTTTTATTTTTTTTTCAAAAATAACGAAATTACAGTATGTCAAACTTTAGTATGCAATTTAAAAAGAAAAATTAGTGTTTAATAATTTATAAAAAATTGTCCAACCAAAAAACAAAAAAAAAACCTCTCGTCAGACTATAGAGAAAATAATTGTCAAGATTTATAAAAAAAAACGTTAAAAAATATTAAAAGTTGTTTTAGTTAATATTAACATTAGTTTTACGAGTATAAATGGACTACTGATGAAAACTATGGCGCCTCCTTGTCGACGTCATAACTTCACCAAAAATTATCCAATCTCCAAAAATAAAAAAGAATCTAGTAAAATAATATAGTAGTAACAGTCTGACGGAGAGAATTTTTACTTTTTTCAAAAATAACGAAATTACAGTATTTCAAACTTTATAATGCAATTTAAAAATGAAAAATTAGTGTTTAATAATTTATAAAAAATTGTCCAACCAAAAAACAAAAAAAAAACCTCTCGTCAGACTATAGAGAAAATAATTGTCAAGATTTAGAAAAAAAAAACGTTCAAAAATATTAAAAGTTGTTTTAGTTAACATTAACATTAGTTTTACGAGTATAAATGGACTACTGATGAAAACTATGGCGCCTCCTTGTCGACGTCATAACTTCACCAAAAATTATCCAATCTCCAAAAATAAAAAAGAATCTAGTAAAATAATATAGTAGTAACAGTCTGACGGAGAGAATTTTTACTATTTTCAAAAATAACGAAATTACAGTATTTCAAACTTTATAATGCAATTTAAAAAAGAAACATTAGTGTTTAATAATTTATAAAAAATTGTCCAACCAAAAAACAAAAAAAACCTCTCGTCAGACTATAGAGAAAATAATTGTCAAGATTTAGAAAAAAAAAACGTTAAAAAATATTTAAAGTTGTTTTAGTTAACATTTACATTAGTTTTACGAGTATAAATGGACTACTGATGAAAACTATGGCGCCTCCTTCACCAAAAATTATCCAATCTCCAAAAATAAAAAAGAATCTAGTAAAATAATATAGTAGTAACAGTCTGGCGGAGAGAATTTTATTTTTTTTTTTTTAAAATAACGAAATTACAGTATTTCAAACTTTAGTATGCAATTTAAAAAGAAAAATTAGTGTTTAATAATTTATAAAAAATTGTCCAACCAAAAAACAAAAAAAAACCTCTCGTCAGACTATAGAGAAAATAATTATCAAGATTAAAAAAAAACGTTAAAAAATATTAAAAGTTGTTTTAGTTAACATTAGCATTAGTTTTACGAGTATAAATGGACTACTGATGAAAACTATGGCGCCTCCTTGTCGTCGTCATAACTTCACCAAAAATTATCCAATCTCCAAAAATAAAAAAGAATCTAGTAAAATAATATAGTAGTAACAGTCTGACGGAGAGAATTTTTACTTTTTTCAAAAATAACGAAATTACAGTATTTCAAACTTTAATATGCAATTTAAAAAAAAAAAATTAGTGTTTAATAATTTATAAAAAATTGTCTAACCAAAAAACAAAAAAAACCTCTCGTCAGACTATAGAGAAAATAATTATCAGGATTTAAAAAAAATCGATAAAAAATATTAAAAATTGTTTGAGTTTTCATTAGCATTTTTTTACGAGTATAAATGGACTGCTGATGAAAACTATGGCGCCTCCTTGTCGACGTCATAACTTCACCAAAAATTATCCAATCTCCAAAAATAAAAAAGAATCTAGTAAAATAATATAGTTGTAACAGTCTGACAGAGAGAATTTTTATTTTTTTCAAAAATAACGAAATTACAGTATTTCAAACTTTAGTATGCAATTTAAAAAGAAAAATTAGTGTTTAATAATTTATAAAAAATTGTCCAACCAAAAAACAAAAAAAACCTCTCGTCAGACTATAGAGAAAATAGTTGTCAAGATTTAGAAAAAAAAAACGTTAAAAAATATTAAAAGTTGTTTTAGTTAACATTAACATTAGTTTTACGAGTATAAATGGACTACTGATGAAAACTATGGCGCCTCCTTGTCGTCGTCATAACTTTACCAAAAATTATCCAATCTCCAAAAATGAAAAAGAATCTAGTAAAATAATATAGTAGTAACAGTCTGACGGAGAGAATTTTTACTTTTTTCAAAAATAACGAAATTACAGTATTTCAAACTTTAGTATGCAAATAAAAATAAAAAAATGAGTGTTTAATAATTTATAAAAAATTGTCCAACCAAAAAACAAAAAAAACCTCTCGTCAGACTATAGAGAAAATAATTATCAAGATTTAAAAAAAATCGATAAAAAATATTAAAAATTGTTTGAGTTTTCATTAGCATTATTTTTTACGAGTATAAATGGACTACTCATGAAAACTATGGCGCCTCCTTGTCGACATCATAACTTCACCAAAAATTATCCAATCTCCAAAAATAAAAAAGAATCTAGTAAAATAATATAGTAGTAACAGTCTGACGGAGAGAATATTTATTTTTTTCAAAAATAACGAAATTACAGTATTTCAAACTTTAATATGCAATTTAAAAAAAAAAATTAGTGTTTAATAATTTATAAAAAATTGTCCAACCAAAAAACAAAAAAAACCTCTCGTCAGACTATAGAGAAAATAATTATCAAGATTTAAAAAAAATCGATAAAAAATATTAAAAATTGTTTGAGTTTTCATTAGCATTTTTTTACGAGTATAAATGGACTACTGATGAAAACTATGGCGCCTCCTTGTCGACGTCATAACTTCACCAAAAATTATCCAATCTCCAAAAATAAAAAAGAATCTAGTAAAATAATATAGTAGTAACAGTCTGACGGAGAGAATTTTTTTTTTTTTTCAAAAATAACGAAATTACAGTATTTCAAACTTTAGTATGCAATTTAAAAAGAAAAATTAGTGTTTAATAATTTATAAAAAATTGTCCAACCAAAAAACAAAAAAAACCTCTCGTCAGACTATAGAGAAAATAATTGTCAAGATTTAGAAAAAAAAAACGTTAAAAAATATTAAAAGTTGTTTTAGTTAACATTAACATCAGTTTTACGAGTATAAATGGACTACTGATGAAAACTATGGCGCCTCCTTGTCGTCGTCATAACTTCACCAAAAATTATCCAATCTCCAAAAATAAAAAAGAATCTAGTAAAATAATATAGGAGTAACAGTCTGACGGAGAGAATTTTTACTTTTTTCAAAAATAACGAAATTACAGTATTTCAAACTTTAGTATGCAATTAAAAAAAAAAAATTAGTGTTTAATAATTTATAAAAAATTGTCCAACCAAAAAACAAAAAAAAACCTCTCGTCAGACTATAGAGAAAATCATTATCAAGATTTTAAAAAAATCGATAAAAAATATTAAAAATTGTTTGAGTTTTCATTAGCATTATTTTTTACGAGTATAAATGGACTACTCATGAAAACTATGGCGCCTCCTTGTCGACATCATAACTTCACCAAAAATTATCCAATCTCCAAAAATAAAAAAGAATCTAGTAAAATAATATAGTAGTAACAGTCTGACGGAGAGAATTTTTATTTTTTTCAAAAATAACGAAATTACAGTATTTCAAACTTTAGTATGCTATTTAAAAAAAAAAAAAAATTAGTGTTTAATAATTTATAAAAAATTGTCCAACCAAAGAATAAAAAAAACCTCTCGTCAGACTATAGAGAAAACAATTATCAACATTTAAAGAAAAAAAACGTTAATAAATATAAAAAATTGACTGTGTTATCGTGCTGACACTGTCTAAAAGCATAATTTCGAGAAAAACGCGTTAAAAGTTTCTGGTAGGTAGAACGTGAACCCGATGTGCGGTCACATTTATTGCTATAACCTTGTAACAGAGTGGAATTTTCTTCAGTTTTTTTTTTTTATTCTTGAAAGTATAAAGAATAAAAATCTGTAAAAAAAAATCGATTTTTCAAAATCTCTAGGGGTATGTGAGCCCTTAATAAATTTTGTTTAAACAATAGGAAACGTTTGTCGTCATTTTTAAATTGGATATTGGCAAGAATCCTGAGTTTAATATTTATTCCAGGGGTTGTAACGAAAAAATGAACGATTCTGAGTCCCAGAACGCGAGAGTCAATGTTAGGTCGATTTCACTTTGAATGCCCCATATATATGTATAGGGTAACGATGCGCAAGGGGAGAGATCGCGAGTGAGTGAACGAGACGATGCAATGGAGTCGCGAACTATGTGCACAAAGTGGAACTCATAATGTAATCTCTTAATGGGGGCACCGGGCGTGCTGATGCCCCCAGTGTGTGGGTTCGTTTCGCTGAATGTGTGACAGTGCTCATAAACGTGCTGTAGTGCTTTTACGTACGAGAATTACGCCTCCCCTCTTTTTTTTCCTGCACGGACAACGCGGGAAGAACCTGCTGAAGAATCACAACGCGGCTGTTGAGCTTTGCACGTGACATGTAACGACTATTTTGATTTTTTTTTCAATGAATTCGATGGGATTTTTGTATAGACAATGTTTTTTAATGTTCAACTCTTAATTGGCAATCTCGAAAGTACGAATTTTCTGTAGATAGCGGAAAACTTCTTGATTTTTCGTACTCCATGTACGCCATTTTGAATTTCCAGATTTTTTTTACTTCAGCGTCTCGTAATCGACACATTTTATAATCTCTAATTACCAATTTCCGGCGAAATCGAATAGTTCTTTGGTTTCTCTTCGGCCAGCTATGTTTGGTCCGCAATTTTGAATTTTGCATTTTTGCCGTTGGTTTTGAAATTATATTAGCGATTTCAACAATTTGTAGGTACCGATTTTTAGAGTATAAGGATCGAACCTTCTTTTTTTCTTCGGCAATATTGAATCCAGTATTTTTTGTTTTGTATTGATCCAAGTTTGAAAATTGTGAAGCATAGACGTAGGAAAAAATAATTCGCGTAGCAAATGGCAGAAAGCGAACAATTTTTTTAGTCCAAAAAATCCAATGTTTGCGAGAAGGAATCGTTGTACATTTTTTTTCTCATTCGGTGAGTTCCATTTTTAAATAAGTTGCACTCAGAGCTCCCCGAATTAGTTTTCGATAATGACATGATGATATTTTTCTATTTTTGATCTTTCTCGGAGATACAAGATCGAACGATTAAACGAGAGTGCTCTCCCGTTTGTCCACGATCTCGAGGGTCTTTGAGTACGAAATGCAATCTGTTGTGCATAGGGGTGAGATACTCGTTCGCAAAATTCTCATCGACGATGATCGGTTTTTTTTAATCTTCATTCATTTATCGTATATACGTTACTTTTACTGGAGTAACTTGTATACGAGAGGATCGAAAATGAAAAATTATTTGAAAATGTATTCCAGTGTTCGACAATATTTTATCCTACGAGGACGTTAAAATAGAAAAACATGAAGATTTTATGTACGTCAACTAGCGATTCCTGCCTCATCAGTCGAGTTTTCTGTAGTTCTGTCGTCGATAATATAAATTTAAAAAATTTTCGGCAAGATGATAAAAGTACACAATTATGCAGGGACCTTTATTATCGTAAAAATTTTACCTCGCGTCAACGAGCAATTCCTCCCTTACCGACCGAGTATTTCCGTGACGTTCTATCGTCGATAATAAGAATTTTCAAAACTTTCGGGACAAAAGTACACAACGATTATGTAGAGAGCATTTATTAGAGTCATACAAATTTTGCAACGCTTTTTTTATGTTACTGACCGTCGGTAATATGACTTCAAAATTTTCAACGGCTGATCAAACATTTAGAAAGACGTGATAAACGTACAACGAAAATTATCCAGAGAGCATTAAACAATGTTAATTATGATTCGTGGAGAGAGCTATTATTATTATTATTAATTATGATTTAAAAAATATTTTACGTCAAGTGTTTTTTAATTATTTCATCGACGAACCAATGATCGCTAAACTGCAGATGATTAGCATCGACCGAGAGAAAGTATAACTTGCCCAATTGTTTCATTTCACGTAGCCCAAGACGATCGTCTTTGTAGAGCGACGACTCCTCGAGGGTCTCGAGCTCGATGGCTTGGCCATTTTTATAAAATCCAAACCACTCGCTCTCGAGTGGCTGAACCATCGTGTCTTTCTCAAATTTCACGAGTACAAGACGTTGCAACTTTTTCAAATTTGTCCTGTAAGTCTCGTTTATAACGAGCTCGTTGTTTATGTCAGCGAGAAATATACTGTTTTTCTTGTAGAGATCCTCCTTCAAGGGATCGTGCCAATATTCCGCCTGGACCAATCTCTCCTGAGCGAACCTTAAAAAAAAAAACAAAATAAAAAACATTTGATTGATCGATTTTTTCCAAACTAAAAACAGCTGTTTTCAGATTAACTGTTTTAATTCATTAATTTAAATTATAGGGGTTTTAATTTTTAACTTTTTTTTTTGACCCAACTGCATAATTGTAAATTAATTAATTTCTTCAATTTCAATTTTTGAGAAGGTCTTTTTTTTTTAACTAAAAACAGCTGTTTTGAAATTATGTCTTCTGACATAAAATAAATAAATACTTTCTCCCCCACGAGGAAGTAAAATAAACAATAAAAAATCGTTACTTAGTGTAGGCTGCATGATTTAATAGTCTCCTCATGTAATCACAGAGTTTGTGCTGAGGAACAGCACAATTAGGCAAACCATAGACACCCTGATGTTGACCACCCAGTGATATCAAATTGATCATCGGAGGATTTGGACAACGTTGCGCCACAGCTCGTCTATTAATGATAGAATAAAATTAGAATTGTTTTTTTAGCAAAAAAAAATGATATTCTGAATTTTTTGTCATTGACATCGTTGTGGATTTACAGAAATTGTCCTCCTTGTGAAAACCCAACAGCGTTGTAGCCATTTTTCAATCTCGAATCGTTCGAAAGCTCGTTGCAGACTTGTTCCACTTGTTCGTTAACATTTTTCAAATAACTATTCTCGACGTCCTGAAAAAATACGTAAAACCATTAAAAAAAAACAAAACGTTTAGCGGCGAGGGAAGGGGGTGGTGAGGATAATTTAATTTACCTCTATCTCGTTGCTTCCGATTCTTATCGATTTTACGTAAACCTCCGGTAATTGATCTTCGAGAATAATTTTTATTTGTCCGAGGCTGAACGAGAAACAACAACTGTCGCCTGAAAAATTAAAAAAACAATTTTTTTTTATATTAGTTTGGAATGTAAAATAAAAAATGAAAAATCACAAATATCGTGCTGAAAAAACATTCAATACCCATACATTTTCTAATTCTTTAATTCGAAAAATGTTCAAACATTTTTGACGTAAATCTCATAATCTCGAAATTACAATGCTTCAACAAACTTTTCCAAAATTCAATAGCAAACATTTTTTAACGATCTTCCAATTATTCAGGAAATAGTGTTTTAAGGGATAACACCACTGTGACCCCCTGTTTTTTTTCACATTTTTCAAGAATTTTTTTTTGTGGGAAAAAAAAGAGATATTCGAAAAAATGTTTTGGGTTTTGTTCCTTGTTTATTAATGTATCAAAAAACATTTATTTCACATTTTTCACGCCGCATGGTGGCGCTGGGGAAGCTCTCGCGTCAGGTACTGTCATCTCCGCGGCACGCAGCAGAACTCTCTTCAACGTCGATCTGAAAAAAAATACCGAGTGTTTTCGTTAATAATATGATATTTTGGAGAGAAGTACATAGGATTTGGAAAAATATTGTTTTAAAAAAAATAGGCACGCCTCTGAAATTAAAGAATGATTTTTGAGCAAAATTTCTCGTCGAAAATAGGCTATAACTTTTATAATTATTGAGATATCGAAAAAATCCTATGTACTTCTCTTCAAAATATCATATTATTAACGAAAACACTCGGTATTTTTTTCAGATCGACGTTGAAGAGAGTTCTGCTGCGTGCCGCGGAGATGACAGCACCTGACGCGAGAGTGTGGCGTAGCTATCGCTCCTCTCACCACTCGCGCAGTAACTCTAACGGAAACAACCAATGAGGCTACGGGACGCTCACGACCAGTGAACGTCCTAGTTAATAAGAAAGAAACTAGTAAAAATAAGTATTCGCCTAACGGCCACACGAGTAGCTACGAGCTTTACCTGTCTGCGACACGCGACGACATAACCTGTGTAATAATATTAATAAAAAGACTATTTTTGTTACGTTGAAAACCACCACGAGTGTACCCTCTTCTTTAAATTAAACACTGCGATCCCGAGACTATCGCCCGCAGTAAATTGGTGACCCCGACGTGATCAGGAAAATCATTTTTCTGTGTTCCGCAAACATTCGGTACACCTCGTGCTCAGTGGAAACGCCGGTACGGAAATCGCGAACACCGCGTGCAAATTTCATCCGTACGCATCGGCACAAACTCTTGAATAATACGATTTCGCGAATTACGCGAAACATTCTTAAAAACAAGTAAAACATTTTCGTGTGTGTATTTTTTCGTCGCAACGAGTACGGCGCAATGATGCACACGCCCAACAAAAACGAAACCGGTACCGGGCAAACTGGAACGCGCAACGACGAGCCACCACAAAGGACATCCGCATTTAATCCGTACGTAGATCCACCTCCGGACACCACGTTTCCGGAAAATATTAATCCCCAAATGGCTTTTCACGTGGCGGACGTCCGGAATATCAAATTACCATCATTCTGGCGCGAGCAACCGGCTCTCTGGTTCGCTCAAGTTGAAGCACAATTTTACTCTCATCGTGTCATATCCGATAACACAAGGTATTTCACGCTTATTACTGCTCTCGACACAAACTCACTGCTACAAGTTTCAGACCTGATTCGAACCCCTCCGGCTACAGACAAATACGAAAGTCTCAAAGCACGTTTGATCGAGCGATTTACAGACTCTAGAGAGACACAGTTACACAAGTTGCTCACCGAGATGCAACTCTGTGACAAAAAACCGTCAGAACTCTTGCGCGAGATGCGCGCCCTTGCCGAAAATCGAGTACCTGACGACCTCCTTCACAGCCTATGGATCAAACGAATGCCAACGAGCGTGCGTTGCATACTATCCGCGAGTGAAGGTTGCGACCTGTCAAAGTTGGCGGACATTGCTGACAAAATCGTTGAAAGAGGCACCCAATCTGAAGTCATGGCAACGGAGGCGACACGGCAGTCTCCAAACAGGTACAGTGAATCAACGCCTCTGCATCAACGTATGGAACAATTAGAGAAGCAATTTAGCGAACTTGCAAAAGAGTTACGCAGGGCAAACACTAGAGAACAAGAAAAGCCTGCGCAAACACCTCGTCGTTCTCGCTCATCCAGCCGTGGTCGAGACGTCGACATTTGTTTCTTCCACAGGCGTTTCGGGCTAAAGGCGAACCAATGCATCGAGCCATGCGCTTTCAAGGCCCCCGATTCGCCCTCGGGAAACTAACGCCACCGTCGTCAATTTGTACGGCCAGCGACGGTGCACCACAACAGTGCCGTCTTCACATCACTGATCGAGAGCGGGGAATACGTTTTCTCATCGACTCTGGTTCAGACGTTTCTGTGGTTCCTCGTAAACTTTTTCAGCAGTCGTTTACAAGAGCTACGCTGAAACTACTCGCTGCGAACCAAACTGAAATTAATACTTACGGTACTCACTTATTGCAGATCGATTTAAACCTGCGGCGTGCATTCAAATGGCAATTTATCATCGCAGACGTCTCATCAGGTTTAATAGGAGCTGACTTCTTGTCACATTTCAATCTCTTAATCGATCTACGAAAAAACCGACTAATCGACGCTACTACGGGTCTCACGTCTCACGGCGGCGTGGTAAAAACCTCCGAGTA
This sequence comes from Oxytorus armatus, assembly GCA_958009045.1. NCBI lineage: Eukaryota > Metazoa > Arthropoda > Insecta > Hymenoptera > Ichneumonidae > Oxytorus > Oxytorus armatus. The sequence continues at coordinate 12,610,126 of OY253754.1, read as the reverse complement.
TGGGATCTCTGTCGTAAACCGCAATATCGAATACGGCGACTTGTTGCATGAATGCATCGACATCGCAACACCGTCGGTCACTCAACAAACTGCATCGCATCCGATCGTGCATTACATCCAAACCCGTGGTCCTCCGGTGGTCGCTCGTCCTCGCCGCTTGACTGGTGAGAAGCTCGCATCGGCGGAGCGCGAATTTCGCTATATGATGGAACTCGGCTACTGTCGACCGTCAAGCAGTCCATGGGCCAGTCCGTTACATCTCGTTCCGAAAAAAGAAACGGGCGAATGGCGTCCGTGCGGTGACTATCGTCAATTGAATGCTATCACTGTACCGGATCGTTACCCAATAGCTCACATTCAAGACTTCGCAAACAAACTACACGGAAAAACTATCTATTCGACACTCGACCTAGTGCGCGCTTATCACCAAATTCCCGTGGCCGAAGAGGACATTCCGAAGACAGCTGTCATTACACCTTTTGGCTCCTTCGAGTTTTTGGTCATGCCATTCGGATTGTGCAACGCTGCGCAAACCTTTCAACGATTCATCGACACCGTTTTCCGCGGTCTAGATTTCGTCTATTGTTACATCGACGACATACTCATCGCGTCATCATCGCCAGAAGAGCATCGTGAACATTTGCGAATAGTCTTCGAACGATTACGCGACTACGGACTCAAAATCAACACTTCGAAATGCCACTGGGGCGTTGAACAAGTCGAGTACCTGGGTTACCTCATATCCAAGGAGGGAACCAAACCGTTAACGGCACGCATCGAAGCCGTGAAAAACTATAAAAAACCCGAAACTCTCGTCGAATTACGACGTTTCTTGGGAGTCATCAACTTCTACCGAAGATTTATGCCACAAGCGGCGAAATTGCAAGCGCCTTTGCACGAATACTTGCACGATTAAAAAAAAAACGATAAACGTCCTATTAATTGGACTCCGACGGCAGAACGCGCTTTTACCGACTGCAAGGAAAGTCTAGCACAAGCTACGCTGTTAGCTCATCCAGCTAAGGACGCTCCGCTCTCTCTCGTTACCGACGCATCCGATTTCGCTATTGGCGGAGTGCTCGAACAACAAGAGAACGATGGTTGGAAACCTTTGGGTTTCTTCTCGAAAAAACTAAGCCCGACGGAACAACGATACAGCGCTTACGACCGCGAGCTTCTCGCGATTTACAAGTCGATTAAGCATTTTAAACACGTCGTCGAAGGTCGAAATTTTGTGATAAAAACTGACCACAAACCATTAACTTACGCGTTTTTACAGAAGCCGGACAAAGCTTCGCCGAGGCAACTCAGGCATTTGGATTTCATCGCGCAATTTTCCACGGAAATAATCCACGTAAGCGGGGCAGAAAATGTCGTAGCAGACGCATTTTCCCGTTTAAACGCTATCGAGATGCCAGTCATCGTTACGACGCAGGAGCTACAAGAGGCTCAACAAGAAGACAATCAGTTAAACAATTTACTTAAAAACGATACGTCTCTCAAATTACAGAGACTAACGCTCGACTCAGGAGAGTCGTTATATTGTGATATTACATCCGGAACGATTCGTCCGTTCGTACCTGAAACGCTCAGGAAAAAAGTTTTCGACGCAGTGCACGGTCTCGCACATCCCAGCGGTCGCACCACGTCTCGTTTAATTCGCCAAAAATTCGTTTGGCCTGCGATGAAGAAGGATATTCTTCAGTGGGCTCGAACGTGCATCCCGTGTCAAAGAGCCAAGATTCAGCGACACACCAAAAACACTCCAAATAAATTCACGGTCCCGGATCATCGCTTCGAGCATATTCATCTGGACCTCGTTGGACCATTGCCTCCGGTAAACGGCTTTCGCTACTGTCTGACCATGATCGACAGATTCACACGCTGGCCGGAAGCAATTCCATTGAAAGATATGACGGCGGACACAGTCGCAGCGGCTTTCTATTCTAACTGGATCGCCCGCTTTGGATCTCCTCGTACCGTCACAACTGACCAAGGATCGCAATTCGAATCCGCTCTTTTCAAAGCTCTCACGAACCTCGTAGGAGCGAACCGAACAAGGAGCACGGCTTACCACCCAGCCTCAAACGGAATAGTAGAACGGTGGCATCGAACGTTTAAAACGGCAATAATGTGTCACGCTGACGTATCGTGGATCGACATACTGCCTACGGTCATGCTTGGACTACGCACATGCTACAAAGAAGATCTTAAAGCATCCACCGCTGAGCTCGTCTACGGAATACCACTGAGAGTTCCAGGCGAGTTCTTCACAGAGGAAGACCCACCCGTCGATCCCCAAATATTCGTCGAAAAGTTTCGGGAGCACATGCGCAACCTGAAATCAACACCTACGGCGCATCACATCAAGAGGAGCATGTTTGTCCACAACGACATGCATACGTGTACACACGTGTTTCTCCGTGAAGACGCGGTCAGAAAGGCGTTACAACCGCCGTATACGGGACCGTACGAAATCACAAATCGTATTGACGACAGAGTTTTTACTCTCAACATCAACGGCAAAGAAGTCAACGTTTCAACTGAAAGACTGAAACCAGCATATATCATTAACGACGAAAGCAGTATTAACAAGCCAAATACCAGCCAATTTGTGGACCCCTTCTCAGTCCCAAATCCTGGAATTAAAACTTATCCCGCAAAAAAGAAAAAAACTATTAGATTCGCAACATAGATAACGTTAAAGAAATATCTAAGTCACTCGGGGGGGAGTATTGTGGCGTAGCTATCGCTCCTCTCACCACTCGCGCAGTAACTCTAACGGAAACAACCAATGAGGCTGCGGGACGCTCACGACCAGTGAACGTCCTAGTTAATAAGAAAGAAACTAGTAAAAATAAGTATTCGCCTAACGGCCACACGAGTAGCTACGAGCTTTACCTGTCTGCGACACGCGACGACATAACCTGTGTAATAATATTAATAAAAAGACTATTTTTGTTACGTTGAAAACCACCACGAGTGTACCCTCTTCTTTAAATTAAACACTGCGATCCCGAGACTATCGCCCGCAAGAGCTTCCCCAGCGCCACCATGCAGCGTGAAAAATGTGAAAAAAATGTTTTTTGATACATTAATAAACAAGGAACAAAACCCAAAAATTTTTTTCGAATATCTCTTTTTTTTCCCACAAAAAAAAATTCTTGAAATATGTGAAAAAAAACAGGGGGTCACAGTGGTGTTATCCGTTAATTTTTTTCTCTTAAATCAACCAAGATCATCTTTCAATTATTTGGAATTCCCATATTGTAATTAATCAAAATTTCATATACCAATTATTCAGAGACAATAAAAAATAAAAAATGGTTTTAATGTATTTTAAAATTCGAACGTTGCGAATTTCCGTTTGAAATAAGCGGAGGGGCGAACCGTTATCGAAGAGTTTCACACTTGTAAATATCTGAGTGCGCAGTAAAGTAAAAAAAAACTAAAACAAAAACAAATAGAAATGTTTACGCAATGATTTCTCCCGGCGACATCGATAAACTTTCGCTGACACTAAATTATATACATAGTGATAAAAACACGTGATAGATTGAAACAGGATCAAAGTCCCGGAGGAGAGAGTACGATTTGCGTTTTGAAAAATTGACAAAAAAAAATTCGATATTACATACCCATTCCGTGCCATAGAACGATCGGCGTTGGGGATTTAGTTAAATTCGTCGAGGACAATAATCCAGTGGTGAAACTCATAAATAAAAATAGCAGCAACATTTTTATCTCGTAAATATACTTTTTTTTTATTTTTCAAAATTCTCGGTTTTTATAAATTCTCACTGACTACACTCGTCGAAGCTCCGACGACTTCGTTCTCTCGTCAATTCCGATGTTATACTGATTTGCAGCGCGGACCGATGTTCTTTGTTTTGTCCTTACTGTATTCCAACGGATAATAGGACCACTGGAATAGAGACGTCGATATTTCAGTGAAATATCGACTGAACGGACGGTCGCGCCACGGACGGATTTTCTCGGAAACAAAATTCTTCAATGTTCTCGCACCCTTATCAACGAGAAGCAAAGTTCTTCCTCTTTTGCTCTCTCGATAAAATGATTAATAGAAGTCGTTCAAATTCAGCTGTTCGAGAAGCGGTTGTGATATTTTCAGTTAGGACAAATTTTTCTCTTCCTAACGAAAGAAAATTCTTCAATATGCTTGCACCTCTATCCACGAGAGGCAAAGTTCTTCCCCTTTTGCTCTCTCGATAAAATGATTAATAGAAGTAGTTTAAATTTAAGCTGTTCGAGAAGCGGTTGAGAAATGTTCAGTTAGGACAACGAAATTTTTGTTGTCCTGACTAAATATTCCGATAAATTTGGAGTTGAATGAAATTTTTGTTATCCTAACGAAAGAGATGAGAGGACAGGGAAATTTTTATTGTCCTAACTAAATATTTAGACTGTTTGATAACTTTGTAGTTACGAAAACGAAACTTTTGTTGTCCCGAGCTCATTATTTCGGAGGACAACGAAATTTTTATTGTACACCCAACTAAACATTTGGACTTTTCGATAAATTTGTAGTTAAGAAAATGAAATTATTGTTGTCCTGCCTCATTATTTCGGTGGACAACAAAATTTTTATTGTCCCAACGAAATGTTTAGGCTTTCAGATAAATTTGTAGTAACGTCAATGAAATTTTTATTATCTCAATTAAAAATTTAGCCTGTTCGATAAATTAGTAACTAGAACAACGTTAATTTTTCGGTTCTCCTAACAAATTTTTTTAGGCTATTCGACACTTTCTTTCAATTAACCAAACAATTTTATTTTCGCAGTGCAACGAACTCAATTTTCGTCTCTTCATTCGTTTTCCTTTCTTAAACACTAATAATGGCACTTATCATTTTACGAGTCGATAATTTTGTCGAGGCATGAGAAGAGAAAAAGAAAATCATAACCTAGTTATATGTACATTATCTTATATCACAATGAAGAATATGAAACACGCTAAACCTTATTTTTTTACTTTAAACAAATAATAATAATAATAATAATAACAGTATTTTAAAATTTTACGACTGTTTCCTTCTCTATTTTCGGATAAAATTTCTAATCGTGCAAAGCGTCGGTCGAGTTATAAATAAAAATGAACAATTTTTCAACACAAAGACGATTTAGCACAAATGATGATATCAGTCTTGAAAATTTTTGTTTTTCTTCGTCGTTCATTGATTAAATTCATCGGCGGCGCGTCCCACGCGACAAAATTATATTTTCGTCGATGAACGAAGAGATTGTCGTTATTATTCAAGGCCAAGTTGGTGTCTCGTCAATATTGGTTTCTTTTTTTTCGTTTTCGAGGATTTTTCGAAAATCTGAAAATCCCTGTACATCGTTTAATAAATAAAAAAAGAAATAACATGAATTAAAAAACGAATTCAACATAAATGATGACGTCAGTCTTGACAAATTTTCTTCTTTCCCCTTCTCTCGTGTTTCATCGATTAGTCTCATCAACACCGTTCACAAAGTTAATTGTTTGTTAATGGAACAAAAAAATTCGATTGTCTTTAAAGATTAGTGGATTTTTGGGGTTTTTTTCTTTTCCAAAAAATTATCTCAAACTATCCTTCGCAAATCTCCCGAATGTCGTCTTCTCATTGATCTCGTGTGCGCGCGACATGCCAACTCGAAGAATTCCTTGTTAAGTCCATTTAGCCTTTTTTCCAATCGTAGATTATTCAAAAATCTGTCCTTCTTCGAACGTGAAAAATGACCACGTCCAATGGTCATTCTAAATGCAGCTTCCTCGGCGGCCGACATCGCAAATTCTTCATTAATCTCCTCAGGATTATTATCCTCGATCGTTGTACTGATTCTCGTTATTCCATCCTTTTCATTGTTCAACACGAAATCGTTACGATCCCCCGAAACTTTTTCCTCGTGTCTCTCGTTACTCGAGCCGACGGCTCGTTGGGCGTACATGAATTCTGTAATAGACGATAAAATCCAAAGATAGTAATCGTTAAAATAATTTAAACGATATCACGTTCGCGAGATACGTTAGATCGCGAGTTATTTAAAAATTCAAAATAATCGTCGGACTTGAATCGTTATACGATCTTTTTTCAAAATTTGGCTAAAGATTTAAAATAAAAATCTTTAGTATTCCTAATATTTTTTTTCTGTATTTAATATTGTTCGATTAAAAATTCTAAGCAACTATTTTTGTCAATATTTTTCTTGTGAAAGATCACGTATTTTTTTGGTTGCGCAAAAAGAAAAAAATCTTATCGAAATTCTCAAGAGAGGCTGTTCGAAATATTTTTTTCTTTATGTAAAAAAAATACTGATAGCATATGAAAAGTTTTTTAACAAAATCATGAAATAATAAATGACCGATTTAATAATTGGCATTAACGGAGAACACCACTGTGACCCCCTGTTTTTTTTCACATTTTTCAAGAATTTTTTTTTGTGGGAAAAAAAAGATATATTCGAAAAAATTTTTTGGGTTTTGTTCCTTGTTTATTAATGTATCAAAAAACATTTTTTTCACATTTTTCACGCCGCATGGTGGCGCTGGGGAAGCTCTCGCGTCAGGTGCTGTCATTTCCGCGGCACGCAGCAGAACTCTCTTCAACGTCGATCTGAAAAAAAATACCGAGTGTTTTCGTTAATAATATGATATTTTGAAGAGAAGTACACAGGGATTTGGAAAAATATTGTTTTAAAAAAAATAGGCACGCCTTCGAAATTAAAGTTAATTTCAAAGGCGTGCCTATTTTTTTTATAACAATATTTTTCCAAATCCCTGAATAATATTCTTCCAAATCCCTGAAAAAAATATTGTTTAAAAAAAAATAGGCACGACTTTGAAATTAAAGTTAATTTCAAAGGCGTGCCTATTTTTTTAAAACAATATTTTTCCAAATCCCTGTGTACTTCTCTTCAAAATATCATATTATTAACGAAAACACTCGGTATTTTTTTTCAGATCGACGTTGAAGAGAGTTCTGCTGCGTGCCGCGGAAATGACAGCACCTGACGCGAGAGCTTCACCAGCGCCACCATGCGGCGTGAAAAATGTGAAAAGAATGTTTTTTGATACATTAATAAACAAGGAACAAAACCCAAAAAAATTTTTTGAATATCACTTTTTTCCCACAAAAAAAAATTGTTGAAAAATGTGAAAAAAAAACAGGGGGTCACAGTGGTGTTCTCCCTTAAACGATAACTCAAAACGTATTGTAAATAGAATGATTATCGTTCAAAGTAATTTTACAAGAGAGCATTTTTTAATATTGGATAATTAGTAAAAGGAAAAAATTTCGTTTACCTGTTTCACTGTCGTCCGACGAGTCTGTGGAGCTACCGGAAGTCGAGGTTGACGAGTCCCACGATGGCGCTGGTTGTCTCTTTAGGGTGCTCGGCGTCGAGTGAGTCACGAGACCCGAGGTCTTTGTGTTGTACGTTTTATTTTTATTTCGGATTATTAACGATACGTCGAAGCTCGACGGTCGTTTCCGGTATCTGTGCTGTGCAGCGCGTCTGTGACGATTTTCCTGATGCAGAGAATTGTTGTTCTCGGCCGAATGACAATTGGCCAACGTCATTTGATGATGCTCGACGCTCGTGAGTCTCGTGGATGGCGCCGGTACCGACAAACCGGCGCCACCATCGGTACACTGCTCGGACGCCATGTTTGATCGCGTCGAGGCAACGGCCATTTTGTCATCCGATGGTTTCGTGCTGTTGGCCTCGATCGACCTGTCGACATTGAACAGAAATACATTTTATATTGATGTACGTGCGAAAAATATAATTATATATGGGTCACACGTGAATTGCGATGATTTATGGTCGTAGGAAGTTTTTTGTTTCTTTTCGGAAATGTTCAATCTGTTGGCTGTAGAATAGAAAAAAAAGTGAGAAGAAATTTCAAGGATCCTCAGATCAATTAACCGCATTTGTGGACTATTTAATGAGGTATTCATAAAATGATTCCGGGTAAGGTGACCTCTGAGAGTACATGAGAGGGCACGTGAGATCGAGGGAACGACTTCCTTCCACAGTTGTTTTTAAATTTAACATTTTATGGCTATTTCGATTAATTTGAGGGTAAAAGTCATTGATATGATTTGTCATTGAAAAAAAGAACTACAAATCGGTATTATTTTTCTAGCAGTTCGGTTTTTATTCCGGCATTTTTGCATTGCTCCTGAAACGAAACGCCTCGAGAAACTTTCAGGCAGAGATTTTCATAAAAATCAAATCACCTTTCGAGTCAGCCATATTGATTTAAGTCCTGACTACTAATTTTCGTCAAATTCGAATCATTTTTTTGGACGATCAATTTCGAATCCGCCATTTTGATTCAGGACATTTTTAACGCTTGATCAGAAACTCCTCAAAGTACCAATTTTCGTTAAAATTGAATGTTTTCTAAATTTTAACAATCTATGCATCTACTTTAACACTTACCGTAAAGATATATGTTTAAAAAAGTTTATTTATACAATTGAAAATTGAAAGTGTCAACGTGACGAATAAAGAAATAAAAAAAATATTTAATATTAACGAAAATTGATACTTTGAGGTTTCTGACCGTGCGTTAAAAATGTCCTAAATCAAAATGGCGAATTCAAAATTGATCGTCAAAAAAAAAAAATGGTCCGAATTCGACAAAAATTAGTACCCAGAATTTGAATCAATATGGCTGATTCAAACAATGATTCGATTTTTATGAAAATCTTGAAAGTACATAATTTCATAATTTTTATGAAATTATTTATTCAAAATAATAATAATAATTTGTTTGTTAATAATTATTCGCAAAATTATCTCTCTAAAATAATTATTCTCAAAAAATGACTATTCTTTCGAAATGAATATCCCTTCAAAATTATTTTTCATCGTCCATTTTAATATTCATCATTGTTTATTTTCAATACTGGTTCGATATTTATTTATTTTTTTCTATGAGGTGCGCCCATCTCTGCAACGCGCACACTTACTGGTTAAAAGAGCCCAATGAGTCAACGTGCGATGACGTCGATTCTCAGGCACGTTTTAACGAGAGGAATGCATTTAATCGAATAATAACGATCAAAGCTTGACGTACGGTTCATATTTTAACGGGTAGAAAGCCCAAACGTTCCTATAACATGGGACACTAGTAAAGAAAGAATTTCGTCTAATTTATTGGGGCATATATACAGGCTGTACCAAAATTAGCACGTCAGTGTGCCACGGGTGTTAAATTGGCTCCGGATCTATCAGAATGAACAAATATGACCTCAGTAAAAGTCTCATGGTTTTTGAGAAAAACCGTCTTTTTTTATTTCTTGGAAAATCACTACCTAGTACTTGTTATCTGCTGCCATTGCTATGAATTAATTTGGGTTTGAACAAAAGGTACTAAAGCGGACGAAGTAGGTATCTAAGGCGGTGAGCAATCTGGTTATAAGAAGAAGAAAAAATAATATTGAATGATTCATTTAATTTTTACAACTTGTGTTCAAATTGTCAACCTCCAATCCCAATACACAAACGGCACATATTTTAGGAACAAAATATGAATAAATCCAAAGTAATTCAAAGACGATTTCTCTCGAAAACAATGAGACTTTTACTGAGGTTATATTTGTTTATTCTGATAGATCCGGAGCCAATCTAACCCCCGTCTTACTCTGACTTGCTAGTTTTGGGACATCCTGTACATATACCAAACGACCGCGATCTCAAATAGCCCTGCGAACGATTGATAAGCCCTCGTGTATCGTCTGGGTGTCAAATGGCTAACATCTCTATGACTCGTCGAGACCGTGTTTTTTTTTTATCGCTCGTAACTCATCGGTTACAGAGAATTGATGAATGGCTCGTTAAGATTGAGGAATTCATGAGAAAACATAAAGATTTTATTTTATTTGGAAAAAATGTTTTTAAATCAAATGACATTAATTACAATTCCAGAAAAATAAAATAAACGGTCAGGACAAATTTTTTTTTTTCTCTTTCGTTTGAGGAATTTTCCGGCAGGATTTATCTTTTGACAAATTCAAGAAAATTTAGTAACAAAACGTAATAAATCCGATTCAAGGGATGAAAAAAAATATTTCAATTCGCAAATAATCAGTGTTTAATAAAAATTAATTTATGATTTACCAATTTTTATTCGTTTTTATTTTTCAAAGTCCATTTTCATATATTTTGTAAATTTTGTAGGATTCTATTTTTAGTGCTTCTGGCGGTTCGTGAACGAAAAATAAATAAATAAAATAAAAACAATTTTATATCGTAGCGAGGTTCGTTAAATCTCGTACAGTCGACGGCCTTGCTCTCCCCGTACACAAACAGTTGTAACTCACGGGAAGGCCTCCCCCCGGAGCTCTCGTATACGAGCCGACCTTAGACTCGCGAAAAAAAAGCGTCCAGTTAAACTGTGTTATACTGACGTTTATACATAACGCGCTTCGGATTCAGCGCGAAGAATCCGAAAATAGCGCGCAACACAGCTAGCCAAAAAACTGTCCTCGAAACGCACCGAGAGTCTCCTGGTACGAATTTCATTTTCTTCGGAACAAATTTTCGAGTTGCAAATAAATTGTTGCAAAAAAAAATTAAAATTTTATTATCCTCGAAATTTGATTAACAATTTATTCTCGTAGACACGAGAATAAATTGTTAATAAAATTTCGTGTTTTTATGCAACTATTTATTTCCAAAAAAAAAAAACCGAATTTCATTTTCTTCGAACAAATTTTCGAGTTGGAAATAAATTGTTGCGAAAAAAAAAACAAAATTTTATTAACAATTTGTTCTCGCGTCTACGAAAATAAATTGTAAAAATAAAATTTCAATAGTAATGAATTAAAGGAAAAAACAAATTTTTATTAACAATTTCTTCTCGCATCTACGAGAATTAATTGTTAAATTTGTATTTTGCAAAAAAAAAACAAAATTTTGTTAACAATTTATTCTCGTAGGTACGAGAATAAACTGTTAACAAAATTTTGTTTTTTTTTTGCAACAATGAAATGAAATTGGTGTTTAATTTTTTTTTAACGTTACTTTACGTCGCCATGAGCCTTTTGATAAATAAACGCGACAACCAGATGACTTCAATTTCGCGTCTCTCGTCACTATTGATTGCGATAAGAAAAATTCTCATTTCTAATGACGCGAGACACAAATTCTTGGGATATGACGTTATTTCAGAATTTATTTTGTCGTCACGATAATTTCCTTATTCGTTACTCGTTTTTTATTTAATTTTTTTTCTTATTTCGTCACGACGTATAAAATATTTAGCCTTTTAGTATCTCGTGGAATACGGGGAAAAAACATATCTTATTTCAATAGAAAGTAAAATTTCTTTAATACGACGGAATCAATTTTTTTTTTAACACCTTAAAATGTAATGATGTTAAAATTTGCATCGTTGGGACGCAACGAAAATAGATTTTCTATACCATTAAGTCCCTTTAAGATTGGATTATCGATGACAAAAATCGTTAAAACGTTTTATTGAGGTCTCCTTATATGAGACCTCAATAAAGTCTATTGAGGTCCTCCAATACTAAAAATGAAAATTTAAAAACCTATTTTCGTTGCGTTCCAACGATGCAAACTTCAACATCATAAAATGTATGCGAAGGTTTTTTTCGAGTTATGCGATATATTAGAAGGGAGGAAAAAAAAGAAAAGAAATGGAATGCCCTATGTGTATGGAAAAGCTTGCAAATTACATATGCACATTGCTTCCTCATTCTTTTCGTTCTTTGCCTCCTTTCTCAAGCCACAATGCTATGAGCAAAATGTATTATTCAATATTTTGGCTTCCTACTAAAGAAATAAGCTTTGTGAAAGTTGGTAAAGAATGAGGAAGCACCGTGCAAATGTAATTTGCAGATTTGTTTACTACAACTTTAGTTTCCTTAGTTCGGAAGCTTTCTCAGGGTCGAAATGTATTCAGGATTTTTCGAAAAAAAATTTGAACTCTCGTGTATATCTCTTTTTTTTTTAAATGCACTTAACATTTTTTTAATGTTATTGAAACTCGCAATTTATGTCGAAAGTTTCGTGCATAGTTCAGTCATGTGAAAATTCCCTCGAAGCTTACTGCAGGTATGGAATTTTGTAATATTTTTCAAAAAATTCACAATCAAACATCTACTTCTTACTTTTTCAGAACTTTTTATAGTATTTACATAAATCAAAGAAAAAAAATTATAAGTATAAAAATATATATATATATATATATATATATATATATATATATATATATATATATATATTGTATGTTGTTCGTCCTTGTGAAATTGAAAATAATTCTCGACGTAGAACCGATTGTCATTTGAGTTCACGGTCAATGTCACCGAGAGTGCAAGTGGTGTGACTATTAATATCCGCACTCGAACAAATTAGTCTTTTATCTCGTAGTAAATTGCATATGTATATATATACCTCACGGTACACCTCCAGCGAACTGAGTACTATTAAGTTTCATCAGGCTGTACGAAAGGCAGAGATTTAAAAAAAAAAAAACTAAATCCTGAAACGATTTCCTGACTGTGTATATCCCGTTTTGTCGTACAAAACTCGAGGATTTTTTATACCACTTAACCGCGGAGGCGAGAAAGTTATGAATATTCAAAAAAAATATTTCTTTTGTATAGAATTTCAGTTGTAGAGAAGGAAATGGAATGATAACAAAAATATGTTTGCGCAAAGCGTGACCATTAATAATTCTGCAGATTACGGCCATGACATTTAATGATAGACAGGAAAGTTGTTTGTCTACATGAACGTGCGCCATTAAAAAAAACTTGCATTCACGTGAGGCGAAATTCACTAGAGTCCTTTCAAAGTATCCTTATGGATGTTTCAACTGCGCACGAAAAGTTTGTAGTATAGACGTTCGATTAACAATTATTTGTAATGAAAACTCATTTAATCAGGTACTGTCGCTCATGACGAGTCAATAGTATTCATTTTTAATATAACTATTCGGCGTAAAATCTATTCCAATAGTTACTATTCAATATCAACTATTTAAATACCGCAGTAACTATTCGAGTTTAATAGTTGCTAAGGTATAATAGTAATTATTGAAGTTTAATAGTGATTATTCAAGCTCAAAGTATTCAAATTCAATAGTTACTATTCAAGTTCAATAGTTACTATGCAAGTTCAATAGTTACTATTCGACATCAATAGTTAATATTCAAGTTAAATAGTTACTATTCAAGTTCAGTAGTTACTATTCGAGTGCAACAGTTACTATTCAAGTTCCATAGTTACTATTCAAGTTCAATAGTAACTATTCCGTCTGAATAGTCACTATTGTACTTTAATAGTAACTATTGAACTTGAATAATCACTCGAATAGAACTATCCAAGTTCAATAGTCACTATCCAAGACCAACACTTACTATTCAAGCACAGTAGTTACTATTCAAGTTTAATAGCAGCTATTTAAGTTCAGTAGTTACTATTCAAGTTCAATAATTAAGCACAGTCGTTCAAGTTCAATAGTTAAGCACAGTAGTTACTAAGTACAATAGTAACTATTCAAGCCATAGTTCAATTCAAGCAATAGTTAACATTGAGCCCTCAATCGTTACTATTCAAGTTTATTAGTTACCATTCAAGCTCAATCGTTACTATTTAAGTTCCATAGTTACTATTCAAGATCAATAGTTACCATTCAAGTTCAATAGTAACTATTCCGTCTGAATAGTTACTATTGTACTTTAATAGTAACTATTGAACTTGAATAATCACTCGAATAGAACTATCCAAGTTCAATAGTCACTATCCAAGTCCAACACTTACTATTCAAGCACAGTAGTTACTATTCAAGTTCAATAGCGGCTATTTAAACTCAGTAGTTACTATTCAAGTTCAATAGCAGCTATTTAAGTTCAGTAGTTACTATTCAAGTTCAATCGTTAAGCACAGTAGTTCAAGTTCAATAGTCAAGCACAGTAGTTACTAAGTACAATAGTAACTATTCAAGCCATAGTTCAATTCAAGCAATAGTTAACATTGAGCCCTCAATCGTTACCATTCAAGTTTATTAGTTACTATTCAAGCTCAATAGTTACTATTCGAGTTCAGAATAGTTACTATCAAAGATCAATGGCAACTATTACTTGGGCTATGGTTTTTTTTCTTTCTTTATAAGGCTAATAGATTTGACATGGGAATTTCCGATATGTGTGTATTCATCGGCTATGAGATCGCTTTGACGCATGAAACTACGGTTCGGTGTTTTGCCAGCGCGCGCGGAAATCGGTACGGCATAAAAGAGAATCGGAGTGAGAGTGATAAATATATATATATATAGAGAGAGAGGCAGACAGAAAGAGTAAGGTCGACTGGCAGCGATGTTTTCTGTTGCTCTCGCTGCGTGAGCGAACTCAACATGTTTCGAGTGAAAACTTTGAGTGTGAGATGCGCGCATGTGTGTGTGTGTGCGTATACACATTTGTGTGGGAAGAACGCCGCGAAACGAGAGCGAGAGAGAGCAGCCAACTCGGTGCGTTACGTCGTCGGAGAGCGTGTTTTGAGTGCACGAGTACCGACGACTCGAGGCATTGCACGAAGAGCGAGAAAGATGAGAGAAGGAATAACTCTTGCCTCAGTGCACGCGTACCGAACGTGCCGGGACTTTACAAAGTCGCTTAATTGAGATTATTGCGCGACAACAAGATTGTAATTTTTAATATATTCCATACAATTATCCCGCCACTATTTTTATTAGTATTAGGACGATTATAGCGCGTGCTAAATACTCTATGAAGATGCTTCCCGTTTTATCGAAATTTTTGTTTCACTCGAAGCTTCGATGAACGGCAATTTTTGTTTATTCGAACATTTTCTTTTCCGTTCGCAGCCCGGATTTTCCTCTCTGACGTCAATTTTTCAAACTTATAAAAGGACAAAAATGAAAAATAGTATATTAACGAACAAAAAAATGCGAACTTGAATTTATCACAAAAATTCGATAAGTTCGTTAGACACTTATTTTCGCAAATTAAATATCTGGCGTGTAAAATTCCTCGGGAAATTTATTAAAATGTTTAAAAATTTCATTTTTGGCAAAAAAATAACCATGACATTGCGTGAAATAACTTCGACTAACGATCATTTTTGTTTTTTCGAATTGTTTCTCGTTTTTCCGTTCGCAGCACGGATTTTCTTCTCTGATGTCAATTTTTCAAACTTATAAGAGGACAAAAATGAAAAACAGTATATTAACAAATAAAAAAATGCGGAATTTGAATTTATTACAAAAATTCAATAAGCTCGTTAGTATTTTATTTTCGAAAATTCAATATTTGACGTGTAAAATTCCTCGAGAAATTTATTAAAATGTTAAAAAATTTATTTTTCGCAAAGAAATAACCATGACACCGAGTGAAATAACTTTGATTAGCGATCATTTTTCTTTATTCGAATTTTTTCTCGTTTTTCGATTCGCAGCACGGATTTTCCTCTCTGATGTCAATTTTTCAAACTTATAAGAGGACAAAAATGAAAAACAGTATATTAACAAATAAAAAAATGCGGAATTTGAATTTATTACAAAAATTCAAT
Source organism: Oxytorus armatus (assembly GCA_958009045.1). NCBI lineage: Eukaryota > Metazoa > Arthropoda > Insecta > Hymenoptera > Ichneumonidae > Oxytorus > Oxytorus armatus. The sequence continues at coordinate 12,594,552 of OY253754.1, read as the reverse complement.
AAGCTCGTTAGTATTTTATTTTCGAAAATTCAATATTTGACGTGTAAAATTCCTCGAGAAATTTATTAAAATGTTAAAAAATTTATTTTTGGCAAAGAAATAACCATGACACCGAGTGAAATAACTTTGATTAGCGATTATTTTTCTTTATTCGAATTTTTTCTCGTTTTTCGATTCGCAGCACGGATTTTCCTCTCTGACGTCAATTTTTCAAACTTATAAGAGGACAAAAATGAAAAACAGTATATTAACAAATAAAAAAATGCGGAATTTGAATTTATTACAAAAATTCAATAAGCTCGTTAGTATTTTATTTTCGAAAATTCAATATTTGACGTGTAAAATTCCTCGAGAAATTTATTAAAATGTTAAAAAATTTATTTTTGGCAAAAAAATAACCGTGACATTGAGTGGAATAATAATTCCTTCATCCATTCGCTATTTCCTCAATACCACACGAGGATCGGTAAAATTATATTTGACGACACTCCTAAATTTCGAGTCTCATCTCTTCCAGCCCCTCTCCCGCCGGCAAAGTTTATCCAAGCGTGGAAACACAACGAGGATATCTCGTGAATAAGAGGGTTGCCGAACCCTGAATTATACTTTGAGCTAAAAATAAAATACTTCGCTTCAACGACAAGCACGCAAACACAGGCGCACATGTTGCGCAATTCAGTACCAAGGGATAGCGGATTAACGGCGTGTCTAAAAAACTCTGTATTACCCGAGTCTCGCGGTCCTGGGGGAGGGTTGTCTGACTTTTTGCGGACGATTTTTATTCCTCTCGCACGCACGAGCTTCGAGAACATCAAGAGGGCAAAATTGAGCGAATTTCTCGCGTGACACGAGTGCGTACACACCCCCCGCCCCACGCACATGTCCTAAAAGCTCTCTGGGAGGGAAAAAAAACGTTGCCAGACGTGTGGCGTGACCCTAAAAAAAAAACTAATATTCGTCATTCGAAAATAATTTCGCCTTTAATCGAAAATAATTTCCTCCCCAGTGGCTCCTCGGAAATCGAAAGAACGAATTTTCCCAAGTAAATGCGGTTTTTTTTTTTAGGGGGTTTATCAAACTTAAGGCCTTGCGCGAACGAAATTTTTTCGCTGATTGGGAATTGAACATTGGATTGGAATATTTTGCAAAAATTTCCTCTCGAACGGCACTTTGAAAAGTGGCTTTAAAGCCAAAAAACTAAATTCCCAATCTACGACACGTAAAAACTAATTTTCTACGGACTAAAAAAAAAAGAATTGATTACAACGAAACTATTATTCCTAACAAAATCTACGTTTCGCTTCGCCGTGACAAAACGTTTTTTTCTTATCAATGTTTTTTTTATTGTTTTTTTTGTTTCACCGATCATTTCCAATCCGTTAATATTTCGCGAATAGTCGTAAAGGTTAACAAATCTCACCACCTTGACGTGCGCGATTCTCGTTGAAAAGTGCCATTTTTATTTTTCGCGCGTCGCGTACGAAACGATTGGGCTTATCGGTGTCACGGTTCTCGACAATTAAAACCGCTTCGAGGTTTATTAAAGCCGTGCGAATATCGAACCGAACGGGTTTTGTCGACGTACGCGCGCGTTTACGCTTGTTTACTGTTTTTACATGACGTGCAAAAAAAAATAAAAAAGACATACGCTTAGTCGCGTGAGATAGTGACGATGCTGAAAGATTCTTTTTTTTTTATTCTTTCACACCGCCAGACTCAAAGTTCAGAGGAAATAGGAAAAAAAAAACAAAACAAAATAAAATAGTCGTGTCCGACTGATCACGTCATTGCTATAATTACAAATCGGAAATAGAAAAAGTAAGAAATCTCGTATAAAATAAAATAAAAACACGACGATTAAATCCGATCGTCACGATAATCGTGCTTTTATATCACTGATGTGTGTATGTTTATATATTTATTTATTATACTTGTATGTTATTCTCTACTGAGTCACTTCCGAAATGATTATTCGACGAGTCTGCGGTTCGCCGAAGCGGTGGATATGACGATAATGCCTGATATAACCACTCTGACTCATTCCGCGGCCAATAGAAATACAGTCGAAATAATTAATTAACACGTACAAATTATAGATAATATTTTTTTCCAAGATCATTTTTTTTTTTTCTAATAAACTTTCTCACGTCAATACAAAATCTCTAAATTGATTAAAATAATAATAATAATAATAATAATAATAATACCTATTATTGCTTACAAAAAAAAAATGTTTTCATAAAAACAAAGCTTCCACAAAGGAAACCCTAAATTTTTGCCCTAAATTCAATAACAAATCGGTTTTTTTTTTCTTAAAATTCAGAAAAATTCAAAGTTTCACAAAATCTAAATTCTTCCACTGTTCGGGCCCGAAATTCAGTGTCAAATATGATTTGTCATTGAATCAAAATAAAATTTTGAATAATTTATTATACTCTCGACAGTCACACGAGTCTCATTTGTCTATCGTACTGCGATGAATAGAATTTCCATTGTCCGCTCATACATATATACATATTCTGGTCATTCCAGACCAAATTACACGAAAAATTTATCGGCATTTTGTTTTTTTGCATTTTTGAGTTTTTGGAAAAAAAAGTTCCAATAAATCAATTTCTAATAAATTTTCTCACCTCAATACGAAATCTCTAAATTGATTCAAATAATAATAATAATAATAATACCTATTATTGCTTACGGAAAAAAAATGTTTTCATAAAAACAAAGCTTCCACAAAGGAAAGCCTAAATTTTTGCCTTAAATTCAATAACAGATCGGTTTTTTTTATCTTAAAATTCAGAAAAATTCAAAGTTTCACAAAATCTCTGTGAAATTCTCAGTGGAATTCTTTCACTGTTCGGGCCCGAAATTCAGTGTCAAATATGATTTGTCATTGAATCAAAATAAAATTTTGAATAATTTATTATACTCTCGACAGTCACACGAGTCTCAATTGCTATCGCATTGCGATAAATAGAATTTCCATTGTCTGCTCATACATATATACATTCCGGTCATTCCAGACCAAATTACACGAAAAATTTATCGGTATTTTGTTTTTTTTGCATTTTTGAGTTTTCGGAAAAAAAAAGTTCCAATAAATCAATTTCTAATAAATTTTCTCACCTCAATACGAAATCTCTAAATTGATTCAAATAATAATAATAATAATAATAATAATAATAATACCTATTATTGCTTACGAAAAAAAAATGTTTTCAGGAAAACAAACCTTCCACATAGGAAACCCTAAATTTTTGCCTTAAATTGAATAGCAAATCGGTTTTTTTTTCTTGAAATTCAGAAAAATTCAAAGTTTCACAAAATCTAAATTCTTCCACTGTTCGGGCCCGAAATTCAGTGTCAAATATGATTTGTCATTGAATCAAAATAAAATTTTGAATAATTTATTATACTCTAATAAATTTTCTCAAGTCAATACAAAATCTCTAAATTGATAAAAAAAAAAATAATAATAATAATACCTATTATTGCTTACGAGGAAAAAAAATGGTTTTCATAAAAACAAAGCTTCCTCGCACGAAACCGTAAATGTTTGCCCTAAATTCAATAACAAATCGGTTTTTTTTTCTTAAAGTTCCCAAAAATTCAAAGTTTCACAAAATCCAAATTCTTCCACTGTTCGGGCCCGAAATTCAGTGTCAAATATGATTTGTCATTGAATCAAAATAAAATTTTGAATGATTTATTATACTCTCGACAGTCACACGAGTCTCAATTGTCTATCGCATTGCGATGAATAGAATTTCCATTGTCCGCTCTCATACATATATACATTCCGGTCATTCCAGACCAAATTACATAAAAAATGTATCGATATTTTCTTTTTTTCGCATTTTTTTTTTTTTTTCGAAAACTCAAAAATGCAAAAAAAAAATTTAGGATTCCCTCTGAAGAAGCTTTGTTTTCATGAAAAAACTTCTTTTTTTTTCCGTAAGCAATGATAGTTATTATTATTATTATTATTATTTTAATCAATTTAGAGATTTCGTATTGGCGTGAGAAAATTTATTTGAAAAATAAAAAAAAATAAAAATGATTTCTTGGAAAAATATATTATCTATAATTTGTACATGTTAATTAGTTATTCAATCTTTCCGATCTTCAGTTAAATGGTAAAAACAGTAACATAAAAATATAACGAACATCAAAAAGTTATCGATTTCACTTAGAATGACCCCATTTCATTTGAATATTTAATTCAAATATTATTATTATTATTATTACTATATAAAATCGACAAAACGTATGTAAAAAATATGTAAGACGAGATGTTCGACAAACCTGTATCGTGGATCGAGAAATCTCTGACAGTTCCAGGCAAATCTTATCGCCAATGAGGCGAAGGTTGACGAAACGATACCCATTTTATTTTTCTACTCCTTCCACGTTTTCTTATCCCAATTATTGCGCTTGACGAAATATCAATTGTTTTCTTTTTTTTCTCGCAATCTTCACTTTGAGGGGTTTACCAAAAAAAATGCACAAAATGTTTTTTCTTTCTTGTCGTTTAAGTCGATTTTATATCTCAAACTTATGCATATATAAAAAAATATATATGCGTGTGTGTGTGTGTGGTCGAGTGTTGCTGAGAGATTCTCTCGAGGCGGCGGCAACGTGCACAACTCTTTGGCCGTACGAAACTTTCAAACTTTCTCCCCGTCCGTTATAAAAGCAACGTTTTGTTTTTATTTTCTTTTTTAATATTTATTATCCGTTATTTATTATAAACCGGCTGGTAACGCGATCGTTAAATTACGAAAAGGAGAAAACGGTCAAAGAATTGACCGAAAGTCAACAACACAAGATCAAACAATGAAATTTTGTAATCCTCTTCAAAGTTAGGTGATGTGTAATTCCATTTAGAATCACTGTTTGATGGTGGAACAATTTTTTTTCATTTTCAATTTCATATAATCTTCGTTATTTCAATTTGGAATCTTTTAATATTGATTTTTCAGTGGTTTTTCATTTAAATTTCACGAAATCATTGTAGTATTGTCCTGAATCCTTAATTATTGATATTTTGGTTGATTTTTCTTAAATTCCATAATATCATCGTTATTTCAATCGATAATCGTTGATTTTCCCAAAATTTCACACAATTCATCACATTATAGTGAGAAAGAAATAAAATAGAACTTCGAAAATGTACAATTTTTCGTACACTTTGTATATCACCGTCACTTTGTTTCTCTTTTTTTTTTTTCTTTTAGTTTTCCCGTCGGTGTTTGTTTTAAATTCTCCGATTTTATATTCTTCGCGGTGCGACGGGGGGGCTTGACGGGAGAGTCACGTGTGTGCAGACGAAACGATCGCTTTACAGGGAGTGGCTTTTTCGTTTGACGCTCGTCCGCATTTATAAATGCGAGCGTGGAAAAAACGTTACGACAACGACACAACGACGATGAAACTACGGTGAACGCGCGTTAACGGGCGAGCCGTAAGTGCGCGTTCTTTCTCTCCCACCACTCCCCTCCCAGGCCGATCGACTCCCCCACCCTTTTTACTCACGGACGAGCGCGCATATCACCGAGAACCCACGTGGTCGCACGCACGCATGGACATAACTATATGTATACTTATAATGTTTTTTAAACTAAATTCGTAATGTCTAGATGTTAGGAAAATTTTATATGCGAATAATATCGTACTTTCGCCCGTAGAAATTCGTACGAGATGTTTCATGTCAATTCTCACAAGTTTGGGCCCGTTGTTTACATCCTTGATTTTTTTATACTGTCGTTAACACTTGAGAAACAAACTGTGATTTTTTCAGATTTTTTTTACCAACCCTTAGCATTTTATAAATTGTTAAATAATTGTGAGGTTGCAAAAATTACAAAAATATATAATTCCATGGGAAAAAATTATATCAGTTGGGAAAGCAGTTAGGAAAAAGTTTATATGCGAAAAATATCGTACTTTCGGCCGTAGAAATTCGTACGAGATGTTTCATGTCAATTCTCACAAGTTTGGGCCTGTTGTTTACATCCTTGATTTTTTTATACTGTCGTTAACACTTGAGAAACAAACTGTGATTTCTTCAGATTTTTTTCACCAACCCTTAGCATTTTATAAATTGTTAAATAATTGTGAGGTTGCAAAAATTACAAAAATATATAATTCCATGGGAAAAAATTATATCAGTTGGGAAAGCAGTTAGGAAAAAGTTTATATGCGAAAAATATCGTACTTTCGCCCGTAGAAATTCGTACGAGATGTTTCATGTCAATTCTCACAAGTTTGGGCCTGTTGTTTATTTTCCTGATTTTTTTATACTGTCGTTAACACTAGAGAAACGAACTGTGATTTTTTCAGATTTTTTTTCACCAACCCTTCGCATTTTATAAATTGTTAAATAATTGCGAGGTTGCAAAAATGACAAAAATATCTGATTCCATGGGAAAAAATTATATCAGTTGGGAAAGCAGTTAGGAAACAATTTATATGCGAAAAATATCGTACTTTCGGCCGTAGAAATTCGTACGGGACGTTTCATGCCAATTCACACAAAATTGGGCCTGTTGTTCATTTTCCTGATTTTTTTATACTGTCGTTAACACTTGACAGACAAACTGTAATTTTTTTCAGATTTTTTTCACCAACCCTTAGCATTTTATAAATTGTTAAATAATTGCGAGGTTGCAAAAATTACAAAAATATCTAACTCCATGGAAAAAAATTATATCGATGAAAACAACCGCATCAGTTGTTTCGTCTTTTAATGTACTTTAATGTTAACGATATAACAAAAAAAATTTAATCTCGTTGACCACACAATCACTTTTGAGCGCGTAAAATCGATTTTCGACAAAATCGCCAGCTAGGATCTTGAAAAAATCCGCGAGGAATCTGAAACAATTTTTTTTAAGTCCAAAAATTGTGGATTGACATGGAATGCAATATATATTACTTTTTTTCAACTTTTCCTGTGTCATTTTTTTTTGCAGATTTTAATAATTCAAGTAATTGGAATTTTTTTAACTTCATTAAAATTGAGTCGAATGCCTGACCCAAATGTCGGTTATAGTCCTGTCATACGTGTATTATCATCATGATCGAATATTCACACGAGTTAAATATTGCGATCAATAAATATCCCATTGAAAAATTGAGATTTGATCGAGAGATGGATTTGTCATGAATATGCTATATTTTGCAACACGTGCATTCGTGGGAATCCTTCCGTATATTATTAAAATTGATGTTATCAATTTTGTGACACGCAACTTCATTTGAATTCTTTTTTCTTTTTTTTTTATGCATTATTATTCATATTCGACGGAAAATTAATTTTCTTTACTTACTTTCTCAATTTCGTTATTTTCTCGATGATTTTTTTTTTCTGAATCACTCATTATTGAGGAAAATTAATTTGGTTCATTCAATCTTGTCATTTTTTCCATGATTTTTCTTTAATTCCTTATTACTAAATGATTATATGCAGTCAGGATTTTAAAAAAATTATTTTACTTCATTTTCGTTACGTATATATATATTTAAGTATATACACAGAAAATTTCATGTCAATCTAACGAATATTCTCAAAGTTACACGCATATTTGTAAAGACGTGTCGGAGCGTTTGAAAGTAACGTCGTAAATTCGAATGCATTTTAAAGTTGGTGAGCAAGATTCCTCAGAAACGACTAAGCCGATCAGTCTCAAATTTTTACACAAGCTTTATAAATATATTTTTTAGTGATTAATCGAAGGTTTTCTCTCGCCGATAAATATTTTCCATTTTATAAACAATTTAAGGCGAAAATTTTGCTCGAATATCGAAATTTCTTTTTGCGAAGCCACCATTTTGTTAAAAATTAATATTTTGCTTATTCCTTCGATTAAATACTAGCTAATACCTTGCATTAACGAAATCTTTTTTGTTTTTTGCATTTTAAATGATCCAATCCAGAGATGTCGTGCTCACCGCAAGACGCCTTTTTTAGAGAAGCTCCCGGATATCGGCTATGGCAGCTTTAAAAATCACTATTTTTACAAATAAAAAATATGAAAATAAAGTTAAAAGTTACCGCAATATGTATATAAATTTTTGCGTTAATAAATTAAAATGTCTTTCCAGGAGAAATTCTTGAAAAACCGCTTTTTTCGGCCTCTTGACTGCGTATAACTCCTTAAGGACACTCAATTCTTTATTATAAAATTTATTAATTTTCTAGATGAATTAACATGAAGAATTTCAATTAAAAAAAAAAAATTATCATTGATTAATTTCTCTTATTGATTTCCTTATTATTTTCGTACAGTAAATACCGATTCCCCGCTTCACTCGTCGAATTACAAACTCGTTCGTCGTTAGAAAAAAAAAAACCCCCGTTTTTTCTAAGTTCATATTAACGAGAACGGTTTTACAGACTTCTATCTGTGACGAAATGAATTTTTAAAAATTATTCTTAGCCAGTATAGTTGAGAGATTCATCGGAATGCAAGTGCACGTGCACTCGAACGCTACTTGTCCCTGGCCTTCGATGAAACCACGCGGATTTTTTTTCTTATTTTTTTTTCTGTCTCGCAACGTGTATCTTGTTCCACAAACACAATCGAATAATCTATACAATCGTTATGATTCATTCGACGCTTAATAGCCTCTTTATTATCATTTTACTTCCGTCTCGGCGAGAGATGAGTATCGCACATATGCTAAACAGATCGAACATTAACTTTAATTGCATCAATTACACTCGAGACGTTCGAGATGCGATAAATCGTTCTGACGATTAATCAAATTACTATTATCTCCATTTATCTTAAGGAGTATGGCCACGGTAGGGGGTATAAAATCACGTGTACATTTAACAATTTTTTTTTGTATGAAAAAGTGATTTATTTATAAAACTAATTACACATCTATTTAGTATGAATACCGAGATAATAAAAAGTATTTTTTTTTGTTTTTTTTTTGTTATACAAAATGGCCGACTACTGCTATTTGCATTTGGTATCCTTTTTTCCACGGCGTGACATTTGGCGTCCACAATTTTTGATCTAGAAGAAAAAATAATAATTCTCGTTAATCTACAACAGAATACCTAGAGAAGTACGTATGGAATTTGAAAAATATTGTTTTGTTCGAATATTGTAGACATTTGAATTTGAAAGGTGAATTTTCAGTGAAAAATTTTCTCTTAAACTGCTCATAAAATGGACGATTTTTAATTAATCAGAAATTCCGTACGTACTTCTCTAGGTATTCTGATGTAGATTAAGGAGAATTTTTTTTTTTGTTCTAAGTCAAAAATTGTCGATGCCAAATGTCACGCTGTGGAGTGCTCCAAAAGAAAAGATAGCAAATAGCAGTAGTCGGCTATTTTGTATAACAGAAAGACAAAAAAAAAACTTTTCTATTAGCTCGATATTTATACTAAATCGATGGATAATTAGTTTTATAAGTAAATCATTTTTTCATACAAAAAACAATTGCTAAATGTGCAGATGATTTTATACCCGCTACCGTGGCCATAACCCTTAATCATCGGAAATAAACAAAATATATCGTGATTTGTTAATTAAAAATTATGTAACAAATATCTGTTTTTAAATGCACTAAAAAAAAAATTTTTTTATCCATTGTACATTCGCAAATGGATAAATGAATTGTTAAATGGAATTTTGGGCACGAGGAGAGCTCTGAAAATAGAATCTCTCGTTGTAAAAACGAGGGATAAACAATTTTGACGTTTATTATAACGAGAAAATACGCAAAAGACAAATGGATGTCGTTTTGTTGGAAAAGCGTACTCGAGAGAAACGTCGAGAAAAAATTGTCGTTGTGCCAAAAACAAAAAAAAGAGAGAATAAGATAAATAATACGAGAATTTATGAATATTCTATAAATAAACAAAAACGTAAAATCCTCAACGGGGCGTGTGTCGCACGTGCAAAGTGAAATTCGAGGATCCGCGGGCGAAGAATGTCAACGCGCCAGATTTCGAGAGCGAACAAAAAAAAAATCGCCACACTCTCGATTCCCCGCTTTATATCGTGTGTGAAACACGGGGGAAATGAAGCAAAAAATTCGTGGTGTCGAAATAAAGATCGAGCAAATTTTTACATTTTTTTACCAACAAAAATTTCATTTTCAATAATATAATTTTTTAAATAATTCTTATGTAGGATATAATGAATCAACGGAAGGGTCCATATACTAAAATGCATCTTACGTAGCAACGGCGTTGCTAATGACGATGATATAATAAAACAATATAAGAGAATCAACAGTTTGTGAGAAACCAGCGAAAGGGCCGGAAGTGCTTGCTTAATAAATCTATTTAATCAATAAATAAAGTCTTCGTCTTTATTTATTTATTTAATTATATAAAGAGAATCCTGACAAAACAGTCGACAAGAGGTGCGACACTTATTGTATTTTTTATTATTATTTCAATGTGTTAGAAAGTATTTTCGATTTTTTTGACCCAGTGACCAGCCAGTACTTGCCAGTTGTACAAATATATTATTGACAAACAGCGAAGCACCACTTTTGATGGAAATCAATAACTACGATCGACAGAGGCTAAAATATTGAAGCTAAAGTTTAAATATTTTTTATTAAAGCACTTTTAAAAAACTTTTCCATTAAATATTAAAGCCTAAGCTCAAATGTTCTCTCGGAGAGTTTAAAAAAATTACCGACATTTGATAAGTTCGCTCACGCTCTTACCGACTGACGATGTAAAAGGGAAGCGGGAGAAAAAACTGATAAGTCGTTTCTTTTAATACCCGTTTTTATTGTTAAAAATATTGTTAATGGAAGAAACTAATGGATAGATAGATAAATGTTTGTTTCATAGCCTCTTCGGCTTTGTACAATCCCTTTTACATATAGAAAAAAAAAATATAGAATACTATCAAACCATAAGTACCGTATGAATGCAAACTTCTGAATCGGCCACTCTTATCACACACAGTAGTACAGTATTACCTAATATAATTTATCCGTAACAATTTTTTTTTTGTTATTTCACTATAATATCGTAATACCTAGCCCGTTGCTCTGCCTTCCAAACCAAATCAAACGGCGTAAAATAATTTTCCGTTTTCGATGGCAAAAAAAAAATTGAAAGCTGCCTCTTTTATTTGCTTCTAATTACCGAAAGAAATTCTACCGGAAGTCTCACACGAGAGATCGTAAGAAATGCATCGTTGATCGAGTAAAAAGATATTTTGCACGAAATATGAAAAATTATAAGAGAACTGTTATTTCTGAAAATATTCATTTTCAAAACGTGTCTCCTACAACTTTCATTTTTTCTCTTTTACACGATCAAAGCATTTTCGGTAATATCTCGTTTTTTCGATTAATCGACCGGCAATTTACGGTAAAAAAAAGAAAAAACATTGATAATATCGCACTTTCGTCGATAACGATCGAACGAATATTTTGAAAAATTCTGAAAAAACTGTTTCGAGCCTTTTTTCACGTTGCTCAACAACATGATAAACGGGCAAAAAAATGGTCTTGCCAATTTGGTCTCCAACACCCCATAAATACGTGTGTCAGCATCGAGAATTTACGATTTGATTATAAAGAAGAAAAAAACCAAAAAATAATTCGTACATACCGAAAAAAAAAAAAAAAAAAAAAATCAGGCTGGAATTTTCTGTACGCGAAATGGAGTAAAAATAAACAGAAATTTTGTTTTCAGCCTACGTCTCGTATTTCGTAATATTCTCTACTTATTGGTAAATGTAAATTTACTTTTGTTTTTTTTTCGTTTTTTTCCTATTCGAGCCCTCTCGCATTTTCTCGCGCTTCCAAAAATAGTATTTTTTTTTTCTCTTCGAGCTAACAGTACAAACCACTTCCTTGATTCTCGATAACGCACTTTCTCAAATACTGCGTAACCTTCTCGCTCAGATTGAAACTCAAAATTTCTTTATCGAATTGCTCGATAATACCCGCCCCCGCTATATAACCATTTAATTTACTAGCTAATGGTGATGTACGTAAAATGTCACCGCTCGTCAGGCCAATTGTTTCGACGAGCCACGGGTGACCCTGTAGACGATACTTTTGGTGGTAACTGTTGTGAGAAAAAGAAAAAAAACGTAAAAGGATTTAGTAAAAGAAATTTTTAAAATCGTCGTATAATTATCATAATTTGATAAATTATGATAATTTGATAAATTATCGTATATGAATCGATGACGTGATATAATAATATTATAGTCGATACACGATATTATCTATGGGGAAAGAATAAATAAATAAAATGTCTACGCTCGAGTCTGTATCTTCGTTGATCTTTTAGTAATCGATAAATTATGTAAGAATCTCTCGTTTGGAATTTTTGATACAATTTTTTTTTCTCTCAAACTATACGTTATCTTGAACTTTTGATCGTGGAGCCCTTTCCCCCGCCCCCGCCCCTTAAAATCTGACTTTTCTCTTTAGTAGTTATTTTTTTTCCATTGACAGCATGTTGCGAAATACAATAAATTTTTTGAAACATGAATTAACGGGCTTTCATCTGAATTTTAAATTATTAGTCGAGCAAATCGGAAAATCAATTTGATTCAAATAAAAATATATTGAATAAAAATAAAATATCATTGATTTAGATTAATTTTCGTCGATTCATAGAATTTTTTTTTATCGTTAAACATTTTTCCTGGATCAAGTGGTTTTTGTTTCAATTAAAATGGATTTCTGATGATTTTTTTTTGTAATGACAAATGGAAAAAAAAACGAATACAATTTTTTCTGGAACTTCGCAAATTGAGGACTCACACACCCCTGCGCGCGCTGAAAACCGAGTGAATTTCGCAAAATTATTATAAAGGTTATGTGGTGACAAAAAAAAATGAAATTGTTGATTTCACATTTTTGATTAACTTTTCAACTATGAGAAAAAAAAATAAAAAAAAATAAAAATATATATTAACATTATTTAAACACGTTTTTCTCGAAACTATGTTTTTAGACAGTATCAGCACGACAACTCAGTCAATTTTTAATATTTTGTAACTTTTTTTTTTATAAATCTTGATAATTATTTTTTCTGTAGTCTGACGAGAGGTTTTTTTAATTTTTTGCTTGGACAATTTTTTATAAATTATCAAACACTAATTTTTTTTTTAAATTGCATACTGAATTTTGAAATACTGTAATTTCTTTATTTTTGATAAAAAAAAAAAAAAAAAAAAAATTCCCTGCGTCAGACTATTACTACTACATTATTTTACTAGATTCTTTTTTATTTTTGCAGATTGAATAATTTTTGGTGAAGTTATGATGTCGACAAGGACGCGTTATGATTTTCATCGGTAGTCCATTTATACCCGTAAAAAATAACTTTAATATTGGAAAAAAAAATTTTTTTTATTTTTCTTGTTATAGTTGAAAAGTTAATAAAAAATGTGAGATCAACAATGTAATTTTTTTTTTCACCATATAACCTTTGTAATAATTTTTCAAATTTACTCGGTTTTCAGTGCGCGCACGGGTACGTGAGCCCTTAACGGAAGATAATTCCGTCTGACCTGCTTGTTCGTCATTCACTGAAACGAATTATCTCGTGTGTATGTCTTTACTATACAAGATATCCGATTATTTCTTCCCTATCAAAACACAAAAGTAATCTGAAACTGTCGATCCATTATCTTCGGTAAACTGAGATATCGAATTGTACTTACTCTTCGGCGGGATAAAATCTCTCGAATTCCTTTATTACCGTGACCAATTGCTCGCCTCGTTCTCGTTGCTCGTGAGCCCGTGACTTTTCAGCGAGACTTCGTTGCTCGTCGTCGTGATAGAGAATTAACGACGTGTACTATAAATTAAACGAAATCAGAAAAAAAAAATTAAAACAAATTTTTTCAATTTAATTCAACGGATTATATAGCTCCTCGTTATAATTATTAATTGTTTTTCTTTTTCCAATCAATTCAATCGTTGCATATCGAAACCATTTTTTTCTTCGCGAAACACATGAACAAATTGTTTCGGTACAGTAAAAATTTGTCTCATTTTCAATTTTTACTCATTTGGCATTTTAAATGAAAGTATTCCAGGCGAAAAATCTCAAATTTAACGAATTTCCTTAAATTCAATTTAAATACACACGTTTCAAGTCGAATTAAAAAATCTTATCAAATTACAATGTAAATTAAATTGAAATTGAGTTAATTACAATTTGAGAAAAATGAATTTTCATTAAAAAAATCTCCTCAGGCTTCGAATTACACAATTTTAATAATCAATTTGAATAAATTTATATTCGATCATGAAACAAACAAAAATGAGGCGCAATAGAATCATTGAATAAAATAATTACCCGAAATTAAACAATTGAAATTCTGTAAAATCGTGTGTGTGTGTGTTTTTTTTTTTTTTCATCGATACGTAGACTCGTAATTTTTATTTTCTTCTTTACGAACGATAAAATTGAACGAATTTCGTTGAATTCAATTTGAGTAACGACGTTTGAAATAGAATTTTAAAAAATCGATCAATCTTCAATGTAAATTAAATTCAAATTGAGTTTATTAGAATTTACAAAAACATCAATATTAATTAAAAAATCTATTTCATCAGAGGCTTGAAATTACACAATTTTAATATTCAATTTGAATAAATTTATATTCGATCTTGAAACGAAAAAAATTGAAGCGCAATAGAATGATTTAATAAAATAATTATCGAAATTAAACAATTGAAATTCTATAAAATTGTCTGTTTTTTTTTTTCATCGATACGTAGACTCGTAATTTTTTTTTCTTTTCATTTTTACAAACGAACAATCAAATACCTGGAGCTTGATCTTCGTTGTTAGGCCGTACTCGTGATTATTCCAGAAGAGACTGAGTAACTGAGAGAACGATACTATTGCAGGGTCGTACTCGATGTCGATGACCTCGGTGTGATCACCACTGTCGAGGATCAAGGTAATTTTACATTTGAAAAGCCCCTAAGGCTTCGTTCTTTATACCATTATTATTATTTTTATTTTTATTATTATTATTATTAACTTACATGCTTCTGTATGTTGGCGATGGTTTGTTGCCTCCGGCGTAACCGACGCAAGTTCTTATTACGCCGGGAGTCGCGCCGAATAGAGAGTCACCTGCCCAGAAACAGCCCATGCCAAAAGTCGCCCTCTTCGTCTTGTGTTCTGCGATTTGTTCTGGCATTTTTATTTTTTGTCTATTAAAGAAGAAAAAAAAAAATTTGAGTTATAAAACAAATAATTTGGTCTCGTCGATACATCTGGGAATGATGAACAATTTTTTAACCACGTGGCATGTTCTGATCAGCATATATATATACAGGGTGCCACAAAACTAGTACGTCAGAGTGACACGGGATTTTAGATTGGCTTTGGTCTTATCAGAACACAACAAATATGACCTCGGTTAAAGTCTTGTGGTTCTCGAGTTTGTTTTTTTTCGATTTTTCGAAAAATCACTATCCAAGTACTTGTTAATCCGCTATCATTGCTGTGAATTAATTTGGAGTTTGAAGAAAAGCCACCAAAGAATTAGGTACCGAAGTAGGTATCTAAGACAGTGAGCAAACTGGTTCTAAGAAAAAAAAGTAAAATAGTTTGTTGGAGTATAAGGACACAAAAAAAAAATATTTAATGACTCATTTAATTTTTACAGTATGTGTTCCAAATTGTTTACTTACAAGCCTGATACACAAACGGCACATATTTTAGGAACAAAATGTGAATAAATTCAAAATAATTCATAGCAATGGTAGCGGAATAACAAGTGCTAGGTAGCGATTTTTCGAAAAATCAAAAAAGATGATTTTTCTTGAAAAACATTAGACTTTTACTGAGGTCATATTTGTTTTTTTTTTTATAGGTCCGGAGTCAATCTAACCCCGGTGTCACTCTGACGTGCTAGATTTGGGACAGCCTGTATATATACATATTAGGGCGATTTTTTTTTTTCGACTATTTTTTTTTTTCAGTCTCCACCCGAAATTTTGTTGGATATGTCGAAAAAGAAATTCCCTGAAAGTTACAGCCCTTCATATTAATTCTAAGTACTTTCCCAAATCACGAGAATTTTTTCCATCTAAAATTCACGTATATCGAATTTTTTTTTTTTTTTTCAAATTTCTATAACTCAGCCGCATTTTATGCTATCATATTGTTATTGGTTTCGATTTACTCAGAATAAAACAATCTAAAAAAGTGCCTTTTGCGGCGAAAGTGTAAATTGTACTGGTGAGTTGGTACGGGTCACTGACGTTGATTTTTACCCAAAATTCTCGTTTTTTTGCTGTTATCTCCGAGACAATTAACTTTCCGAAAAAAATGTAAATGAAAAATTTGTTGGAAATTTAATTTCCTACAAAAAAGGTCCTATCAACCCAATTGCTTAGATTAATATTTCTTCAGATATTGAACTTTAACTTATGAGTAGTATAAAATTTACAAAATATGAAATATTAAATAATAAACAAAATAAAAAATAAGAAAAGTTCAATATCTCAAGAAATATTAATCTAAGCAATTGGATCGATAGGACCTTTTTTATAGAAAATTAAATTTCCAACAAATTTTTCGTTTACATTTCTTTCGTAAAGTTAATTGTTTCGTAGATAACAGCAAAAAAACGAGAATTTTGGGTAAAAATCAACTTCAGTGACCGGTACCAACTCACCAGTACAATTTACACTTTCGCCGGAAGAGGCACTTTTTTGGATTGTTTTATTCTGAGTAAATCGAAACCAAGAACAATATGATAGCATAAAATGCGGCTGAGTTATAGAAGTTTGAAAAAAATAAATAAAATTCGACTTACGTGTATTTTAGATGGAAAATCTTCTCACGCTTTGGGAACGTACTTAGAATTAATATTAAGGGCTGTAACTTTCAGGGAGTTTCTTTTTCGACACATCCAACAAAATTTCGGGTGGAGACTAAAATAAAAACAGTCGAAAAAAAAAATCGCCCTGATACATATATATACAAAGACATTTATATTTGTGGCATTGCATGTGAAATCGATAATATTTTTTAAACATTATTACTTCATAGCGGTGGGGAAGGGTAAAAATGTATAAAAAAAAAAATTTCACATCTTTCAAGACTGTTACAACAATATGGAAAAATTATTAAACAAATTCCAGAGGGTGAGCGCGTCACGGAGTGATTGATTTCACGTCAAATGTTCCATTTACAATGACATCAAGCGTCTGATGTAATATTTTCGAAAATGTTGTTATATTTCACACGAATGAGCATATTGCAAACAATTGGATAGAACAAAATAATTTCGCGACACCACGAACGACCAGAGTGTTTTGATTTTTTTTTTCTTTCTTCGCCTCCTAGCGGCAGTCCCGATTCCGTCGAGTAGAAAAAAAAGAGCTCGATTGCGTCAGCCCTCGAAGCCATTAGATTGGAGAGAGCGGAATATTGATCGGTTTGAAATTCGTTGAAAATTCAGTTTCGAACCCTAGCTATGATTTTTCAAAGTAATTTTCGTTTACAATTGTTGCATATCATTTATTTATTTATTTGAATACTTTTTGCAGAATATTTTTTTAACTTTTTGCTTTTTTTTTGTTTCTTTTCAATATTGGATCATACGAAAATTTACCTGATTTCGCACTGCAATCGAAGTTCGATTGTATTTTCTTTTTTTAACGACGAAATCGAGGACAGTTGTACAAATATTATTTTTTCTTTGCCACAATTCACAAAAGTCACGTTTTTTCTTCGCCGAGAATCGAGTCTGGAGCGCGCAACAAATTTTTACATTGGGAAATATATGAATGTTTTTTTTTCTAATTCAAAAATCAATTTTTTTTTGCATAATGGAAAATCGATGCAAAATTTTTTATCACTGTAGATATATTACTTTTTTTTTTTTTCAAAAATCAAAACTTCTCTACAAATGTTTGAATTAAAAATGAGAAATAAAATGATCTGACAAAACTTACGGAATTCACGTGAATTGCTGTTTCCAAAGAATCCAATGGTGTTTTTCGGAGGGAAGAAAATAAAAAAAATAATGATTGAGAATAAAATTTATTTATTCTCCCTCAAAAAAAGACACGGTGAAGCTCTCCCGACGTACTGATTGTACCGGTCGTTTCGGAATGACTGCCTCGTGGTATGGAGAGCACCACTTTTTATCTATTCCGTGTAGCATTTCCCCCACTACTCTCATTCCCGCTCTCTCTCTTTCTCTCTCTCTCTCTCTCTCTCTTGATACGCAGCGATATTCTTACTCCGAGGGGCTATACAAGAAAAGGAGACACGGTGTTTTTTTTTTTTTTTTAACGATCGTTTCGCTCCCTCAGCTTCGTTTAAAATTGTCCACGCCGGAGCCCTACATCAACGTGTATTGGCCTCTGCATCTGTCGTCTTTTTGATCCTCGTTCGAATTACTTTCAATTGATAATTGCCGTCAGGAGAAAATTCGCTCTCAATTTGTCGATCTATGAACGCGACGAGCAAACGAAAAAATTTACGCCAAATGTTATTTTTTTTTTTTTAAATGAAGAAAAAATAATGAAATTTTAGGGCTCACAAAACCGGTGCGCGCGCTGAAAACCGAGTAAATTTGAAAAATTATTATGAAGGTTATATGGTGAAAAATAAATTAAATTATTCATTTTACATTTTTTATTAATCTTTCGATTGTAAGAAAAAAAATGAAAAATTTTATTACTGTTAATATTAACATCGTTTTTTAAGGGTACAAATGGACCACTGATGAAAATCATGGCGACTCCTTGTCGACGTCATAACTTCATAAAAAATTATCCAATCTGCAAAAATAAAAAAGAATCTTGTAAAATATTGTTGTAGTAATAGTCTGACGGAGGGAATTTTTGTTTTTTTTTTTTATAAAGAAACTACAATATTTCAAACTTTAGTATGAAATTAAAAAAAACAAATTAGTGTTTCATAATTTATAAAAAATTGTCCAAGCTAAAAATTGAAAAACATTCTCGTCAGACTATAGAGAAAATAATTATCAAGATTTAAAAAGAAAAAAATTAAAAAACATTAAAAATTGACCGAGTTATCGTGCTGACACCGTCTAAAAACACTGTAGCCGTTCCAACCCGATGTCCGGTCACATTTATTGCTATAACTTTGTAACGGAGTGGAATTTTCGTTAAAGTTTTTTTTTTAAGTTCTTAAAAGTATAAAGAATAAAAATCTGTAAAAAAAAATCGATTCTTTGAAAATTTCAGGGGTATGCGAGCCCTTAAGGCCTTACATACGTCGAGAATTTTCAAAAAATCGATTTTTTTTTGTTTACAGATTATTATTCCTTATAGTCTTAGGCGTATTTCTGTGTAAGCTGATTGTAAAAATTCCCCATAGTTCAAAAGTTATTGTAGATAATGTGACTGCCCGACGAAAGGACAAAGGTCTGACGCGCGCCTACTTGAGTTGAGTTGTCGAACATTTCGTCGATTAGAAAAAAATAAACAACAACAATTTTTTACTGACAAGGAAGGCGTACAATATGAAGCTGGAATGGGAGATTAGACGTAAGTTAACTGAATGAACTAAAAAAATTCACAAAGTTCTTGCTCCAGCCGCGCGCGACTTCGAGCGAAACGCGCTTGAAACTTTAAACGCGTTTTTCTCAAAACTACTTTTTCTGACACGGTCGGCATGATAACTCGTACGGTTTTTAATATTTTTTGATGATTTTTTTTTTTAATATTCCGAATTGTTTTTTCTATAGTCTGTCGAGCCGGATTTTTAAAATTATAATTAGAAAATTTTATAAAAACAATTAAAGTGTGACTTTTTTGACACAAACTTAACATTTTTTTTTAAATTACCGTAAATTGTTTAATTTTTCGAATTTCAAAAATCCGGCTCGACAGACTATAACTACTACCTTATTTTACAAGAATTTCTTTACATTTTGCAGATCCGTCAACATTTGAGGAAGAAATACTGCCGACCGTGGAGCAACTTTTTTTTTACAGTGCTTCAAAAAATGTGATTTTTCATGTTGTAATTTTTGAAAAAAAAAATTGAAATAAATTTTTTTATAAACTTAACACAGTAATAAACAATGTGTAAGAATTTTGTTATCAATTTCTCTTTCTACCCCTCCTAAAAACAGTTTTTCTTTTGGTACGTTTTCGGTACCGCTGGACGTATGTAAGGCCTTAAGGGGGGAAATAGGGTTAGGACAGCGTTTTCTCAATGCTTTTCATAAATTTTTTTATAGTATAAAAAATTAATACAATTTATTGAAACTTTGAGAATATTTTAATCATATATTTAATTACATTCTATAAAATTTTTGAAGAATTTCCTTGAAAAACACCGAAGATATTAGCGACCCCATATTGCAGGTCACAATCAGACTTAGCATTTTGCGTACATTCTGGAAGCCGCAATTTTCATCTGAAATCAAACGAGGTTGGAACTTACTTGTATTATATGTCGCTCTTCTATATGAACCTAAATGCTATCAAAAAAATAGAAAATTGAATTTTTTACAGGGGTCAAAACAAAAAAGCATGATTTTTTGCCATTTTTCACAACTTTATTTGCAAAAAAAAAATATTTTAAATAATGATAATATTCCGATTTTAGGTTCATATAGAGCGCAATACTATGAAGAAGGTAACTGCCAATTTTCAAAACGATTGGTTGAAAACTTTTCAAACTAGCGCGTACGCAAGTTCAAGAGAAGTCGTTTTCAGAAAAAACCCGTTTGAAAAAATAGTACCAAGAAAAACAAAGTCAAGGCAGTCGTAAATTTTCTTCGGTGTTTTTCAAGGAAATTCTTCAAAAATTTTATAGTATATACTTAAATATATGTATAAAATATTCTCAAAGTTTCAATAAATTATATTCATTTTTTATACTATAAAAAAATTCATGAAAATTATTGAGATAACGCTGTCCTAACCCTATTTCCCCCCTTAATGGCTTATAACAATAGAACGAGTCGGAATTTTCATCTAAAATTTTGGGAACATATTTTTCAATAGTTTTACTAACAATTTATGAAATTTAAAAAAAATCGATTTTTTGAACCGTCCAACCCTATTTCCCCCCTTAAGGAAAAATCGAAGAATTAAAGACAAGAATCGAAAGATGAAGAAGAATACTCTTCAGAATTTTTGGGGAGTTATTGAAGGAGGGGAAAAAAACGATAATAACGAAGATGAAGTCGAGGAGTAAGAAGATGAAGAGACGGTGAAGATGAAGAATGAGAGACGAGAAGAAAGTAGGGACGAGGTTGAAAAATAAATTAAAAAAAAAAGTACCGAATGGACCAGCGGGCAGACATTGGCAGACTACTATAATTACCTTGGACAGGTTTCCCTCGTCTTCCCGGAATCGTAACACTCTGGCAAACCGAAGCTACCAGTTTTTTTCTTTTTGTTTCTTTTTCCCAGTGCACGCTTAAAATATCATATCTCCTCGAATTTCGTTACAAACTCATTGAAGTCTACACTTCCGTACACTTATGACGAGGAAAAACAAAAAAAAAATCACGTTTCTCACGCGTGTTTTTATCGCACCTAAGTCCCACGCAAAGATTTTTATCAGTCTACGCATCACCGTCTGGTTGGATTCTTTCATTATCTCGATAAACTCAAAATGTTTGAACGCTCTTTTTATATTTACATCTTCATTGAGACATTCTCGTATCCATTCTGGATATCGTCGTTTTTCTTTTTTTTCTTACAATCTAACGAAACGTAATTTTTTTCTCGTAGATTAATTGTTCATTCAGATTGCAAAAACGTTTTTATGGCAAAAAAAAAAAAATGTTTTTGCATGCGGGGAGATTGATAATTTTGTTTACAGGGTAAAATTTCATGCAATAATATCTTATTTATTTATGGGGCTTGAACGATCCTGGTCGACACCCCAAAAAAAAAACAAATCGACTCGAAAATCTTGTATTAGGAATTTTTGGAAATGTTTCTACAATCGTATTAACAAATATTGAGATTTAAAAAAATTGTAGGATTTATTGAAAAGTAATATAAAGATTGAAAAAATGTTTCTTAAAATGAATTGAAAACAAAATTCCGAGAATTATTAAAAAATTCATTTTTTTTAATTTCTCTTAATATTATTTTTTTACCGATCTGAATTTTTTTTTTCCTCCCATCACCAAAAAAACCATTTCGAACAATCTCTCGTTTGGGATTTTCTAGGCAATTTTTTGTTAGCAAAATTAAAAGAAAAAAACATTTTTCGTTCTTGTCATTTAATTATGGAGCGTGCGTTGAATTGAATTTTTTTTTTAATTCGGCGGCAATATTACTCAAACAAATAATTTATTACAGAAGCGTCATCGGATTTTGTTTATTCGTTATCGCGTATTTGCGTGAGCGCGATAAAGAAGTGTTGTGATTGTTATTGCCAAAACTTTTGACGTACACAAGCTGCGAAGCTTCTTATATTAGAAACTATTTCTTTTGTTTTTTTCTTTAATTACTTGACGTCAAGATCCTGGCCGAGAGGCTTACGATACGAAAAGGTCTTCCGTGACAAAAAAAAGGGTTTATCAAGGTCCTCGGAGAGGTTGCATCAGAATGAATTGGCACTTATTCGCTCGCGGTGCTATAAACTCCACAATAGCCGCACAATTGGACGGTCGCGGTCTGATGTAATATAGTTCTCGGTATAACTAAGCTCGAGGAGAAAAGAAATAAAAATTTCGAAGCGCCACATACGAGAAGATCTTTCGCCGGCAGACATCCATGCCGGTCTATCGAATTGGTACAACATGCCCTCATAGAAAAATTCGACTGAACGCAAACAATTGAAAAATAATTCTATGAAGCGACAATTCAATTGGAAATAATTATTTTATTGAATTGAAAAAAATATATTTTTATTTCATGAAATTGACAAAATTATTCATTACTAGAAACTAAATAAAAAAAATTAATTCGATGAAAAAAATCGCAACAATGAATACTAAATAGTAAAAGAAAAAAAAGTCATTCCCAATTATTTCATTAGAAAAAATTCTCTATTATTTTTATCTGCCAATGAAAATTTTCAAAAAAAACGTATGTAAGGTACGAGCAAAAAATTCGAGTGAAAACAAACAATTGATTTAATTTTATCACGCGACAATTCAATTAGAAAAAATTATTTTATCAAATTGAAAAAAATATATTTTTATTCCATGAAATTGACAAAATTATTCTTCACTAGAAAATAAATTTAAAAAAATTAATTTGAAGAAAAAAATCGCAACAATGAATACTAAATATTAAAACAAAAAAAAGTCATTCCCAATTATTTCATCAGAAAAAATTCTCTATTATTTTTATGTACCAATGAAAATTTTCAAAAAAAACGTACGTAAGGTACGAGCAAAATATTCGAGTGAAAACAAACAATTGATTTAATTTAATCACGCGACAATTCAATTGGAAATAATTATTTTATCAAATTGAAAAAAAATTATTTTTATTCCATGAAATTGACAAAATTATTCATTACTAGAAACTAAATTAAAAAAATTAATTTGATGAAAAAAATCGCAACAATGAATACTAAATATTAAAACAAAAAAAAGTCATTCCCAATTATTTCATCAGAAAAAATTCTCTATTATTTTTATGTGCCAATGAAAATTTTCAAAAAAAACGTACGTAAGGTACGAGCAAAAAATTCGAGTGAAAACAAACAATTGATTTAATTTTATCACGCGACAATTCAATTGGAAATAATTATTTTATCAAATTGAAAAAAATATATTTTTATTCCATGAAATTGACAAAATTATTCTTCACTAGAAACTAAATAAAAAAAAAATAATTCGAAGAAAAAAATCGCAACAATGAATTCTAAAAATAAAAAAAAAAAAAGTAATTCCCAATTATTTCATCAGAAAAAATTCTCTGTTATTTTTATGTACGAATGAAAACTTTTGGAGAAAAAAAAAAACGTCGTACTCTCGTGTACATTAAAACACGTGTTTACACGACTTTCCGAGTTTGTTCTTGAACTTGTATAAACAACGATTGTAACGTCATTGCGACAACGATTAAACAAAAAATTACAGGAGAGAGACAAATCAAAAAAAAAAAAGAAGAATTACGATTTATTAACGCGCACGTAAAATATTCAATTGAGCAGCTTACGACATCATTTTTTTACGCACACGTTCTACGTGCGTGGATTCAGTGCCTCCTCGACACGATAATCAATGAAGGGAGCCGAGCGTGGCTTGCTATACATAGAATTTCGAACTCGCGTACGTATTTTGTGCCATGCGGTTAAAGGAGCGATAGAACGAGAGAGTGAGGTGGAGGGAATATGTGGAGAAGGTACTAGGTCAATGGCAAGTGTTCTGCACCAGCTCGTGCTTTCCGTTAAAGCACGTGAACAGCATTTTAATATAACACGAAGCATTCCACGCTAACTCGATTAACATTTTTTTTTCTTTTTTTTTTCCAATATTTGTACGCCTCTACGAGCCATTTAATTTTTTTTACACAGTTTTTTCTTAACCAATTACTAATTGATCGACGGTTTTTGCACGCGACAGCAAATGTCGGAAATATTCCTACGATCATGTAAACAAATATTCGGAATCGAATGCGAAAAAAAATGTGCGTGCATTTTTTTTTTCTTTTTGGAGTAGTACATTTAAAAAAAAGTTGACAGTCTCAAAAAAAATGTTCAGTTTTCCATTCCAAATCTTAAAAAATGTCTGTAGTCGATACATTTTTTTTTTGGAGTAGTATATTTAACAAAAAATGTAGAGGCTCAAAAAAAATGTTCAGTTTTCCATTCCAAATCTTAAAAAGTTTCTGTAGTCGATGCAGACTTTTTTCGATATTTACATCGAAATCAGAAAAAAATCAGATTGGCATACAAAAAATTGT
Source organism: Oxytorus armatus (assembly GCA_958009045.1). NCBI lineage: Eukaryota > Metazoa > Arthropoda > Insecta > Hymenoptera > Ichneumonidae > Oxytorus > Oxytorus armatus. The sequence goes on along the minus strand of OY253754.1, from coordinate 12,569,691 downwards.
GAGCGAGCTTCAATTTTTGCCAATCTGATTTTTTTTCACAGGACCGGAACAATATTTTTTTTTTTAAATGATTCAAATTGAAAGTTGCACGAAAAAAAACCTTTTTTTCAATTTTGATTTCCTTACAGAGGAAGCTCTGTGTATGCGCATCAATAAGAAAGCTACGTGCAATTCAATTTTGCACGAATTTCTTCTCTCCTTCAAACTCAATATTCTGAGATTTTCTTGATTCTCAATATGTGTAAAAAAGAAAAAAAATATATACAAAGTTTCCTCCACGGCGGAGGAAAATGAATGAATTTCAAGATTTCGAGAACAAAACGTAAAAACAAATATTCAGAATCGAATGCAGAAAAAATGTACATGCATTTTTTTTTTTTTTGAGTAGCACATTTAAAAAAAAATTGAAAATCCCAAAAACAAAAGTTTAGTTTTCCATTCCAAATCTTAAAAAATGTCTGTGGTCAATGAATTTTTTTTTTTCGATACTTACATCGAAATCAGAAAAAAATCAGATTGGCATACAAAAAATTGTGAACGTACTTCAATTTTTGCCAATTTGATTTTTTTTCACAGGACCGGAACAATATTTTTTTTTTAAATGGTTCAAATTGAAAGTTGCATGGAAAAAAGCCTTTTTTTCAATTTTGATTTCCTCACAGAGAAAGCTCTGTGTATGCGCATCAATAAAAAAGCTACGTGCAATTCAATTTTGCACGAATTTCTTTTCTCCTTCAAACTCAATATTTTGCGATTTTCTTGATTCTCAATGTGTGTAAAAAAGAAAAAAAATATATACAAAGTTTCCTCCACGGGGAAGGAAAATGAATGAATTTCAAGAGAATATTCAACAAATATCCAGAATCGAATGCAGAAAAAATGTACATGCATTTTTTTTTTTGGAGCATCACATTTAAAAAAAAATTGAAAATCCCAAAAACAAATGTTCAGTTTTCCATTTCAAATCTTAAAAAATTTCTGTAATCGATGCATTTTTTTTTTTCGATATAAAACAAACATTAAAGTAAAATTAAATTACACTCACAATTTTTTGTACGCTAATCTGATATTTTTCACACGACCGGAATAATAGTAAAAAGAACAAAATGGTTGAAATTCAAACTTGCATGCTTTTCAATTTTTCCGGCTTGCAGGCTTTTTTCAATTTTGATTTCCTCACAGAGGAAGTATCTCTGTGTATGAGCAATAATAAGAAAGCTATGAGCAATTGAATTTTGCACCATTATTTTTCTTCTCAATAGTCGAAGATTTTATTGATTCTCAAAGTATGTAAGAAAGAAGAAAAAAAATATATAGAAAATTTCCTCCACGAGGAAGAAAAACGAATGAATTTCAAGAGTTTGAGCACGAAATGTAAGCTCCAGTTAACACGAAATGGCCCATATATTTATATAAAAATCTAAAAGTTAAAATTTGCCTATAGCTGGAGCCGAATTTAGCAATAATGATCAGAGACTTCCTAACAAGAAGCTGTCCTCGATTTTGGCGCAGAAAGGTCGGAGCATTGGGTAAAATTTCGAGGAAGCAAATTTGCAAAAAGAATTTGCAAATTCGGAGAAAATAAAACAGGCTGAGAGGGAATAAATAATTTTTTTAAACTAACTTAAAAAAAAAGAAAACATCGTAAGGTTATGAATAATTTGATATGCAATATATTATCGCTTATCCATACAATATATACATATATATTAATTAAATATTGTTTAAAACTTTGTTCTTTATAATTCGATACAAGTACATGACAAGCAGAGCCGGGTGTATATAAGGTATACTGCTTTTTGATGTTTGACTTTTTTTTCTTTTTTTTTTTAAATGGAAGAGCTAGACGTACAAGTTAATAATTAAATAAACCACTTTCGTGTGTTTGTATGTGTTTGTAAAGGAAAATTAAATCAATTTTTACTTATATATATATATATATTCATATATATATATATATATTGTTATAAAACAATTCTTATAAACATTGGAGTGGCAGGGTAGATTATGAAATTTTTGGCAAGAGATATCCAAGCCTTACGAAACGGAGAATCGGAGCTTTTTTTTTTTTTTTTTCTTAATCGTTCAATCAAATGTCTCGTTTAATTTATGATCAAGAGAATTTCTCTTCGTATACGCGAAAAATGTGATATTTTTTTTTCGATTGACCTAAAACGATATTAAGTAATTATGTATTGTCGGAAAAACTTTTTTCTTTTTCATAGAACACATTGAATAAATTATTCACAAACGTACATCTTTTTTTTTGCATTCGTTTTGTTTTTTTTTTGTTGTTGTTATTGTTCACAATTCAGTGGCAGCATACTTAAGTAGAAACAGCCAGGATAAATCTAATTTTGCCAAATCGTAACTAAACTATATTTCGTCTAGTTTTGTGATTATTATTATTAATGTTATTCGTAAGTGAAACGGAGCCCGAGGGATTTTTTTGTTTATTCGTAGGACACAAGTATTACGTGTCTGTGGATATTTATCACTAAACGTACCAAACGGTGATCAAATGACCCCTTTCAAAATTTACTCTAAATTCGTACATTCATTGTTTATTTCTTTCGCTCATCTGACTTTTTGTAAATTTGCTCGATTACACTTATTAGAAATCAGAAGATATGTTACAAATTATTTCCTTCAATAATTAAGAATTTCTTTCTGAAAAATCAACGTTCATTTCATAAGGGATCGAATGACCCTTTATGTGCCGGTACGTTTAGCGTTACATTGGAATGTTGCTGATGAAAGTTTGTTGAGACATTTTTTTTTACGTAAGAAAATTACAATTTTTTTTTTATACTCTGGGATTTCGGACAAACGGTCGCTACGATATTTTCAACTATCACAATTTTCACGAGCAACGATTCAACGAAATATATATATATTTTTCTTCATTTATAATATTTAAATGTACGCGCGTACATATATCGCGTAAAATTTCAGTCCGGCGAAATAATTAACGCATTGTTTTTGCCCCTACTTTCACGAAACACGAGTGTCACTCGTTCGGCTACAATATTTTCACATCCGAAAAAATGTAACAAGCCGATTTTTTTTTTTGCTGAAAATTGTTATCGTTATTGCTAATTATTTACAAAATTTCACAGAAATAACCAACCGGTCCGAGCGATCCCAGAGCAATTGCGCTCGCTTATATAAAACGATCAAAGGCGAGCTTTTTCTCTCTCTCTCTCTCTTTCTTATTTTTTGTATCAATTTTATAACATTGAGGCTTTTTTTTCAAATTTTATAACACTCTATTTCTCGCACTTTGATCTACTGTAATTAAAGTACACACGTAATGCGAGAAATTAAATAATCAACTGGACTATGAAAATGCAAAAAAAAAAGGTTTTTTTTTGTTTCTTCCAATCTGCAATAAATTATTTTATAACGTTGATAATATCTAGGCTAAAGAATGAGCTTGAAGCGAGATTTTATCGAGGTTGATTGGACGAAAAAAAAAAAAATGGAATGTATTGCGATCAATGGGGCGTGACGATTTTAATGTGCGATTTCGAAAAATGTACTTTTTTTCTCGATACTACAGCTCTAAGGTACTTGAGACACAGGGTATTTTGCTTGTTTTTTTAATTACGACTACATAAAAAAATCAGAGATTTGCAAAAACGATTTTTTTTTATAGATTTTTACCCGGTAAACTTTAATTTGAAATTTCGTCGTTAATCGATTATTGAATTTTTGGAATAAATACATTGGTAAATAAAAATAAGAATTAGTTAAGTCGTATGGAAATTTCAAATTTTTCGTGCCTAACGATTTTAGATAGGGATGATAATAAAAATTTGTTCGATAGGAAAATTGGAGCAGTATTGGTACATTGACGAGAATCGATAAGATTTTGTTGCTGTTGTTGCATCTTTGCCGTTGTTATCGAAACTCGTGCGAATGAGTGTCGTGTTTTAGTATTTTCCCATATGTTTTTTTTTTGTTCGTGATGTAGAGTTTTATTTTATTTATTTTATTTTTTATATTCGACAACGTATCTCGCTGAGATATTCGAGTCGATGATCGTTTTATAATATTAAACAATCCATTGAATTACGCGAATGTACATTAGCTCTCCGCGTAATACATAAATATATTTCATAAAAACTATAAAAAAATATTTTGCTCGCGCATCTATCACATCAGTTATCGACCCGAAGTTTGTTTCTTTTTTTTCTTTTCTTCATTATTTTCTACAAATTTCTACGAATTCCAAAATAGCAAAAAAAAAAAAAATCATAGTAATAAACAACAAAAATTCACCCAGTGGACGAATTTTGATAATCGTGCTTCTTCAATTTTTTTTCTCATTTTTTCTGATAAATCGTATTTTTCACGATATATATCCAACCCCCCTTCCCAAGTGGTTTCTCTCTCGTTTAATGATTTAAAAAAATGAGCAAATATTTGCGATGACGAGAGGCCTAAAGCCTCGCGACATCACAGAATGACCCTTTACAACAGGAATTGTGAAGAAAAAAAATATAAAGTTTTTTTTGTTTTTTTTTCCCCACTTCCCAATTAAATGGCTTCTAATGTACCGAAGAGTGGGGAAAAAGGAAAAAGGATTCTCACTTTTTTGATCAAACGAGAAAGAAAAATTTTTCCTGAGTTCGTTTTTTATTTAACTTTTTGTTTTTAAATTCTGTTTTTATTATTTTTTTTGTGTTTCCGGACGATATGCACACGAGACGGAAAATTCTTTCGTCAACGATTCTCAATTAAACGTCGAGACAAAAAAATTATATCTTTTTTAGTTTTCATATATATATATTTTTTTGCTTTTTCGTCATGCGATATGATTTTCATTCCAGTCTCGGATATTATTGTGATGTGCTGTTGTACGACTTTTTATCAGTTTCTCGCTCGAAGCGCTTGTGAATAGCCGTGTTTTTTTTTTAATATATGTAATACACGAGTGACGAGTGTCGAAGGAAAATTGCGGAATTTTGGTCCACATAATTGTCACGACTAATTTTATAGGCCGTCCTTCCCTTTTCTTTTTGTTACCTTTCTCCATTTTTACAAACAGATTTAAAAAAATCCCCTTTTTCTTCGAGCAAAAGTCACGAAGATTATTCGGGGCTGGGAACGGGGAGTGAAAAACAAAAATAAACTTTTTCTTTGAAAAAAATATACATAACCTAACTACGTATAGAAATAAATAAAATTATATACAAAATATTTTCAAGAGCTTTTCGTACTCGAAACCGAGCATTTTTTGCCAATTATTATATCGCACTTGTGCTCCGAACGTAAATTATTAAGTAACTTATAGTCACTCGTTATATCCCATTGACTTTGTGATGCTTCATTATACAGGGTGATTCAGAATGAAAATCATTGTCTTTCTTTCATGTCTCGCAATGAGAACTAGTGTATTTGGGTGTAATGATGAGTTGCACGTAGGGAGAATTCCGACAAAAAATGTTTAAGAGTGCCTCAATAGACTTTTTGACATTGAGCCGATGAGACACCTCTACGAATCGATTGTTCGTAATCAGCTATCGTGAGATGAAGTAGAAAATGAAATTGAACAATAATAAAGATTGGTAGATGAGAAAATGATGAAAATAACATTTTTACAACAAATTTTCAAAACAATAAACAACAATTCTCATTTGCAACGTCTCCTACTTTTTTCCATTACTTTCTCTCGTCTCTCACCCTTTGTAAATGTTTAATTTTGTCTGTCAATTCATCGTACGAAAAATGGACGGTGACAGTCGACTCTGAGAGGTACCTCATTGGCGCGGAAGCTTAGCAAACAGAAAAATATGCGCCATCCATGTGATAGTCGTTTCAGGCAGCTTTTAGAACTTTTTGACAGCATGCTCCTTTCACAAGGTTCATCATTATACTCAAATATAACTGTTTTTCGATTGGGACAAAAAAAATTAGAAGTCACTTAAATTCTGAAGCATCCTGTATACGTACCTCTCTTCTACTCGTCCCTTAACTCATAACTTTGCGAATATAAAAATCGCATTTTTAAGTACATCTTTTTTGTTTTTCTCATGTTTCTCTCACAACCGCTTTGAGAAAATTAGTAATACTTTGATTTCGCATATTTGCCCGACACAAAGGCCCTTTTTTTTGTTCTCTGTCTTTTTTTTTTATTTCCAATGTATTTCTACCGGGTGTCGCGATGGTCGAGAATTTTTTTTTTCGACCCAAGGAATGTTTAAATCTCTTCTATATCCTTGAGGTTTTTTCTTCTTCTTTAAACCTCAGTCTATATCCATGGGTCCAAGTCACGCCTTCTTTCGTTCATCCTAATTCCACAAATTTTAACGAATCTTACATTTTTCTGTCTTCAAACACACCGCAATGTATAAAATCAAAATTTTGAAGGAAAAACAAAGAGTTTTTTTTTCATAACAATTTTATTTCATAGACAACAAGATAAGCGGTGTCTTGAAAAGAGGAGAACACGAATTTTCAAACGAAAAATAACTTACGACGGTTCGTTCGAAAAAAAAGTATAATTGTTCTCTTTTTTTTCCCAGTTCCTCCGTTTTTTTTTTTTTTTCTTAAAAAAATGATGGAATCTTCATTCTAAAGATTCTGTTTTTTTCGTGAACTTTCCAACAACAAACACAAAAATTAACAACCTAAAATTTTCATGTAACTTGGACCACCGGATGTCGAATTAATGATCTTTCATTCTGTCTTTCGTTCGTCTCTATTTTTCGTCTTATTCTATATCATTACGCTTAGTATTATCTTGGGCTTACTAGAGCATAGTTTTGTTTTTGTTTTTTTTTTCTTTCCTTTCGACAATTTGAAATACAATTATTTTCGAGCAATGAAGGAGAAAAAAAAAGTGTCGTGTTGTGACACGTTGATGTTGAATGTGAACGAGGAAAAGAAAAAAAAATAGAAGGGGGGCGCAGATCGATTCACATAACGACGCAGCAATTTTTTTCCGTCTGCGTGTCGCCAAGTATCTCGCTCGTGTTCCCCGTGAAACGACGAAAGTCATCGTTCGACATGTCCTCGTTCGACAAAGGCGACACTGGAATTGGTACCCCGTTGCCATTAGCGTCGATCATCCCGGGCGTTGTGTGACGATTTTGCGACCTCTGCTTCTTCAGGTCGGACAACGATTTGACGAAAACTACAGACACGTGTATGTTGATCTTGCCGTTAGCATCAGTCTCTGCTGTGTAAACGGGCTGATGGCTGCCGATAGGCGGTTCAGGCCCTGTCACTGCCGAGGCAAATACGTAAATCTAATGCTACTCTTCGATTTTCTTCTTTCTCTTGTCTTTCCTTTCTTTCTATCTAATCGGTTATTTTTTTTTTTGCTTTTCTCGTTTGGCTTTGGGATTTGTTTTTTTCTTTCAGTCTTCGATTTTACTTCCACTGTGCTTTTTTCCGTATCACCTACCATTTTGTGGCTTATGAGTAAAAAATCATTCTCACCCATGGAATCATGCTTGAGACCGAATTTTTTTTCTTCTAATATTCGACTCTAATAAAATGATCGTTATGCTTGAAGTAAAACAAAAAAAAAACTACTTCTTAACCCACATGCCCAAAAATCGTTCTCCACAATATTTGTCAATGAACGACGGAAAATCTTCACCTTACACGGCATGCTATCTACTTTTTCTCTTCTTAACATTCATCTATGATTAATACGAGATTAATGAGAATTTTTTTTGTATTCTTTTTTTTTTAACAAAGTCTCGTGATTACTTTTGAGATGTTTTTTTCCTTCTTTTCTTTTTCTTCAGAGCTACCGTCCGAGTGATTTTTTTTTTTTTTTTAGGATATATAGATATATATATAAAGTGAGATTGTAAAGTATTAAATAGATAAAATGACTTGTGCGATATCGATGACTGGTGCAGAATCAATAATGGCGTTTACACATGCACTATTTGTATGACGATAAAGAAAGAAACAAAAAAAGTCCTACGATTCACATTGCAGCGGCAAGCGGATTTATCATGGAATTTTTTAAGGAGGTTCACTCAACCGATCGGTTATACTGAATTAAGGGCTCACGTAACAGTGAAATTTTCAAAAAATCTGCTTTTTTTTACGGATTTTTATTTTCTTTACTTTTGAGAATTAAAATGAAAAAAACTTTTAAGAACATTCCAATCCGTTACAAAGATATGGCAATAAATGTGACTGGACATCGGGTTCGGACGTTGTACCTAGCAGAAACTTCAAACGAGTTTTTCTCAAAATTATGTTCGTAGACAGTGTCAGCACGATAACTCAGTCAATTTTTAATATTTTTTAACTACTTTTTTTTTTTTTATCTTGATAATTATTTTCTCTATAGTCTGACGAGAGGTTTTTTCAATTTTTTGCTTGGACAATTTTTTATAAATTATTAAACACTAATTTTTTTTTTTTTTTAATTGCATACTAAAGTTTGAAATACTGTAACTTCAGACTATTACTACTACATTATTTTACTAGATTCTTTTTTATTTTTGCGAATTGGATAATTTTGGGTGAAGTTATAATGTCGACAAGGCGGCACCATAGTTTTTATCAGTAGTCCATTTATACCCGCAAAAAAATAATGTTAATGTTGTAAAAAAATTTTTTCAATTTTTTTTTATAGTTGAAAAGTTAATAAAAAATGTGAAAACAACAATTTAATTTTTTTTTTTCTCCATATAACCTTTATAATAATTTTTCAAATTTACTCGGTTTTCGGTGCGCGCAGCGGTAGCTGAGCCCTTAAGATTGGGGAAAAAAAAAATTTGCAAATAAAAATTGTATCGAAAATCCCAAACGCGAGATTGTACGAAATTTTTTTCTGGTAAATGGAGAAAAAAAAAACTGATATGTCTATCGTCATGAAAAAAATTGTAAAAGTAATTTTATTCTTTAAATATTTATTCTCATTTTTAGGTCTGAGGGTAAATATTCGTTTGTTCGATCCATAGAAATATTTTCGCTACGATTTTTAAAAATCTTTCTTCGACAATTTGAAAAAAGCTCATTGAGCTCAACGTGACCCCTGAAAATTCGTTTTTATTTCACGAAATGCTATCCACGAGTTTTTGGCATTTTTGTTCAAAAATTCATGAACGAACCTCCTTAAAGAGAAAAAAAAAACTAAATTGCTGAATATTCGCACGCTGATTACATTCATTCCGTTCGAGTTATTTTTTTTAATTTTTTTTTTTTTTAAATACTTATAGGAATAAAAAAGTTACGTAAAAAACTGACCTCATGAATATTAATATCGATAGAGGGGGTTGGGAGGTCACCGCATTGAGGAAAGAGAAAAAAAGTAGAACAGGTATATTACCATTGTCCGATATATTGCATTAAAAAAAAATTATACGTTTTTTTTTAAATTAACATTTAAAAAATTTTCAAATAAAAAGACACGTGCTCGTGAAGAAAACGAATCTTGTGGACATTTTTTTTTTTTTGTGTGTTAAAACTAAATGTTTCCATCCAAAATTCATGAACGTTGATTGACGTAACGGGAAATTTTCAGTCTTGGTAAAAAGTGATTCGGGGGCTCGTTAAACGCAAATTTTTATTTTGTTTTCTCGTCTCGATTCTTTTTTTTCCTTTGAAAATCACGAAAATTTCTATCTACAGCTCATAAAACGCTAGAGCCCGATGGTTCAATGCTAAATAATTGTATATATGGCGTATTCCATGTCAATTGAACCTAACTATGACCGTCAATATTTAAAATATTTTTTTACCACGATCCTTAGAGTCAAATGAACAATCTAAATTATTACGACTTTACCAATTTTCGTAAAAATCGGAAAATTACAGCTAATAATTTTTTTTACGTCTCGTTGTAACATCCTCGATGGAAAAAATATTTAAAGAAATCTTAAGAGGCAGGCTCATTGTCGATGGAAAAAATATTTAAAGAAATCTTAAGAGGCAGGCTCATTGCCAAATCGAGTTGACACGGAATGCCCCATATGTATTTACGGATTCTTTATGTATATAAATATATAAAATGTCATGCATCTACCTGAGTCTTTGTCAACGTCCTCGTGAAGAAAAGAATCGTTGTCTTTGCCCTCGGGACCGCGACGTACCGCCGGTGTCAGGGCACTCGAATCGCCGTCGTCGTTCGTCACGTCCTGCGAACTCGCGCTATTACCAATCGCCGCTATATTGTTCGTTACCGCAGGCGCGACGTACGTCTGTGAGCAAAGAAAAATAAACAAAAATAAGAAATACATTTTTTTTTCCCGCGACCATTTTTCAAAAAATAATTAGCTACCACTATTAATTAATAACTCAAACTCAAGCGAGTATATTTGATAAATTATTATAAAGGTTATATGGTGATGAAAAAATTAAATTGTCGATTTCACATTTTTTATTAACTTTTAAACTATGAGAATAAAAATTAAAATTTTTTTTGTTTTAATATTGGTATTATTTAAACGCGTTTTTCTCGAAACTATGCTTTTAGAGTGCCGGCACAATAACTCGCTCAATTTTTCATATTTTTCAATTTTTTTTTTTTTCAAATCTTGATAATTATTTTCTCTATAGTCTGACGAGAGGTTTTTTTAATTTTTTGTGTTGGACAATTTTTTATAAATTATTAAACGCTAATTTCTTTTTTTTAAATTGCATACTAAAGTTTGAAATACTGTAATTTCTTTATTTTTGAAAGAAAAAAAAAATCCCTCCGTCAGACTATTACTGCTACATTATTTTACTAGATTCTTTTTTATTTTTGCAGATTGGATACATTTTGGCGAAGTTATGATGTCGACAAGGAGACGCCATGGTTTTCGTCAGTAGTCCATTTATACCCGTAAGAAACAATGTTAATATGTGGCAAAAAAAAATTTTTTCTTTTTTTTCTTTTTTTTGAAAAGTTAACAAAAGATGTGAAAGCAACAAATTAATTTTTTTTTCACCGTATGACCGTTACAATAATTTTTCAAATTCACTCGGTTTTCAGCGCGCGCAGCGGTATGTGAGCTCCTTAAGAACACACTTTTGTTCCTCAATTTCGAAATACATAAATAAATAATAATAATTATGCCGACTGTTCACTAGTTAAAAATTGGCGACGATTTTTGCTGTGAAATTTCAGAAAAAATATTGTACAAGTTCGTGAACTAATGAATTTTAGGGGGCGTGAAAGGAGTTTCGGAAATTCTTTTAGATTTGCCGAAAGAAAAATCGTATTCGATAATGTCCAAACGAACGATTATCGAAAATTTCTCCACGATCATGCATGCAAATATTGAAAATCAAAAAAAAAAAGTTGTAAGTATTTTTCTCAAAATAAAACAAAAATTAATAAAGATGCAATTCTTACAATTTTTTATATAATTGAATTTTTTCTTTTTCTACATAATCAGGAACGTACTTCGAACAATTTTTCAAGTTTGGGATTTTCGATAATTAATTTTTTTGGCATAGCAAAAGCAAAAACATTAAAACGTAATTTTTTTTTGTTCATTTTAACGAATGAAAATGAATTGAAATTTGAGAGAAAATTTATTTCTGAAAAATGTGTGTACCTGTTGCGCCTGTATCCTGAGTCTCGCCTCTTCTTGGGCGTCTTTTTTCGTCGTCAGTACTTTGTCCCTTATCGATGTTCTTCTAACGCTTTGGGTTCGTGTGTTTATACTCTGTGAACGACGTACCCGTCTACCCTGTGCTTCGCGAAGTTTCTTGCTCTCTTGTTCAGTTTTTAATTCGACTATACGATCTCGAATTTCGGGATCTTCGCAAATGTCTATAAAAGAAGAGGAACATTTTTTTTAAAAACCATATAATTAACCGTTTCTTTTATAAAATCAACGTTAGTCAAATGTTTTTTTCTTCGCTAAAATTTTACCAGCAGGAGTTTCTTCGTGTTTGTTCTTGGCGTTCAAATCCGCACCATTTTGCACCAATAATTCCAGAACCTCCAGCTGTTGACAGAACAATTGAGAAAAGTTATTCCAACGACAAAAAATCAATTTGCAAACTCGTGGATGTGAAGAAAAAAAATTAGAAAAAAAACTCACGTGACCCCAACAGGCTGCCGCATGAACCGGTTGCCATCTGTCATTGTCCTCAACGTCAGTTGCAACGTGCTGATCCAAAAGATACTCGACCACCCTAAGATAACCGTTAGCCGCTGCTATGTGAAGCTGTAAATACAATTTTTTCATTGAGTTTCCTTCCATATTATAATTTTTCGTTATTTTAACTCGTTCAAAACATTTTTTTTCCCTAAAAATTGAAGATATAATTTTTGTAATTTTTTTCTTTCAAAGTGTCACATCTCGAGAGTAACAGATTAAATTTTCAGCATAAAATATCGAAAATTGTAAAAGTTCTGATTTTTTTTGAGTAGAAAAAAGTGATTTTTCATTTTTTTTCTTTGTTTCGGAATTTTTTTTATATTAAAGATGCAATTTTATGTTATAAAAAAAAATTCCATCGTGCAGAAGGATGCTTAAAGGTTATTCGGTAATTTTTTCAAGTCGAAAATTCAGATAGCTTCATTGCAGCAAGGATTTTAGTAACGTAGAGGTTGAAACAACCCCGGTGTGGCCGTCATGTAATTCTGCTGAAATGTGCACGTAGAGGATTAATTGCATTAATAATTTTTTGTATTTTCCGATTTAATATGTAAAAACAAAAAACGTTCGATTAACTCACGGGTGTAGCACCTTGATGATCCTTGTACTCGAGATCGCCGGCTCGTGAAACAATTTTCTGAAGATCGAGCAACATTTGAACTTCCGTCGAGGCTCTCGTTTCGTCAATTAATTCCTGAGTAACGCCACGACTCGCCATCTCGCCCTCGATACAATCGAGCGTTTTTTCATCCTCGCATATGTCGTAAGGCATATTACCATCGGCATTAACAGCTAATAAATTAGCACCGCGCGCTATTAAATAACGCACAAGATGCAAATGACCGCAGGTCGCTGCCGCGTGTAATGGTGTCCATTTTTCGCTATCCTCCGCATTCACGTTAGCACCAAATTCCACGAGCAACTTCATCATGTCCTCGTTGTCGTCGATGCAACATTGATGAAGGGCCGTCAAACCATCCTCGTTCGTCGAATCCGGATTCACGCCCTTCTTCAATAATCTTCGAACTGTTGACGAAAAAATTTCATGGCTTTAAATGTGTTTAAAGTTCCCGAAAATGTCGGTAAATCGTATTTTGAATAAAATGGCCCTGAAATGGGACAAAAATGGTCCGTGCATTAATCAAACATCTGTATCTCGAGAACGGTTTCGTTGGGTTTTGTTGGGTTTTGTTTAAAATGTGGCAAAATGTCGGAAAATCATATTTAGAAAAAATGTCTCTGCAATGGTACCAAAATGGCCCTGCGCTATTCAAACGTCTGTATCTCGCGAATGGTTTTAGTTACAGGGCTGCAATTTTACACTTAGTTAAAGCAGTACCTTCGGTTTGTTTACTGCAATTTATAACGTAATTTAGGAAATGATTAAGATTTTGTGGCTTTTTGAAATTTTCGAAACACTCCTACCCTCTCTAACTTCCGGTAACTTTTTGAGATATCGAACAATTTTTTAATTTTGTTCGTTATTTTCATTACCTTCGTCAATGTCATTTCTCGCTGCTGCTTCCAGCAGCATAACACTGTCGTTGAAGTATATGTGTCTCTTGTTACTGGAATTTCGTGTCTGATGACGTAGCCATTCTTTTTCCCTCTGTCGCCATACTTTGAGCTGTTGAAGACGACGATGACGAGCGAGATGTAGTCTCTCTTGGGTCGTGAGCCTCTCCACGTGCACCATTTCGGCGACCAAATCCGAGTGTTCCATCGCTATGTGCTTGTAGTTCTTGCAGCTGTATTTACCTGTGAATTGATGTTCGAGAACGAAAAAAGAGAGACTTTAAAATTTGAAGAAAAGAAAAAAACAAGGCGACAGGATTGATTTTCCCTCTCGTCGATTATAATTATCCCGATCAATCTTCACTTTTATTACCACATCACTACTCGGATATCTAATCTTTCTGAACTCGCGGCGATAACAAAAAAAAATGTCCACTTTTCTCTCAATACGATCTTTTCAGCCTTCGCAAATTTTTTCCAGAGAATCCCCACGAAAAGTTCCCACTTCAATATGAAATTTTATCATTTTTTTGCTCGAACGCGCAAACACGTAATAATGGGCCCAATCTACGCAACTCCAGAATGTACCTGAATACTCATGGTAATATTTGCACAAACGTTCAGCTTTTTATCAATTCACAATTCAACTTATAACTAAGTCTACAAAATTTTTTTCTTCAATCTTCTCACGAGATGTTGACGCGATGCTAAAAAAATGTAAGACGTCAATTACAGTGTATACAAATTATTGAAAATTCGATTGGATATTTTTTTAAAATTGGAATTATACCTTTTTGAGTGGTGCCCCTGCCAGCCAATCTCGTTATACGTCTAGGATCGAGATACAAAGTACTTTTCATTTTTGAATAATTTTTTTTTTTTTCACTACAATTTCAAGATTTTGTAATAAAGGCAATGAAAAAGTGTTGAAAGAGATCGGAGGCTGATTTTTATTTTTCAAGCTCCAGGAGGGCTTTCTGTTTTGCGAGTAAAGACTAAGTGTGATTTGAATTCGTACCGAGCAACAGAACAGAGGTACTACACCCGATGAGCACACATTTGTACTTCCTAAGCCTCTTCTGTCAGCGTAAGTTTTATATGGCGCAGAGATAAATTCATGAAAAACAAGCATCGTTCGCAGGCGATGGTACATAAACCAGCAGCGAGAGATATGTTTTTGGTGTATGAAATTTGTGAAATTCAATTCTTCATCGCAGCGAAGGCAAAAATGTTGATCGGTGGGCTCGATAGCTGAGTTATTGTTTTTTTATATTATATTTTTGTGTGTTTGTCATTCGGGTCAGGGATGGAGTTTTATTTCAACTTTTTAAACATCAGAGATAACTGAAGAATTTTATTGTATTTTTTCATCGATTCCACTTGAAATTTGTGGAAATTGTAAAGACCACTTTATTTGTAGAGCGATAACTGGGTATCACTAAAAAAATATTGCTCGCAGCGAAGAAAACTTGTTTCCTCATCCAAGGCTCAATGACAAAGTTATTTTTGTGTATTCGTGATTTATATATCTAAGTACGGAGAGCAAAATTTCAAGAAATCTGTGCTCCGCAGTCATTGCGCTATACAATCTGAAATTGTTGAACTGGAATTGAATATTTA
The DNA here is from genome assembly GCA_958009045.1 of Oxytorus armatus. Lineage (NCBI taxonomy): Eukaryota > Metazoa > Arthropoda > Insecta > Hymenoptera > Ichneumonidae > Oxytorus > Oxytorus armatus. Next base: position 12,554,482 of record OY253754.1, on the reverse strand, counting down.
TAAATGATTCTTATAAACTGCTCCGTTGCATAAAATAAAAAGTTTGCTCCATCATTTAATTTCAAGCGCTGACAAATTTTTGCAACGCTGTCAATTTTTTAAGCTTGAATTTATCAAATTTTCATGAAACTAGGAAACTATGATTGCGGTGGTAATTTTTATTCTCAGCGTTGGCAAACGAGACAAGTAAAAATAGAAATAAGATAATTATTAATAAACCGAAGTTCCTAAAAAAATGTACAATATCTAGACAAAATTTCCTAAACTCTGTGGAATCACTCAAAATCGTTCAGGCTCCACATGTAACAAGCCATTTAGTTACGTAATCGCTTGTACTATCTGAAGATGAAAAAAAAAACTATTATCAGAGCTTATCACTTCCCGATGATACAATTGTGGTAAAAGTAGTACGAATTGGATTTTATAATGATTAATTTTGATTTTCTCGTCAACAGAGCCCTGACAAAAGTTCATATCCTTGTTTAACACGACAGAATTAAATTACCAATTGTTGATTCATCGGGGAATTGAACAAACTATATATGTTCGAAATAAATTACTTCTAAGTATGTGAATGCATTTATTCGAAATCAGTGAGCATAAATTGTATGCTCACCTGGGCGTAAATTACATTTGAACAATATATTTTCAAATAATACTGAAATGTAATTAAAATCACGCAACCATAGTATTATTGGTTCCAGTATTATTGTCAAATAATGCGAGAACACATAATTTCGAAAAAACAAGGTTGGAACTCGTTTCATTTTTACATAATGCTCCAAACGATTATTTTTAAATAATACTTAAGACAATAATTTTTTAATAATTCTGGAAACCATAATTTTTAAATAATACTGGAACCCATAATTGTCAAAAAAAAAAAAAAACTGGAACTCACAATTTTTTAAATAATAATACTAGATCCCATATTTTCTTTAAAATATGATGAAAACCATAATTTTAAATAATGCTGGAACCCATGATTTTTAAATAATTCTGAAACCCACGATTTCCAACTAATGCTGGAAACCATAATTTTTAAATAATACTGGATCCCATAATTTGCAACAAAAAATATTGGAACTTATAATTTTCACAAAAAGAAAAAATTATGGTTTTCATCATTTTTTAAAGAAACTATGGCATCTAGTCCCATATTTTCTTTAAAAAATGATGAAAACCATAATTTTTAAATATTTCCGAAACCCACAATTTCCAAATAATGCTGGAAACCATAATTTTTAAATAATACTAGAACCCATCATTAAAAAAAAAAAAAAAAAAAAAAAAATACTGGAACTCACAATTTTTTAAATAATAATACTTCGAATTTTCTTCAAAATATGATGAAAACCATCATTTTTAAATAATGCTAGAACCCATGATTTTAAAATAATTCTGAAACCCACAATTTTCAACTAATGCTGGAAACCATAATTTTTAAATAATACTGAAACCCATAATTTGCAAAAAAAAAATACTGGAACTCATCATTTTCACAAAAAGAAAATACTGGAACTCATCATTTTTACAAAAAGAAAATACTGGAACTCATCACTTTCACAAAAAGAAAATACTGGAACTCGCAATTTTTAAAATAATAATACTAGAACCCATATTTTCTCTGAGAAATGACGAAAACCGATAATCTTTAAATAATGCTGTAAATAATAATTTATAATAATTCCGGAATCCATAATGTTTAACAGACGAGTGCTTTGTACCGACGCACTAGTATTCCATGAACAAATAAATAGATAAATAAAAATACTAAGCAAAAAAAAAAGTTAACTCCAACGAAAAATGAGACTTGAGTTAAGGCGATTGACGGAGAGAAAGCAGGAAGTCTGGACATCTGAGAATGATATCAGGATATCAAGAAAAAATAAAACACACACAGACACACAGACACACATTTTTCACACGTTTTATACTCACATCAGACTGGTATGATCCGTGATCATCGAGACACATTACACCTGACGAAATAAAGCACACTATTAAAATTTAACGTGACACCACACCACTCGTTTTTTTTTCTTTTCTTCCTTTACAAAAAAATTCGAAATATTCGTGAAATTTAATGAAGTCCTTACTGTCGTAATGACTGAGAATGTTAAAACGCACGGACACACACACGTTGCATTCGTCCGTTTGCTCTCGAACCGCACAGACACGGTTCGATCGGCGGTGCGACTGGCTGGAGGGGATGAGGTTTGAGCGGAAAATATATATTTTACCGTTCTCCGGCAACAAATTTACCAATTCGCCTCATCGTTACTTCGTTTTACTTGCTTTTATTTCTCTCAATTTTGTCTTGTTTTTTTTTTTCGTTTTAAACGTTTGTTTGGGCAAAACGTGAAAGGAGTCCGGTGTTATCGTAACAGGGTGACGCGAACAAGGAGACGTCCCGATGTCCTAGTATTAAACATCGGGAAGGCTTCGAAATGCCAACGCACACGGGATATGGTTTACCTGTCGGCGGCCATTTTTCAACTACCTGTAGGCAGTGAAACACCGCCAGAGGCTACAAAACAGCCAGGTAACACACATACACAACATTGCTGATGTGTGCGTTGGTCTTTCACACTCTGTCTTGGCTCTCCACTTTATAACTCACATCACCCTTCACCATATTTTCTTAGCATTTTTTTGTTTTGTTCTTTTTTCCATTGTTTTGGTATTGACTTTTGCGAACGGGAGATGAATTGTCGATTAATTTTGTTATTCGTGCTTCGCTGAGGTGTTCAAGTTTCGAAAAACGACGATGGACGAATTGTAATGTTGAAATTTAATTTTCAATCTTTAATTTGTTTTTTTTTTTTTCGTTGTTCCGGTTTATACGATTTTCTTAATGTTAGAGGTTTAATTAGAATAGCGATTTTCTGTTTTACGATAATGTTTTTGATCAATTTCGTAAATTACAATTGCTACAAAATTAATATTACTCCAAAATTAAAATTGCTCCGAAATTGAAATTACTCCAATATTAAAATTGCTTTCAAATAACAATTGCTGCAAAATTAAAATTGCTCCAGAATTAAAATTACTCCAAAACTAAAATTGCTCTAAAATTAAAATTGCTCCAAAATTAAAATTACTCCAAAATTGAATTTGCTCCCAAATAAAAATTGCTCCGAAATTAAAACTAATCTGAAATTAAAATTGCTCCGAAATTGAAATTACTCCAAAATTAAACTGCATTTAAATAACAATTGCTGCAAAATTAAAATTGCTCCAGAATTAAAATTACTCCGAAACTAAAATTGCTCGAAAATTAAAATTACTTCAAAATAAAAATTGCTCCCAAACAATAATTACCCCAAATTAAAATTGCTCTAAATTAGAATTACTCCAAAATTAAATTTGCTCCCAACTAATATATGCTCCAAAATTAATATTGCTCCAAAATTAAAACTAATCCGAAATAAAAATTGCTCAGAAAATAAAATTACACCGAATTGAAAAATACTCCAAAATTAAAATTTCCCTAAAATTAAAGTTGCTCCGAAGTTGAAATTGCTCCAGAATCGAAATTACTCTAAAGTTAAAATTGCTCCAGAATTGAAATTACTCCGAAATGAAATTGCTCACCTTTAGCAAATGGAGAATTTAAAGTCTTTTATTTACAACGAAAATTCTTCGACTATAGATTAAAATCACTCTATCTTATAATCGACAAAAAACTACTTTCGGAGTAGTTTTTAAATCGAACAAAAAATAATTCTTCATTTTTCGTTCTAGTATTAAAAGTAAAAATGACAAAATATATTTCCACGAGAAATTTGTAGATTACGAATTTCGCGCCAGTGATGCGGCGCAGAAATAACCACTGCGCACAACCTCGTGCGACATATATACACAAACTGTAATATATCTTCACGTAATATCGAATTGCCTGGTCCGTCGAGGAATTTTCGAGTTTACAGAGCGATGGACGAACACGAGTATCGAGAGGTAAGTAAAAACCGTAGTGGTAATTGCTTCGGCTTATCCGCAACGGACTTATACGTGCGTTAATGAGTTGTGCCGCTGATTTTTCACGATTATTCATCATAACGCGTTTGAGAATCAGATAAGAGAAGAAGAACAAAAGTACCGCTAACAATTAACAACAAGACTAGGCGAGAAGTGCTTCAAAGATTTACAATTAAACCGGCAACATATATGTGCAAGTGTTTTTTCATTGTTCGATGGTATCAATGAAACAGGGCAATTATGTGGCATTGTAAAGAAGGGAAAAAAAATAGAAAATTTTATTGTACGCATTTTGGCATATTTTCACAATGTAAATAAATGATTATCGACATTTTAGCCGCGTGTAGACGCAATGAAAAACTTTCCGGCAAGTGGAGGCGCTGTTCAGCTGTCCGTTGCAGCAGGAATCTTCGCTACCATTGGAAGTTTGTTCGGAAAATTGGCAGGTGGCGTCTATTTCACAACGACGGTAAAAAGCGCGAAAATTGTACTTAGTTTGAAAAAAAAAACGTGACTTTCTTCGAACGTTACTGTTTTGAGGATTTTGTTTGCCCTAATTGTGCGTTCACCCTCGGAAATCAAGTCGAATTTTTTTTTAAGCTTTCATTGAAACGTATTTATCAACGGGATCGGTCCATGCTCGAAAATCAAAACGACATTTTTTTAAATTTCATTGCAACGTATTTATCAACGGGATCGGTCCATGCTCGAAAATCAAGTCGACGTTTTTTAAAATTTTCATTGCAACAAATTTATGAACGGGATCGGTCCATGCTCGAAAATCAAATCGACATTTTTTGAGTCTCAATGCAACGTATTTATCAACGGGATCGGTTCATGCTCGAAAATCAAGTTGATATTTTTTAAAGTCTCATTGCAACGTATTTATCAACAGGATCGGTCCATGCTCGAAAAACGAGTTGGTATTTTTGTAATTCGGCCTCAACTACCCCTGCACTTCTGCAATGACTCTCGTCGGCTAATTGTGTTGTTATTATTTAAAAAAATTATATTTGATCATTGCAAATTTGTCACCAAATGCAGAGACGCCTTAATGCAATATAAAAAAAAACCCCATGAGTTAGTGGCTTGCTGACATTTGGCAATCTGGTTTGTTCACAATTTTAGGCTTCTTCGCTACTGAAGTCGTTTCTGCTCGTAATTATGGTCGTGAGCAATACGTTGGGATGCTCGTTTTTCGTCAAGGGCTTACAGGGTAGTGGATCCTCTTTACCGGCGACTGTGACGAGTGCTGCCACCAATTATTTTTGCTCGGTAGGTCAATCCACTGAATAACGAGGCAGCAATCAATTTTTTTTTTAACCCACACAAAAAAAAAAAATTATCAATCCCAGTAAAGTTACCAAAAGAAGAAGAACGTCTTTTTCTTCAGATTGCTTTGCTCATCGAGAATCTTTCACTTACCGAAACAATAATATTGCTCCCAAAGACCCAGGACGGTAACAAAAATATTTACCACTGCGTCATTAAAAAAATTTTAGAAAAAAGCCATTTGAAAAAAAAAATAAAATCAAAACGCCACAATATTGGCGTTACTTATTAATCACTCGCATGATTTCATTGTGAGAGTGTATTCGTTAATTAGCTGCTCGATATTGAGCCATTTTCAAAAAGGCCATTTTTTTAAATGTTGTCATTCTAGACTAAATTTAACATTAAATTCCTCGATCGGAGAATTCGAAAATTTTACCGCACAGCTTAAACATTTTTCTTTCAACGAAAAATATGGCAAAATTCTGACACCCTTATTATCGAGCAATAAAAATATTTCTCGAGCTTAAGTCTCTCGCTGTTATAAGATTGAGGAAAGAAAAATTACCTGCTGTAATTCGCTCGTTGCCAACCAGACGAAAGGCTCCGGTTACTTTGTGAAAGAAAAATAAGTTCAACAAAAAAAAAAAATAATATGGCTGACAAATCGCCGATTGCTATCTTGCAAAGTTGCCTGCTGCATTTAGTATATGCTAACGATATATCGTTTCCAGGAAGCTGTGCGTGAGTGCAACATGTGTATGCTTGAGAATTTAAACGCCGAGAGAAAGCCGTTTCGCGAAAACTAAACTTGCCGGTTTATCAAGACAAGAAAGAAAATGTTGTAATCCTTAATTATTAGCTTTTTTTTTCATAAAGAATGATAATAAAGAACGAGACAAAAATTTTCTGGTTCTCAATTATTATTTTTTTTATTATTATTATTTTTTCAATAATAATAAGACATTATTGTTATTAACATTACTATATATGTTAATAACAATAATGTCTTATTATTATTTAAAGAACAATAATAATTAAATAATAATAATAATAAGACAATTTATTGCTATTATTGTTATAATAATAATAATAATAGTAATATCTCTATATTATATAAATATTTTGCCGCCGCCGCGTACAAGAGTTGCGGGGCAGCGCCGGGGGGCGAGCACAGAGTGAGATTCCAACTCCATCGGGAAGCAATGTTCCAGGGATTTTAGTGGAGCTTTGTGGCCAAAATGCAAAAAAATTTTGAATTTTTAAATTTCCTTTTGGGACGCTATTTCGATGTATTTTGACTCGCTGATTACTAATTCCCTAACCATTTCTTTGAGAAACTCAAAATTCCGTCGAAAATCGTCCAAAAAGTGATTTTTTTAGTTTTTCACCTTTTTCACATTGATATTTTGGGATTTAGACTAAAACTCGGTGTTTTTCGTAATCAGCGGAAAATTTCCGATCGCTTAAGGTATCGAAACATTGAAAAAAAAAAAAAAAAAAAAAAATCCATTTTTGCCCACCTTTTCAGAAATTCAAAAATGTTGAAATTTCAAATGGTCATAACTTGGCTCCCGTTTCATCGATTTTGGGTTTTGAAGAGCGTTTTCAAAACGTCTCGAGTAGACTTAGAGAATGCATTTTGGATCATCCCGATATCTCAATTATTGTAGCCGTGAGAGCGGGTTGAAAATCGGCGAAAAAAATGAGAAGGGACTACTAATTCAGTAGCCATTTCTTTGAAAAACTCGAAATTTCATTGAAAATCGTCCAAAAAGTAATTTTTCCAATTTTTGCGTTTTTCCCATTGATTTTTTGAAACATTGAAAACATTGAAAAAAAATGAAACAATTTGGGTCGGGTTAGGTTCGGTCCGGTGGCGTCTGAGGGGGTTAGTGCGCGAAGGGGCGTAGCCCCCTAGTATTATTATATAATTATTAGTAAATTGTTATTAATAATAACAGACACATTATTGTTATTATTTGCAATTTTTGCACATGTCATGTTAAACCATTAATTACTGCGATTAAGGGGTATGGCCACGGTAGCGGGTATAAAATCATGTGCACATTTAACAATTTTTTTTTGTATGAAAAAGTGATTTCTTTATAAAACTAATTACACATCTATTTAGTATAAATATCAACCTAATAAAAAATATTTTTTTTGTCATACGAAATGGCCAACTACTGCTACTTGCTATTGGTATCTTTTTTTTTGAGGCGCTGCGCGGCGTGACATTTGGCATCCACAATGTTTGACCTAGAAGAAAAAAAAAAATTCTCGTTAATCAACATGAGAATACCTAGAGAAGTACATACGGAATTTCCGATTAATTAAAAACTTTCCATTTTATGAGTAGCTTTGTACGAAATTTTTCGCTGGAAATTCACCTTCTAAGTTCAAATGCCCACAACATTCGAATAAAATAATATTTTTAAAATCTCGTACGTACTTCTCTAGGTATTCCGATGAAGATTAACGAGAATTTTTTTTTTTCTTCTAGGTCAAAAATTGTGGATGCCAAATGTCACGCTACGGAAAAAACATACCAAAAGCAAATAGCAGTCGGCCATTTTGTATAACAAAAAAAAAACAAAAAAAAAATATTTTCTATTAGCTTGATATTTATACTAAATAGATGTGTAATTAGTTTAATAAATAAATCACTTTTTCATAGAAAAAAAAATTGTTAAATGTGCACATGATTTTTTACCCTCTACCGTGACCATACCCATTAATGTATTGTTCGATCAATAAAATGCCACTGTGTGCCGTTAACGCAATTCCGTGAAATGGCAATTTCCTTTGTTTTTTTTTTCTCTTTTTTCTTACTTCAAGGCTCTCATGGGTTTCCTGGTGTTCGGCGAGTCCACCTCGTTAATGTGGTGGTGCGGCACATCTCTCGTTCTTCTCGGTCTCATTCTCATTTGCTGGACACCACCATCGGGAAAGATAACAACGACTCGTTCGACCAAAGACAAAGAACTATGATTTGTAATAACTTTATTTTTTTTTTGATTTTTTTTTCGTATTATTGTATTGTACTAAGAGACGTCGGTCGGAGAATTGTATAAATAAAATCTCTTTCATTGTAACGAGAGACAAAACAACTTTGTGTTTATGAAAATTCTTTAATCTGTTGGGAAACCTTAATTAATGTTATGCATTCGTTTTTTTTCTCCATTCTAATTATTTGGTCCATGACAAAGTCGATCTTGACTTTTGTAAGAGCTCAGCAAACTCTGTGGAAGCTGGAAAATTAAACGAGCTCGCGGAAAACTCTCGACACTTTTGTTCTTTCTCTTTACTTTGTAGATTTTTCTCCGGCCCCCTCCGCCGGTCCTTCACGAGCAATGTCGGAGAAAAAGAATAATCGTTTATCGGTTCCGGCGTTTCAAAGTGTGTCCCAGTTTCTCAACTATCGAGCATCAAACGGCGAAGTTATAAGCGTAAAGGCCTGGAAGCATTAAGGTCGCGTGCACAGGCCATCGCCTTTTCCCGAGCTACTGGCGGCGGCGAAAAAATTCGAGGAAAAAACGAAAACTCGGAAAATGATATGAAAAAATGGTATCGTGTTTATTGTCGTGATGAATTGATTGAGAGAAAAAAAAGTGATGGTGTACGAGAAGTTTTTCAATCAATGGTAATAAATGATTTTAATGATAATTGATGATTCAATGTTTGACAATGATTTTTTTTCGAACTACGTAACGCCAACGACAATCCATTCGATGAAAAAAACACAATAATCACAAAATTAATCGCGTAATCTTACTGCTATAATAAAGTTGGAGAGTTTGTTCGTTTGTTTGTTCGTATGTTTATTAGAACGCGTTAATCTCAGGAAATACTAATTCGATTTGAAAAATTCTTTTTGCATTAGATAGCCTGTTTATTTAGGAAGGCTCTAGGCCATATAACTTCATGCTATAATCCTAATTTTACTATCTCACTACTATATCTATCTTACTACTATAATAAAGCTGGAGAGTTTGTTTGAACGCGGTCATCTCAGAAAATACTAATCCGATTTGAAAAATGCTTTTTGCATTAGATAGCCCGTTTATTCAGGAAGGCTTTACGCCATATAACTTTATGCTATGACCCTAATCTTACTATTTTACTTCTATATCTATCTTACTACTACAATAAAGCTGGAGCGTTTGTTTGTTTGAACGCGCTAATCTCAGAAAATACTAATCCGATTTGAAAAATTCTTTTTGAATTAGATAGCTCGTTTATTCAGAAAGGCTTTACGCCATATAACTTCATGCTATGACCCTAATCTTACTATCCTACTACTATATATATCTTACTACTATAATAAAGCAGGAGAGTTTGTTTGTTTGAACGCGCTAATCTCAGAAAATACTAATCCTTTTTGAAAAATTCTTTTTGCATTATATAGCCCGATGATTCAGGAAGGCTTTACGCCATATAACTTTATATTATGACCCTAATCTTACTATCTCACTACTATAGCTATCTTACTACTATAATAAAGTTGAAGAGTTTGTTTGTTTAAACGCGCTAATCTCAAAAAATAGTAATCCGTTTTGGAAAATTCCTTTTGTATTAGATAGTCCGTTTATTCAGGAAGGCTTTACGCCATATAACTTTATGCTATAACCCTAATCTTACTATCTCACTACTATATCTATCTTACTACTATAATAAAGCTGGAGAGTTTGTTTGTTCGATCGCGCTAATCTCAGAAAATACTAATCCGTTTTGAAAAATTCTTTTTGCATTACATTTTCCGATTATTCAGGAAGGCTCTAGGCTATATAACTTCATGCTATGATCCTAATCTTACTATCTCACTACTATATTTATCTTACTACTATAATAAAGCTGGAGAGTTTGTTCGTTTGAATGCGCTAATCTCAGAAAATACTAATCCGATTTGAAAAATTCTTTTTAAAAGACATAGTCCGATTATTCAGGAAGGCTCTAGGCCATATAACTTTATGCTATGACCCTAATCTTAGTATTTTACTACTATATCTATCTTACTACTACAATAAAGCTGGAGAGTTTGTTTGTTTGAACGCGCTAATCTCAGGAAATACTAATCCGTTTTTAAAAATTCTTTTTGCATTACATAGCCCGTTAATTCAGGAAGGCTTTTCCATCCTATAACTTAATACTATGACCCCATGGAGCAGTGGCGACGCGTTGAATCAGGGGACGGAAATTGAACGCGGGTGAAATCGCGGGGTACAGCTAGTAACGAGTAAAATTAATTATGTTACGACGAATGATGATTCATCGACGATAAATGACAATGACGAAATTAACGACCATCACAAATAACGAAGAGAATTGACTCAGAAAAAAAAAAGGAAAAAGTAAAAAATAACGTAAATTAATATCTCAATGTCCCGGAGCTCGCGTAAACTGAAAGTTGCACCGTTACCAACTTGTCATCGCGTGTCATCTCGCGTCTCACCCGGTTCATATCGCCCGAACGTTTGCTCACAACCTACGTGGAATCAGATTGCGATTTTCCGGGACGCAGGGAGAGACGGTGACACGAAGGGTTTGGGGTAGCGATTCCCGAGGTGGAAAAGCCCGCGGTTCGCTCGTACGTAAGAGAGAAAGAGAGAGAGAGAGAGAGAGAGATAGAGAGGTGAAAATCGCACGAGGTGGAAAGTGCGCGAGCACGAAATGTCGTAAAGCGAGGAAAAGGGGTGGTTTTATCGAGCGGCACATGCGCACATTTCTAAACCGGTTATCAGCCTGGACCTCGTTTTTTCTCCCTCTCTCTCACATTTCCACTCTCCGTCTCTCTCCCTATTTTCTCACGAGTCCCCTGCCCCTTCGTCCATCATGGTCCGACATGGTTCAACCGTTTGCAAATCCAAGCCCTCCGCCAGCACGTTTCAGTTAGCTTCGCGCCGATGACAACGTGAGACAGTGTTCACGGACGGTGCAGTCCTACGACACGCGCCAAACACTTTTTTTTTCTTCCTTCTGTCTCTCTTTCATCTTTATTTATTGTTTTTTTTACCGGCCATCGCTCAAGAGAGGTTTAAAGACCCTTCGAGTGGCTTCCAAACATCTGGGAAGAACGTAACGTCATGTTGACGCGATTTAACGTCACAGACACTTAATCAACCCCTAAGAAAGCCCTCGGTGTCATAACTGATCTATCGGCTGGTTTTTTTTTTCCCCTCTTTGTTTACGCCAATTCATCCCTCTGAACGGTGATTATATTGTGCAGACAGGGGAGACACCGGTTGAGGTAGGACAATGAATCTTATATTTGGATAGGACATTGATTTCTTTTCCGTTTTGTTCATTCATTTTTTTTTCTCTTCGTTTTTCTTTTTCGTCCTAAGTCGAGGACTGCTTTTTTTTTTATTGTTCATCCCTTTGGATCATTGAATAAGGATTCACCTTATGATCGACCATCGTGTTGTCAAAGTGGGATATTAAATGCTTGTGCACTGATTAATTAGACAAATTAGTCGAGTTTTACGTGGATTAAACTGAAATCTCGTTCATTTCCTGAGAGACCTCTTCTCTTCCTCCCTCTCTCGCTCATTCTTTCTCTCTGTGCTTTGTAAAATACATACCCTCCTTGTCCTCCGGTGACTACTCCGGACAACGCCACACCCTCATCTACCCTCGACGCTCAACAAACTTCAATGGGATAAACGTTACGATAATGGACACACACGCTCCGTTATCCGACGTTTCGTTCGTTGTAACAAACCCCCCCCCCCCCCCCCCCCCCGCGTGTGTATACACCGCCACGTAATTTCTCAACCGGGATAACGCGAAAATTACATTCACAAAAGACAAATCACAACAAGTATTTATTGTTTTGTTTTTTTTTTTCATGCTAAAGTTGTATTGGAAAATTTGCGATAATTTTCTTATCCCGGAAGGCAGAAACGCAAGTATTTATTTTTCGCTACCAAAGGACTAATGTATTTTTTTTTTTATTATATTTATTCTCGGTTACCACTTGATTTTCACCTTAATCCAATGCAGACCTTTGTTTCAAACGATCTTCAAGTTGTCACGGAAAATTGCCAATACTTTGTTGGAGCTTTTAAATCGACGAGCAATTTATTTCTCCGTTCTTAGATCCGGAAATAATTTTTTCATTATTCTGAGAGAAAATCGTGTTTTTTTAAAAATGTTTCACTCCGACATTAGTCGTCGTAATTCCGCTCCGGTTTGACCGATTGAAATTTCATTGGAGTGTTTGGAAAACGTCGCGAGTAGACTCGGAGAATGCCGTTTGATTCATCACGATATCAGAATTATTGTGGCAGTGAGAGCGCTCGGAAAATCGGCGAGAAGAATGAGAAGGGGGTAGTATGGAAAAATTCGGAAAAATCGATCGTCCAACTTTGTAAAATTCGTAAAAAATTGAAAAAAAAAACGTAGGTCAATGATTCGAGCGGCATTTTGAAGGCTGAACGATTGCGAAAAGAATGAGCGAAGAATGGAGTTTCAATTCTATCGGGAAGCAAAGTTACAGCGATTTTAGTGCGTATACTAATTTTTTCGTTAATCGTAACCTCGTTATGTCGTAAGACGGTACGTTTTTTTCACGAACTCCCGAACATCTTCGTAAACCTACGACAGTAAACAAGAGTCCGGAAGACGAACCAAACAGACATTTGACCTTTGGTACAAACATATGACCCCTGTTGAACCTCTCTATGTCGATACACCGGTCTTTGGTTAATACATACAGAGTAAATAGACAAAACAGAACGTAATGTGGAAGTGTGTCGTGTTGATTTGGCACGTGGCCTCTAACAACCGTCCTCGTTCTCTCAAATGCACTGTTTTCCCCACGCTGAGTTACGACCAACAAACAAACAACGTTACGGCACAGACATTTGATTATTTTTTTGTTTTCTTCACAACTGCCTCGCCGTTTTTAGTACAATTTTCACTTTCCAGCCTCGTAAAAACGTATCGTTACTGTCGTTGCTTCTCGAGGGTAGTTTATTTTTTTATGTTCCACTTAGTAGCCCTGTTTGAAAACAAAAGGTAAATAAAAAGTGCTACCTAGCGTGTACGTCGAATTATCGATTGTCACTTGGAATAAAAAAATCGATTTCCCCTTCCAGCCTCGCTGATATATGACCTGGCGTGACAACAATACTTTTCATACGTTTTCGACATCACAAAAAAAGAAAACGTTAAGCTTTTAGAACGGAGAATAAAGAGATTTTTTTCATTTCATCCTCTCGCTCTGTCTCTTTCTTCTCATCCTCTCTCGTTAAATTCTTCAAAGTCGACAAAAGTATGTCATCATCGTTGAAAACGTTTCTCCCTCGCGCCACCCCAAGAATATATCTATATATCACAATAATATCTGACCCAGTGAAGTAGGAGTTTTGTTAAAAGCATTCTTATGCACATATACAGTCATAACCGATGAGTAAACGTGACAATACTCCAATTTCGTATTATACACATTCTTCTCACTGTGGCCCAAAAAAAAAAAAAAAAAAACAAATATTTCGTACACTTTTACGTGTCGTGACGAGAACAAACATTAATGAAAATTGAACATTGATTACTCTTCGTTTTTTCAAACTTTTCCCCGGTTCTTTTCATTTTCGCTTCCTCACAGAAACCTCAATGTAAATCTTCGATAAACGAGGAAGAAAATGATGTGCAACTTTCAATGTGCACCCTTCTTTCACACCCATTTGTTTCGGCAGACTTTGAAATGATTTTTTGCAAAAAGTTCAAAATTTTGTACAAACTGAATGCTTTGATTAATTTTAATGAAAATTTGAGGGAACAAGGGGAGTTTGTTGCTCTGTATGTATAAAAAAATTCAGCTCAATTCCTAAAGTCATTCTTGAGATGTGGCTGCTTGAGTTTTGGAAGCTTTCCCCGCATACACAGGCAACAACATATTTTTCTTTTTTTCTATGATTTTCCAACGTTTTGACAAATTCTGAATATATTGGAATTTAAAATTGGGACAATTGGTTTTTTTTTTACAACAAACAAAGCTTGCTCTATATGAGAAAGAGGGATGTGGAGGGAAAGAGGAAAGAAAAGAATGCATTGGATCGTACTCGAGGGGGTTTTCAGAGCCAAATGTACATGTATAGATTGCTCTGAATACACCTTTTTCCTTTTTATATTTTATATTCTACCCCTGACAAATTTGTATGCCTCCGAGGGTTCTTAAAAGTCGAGGCTCGAGACAACAAAAGTTTATCCTCGAATTGCCAGCCTATCAAACTTGAAGCCAGTTACTGTATATACAGATATATAAGTTATTAAGTTGACCAAACGATTTATAACGGTCTCTCGGTTTGGCCTCGACCCTACCCTTAAGAATTTGCCATTGTATATTCATAAAAATTTGCATATATATATATGCATACACATAAACACAGATATTTTTCCCCTTTTTGTTGTTTGTTCGATATTTTCTTGAAAATTTATTGTAAAGGTGGTACATACCAGCAGGTCAATGAATAGAGATTACGTGGCCTTAGAAAAAAATGAAATTTCCCTCTAAAAAATTTTCACGATTTAACGCCTCCGCGTATAATTTCCCCGCGATCATTAGAAATATATTTTATTCCTCGGCAATTTGAAAAATATTGCCACCGTTAAGTCTCAACCCTTAAGGCGTGTGGCCACGGTAGCGGATATAAAATCATGTGCACATTCAACAATTTTTTTTTGTATGAAAAAATGATTTATTTACCAAACTAATTACACATCTATTTAGTATAAATATCAAGCTAATAAAAAATATTTTTTTTGTTATACAAAATGGCCGACTACTGTCATTTTGGTATCTTTTTTTTTTTTTGAGGCGCTTCGCACCGTGACAATTGGCATCCACAATTTTTGACCTAGAGCAAAAAAAAAAATTAACGTTAATCTACATGAGAATACCTAGAGAAGTACGTATTGAATTTTCGATTGATTAAAAACTTTCCGTTTTATGAGCAGTTTCATACGAAATTTTTCACTGGAAATTCGACTTTTACGTTCAAACGCCTACAATATTCGAATGAAACGATATTTTTCAAATTCCCTACGCACTTCTCTAGGTATTCTGATGTGGATTGACGAGAATTTTTTTTTTTCCCTCTAGGTCAAAAATTGTGGATGCCAAATGTCACGCTGCGGAGCGCCTCAAAAAAAAAAAAAAGATACCAAAAGCTGATAGCAGTAGGCGGCCATTTTTGTATAACATAAAAACGAAAAAAAAAATTTTTCAATAGCTTGGTAATTATACTAAATGGATGTGTAATTATTTTTATAAATAAATCACTTTTTCATACGAAAAAAAATTGTTAAATGTGCACATGACTTTATACCCTCTATCGTGGCCGTACCCCTTAAATTTACTCTACGTCAAAATCGTTTTTATTCGCTATTTAATTATGATGAAAAACTCTAACGAGAATTTTTCGTTTTTTCCATCAACCAAATGGTTTTTAATTTATGCATCAATATTTTTTTCCCTTAAAAATCGCAAAAGCCATCCAAAAAGGAACTTTACATTATTTTCAATCGATTACTCGGCTCGTCCATCACTACTGCATATTTTCCCACTCATTATTAAAGCATAAAAATTCGCTCGTATAAAAATTAATTTTATTATCGCTTCTAATCGTAAATAATAATTAAAAAAAAAAGACAATTTCCGTTACAATTACAGTGAAATAAACGAATTGATGGTGTAAAAAAAAAAAAAAAAAAAAAAAAATTCGAACTATGAAATATTTGACAAAGTGTGAAAACAAAAATAATTAATAATTCGTAATTAACGCGAGTCAACGACAGTGTGGCGTGGGGTAAAGGATTGTTAAAATCGTTAAAAATCAATTTTAAATAATCTTCGTCGTGATGGGGAATTATCATCGTCAGCAACAACAATTACGAGGGATGGGACAGCTCGACAAAGAGCCCAGTGGCGAAGAGGCCGAAGATGCAAGTATGTGAGAAAAAAAAGGGGGTGATTGTGTTCTGAGGGGATAGAAAACGAAAAAAAAAAAAAATCGAAGAAGAAGAGACGAGCCCTTTGTCTCGTGTTTCTGTGTTCAATGTGAGTTAAACACTCTCTAACGATGGGGGGACGCGACGCCATTTTGTGATTGATCGGTTCTTCGTAAGCGCCAATTAAAAGATCCAATATCGGAATTAATCGTGTCCCCGTTTGCACGATTTTATCGATGTAATCAGCAAACCATCGAGTTTCAAATCAGCTGCGCCAGCAAAATGGGGAATGGTATGAACAAGGTACGAGAAACGATCATCCTCGGTTTATGCGTCAATTGATTAGCAAATATTTTTGAACTAACGATGTCCAAGGGACTTTTAATGTACGAAAAATGTACTATATTAGGAAAGAATTATTTCCATAATAATTTCAAGAACCAATCGCTCCAATTAATGGTTATTTATAACATAACAAATATTTATTAAAGTACAGTAGAACTATCTTTAATATGATTTTTTAATTCTCCGTGATTGCTTAGGATCAGACTGACCCCAATTTTCATTTTGCAGCTACGTTACTCCAAGTTCATAATTTTAAAAAAAGATTTGAAGTTCTTTTTCTAGGGACGCCCTTAAGGGTAGGGAAAACCTCTTGAGATTTGGTTTTTTTTTGGATCGCGGATTACAGAACTATTTTTTTTCCGAAACAAACATATCTCACGAATATCGTCCGTAAATTTGATCGAAAGAACCTAAAAACTCCATTTTCTACTTCCCGATTAAAAATAAATAAATAAACTCAAATTTACGAAAAAGGATAATTAACCTGAAATTTGCAACGGCAATATTGTAGAAATTAATTGTTTTTGCTGATTTACTAAATGTTTGCTAAATTCTGTGGGGGAAATGAAAATTCTCTCTTTACGTTTTATGTTTGTAAAAAGACGTTTTAAAGGAATAATTGCTGAAAGAACACAAAGTAAACGTTAACACTTTAATTTTGAAATTTTAAGTTGTTGAAATGTTTTTCTTTTCATTCCTAATCAAAAGAAACTATTAACTGTTTGAAAAGAGCAGATATTCAAGATTACAACGCACTGTCAATTATTGTTTTTATAAACAAGAATATTTTTGCAAAAAAAAACATGGCAATGATATCAGAATATTTCACGTAAATGCGTAAAGATAGATATTGATTTGCCAAAATTCAAGAATCAATAGGTGGCTTGGAGATTTGGAGTACAGTTCAAGTAAGAAGAAATTCGCGATCTATATTACTCAATTAAATAACATATTTCGGCGGATCTCTTACTGACACGATACTGTGTAATATGTGTGTGTGTGATTGATAATAAAAAAAATTTGGAGCTCAGTTACGGATAGATTTACTTTTCTCCTTGACTCTATTTTATCACTGTGAGAGACGTACTGCACGTAGTAAAGGCACTCGCAATGATCGAATAAAGTTAAAGGCCAAAAGTAAACTTAAACATAACAAAACCCCTCGATGATTGGAAAGATAGGTATCTTATAAGGATTTCGGTGACTCTTCTCATGCGCGAGAGAGACTACGCTAGGAGCCCCCTGGCGGAGCGCCCGTGAACCTTCGCCTTCCCAACGTTTCGTGACAATACGACTGGCAGAGCAAAGGATAATTTTAAGTACTGCGGTTTGCAGCGAAAATTTGAAAAAATTATACCATCTCGAAGCTACTAAGAACATTGATTTTAAATAATAATAATGCTATAAAATTATTGCTTAAGTAGTTGGAGAAAAAAACATTGTTCAACGAAAAACGATAATTAACCTGAAATTTGCAACGGCAAAATTGTAGAAATTCATTGTTTTTACTAATTTAGTACTTTTTTTTTACAACAGTCCGTCCAGTACATCCGCAACTACTTTTCTCCTGTCCACCGAATCCCTTACTACTGTATCGCATCTGTAGCATCCCTTATTCTGTAAATTCGATTGGCAAAATAGGTTGAAACTTTTCAAATGTGTAATATTACCATATATCACTTGGGGTCAGACTGACCCCAATTTTCATTTTGCAGCTACGTGACTCTAAGTTTGTAATTAAAAAATGGCATTTGATCCGATCTCCACTGAAGATTTGAAGTTCTCTTTCTAAGAAAGCCCTTAAGGGTAGGAGCAAACTCTTGAGATTTGGCTTTTTTGGGTCGCGGATTACAGAACTATTTTTTTGCAAAAAATATGGCAATGACATCACAATATTTCACGTAAATGCGTAAAGATAGATATCGATTTGCCAAAATTCAAGAATCAATAGATAGTTTGGAGATTTGGAGTACAGTTCAAGTAAGAAACAATCGCGATCTATATTACTCGATTGAATAACATATATTTCGGCGGATCTCTTACTGACGCGATAACTGTTAATATTTGTGTGTGTGATCGATAATAAAAAAATTTGGAGTTTAGTTATGAATAGATTTACTTTTTTCCCAGACCTCATTTTATCATTGAGAGAGGCTGACTGCACGTAGTAAAGACACTCGCAATGATCAAATAAAGTTGAAGGACAAAAGTAAACTTAAACATAACAGAACCCCTCGATGATGGGAAAGATAGGTATCTTATAAGGATTTCGGTGACTCTTATCTTGCGCGAGAGAGACTACGCTAGAAGCCGTCTGGCGGAGCGCCCGTGAACCTTCGCATTCCCAAAGTTTCGTTACAATACGACTGGCAGGGCAAAGGATAATTTTAAGTACTGCGCTTTGCAACGAAAATTTGATAAAATGATACCATCTTGAAGCTACTAAGAACATTGATTTTAAATAATAATAATGCCATAAAATTATTGATAAAGTAGTTGGAGAAAAAACATCGTTATTAAATAACCCATTATTTAATAATCCACCGTTGCAGTCACCGTTAAGTGACGAATTACTGGATTGAAGAAAAGTGTGAGAATGAAAATAAAAGGCTAAGAATCAAATAGCAGCATTTAGCTAATTAATGATTATTTATAACATAGTTTAAGAAGTATTTGTTAAAGTACAGTAGAACTGTCTTTAATATGATTTTTTAATTCTCCGTGATCACTTGGGGTCAGACTGACCCCAATTTTCATTTTGCAGCTACGTGACTCTAAGTTCATAATTAAAAAATGGTGTTTGATCTGATCTCCACTGAAGATTTCAAGTTCACTTTCTAGGGAAGGCCTTAAGGGTAGGGGAAACCTCTTGGGATTTGGTGTTTTTGGGTCGCGGATTACAGAACTATTTTTTTTCTGAAACAAACATATCTCACGAGTATCATCCGTAAATTTTATCGGAAGAATTTAGAAAATGAAAAACTTATGATTTTTTTTAGTTTTTTTTTTTTCAGTTAATTTTTCAGGTTTTTTTGTTAAAAATTTCATTTTATACTTCATGATTTAAAATAAATAAATAAATTAAATCAAACTTACGAAAAAGGATAATTAACCTGAAATTTGCAACGGTAAAATTGTAGAAATTAATTGTTTTTACTAATTTAGTACTTTTTTTTTTACAACAGTCCGTCCAGTACATCCGCAACTACTTTTCTCCTGTCCACCGAATCCCCTACTATTTTATCCTATCTGTACCATTTCTCATTCTGTAAATTCGATTGGCAAAATAGGTTGACATTTTTCAAATGTGTAATATTACCATTATTTAATAACCCACCCTTGCGAGTCACGTTAGATGACGGAATTTCACTGGATTGAAGAAAAGCGTGAGAATGAAAATAAAAGGCTAATAGTCAAATTGCTACATTTAGCTAATTGAAGTCAGACTTTTCGTGAAATTTACGTGCTTATTAATCGGTCAGTAACCTTTTTTTCATCGGACAAACAAAGTTTAGTTAATGGATTAGTTTTCAGAAAGAAAACGCTGTGTATTTCGAGGTTCAAGCTGACGTATCACTATCACTAAATCATCCCTCAAATCGTCATCATCCCTCAAAACAAAATCCTCGCATATATGATAATAAAACGAAAAATATGTATTTTCAAACAACACGACGTAGCAGATGGTGGCGATGATAAAAAAAATAAAGAAGAGACATTTCTTTTTTTCGTTTCGACCTCTCGGCGCGTCAGTGACGTATCCAGGGATATATGGCGCCGCATTTCAATTGGCGAATCGCCAGGCAAAACGTATTACGTCCTAGAGTGATGCACGAGAGAGAGAGAGAGAGAAAGTGGCGTATAGTTCAAGTTGCATGGACTTGGTAACTCGCATTATCAATTCCGCGACGAAAAATAATTTTCAACTAACCGTCGAACAATTAGAAATTCTCTTGTTGAATAATTTCTAGGTTTCTAGGCTTTTTATCGCTATTATTATAAAAAATCGATATTCCATTTCATTCAATTCATAATTTTCAATCGACATCTCGGCAGCTGCTCGAGGAGAAGAAAAAACAATTAGGCTGCCCAGTGGAAATTGGAAAAATGACGTTTTCACCCTTATCCAAGAGAGTCGATGACCTATTCGCGGGAATGTGTGACTCTGCGTTTTTATAATTTACGATATAATACGGTGACCGTTGCGGTTTTGTTCGTTCTCTTTACTGTCGGGACTTTCATCGATTTAACAATCACCAAAATTGCCGCTTTGCTATACTTTTACTTCCTCAATGCAGTGGGCTCGTGTCTTTTTTTTTTTCTTACTCTATTTCGCCAATCAATGTTATACGTTTGGGGATGCTCTAAATCTACTCAATTTCATATTGTGTCAATGCCTATATGAATCATACAATTTTCATTTTTTTTTTAAATTAATTCGTTGAAATGTAACAAAAGGAAATGGAATGAAAATTCTGTGGGGGGAATGAAAATTCTCTCTTTACGTTTTATGTTTGTAAAGAGACGTTTTTTCAAAGGACTAATTGCTAAAAGAACACAAAGTAAACGTTAAAACTGTAATTTTGAATTTTAAAATCGTTAAAATGTTTTTCTTTTCATTCCTAATCAAAAGAAACTGTTAACTGTTTAAATAGAGCAGATTTTCGAGATTAAAACGCACTGTTAATTGTTTTTTTTATAGACAAGAATTTTTTTTGCAAAAAACATGACAATGCCAAAATTCAAGAATCAATAGATGGCTTGGAGATTTGGAGTACAGTTAAAGTAAGAAAAAACCGCGATATATATTACTCGATTGAATAACATATATTCCGGCGGATCTCTTACTGACACGATAACTGTGTAATATGTGTCTGTGTGTGTGTGATTGATAATAAAAAAAATTTGGAGCTTGGTTAGGGATAGATTTATTTTCCTCCTCGTCCTCATTTTATCACTGAGAGCGGTTTACTGCACGTAGTAAAATACTGCCAATGATTAAATAAAGTTGAAGAAGAAAAATAAACTTAACCATAACAAAACCCCTCGATGATAGGAAAGATAGGTAGCTTATAAGGTTTTCGGTGACTATTCTCTTGCGCGAGAGAGACTACGCTAGAAGCCGTCTGGCGGAGCGCCCGTGAACCTTCGCATTCCCGAAGTTTCGTTACAATACGACTGGCAGGGCAAAAGATTATTTTAAGTGTGCGCTTTGCAACGAAAATTTGAAAAAATTATAGCACCTTGAAGCTACTAAGAACATTGATTTTAAATAATAATAATACCATAAAATTATTGACAAAGTAGTTGGAGAAAAAAACATTGTTCAACAAATCGTCGGAGATATCATAAAATTCCCTAAATCATGAATTTTCATCTTAGGATTATAAAATTTCCTGCGGAAAATAATTTCATCGTTCCAGAGTTTTAAGGACATATGGTACTTGAGCCCGGTCATTTTCTAATTCTTTTGCTTAAGGGGTTAGGCCACTCTTGAGGCCGAAAAAAATAGGCTTTTTTGAGGATTTTTTTCCAAAAAAACTACAAAATAAATCGAGATTACAAAATAGGATGTTTATCATACATATCAGTGACCGTATACAATCATTTTTTTGAAGCGATTAATTTCAAAATGGCGGCTGTGCAGCGTTTTTGCGATGACGTCTCCGTTTTTGTTGGTCGGAAACGTAGCTCAGACAATTTTCAACCGATTCAGTTGAAATTTCGAATATATCTTTAAAAATACATTGTCCATGGAAGTGCGTAGGATTTTTTCGATATATTGATTTTTGGCCAAATGGCGCGCTTCCAAAGTGAAAAGTGAAAAATTTGCTTAAAAAATCGTCAGAAAATTGTTAATAACAAATGAACTATGCAATATAAAAATAAAAATCCTACGCACTTCCATAAACAATGTATTTTTAAAGATACATTCAAAATTTCAAGTGAATCGGTTGAAAATTGTCTGAGTTATGTTTCCGGCCACCAAAAACGGAGACGTCATTGCAAAAACGCTGCACAGCCGCCATTTTGAAATCAATCGCTTCAAACTAATTATCATATACAGTCACTGATATGTATGATAAACACCCTATTTTGTAATCTCGATTTATTTTGTAGTTTTTCTGAAAAAAAATCCCCAAAAAGCCTATTTATTCGGCCTCTACAGTTGTTCCTAACCCGTTAATCCTTTAAAGAATTGAACGGATATTTACAATTTTTTTTTAAATTCGTACCAACCATATAATTTTGCCAATCCATTCTTATTAATGTTTTTCACGATTCACGACATATTCTGTGATAATAATGACCATTTACCATAATTAATTTATGAACAAAAATTTGTATAAAAGATGTTAAAAAAACTGTAGCATTGATTTGATCACTGTCAAACCCTCAAATCTTTTTAATAACGTGTGAATACACGCTGTGAACATTTTTTCACGATTGCCAATTCATATGAAAATTGTGTGTACATAGGGGCTCTCCGCAATATATCGCATACATCGTACTATCCAACGTTTTATATTGATATATTCTCTGTTCTACTCGACATGAACTCAATTTCGCATAATATAAATGTACACACGCGTATATGTACACTTAATATCGATGTTATATTTTACATAAGAGGGAAAACCACGCGGCACGAGAGTTCACATTGATACAAGAAGGAGGGAGGCCTCCCCACGAGTCTCACACACGATAATCCGTAAATGTTGAATATGCTTTTTGCTCTTTCACACGCCACAACGGCAACAGTCGTGACTTTCATGGAAAACTTATCGAGTGTTGTAGTCCCTGATGGATTAAAATTATTCCAACCCATTTCCCTCTTAAATTATCGACTATCTCATTACTGGACATATCATCCCCTACTCACACATATATGTGACATTCCACGTTTGTCAATAAAAAAATTACTAAAAATTAGGTTACACGACTCTAATACTGTTTTTTTTTTTTAATATTTTTCGAAAAAACTCAAATTTTGAATTTAGCTTAAAAATATTCATGTCCATAAGAGAATTTGTGAAAATTATTTTTAAAATCTTAAATTAAGACTCTTTATCAATTCTTATTGAGACTTGATTTTTTTTCTAGTCATGTCTTTTTCCAAAATTTCATTGTTTGATTATTTTGAATTGTTTCGAGTAATTTTTGAATAATATTTTTTTGGAGTTTGTTCAAAAAAATAGTCACGAAACCCAGGCTACTTTAGTCAGTAGCTAAAAAATGTTGATAAACGATGAACGAATTTTGAGAATCGTTTCAGTTTTTTTTTTTCAATTAATCAATAAATATTTTTTTCAATCATTATATAATTGTGGTTAAAAAAAATAATGTAATGAAAATGAATTTCTCGTTGGAATCTTGAAGTTAATTTTTTTTTTAATCATTATATAATTGTGGTTGAAAAAAAAAATGTAAAGAAAATGAATTTCTTTTTGGAGTCTTCAAAATCATTTTTTTTTAAATCGTCATGTAATTGTGGTTGGAAAAAATAATGTAAAGAAAATGAATTTCTCTTTGGAGTCTTAAAAATATATATATTTTTTTTCAAATCGTCATATAATTGTGGTTGAAAAAAAAATGTAAAAAAAAATGATTTTCTCTTTGGAGTATTGAAGGTAATTTTTTTTTAAATTGTGAAATAGACTCGTGACCGTCAGTTACAGAATGTAGGTCGAATTGTCGTGGAATGTCCCGTGTACATGAGAAAACTTCAAACGCCACGTTTTTTACATGCAATAATAATCCACAATACCCTCTTTCACGTGACCGCTTGCTCATATATATATATATATATATACGGTTCATTAATACTTGATCACATGACAATAGGATCTACCTTGTCCGATATATCATCGCGCATATGTATGTTGTGCCTTTATGTTTTTTTTTTCCCCTTTATTTTCCGCACGTAGCGAATTGACGGAAAATTAAAGTTTAATCGTTCCGTAGGCGCTATTTCGGGCGCGAAGCATATTGTAACGCGAGATCGATTCGACAGAATCTAATTGAAATCCAGTTGCGTAATAAATTTTTGTCAAGCAAATGTACCATTTGTTTATGTAAACTAATATTACTTCTAATACAGAGAGAGAGAGAGAGAGAGAGATGAACTATAAACGACATTTATTTGATAAACAACGTGAAATCACCTCGGTGAACTAATTGAATGATTTTATGATTGATTTTTTCCCTTTATTAACACGTGGAACGAATAAACGCTCGTGCGGAACGTTAAAGAACGAAAAATGTAGAGTAAAAAAAGTGTGTTTAATTCGAGGAAGGGAGTGTGCAGAAAAAAAAAATGTGAATATATTGGCGCGTATATTTTTTTTAAAAGTAAAAATCGATCCAAATTGCAGTGCGTCCCAATAAGTTTTTTTTTTTAAACAGCCTACATCGAGAGTACGAAAAAAAAAAGACATTGAGTTTCCAACAATAACAATGGTAAAATAGTTGATGCAATTGTTCTTTCGCTATTTATTTAAACGGTAAATAATTTATTTTAATTTTTTTTCTTCAAAATTCGTACCGGCCAAAATCGTGCACGAGCGAGAGTTTAATATTTGGAAGGAAGCTCGGACGCAACGTCGATAAACGGGCCGAGTTCGTCGTCGTCATAGTTAAAATTTCCTCGATTAATCGGCCGATCGTCTTCCCCGTCGTCGAATTTTTCCTCCTGCTCCGAATACGACGAAGTGTCGGGCCTGTCGCATCTTTTCATCTTCAATGCCGGACCCGATCCCATTTTTCTTCGCGAAACGATCGGACGCCTTCGACGATGCTTCCTTCTCGAAATCTTTCGCATTTTCTTGCTCCTAGATGGCGCTATGGTCGTTGTTGTTGTTGTTGTAGATGGCGCCGCGGTCGTTGTCGTAGATGGCGCTACGGTCGTTGTTGTTGTTGTCGTCGCTGGGTCGGTCGTTGTTGTAGATGGCGCCGCGGTCGTTGTCGTAGTTGGCGCTGCGATTGTTGTCGGTGGCGCTGCGATTGTTGTCGGTGGCGCTGCGGTTGTTGTCGCTGGCGCTGCGGTTGTTGTAGGTGGCGCTGCGGTTGTCGCTGGTGGCGCTGCGATAGTTGTCGTAGGTGGCGCTGCAGTCGATGACGCAGATGGCGCCGCGGTCTTTGTCGTAGATGGCACTGCGCTCGTTCTCAATAACTCCGTGGTCGTTGAACCCGGAAGCGTCGTTGTCTCGGACGACAATGCCCGTTTTCCCTTGTTCTCCGTGATCGTACGTCGCATATTTTTCACGTTAGAATTAAGATTACGTCCGGCTTTTAAAGTCGGACGACCGAGACGTCTTTTTCGTGATTTTCTATTGGAACAACCGCAATGTCTTTTGCAACAACGACGCCTCGCTCGCCGATCCCAAAAATCCTCGTCGGAATAATCGTCGGCATTCCCGTCATTCGACGCGACGATTTTCATCAAAAAACGATCGAAACTCTGACTTGCTCGTTTGCGATTGGCGTTCGGAAATGTTTTCAACACGTTTATTATCGACTTTGCCCTTGACTCGATGTTCTTCATGCTCTCATCCGAATCTTGCATTATACGAAGAACTCCCTCTCTCCCGTTATCCCTCTTAGTCTCGTTACCATTTGGCACGCTCGATCGATCGCTCGACGACTTTTTCGACGTTTCATTACTCGTAACTTCCGGATTCTTCGTCGCTAGACCCTTCTCTGTGGCTGTATCGTCATTGAAAATTTTCGTTTTTGCACTCGTCTCCAACCCGCTATCCGTTGTTTCATCATCGTCGCTCGTGTCCCTCATTGATCTCGATTCCACGCTCGTTTCCCTCGTCAATGTCGATTCCACACTCGTCTCTTTCGACAAAATATCCTTCCCACCGTTCGTCGGTAAAATACCCGTCGGATCGTCATTTTGCCCGAAACTCGATGCGCCTTTTACCCTCGGAACAAATCCTCCATTTGCTATCTTGAAATCTTTGATACTTTTGTCGTTACTCGTCAATTTCTTCGTGTCGCTGCTCGATCCATTGGCATTTTCAATAGCGTTGCGATAATTTTTTTCCTCAACCAATCGATCCTCGGCATCGTCGAGCATTCTCTTGTTCGGTGACTGTACGATCGGTGAATTTGGCGAATTTTCAGGAACGTTACCGATCGACGGTGACACTGTAAAATCACCGGAAGTTCCATGATTCGTCAATGTAAGAATGATCGTTGAAAATAATACGAGCGTTCGTCGAGGCGTCATTGCAAATTCTTTCGAATATTAATTCAATGTTATTAAAACAAATATTAACTAAAACGGCGAGACAGATGTAATGTTTATAATTTGTTTTACTTGTCGTTTATGTTTATTAACATTTTAATTTATAAACATTTCGCGGGCAATACAAATACGAGAACAGAACGGGGAAAAGAACTCTCTCGCGTTTCGTTCGACGAACGAGAATGATCCGAGATTTTACGTTGAGACGTAAAAAAAACAATGAAGAATGGAAGGGACCAAAAAATTAAACCAGAACGCTCGCGATAATTGATAAGACGGTTCGAGAATCGAGTGTGCCGAATTTCCCGACTGATATCAAAGCCGGAATAAATTTTTTCGCCGCGGTGAAAAATTCAATAAATTTTCACTAGTCAATTTGCTGTTGAGGGGCAGGGGGAGGCGATTTGTATCCGCAAGTAATGTCTTTATCGAATGAGTGGATGAACCGGTCACTATGGACAGTGGAACTGAAATGTTAAATCGATAAGAAAAGCCGTCGTCAGGCTTATAGATAGAGATTAATTACAACGATTGATATAAAATTTAATTGCGGCAATGAAATTATGTTAAAGCGAGACGAATTCCGTCGACCAAACAACAATACGAATCGGTCGGTTCTGCAATCGTTACACGATCCTCTCTCTCTCTCTCTCTCTCTCTCTCGTTCTTTTTCTCTCTCTCTGCTGACAATTCTCTGTTGATAATCTATCTGACGGCGAGACGTTTCTATTTCTCGCGTTTTAATTAACATTTTGTTGTTATTTTTTTTTTTTCCTGCAATAAAATATCAAGAGACCCGCTAGCGCCTTGACGCCTTTTTCCTTTAGTAGAAAAAAAGAAAAAAACTAATGAGAAAATATGTGTTTTTTATATTTTTAATTGAACAAGCAAGATAATAAAATTTTTTGGATTCATTTTTCAGAACAAAAAAAAAATATTACTTTAAAGACTGAAAGTTTAATTTGTGATAAAACTTTGCGAATCGTACAAAACAATGAGGAAATATAATGTCAAAATTACATTGGCAGATTTTTTTTAGTTTTCAGAGAATTTTTTCTGAAATTTAAAATTCTAGAGTTTCAGTTCCCTTCAATGATTTTCTGAAAATTAAATACTGACGCAGAGTGATCAGTCTCAACAGTTATTATTTTTTTTTTTTTTATAAAAATCCAATCGTTTCGAATAATTTATGTATTTTCAAGCCTTTAATCCGTTTCTTAAATACAATAAAAAAAAAGGATCGTTTGACGAAAAAATCTTTCTTCTTTCCACCATAAGAAAGCCAATGACAGAGTAATGATCGATAAAAAGTAAAAATTATGAACAAATGTTCATCGACCATTAGAAGAAAAAAAAATCGTAATTGAACTCATGTTTGTTTCGAATTTTCACCGTATTTAAAATTTAACAATTTTTTTTGTATATGAAAAATTGATTTATTTATAAAACTAATTACGCATCTATTTAGTTTTAATATCAAGCTAATAAAAAAAAAATGTTTGTTTTTTTTGTTATACAAAATGGCCGACTACTGCTATTTGCTTTTGGTATCTTTTTTTTGGTATTTACAATTTCTGACCCATAAAAATAAAAAAAAATTCTCGTCAATCTACATCAGAATACCTGGAGAAAAGTGCGTATGGATTTTGAAAAATATTGTTTTATTCGAATATTGTAGGCATTTGACCGTGAATCGTGAATTTTCAGTGAAAAATTTCGCATAAAACTGCTCATAAAATGGAAAGTTCTTAATTAATCAGAAATCGAATATTTTTTTTTTCGTTCTAGGCCAAAAATTGTGGATGCCAAATGTCACTCCGCGTAGCGCCTTAAAAGAAAAAAGATACCAAAAGCAAATAGCAATAGTCGGCCATTTTGTATAACGAAAAAAAAATTTTTTATTAGCTCGATATTAATACTAAATAGATGTGTAGTTCGTTTTCTAAATAAATCACTTCCATAAAAAAAAAAAATTGTTAAATGTGCACATGATTTTATACCCGCTACCGTGGGCCATAGCCCTTAAGGGGTGAAATAGGGTTAGGACAGCGTTTTCTCAATGATTTTCATGAATTTTTTTATAGTATAAAAAATGAATATAATTTATTGAAACTTTGAGAATATTTTATACATATATTTAAGTATATACTATAAAATGTTTATACATATATTTAAGTATATACTATAAAATATTAGCGACCCTATATTGCAGGTCACAATCAGACTCAGCGTTTTGCGTACATTCTGGAAGCCACAATTTTCATCTGAAATCAAACGAGGTTGGAATTTACTTTTATTATATGTCTCTCTTCTATACGAACCTAAATGCTATCAAAAAAATAGAAAATTGAATTTTTTACAGGGATCAAAACAAAAAAGCATGATTTGTTGCCATTTTTTACAACTTTATTGGCAAAAAAAAATTATTTTCAATAATGATAATATTCCGATTTTAGGTTCATAAAGAGCGCAATACTATGAAGAAAGTAACTGCCAATTTTCAAAACGATTGGTTGAAAACTTTTTAAACTAGCGTGTACGCAAGTTCAAAAAAAGTCGTTTTCAGAAAAACGCGTTTGAAAAAATAGTACCAACAAAAACAAAGTCAAGGCAGTCATAAATTTTGTCGGTGTTTTTCAAGGAAATTCTTCAAAAATTTTATAGTATATACTTAAATATATGTATAAAATATTCTCAAAGTTTCAATAAATTATATTCATTTTTTATACTATAAAAAAATTCATGAAAATTATTGAGAAAACGTTGTACTAACCCTATTTTCCCCCTTAATGGCTTATAACTAGAACGAGTCGGAATTTTCATAAAAAAATTTGGGAACATATTTTTCAATAGTTTTACTAACAATTTATGAAATAAAAAAAAAATCGATTTTTTGAACCGTCTAACCCTATTTCCCACCTTAAATTGAAAATCATAGATACATTTGAGAATCATACGCTTGTGGGTAAAAATTCCAAAGTCTAATGATATAAATGTCAAAAACATGGCTGCAAGTAAAAGTAGAAAGTATGAATAAAATAAAATAGGAAAAATTCTTTACGGCAGTAGGCTAACGGTAGTCATTTAGTTTGAATACATTGCCCTTTAAGCTTATAACGTATTTTTAGGTAGAAGTAGAGAAAAGTGAAATAACGAGGATATACAGTGTGACAATTATAAGGTGGCCATGTATTTTTTACCGCTTTGGCGTTGAAAAATCGAGAGGTTTAAAAAGCGGCTTCCGAAGGATTTTGGATGCGCTTTTCGAAAAAAAATATGTCGCTGATGTGGGACGTACCGTTTTTGGGTAACGAGACATTTTTTTTCGAAAAAAATTGAAAAAATACTTTTTTATTTTTGAACAATAAAGTCCATTCAATTCTGTACGCGAAACACTGGTCGCAAACTCGTTTCAAGGTTTTTATCGTGGAGAAAAAAAATGTTGAACTTGCACATTTTGTGAGTCTATCCGTCTTTAATTTCGAGAACAGTAGAACAACTATAGCAGTAGTGATGTTGGATCACGTAGTATCTGTTTGATTTCACGTGCGTCGGAGAGTGAGGTTCAGAAGGCCATGACTATCACGACGAATAGTGACATAATGCTAAAACTTGGATCCAACGAAAATTAAATACAGCAAGACCGGACAAACGTAGCTCGACCGGACCTTTCCTGATTAACGATAGCCGTCGTATTTTTATCGAATAATTATGAAGGATCATTCGGCATCGTTTATCAGAGAAGGTGAGGTAAAGTTACGTTTGGCTTATCTTAAATAATTTTTTTTTTGCGTGAATCTAAGGTTTTCGCGCATCGGTCCATCGCGCTTTCACAAGGCACGTTCACTGCAAATTGTCCGGTTTGTCAATGGTTTTCGTCGCTTTTTAATTAATGCACATGACGCAAAAGGTCTCCGTTCATGAAAACCTTGTATCCATAGAAAATTACATGAAGCGAGACAGGGCAAACGTAGCTCGACCGATCATTTTTTCATTAACGATATCTCATCTCGATCGAATCGTTTTAAGACCATTCTGAACACTAATTTTACAACTATTCCAAAGACTAATGTTGGTCTTAAAACTAGTCTTCGGAGTGGTCTCAAAACTAGTCTTGAGAATTGTCTTAAAACTGGTCTTCAGAACGGTCTTAAAACTAGACTTTAGAATGGTTGTAAACTTGACCTTGAGAATGATCTTGAGTCTTCAGGATGGTTGGATAACTAGTCTTTAGAATGGTTCTGAAATTGGTCTCCGGAATGATCTTAAAATTAGTGTTGAGAATGGTCTTAGAACTAGTCTTCAGGATGGTTGTGAAACTAGTATTGAGAATGGTCTTCAAACTTGTCTAGGTTTAAGACCTTTCTCAAGACCAGTTGTAAGACCACTTTCAAGACTAATTTTAAGACAATCATCAAGACTAGTTTTATACTCATCTTGAAGACTAGTTTTAAGACCATTCTCAAGACTAGTTTTAAGACCATCCTCAAGACTAGTTTCACAACCATCCTGAAGACTAGTTTTAAGACCATTCTCAAGACCAGTTTTAAGACCATTCTCAAGACTAATTTTAAGACCATCCTCAAGACTAGTTTTAAGACCACTTCGAAGACTAGTTTTAAGATCATCCTCAAGACTAGTTTTAAGACCACTCCAAAGACTAGTTTTAAGACCAACATTAGTCTTCGGAATGGTTGTAAAATTAGTGTTCAGAATGGTCTTAAAACGATTCGATCGAGATGAGATATGGTTAATGAAAAAAGGATCGGTCGAGTTACGTTCGCCGTCTCGCTTTATGTAATTTTGTATGGACAAGGTTTCCATGCACGGAGACGTTTCACTTCATGGGCATTGTTTAAAAGGCGACGAAAACCACTGACAAACCGGACATTTTGCAGTGAACGTCCCTTGTGAAGGCACGATGGACCGATGCGCCAAAAACCTTAGATTCACGCAAAAAAAAATTATTCAAGATAAGACAAACGTAACTTTACCTCACCTTCATTGATCAACGATGCCGAATGATCTTTCATAATTATTCGATAAAGATACGACGGCTATCGTTAATCAGAAAGGGATCGGTCGAGCTACGTTTGCCCGGTCTTGCTGTATTTAATTTTCTTCGGATCCAAGTTTCAGCATTATGTCACTTTTCGTCGTGATAGTCATGGCCTTCTGAACCTCACTCTCCGACGGACGTGAAATCAAACAGATACTACGTGATCCAACATGACTACTGCTGTAGTTGTTCTACTGTTCTCGAAATTAAAGACGGATACACTCACAAAATATGCAAGTTCAACATTTTTTTTCTCCACGATAAAAACCTTGAAACGAGTTTGCGACCAGTGTTTCGTGTACAGAATTGAATGAACTTTATTGTTCCAAAATAAAAAAGGATTTTTTATATTTTTTTCGAACAAAAATTTCTCGTTACCCAAGAATGGTACGTCCCACATCAGCGACATATTTTTTTTCGAAAAGCGCATCCAAAATGCTTCGGAAACCGCTTCTTAAACGCCCCGATTTTTTAACGCCAAAGCGGTAAAAAATACATGGCCACCTTATAATTGTCACACTGTATAATGGAAATAATTAGAAAATTTGTGAAAACATTAATATACAATTTATGGAATAGGAATAATTTTTTTTTTTTAATTCCAGAGCAACATTGAATGAGTAAATTTTGTTTTTCTTACAATTCTCAGGTACTCCCGGGTCTTTATGTGGGCAATTATCGCGATAGCAAAGATCCCGTGCAACTAGAACGTTTCGAGATAACTCATATCCTCGCTATTCACGATGCCGCTCGTCAGCTTCATCCTGTGAGTAATAAAATTCACGATTATAAATTTATAGAGAAACGTAAAAAAAAAAATACACCAAAAACTCTACATTACGAATTTAATAATGGCATCGTGAAATTTTTCGATTTCAGGACAAACACTACTTGTGCATCCTGGCAGCCGATACACCGGATCAAAATCTCTCGCAATATTTCTCACTGTGCAACGATTTCATTCATGCCGCTCGACTACGAGGCGGTAACGTGCTGATACATTGGTAAACAATCCGATATATCTTTAGACACGTAAATTCGTTTTTTTTTTTCCAAAATACAAAAGATTTTTTTAAAGATCAAGAAAAATGACGGTCAATTTCCAATTATATAACTGCCGAGCGTCATTTGATTGTAAAGAGGGACGTTCACAAGACCGAACAACGAAAATGATACCGTCATTTCACATCTAAGGGTTCACATACCCCTGCGCGCGCTGAAAACCGAGTAAATTTGAAAAATTATTATAAAGGTTATACGGTAAAGAAAAAATTAAAATGTTGATTTCACATTTTTTATTAACTCTTCAACTATAAGAAAAAAATTTTTTTTTATTAAAAAAAAAATATTAACATTATTTTTGACGGGTATAAATGGACCACTGATGAAAACCATGGCGCCTCCTTGTCGACGTCATAACTTCACCGAAAATTATCCAATCTGCAAAAATAAAAAAGTATCTAGTAAAATAATGTAGTAGTAATAGTCTGACGGCGGGAATTTTTTATTTTTTTCAAAAATAAAGAAATTACAATATTTCAAACTTTAACATGAAATAGACAAAAAAAAAATTAGTGTTTAATGATTTATAAAAAATTGTCGAACCAAAAAATAAATAAAAAACTCGTCAGACTACAGAGGAAATAATTAACAAGATAAAAAAAAAAATTGGTTAAAAAATATTAAAAATTGACTGAATTATCGTGCGGACACTGTCTAAAAACCGAGTTTCGCGAAAAACTCGTTTAAATCATGTTAATATTGAAAAAATAACGAAATTTCAAATTTTTTTTCTCATAGCTAAAAAGTTAATAAAAAATGTGAAATCAACAAGGTAATTTTTTTTTCACCATATAACGTTAATAATAATTTTTTCAAATTTGCTCGATCTTCAGCGCGGCGCAAATGTATGCGAGTTCTCAAAACTTGATAAAAACAAAATGACGCACATGGCGATCACTTTACCTTGTTATCGGTCATTTGACCAAAACTTTGCCTCTTTTGCAAACTCCATTACACACACACAAACAAAACCGGAAATTCGTTGTAAATATGTTTATCCAGCTTAAAAAAAAAAAAAAATTCAAACACATTGAAGACCTGGAGAAAAAAAAACGAGAATTTTCACAAAATCAAAGCTTCTCGAAGATGATGAAAAATCTAAATAAAAAAAAAAAATTAAAAAATCACATTATACCACAGTTTGGCAGGTATGTCACGAAGCGTGACTGTCGCGGTTGCTTATATAATGAGCATCACGAATCTCTCATGGAAAGAAGCACTGAAGGTTGTGAGAGTTGGACGTGCCGTGGCAAATCCTAACGTTGGATTTCAGCGTCAACTTGAGGATTTTGAGTCGAGCCGTTTGCAAGAGGTGAGAGAGAGACCCCTTCTCCACCCTTCTCCAAATAGTAAAACGATAAACGATCCTGTAACTAAGGTCGATATAACTATATATAACTAAGATCGATTGAGAGAGGTTTTGAGGGTGGGGATGGATCGAATAAGTGGAGCCCCAGAATACCCACGTAGAAAAATTGTAACGGCCGAGCGTTGGGCCAATACTGGTTGCCGTAGTGCCGTTACTGGCTGCCAGTATTGGGCCAGTACAGATTCGGTACAGGAGTGTAATAGCCGGCCGTTATACTGGCACCAACGGTCGGGCCAGTACCGGTCATTTAATTGGCCCGAACTTTGGCCCGGACTTTGGCTCTGACTTTGGACCAGACTTTGGCCCGGACTTTGGCCCAGATCTGGCAAACTTCGGGCTTACTACTGGCAGCAACGGTCGTACAAATACTGGTTATTTCATTGGGCCGGATCTTGGCAGACGATTTTGCCGACGGTGCAAATTACATCTCAGCGAGAAATGGCAAATTAAATAGATAACGAATCGACATCTTTCAGACACTTTTGGCGTCTAGGGGACGCCGATCCAATGTCTATTTAAATTCTATTTCTCTCTGGGAGTAATTTATATTTCTTTTTACCACGTTACCAGATGTTTCCCAAGCAGCACACGTACGTCCAAAGGATGTACTTTGGACGTAAGGACGTTCTTCGGATGTTTTTAGGACGTCCTTTGGATGTCTGTGTTGTCTGGGTTGTTTATGCATAAATGTTTGATAATTAAATGCACTTGATATATACTAAATACTCGGAGTGGTTCTATTAATAAGAGACTAAGTACACATACGGGTCTAAAATACGTTCTTAAATGTTTCAAGAACAGTGTTTATAAAATATAGGCTATATGAAGCAAATATTACACTAAAAAATATTGTATTAATCGTGCAATTTCAAGATTGGGGCAAATTATAATTCAACAATTTGGTTGTTTGCAAAATAATGGACTTTTGATCGGAATAACCTAATCTACAATTACATTACAGAACGCAACTGTTAAAGTGAAATACTCTCAGTATTGGCATTTTCTATAGCCCAGTACTAAGCCCGCATCGAAGCCAGAGCTTGGCCGTATTTTATAGCCTATTTTGTCCCAGATCTCGTTATTATACCGGTCCGTTGTGCGGCCAGATTGACAACCAGTACTGGCACAAGACGATATTTTATACTGACCCAAAGCTTGGCCAGATTGTCAGCCAGTACTGAAACAATACTGGCTGCCAAAGTTTGGCCGCCAATACTGGCCCAAAGCTTGGCCAGTAGAAGTCAACCAGTACTGGCATAAGACTGTATTTTA
This sequence comes from Oxytorus armatus, assembly GCA_958009045.1. Taxonomy (NCBI): domain Eukaryota; kingdom Metazoa; phylum Arthropoda; class Insecta; order Hymenoptera; family Ichneumonidae; genus Oxytorus; species Oxytorus armatus. Next base: position 12,518,911 of record OY253754.1, on the reverse strand, counting down.
TACTGGCCCGTAGTATGGCCCGTAGTACGGCCCGTAGTATGGCCCGTAGTATGGCCCGCAGTATGGCCCATAGTATGGCCAGCAGTATGGCCCATAGTATGGCCAGATAGTCAGCCAGTACGGGGCCAGTACTGGCGGACAAAGTTTGGCCGCCAATATTGGCCCAAAGCTTGGCCAGTAGAATTATACTGGCAATTTCTACGTGGGAACAAGAGGTTTCTTCGAGAAATCCTGGAAATTTATAATTGTCCCGTTGGGAAATTTGCACCGATTATTAAATTGACGAGAAGACGATGGGCGAGCTCTGCGTCCATCTCTCGAGTATAGAGGGTGAAAAGAGTTCTACAAAAAAAAAAAAAAAAAAGCAAAAGGATGATTTAGTACTTCGTTCGTTTATCGACTAGGCATCGATTGGAATTCTTACGGTTTTTTTTTCTCTTGTGTACGACAGGAGAGAAGACGACTTAAAGAACGTTTTCCGAGTCTCGCACTAACGGTTAACGACGCCGAGGCCTGCAGAGCTAATCTCAGTAATTACGAGACCCTCGCGCTTGCCCGAGAAGTGTGCGAGGGTAAATGCGCCATGGGGAGACCCTGTCCAACCGGTCTTTGTCGACAACGATCCAAAAGGTTTGTCTGGATTTTTTTTTTTTTTTTTTCGTTCTGATATCGTCGTCGCATGATTGGAGTAAATTTTTTTTTTTTCTCTTTCATGCGACGTTCTCGTTTCGAGGCATATTTTTTTGTTCCTCTAGCTTGGGATTGTTAGGGGAAAATTTCTAAGATTACGGTTGTTTTATGAAAAATTTATTTTTTTACACGAAAAAATTTATTTTAATTTATGAAAAATTGAAAAATTAATTTTTTCGTGTAAAAATGAATTTTTTATAATCTAAAATTTATTTTTTCGTGTAAAAATTAATTTTTCATAAACTGAAACTAATTTCGTCGTGTGAAAATTAATGTTTCATAAACTGAAATTAATTTTTACACGACAAAATTAGTTTTAGTTTATGAAAAATTGATTTTTATACAAATAAAATAATTTTTACAGGAAAAAATTAACTTGAGTTTATAAAAAATTAATTATTACACGGAAAAAAAATTAATTTTAGTTGATTGAAAAAAATTTTTTAAATGAAAAGAGTATTAATGTATAAAAAAAAAAGCTTTTACACATAAGTCTATGTGAAAGATTTTTTTGCTTTTAATTTCATTTAACCGTTATATGTCGAATTTTTTAGCAAATTGAAAAATAATATTGATAGTTACAAGTTGTAATATTGAATTGAAGAAATGCAAAAGATCCGACAAAAAGTGGTGTCATCAGTTCTTTTCCTTACGAATGATTAAGGACACTCAGGCGAAAATCATCGACGAGCAGCACGGGTAGTCTTAACACGGGACGAACGCCACCTCAAACACCGAGACTTTTGCCATCCGCTCCGCCGTCACCGGTGTTACCGAGATCGGCCAGCGTTATGTCCGCAACGGCGAGACCACGCAGCGGACCCGCCGGATTACTTTCCTACACGGGATCCGCTCCGCCCTCTCGGTAATTAACAAAAAAAACATCTGTCCAATTTGGAATTTTTCTTGTTTCGAAATCTTAATTTCGTTTCCAATAGCCCCAAAAACTTTGCGTGATGTTAAAAACTGTCCATTATCCTTCAAATTAATTCTACAATTGGCGCTTATGTCCAACCACCCCTAAAATTCATAATTGATCATTCAAAATCATCTCCATTTTCGATTTTTACTGAAACATCCCCCAAAAATACTGCGTGATGTTCATATTCCTCCATTATCCGTCAAATTGATTTTAAAAATGAGGCTTAGGTCTAACCACCCCTAACAATTATAATTGATCATCGAAGATCAGCTTCATTTTCAATTTTTACTTAACCATCCCCCAAAAATCATGTTTGAAACCAAAAATCTGTATTACCTCTAAATTAAACTCTAAAAATCTCATTTTTGCCTGAAACAACCCTCAAAATCGTGTATGACCATTCAAAAGCATTTTCAAATTTCAATTTCATCTCAGACACACCCAAAAATCAGTTTTGATGCTCGAAATCGCGATATGAGCTTTAATTGCTTTTCAACAATGCAAAAACACTTCGAAATCTTAATTTCGTTTCCAACACCCCCAAAAATCTTGCGTGATGTTCAAAATCCTCCATTATCCTTCAAATTAATTCTACAATTGGCGCTTATGTCCAACCACCCCTAAAATTCATAATTGAACATTCAAAATCATCTCCATTTTCGATTTTTACTGAAACATTCCCCAAAAATACTGCGTGATGTTCATATTCCTCCATTATCCGTCAAATTGATTTAAAAAATGAGGCTTAGGTCTAACCACCCCTAAAAATTATAATTGATCATCGAAGATCAGCTTCATTTTCAATTTTTACTCAACCATCCCCCAAAAATAATGTTTAAAACCAAAAATCTGTATTACCTTTAAATTGAACTCTAAAAATCTCATTTTTGCCTGAAACAACCCTCAAAATCGTGAATGACCATTCAAAAGCATTTTCAAATTTCAATTTCATCTTAGACACATCCAAAAATCATTTTTGATGCTCGAAATCGCGGTATCAGCTTCAATTGATTTCCAACACCCCCAAAAATCTTGCGTGATGTTCAAAATCCTCCGTTATCCTTCAAATTGATTTTAAAAATGAGGCTTAGGTCTAACCACCCCTAAAAATTATAATTGATCATCGAAAATCATCTTCATTTTCAATTTTTACTCAACCATCCTCAGAAAATCATGTTTGAAATCAAAAATCTGTATTACCTTTGAATTGAACTCTAAAAATCTCATTCTTGCCTGAAACAACCCTCAAAATCGTGCATGACCATTCAAAAGCATTTTAAAATTTCAATTTCATCTCAGACACACCCAAAAATCATTTTTGATGCTCGAAATCGCGATATGAGCTTTAATTGCTTTTCAACAATGCAAAAACACTTCGAAATCTTAATTTCGTTTCCAACACCCCCAAAAATCTTGCGTGATGTTCAAAATCCTCCATTATCCTTCAAATTGATTTTAAAAATGAGGCTTAGGTCTAACCACCCCTAAAAATTATAATTGATCATCGAAAATCATCTTCATTTTCAACTTTTACTCAACCATCCGCCAAAAATCATGTTTGAAACCAAAAATCTGTATTACCACTAAATTAAACTCTAAAAATCTCATTTTTGCCTGAAACAACCCTCAAAATCGTGAATGACAATTCAAAAGCATTTTCAAATTTCATTTTCATCTCAGACACACCCAAAAATCATTTTCGACGCTCGAAATCGCGATATGAGCTTTAATTGCTTTTCAACAATGCAAAAACATTTCGAAATCTCTTAATTTCGTTTCCAACACCCCCAAAAATCTTGCGTGATGTTCAAAATCCTCCATTATCCGTCAAATTAATTCTACAATTGGCTATGAGGTCTAACCACCCTTAAAAATCATAAATGATCATCCAGAATCATCTCAATTTTCAATTTTCACTCAAACATCCCCGAAAAATCATGTTCGAAGCCGAAAATCTGTATTACCTCTAAACCGAACTCTAAAAATCTCGTTTCTGCTTGACACAGTCCCCAAAATGGTGAATGAAAATTCGAGACCATTTTCAAATTTCAATATCGTTTCAAACACCCCTAAAAATAATGTTTGCTGCTCGAAATCTCGACATCAGCTTTAATCTCTTTTCAACAATGCAAAAACACGTTGAAATCTTAATTTCGTTTCCAACACCCCCAAAAATCCTGCATGACGTTCAAAATCCTCCATTATCGTTCATATTAATTGTACAAATGTCGCTTTTGTCATTTTCAAATTTGAATATCTCCTCAGAGACCCCTAAAAATCATAAAACAGTCTCGAAATCTCGACATCGACAAAAATCAATGTCCGATTGTCCGAAAATCCATTTCCAAATCTCAATAATCCCTCAAACACCCCAAAAAAATCATTATCACCAATCACCGTCACATCAATCAAGAGAAAAAAAAAAAGAAAAAAAAAAAAGCAAAATCCCGTTCTATTGTCTGAATATCTCTGAATCCAATTCTAAAAATTGTCTGATTAAAATGACGTTTTTGGTGAAACAGAGCCGTATCGAGGGTGGATCTTTCGTCGGCGGTAGCTTGCAGCAGTAGCAGCACGAATCTGTTCGCGAGCGGTCGAACAAATTCAATAACATCGGGAATTAATTGGCGATTAACGAACGCGTGCTCGGCGCCGGAAACGCCGAACAAAACGCCGCCAATCTCGCCGATGCACATGGCGCGCCGTTGTTCGGGCCGAAGAGTCGTCGAGTCGCCGCCGATTACGCCGATCGACACGCCGCCCGATTCGCCAAAATTTCTGACGAGACGAGGCGGCGCGAATCGGCGAACAACCTGATCGCCACCGGCGACTCAAGTCGAGTCGCCGTCGGACTCGCCGGCCCGCGCCGGAACGTCAAATCCTCATTGGCAATCGTCGTGTGGCGCGAAATTTCATCAAACGAGGGCGGCCAGTGGCGCCGGATCGTTGAGACGTTCCGGTGGCTTTGCATCGATCGCCCTACTCGAGTCCCAATCTTTAGACTCGTCGATCAATTTTTTGCCACGTTCAACGACGATCATCGGTAATAATCGATTGACATCGAACGAGACACCCCCAACGTCCTATTTAACGACTAGTCGTCGCCAATGCGAACAAAATAATTCACAACGGTGGTATCGCAACGATCGTTACGACACAGAGTCCACGTCGGTATCGAGAAGTCCACCACTTAATATAAATCATCGATGAGACGGAAGAAAAAAAAAAAAAACAGAAAAAAAATAAGAGTCTCTGCAGTTTTTGTTTTATCGTTTTGTGCTTGCACCGAACAATTTTTCCGACAATCCATCATCCGCGTTTGGTTTACAATGAAAAATAACAGAATAACAAAGAAAAAAGAAAAAAAAAGAAAACTGCAGCTGTGTTCAAAACAACTTGTAACGGGCGAGCATTTGTCTATGTTTGTGTCGGGGTTGTTTTTGTGGTTTTTCTTCGCGATTTTTTATTTTTATCGTTTTGAAAAGAAAGATGGCCAAAAAGACTTCTTTTGTGTTGCGGAAATTAGGAATTAGATGTCGTTGGAAAAAAAATGTTTGTATCTTGTGAAAATTGTAACTCGTTGGGATCGTTTCTTTTTTTTTTTTAAGGTAGTAGTCTCGTGACTTAAGCCGATTTTCATGTCTTTTTTGGAGGGCCTTTTTTTGTAGAAAAATAAAAATGAATCGTTTCGGATATTTAGGATGTTTTTATTAACATATTAAAGATACAAAAAAAAAATTTTTTGAAAAAATTCAATAGTTTATTATTATTATTATTATTATTGATCGAAGTTGGCACCTCGAAGTTGACAGCCCGGGTCCTAACTTTTTTTTCTACCGAACCGATTGCTTTTAAATTTTAACAGGCTACTCTACACACTTATGGTTCTCGTCGGAACTACCGAGAAATTTTTTCACCCCTAACTTTTTATTTTACAATCCCTTCTTTGCTAAAGTCCTTTTATTTTAGCAAAGAAGGGGTTGTAAAATAAAAAGTTAGGGGTGAAAACATTTCTCGGTAGTTCCGACGAGAACTATAAGTGTGTAGAGTAGCCTGTTAAAATTTGAAAGCAATCGGTTCGGTAGAAAAAAAGTTAGGACCCGGGCTGCCAACTTCGAGGTGCCAACTTCGATGAAAAATAATAATAAGAATAAACTATTAAATTTTTTCAAAAACATTTTTGTTTGTATCTTTAATATGTAAATAAAAACCTCCTAGATATCCAAAACGATTCATTTTTATTTTCCTACAAAAACACGCCCTCCAAAAAAGACATGAAAATCGGCTGAAGTTACCAGACTACTACCTTAAGTCAAATAATTTTTTAACCTCGTCCTCGCGATGCGGAGAGGAGAAAAGAAATTTTATCCAGCAGAACCGCTTTCGCACAGTCAGAAAATCATAATTATTTGTTTCGATCCTGATTTTTTGGTAAATAAAAAAAAATCCCAATCGTTCGCTGGAAATGGAATTAAAAAAAAAAAAGTTACAATTTTCAATGATGTCGTTTGGAGGAACTTTGTTAATTTCTGCGATGAAACGAAAATTTGTCTCGCGACATAAATGTATACAAATTCTTGCCAAAATAGGTGTACGGCTCAATTCTGCAGTAGGGACCTTCTCTCAGTGCATTCGTGCAGTGTTGCATTGTGTGTGTACGCGTGTGTTTGTTTATCGCCATTGATTAAGAGTGTTTCGAGTAATTTTTGCGTGCGTCGTTGGGCTTCGTTACTCGAGCGATATAAAAAAAAAAAAAAAACGTGCGATTTACATTCGCAAATGTACTTTTGGGGTAGCACAAGTGAATATTTCGCGAGTGAGAGAGAGAGAAAAAGTACAGAAACCGCGATATCGTTATATTTACATACTTGTGATGATTCAAGAAAAATTCCTTTTCCTTAGATCACGTCTCACCGAGATACCTTCACCTTATAACAAAAAAAAAAAAAAAAAAAAAAAATTCTCGAGATGCTGCGAAGTCTGTGAAGAACGAAATGTACCGCAGGGATTTTTCAAATTTCGTAAAACGGCACTATTGAAGAATCTCAAAAATACTTTAGAGCTGCTCATCAAAATGCACGATTCCGTTATGAAAGAATAACATTCTTGTGCAACCGTAGATCTGTACGATTTTTTTTACTACTGCCTCATCGATAAAACACACAATTTTCTTTCAAGGTAGTAGTCTGGTAACTTAAGCCGATTTTCGTGTCTTTTTTGGAGGGCGTTTTTTTGTAGGAAAATAAAAATGAATCGTTTTGGATATTTAGGATGTTTTTATTTACATATTAAAGATACAAAAAAAAAAATTTTTGAAAAAATTTAATAGTTTATTATTATTGATCGAAGTTGGCACCTCGAAAATAAAGCGCGTGGGTGGCCCCGGTGATTTTGGCTGTTGATGTTAACTGAAATAAAAAATTCTTGATAATTCTTAATCTATAGACATGTCATTCTGGTCGGAACAACTGAAGTTAAATTTCATGGATAAATAACAAAATGGCGGACTTTGGAAAAAAAAGTCCTCCGCCATTTTGTTATTTATCCATGAAATTTAACTTCAGTAGTTCCGACCAGAATGACATGTCTATAGATTAAGAATTATCAAGAATTTTTTATTTCAGATAACATCAAGAGCCAAAATCACCGGGGCCACCCACGCGCTTTTTTTCGAAGTGCCAACTTCGATCAATGATAATAATAATAAACTATTAAATTTTTTCAAAATTTTTTTTATTGTATCTTTAATATGTAAATAAAAACATCCTAAATATCCAAAACGATTCATGTTTATTTTCCTACAAAAAAAACGCCCTCCAAAAAAGACATGAAAATCGGCTTAAGTTACCAGACTACTACCTTAATATCGACATATCGTTTAATCGAGGACATACTATTTTTGTAAACTCAACAAACATCAAATGATAAGAAACAATAGATTAGCCGAGCAAACCAATGCCGGAGGAACCATACAAAAAAAAAATCAAAGTCAATGTAAAAAATTTTTCGCGGTCGATGAGGCAGTGGTAAAAAAAATCGCACATTTATGCGGTTGCACAAAAATGTTGAACTTCCACGAAAGAAAGGGCACGTTGACGAGAAGTTCAATATTCTTTTTCAGATTTGCATAAAATGGGGATTTTTGGAAATTCAAAAAAAATCCTCGAGGCAGTGGCAATTATGTATTTACAGAATTTGCGCTTTGCGTGAATCATTGTTTTGTTCTAAAGTAATGGAATCTCGATGAGCAACGCAATCTGAGAACGGTAAGCTAAAAATAAAGTCGTTCTTTTTTTTTGAATCATCCTTTTACATAGATGAGTTATTAATAAGAAGACATTGTTGAAGACGATTTTTTGAAGATTGTATGTCTATTGGCAGGACACAACTATATAGAGAAAATGAAGAAAAAAAGAAAACAGAGAGTGACAGAAGAAGAGATTGACGAGGTTATTTGTAAGAGTACGTGTACGTACATTGTTGTTGTTTAAATGCACATAAGCACAGAAAAGTTATATTATATATACATATATATAATACATAAAAATCAGAGTCCGCGTTGATCGCACCCGAGGGCTAGACCTTTGGATTTTATGAAGATTATTGATGAAATAATCTTGCACTCGTTATGAAACAAAAATTGATTTAAAAAAAGAAAACAGAAAAATTCCTTCGATCACGTCCTAATGAAATTAACCGCCGATATATATCAGAACAACACGGTTCATTCGGCACTAAAAGAAAAACCATATTATTTCTACGGAATCGTGATACATTGACAATCTGATAAAGAAAAAAAACGAAAACAATATTCGAATATCCTATCGAAATAGGTCACGCGTCATTTGTACGTCGTTCGCTCACATTTTTTATTTTATTTTTTTTTTTAACATTATCCACTCGCCAGTAACAATTTACATTAAATTCACAGCCCGATATTAGGACGTGATCAGCGAAGTCTTGAGCATAAGAAAAAATACTCCAAAGACGTTCGCGAGAAAGGGCAAAAAAAATATAACATTGCACGTGACACTTGTCAGTCGATGCTCTAATTTTGTACAAAATTTGAAAATTCTTTACGACTATTAGAGAGTGGCGGAAAAAAATTGAAGAGTCGAGCAAATGAGGTCTGTTGGTACGAGAGTTGATCGCAAAAAAATGCGTGGGATACAATTGAGGAAGAATGGACGTCAAGTAATTTTTGAAATTTTTTTTTTTAAATCCCCGCTCTAAATAAAAACGAAATAAAATGTTTTTGCTGCAAAAAAATCCCTTAAAAAATATTTACCCTACGAGACACGAAGGATAAGTATGTTTGAGAGGATTTTTTTGTCATTCAATGAATTTCTACATCTTTCGTAAATTTAAAGGAATTTTTCAAAATTATTTAAAAAATCCCTGCTCTAAAGAAACCGAAATAAAATGTTTTTTGCTGCAAAGAAATCCTATCAAAAATATTTACCCCACGAGATACGGAGGATAAGTATGTTTGGGAGGATTTTTCTTGTCACTATAGGAATTTCTACATTTTTCGGAAATTAAAATTCTACAATTTTTCATAATTTCTTGACGTGAGAATGAAATAACGCAGAGTTTTCGTGAAACACGCGAGCGTTTGATCGTTCAATGATAAGCACGCTTATAAATAACAGTATGTAGTTGTAAAAAAACTTCGTTTTTTTTTATCATTTGATCACACTTCGGCGTCGTAACGCTACCCCGCATATTGTGACTAGATTATAGGTAAAAGTTTTTATATTCCTCGGATGGATAATATCGGAAAGAAAAACGAAAAAAATTACGAGAGTGACATTACTCGTACGATTAGTGTGATTATCGAGAACAAAAAAAAAACAATAAATCGGATAAGATGTCTAATTCTAAATGAGAAATAGAAAACCTCGCGTGTTAGCATCGCGAATAACGTGTCACGCGAATGCTAAATAAGTGAAGAAAAAAAAATTGAACGTTGTATAATTTACGGGTGAAACATGAAAAACGAAAAAAAAACAACAAATTAATTGGAACACGCTCCTACAGTCATTAAACGTAACTGCCGCGATTCAGTTCAGTCGAATCAGTGCAAAAACCTTTTTTTCAATCATTTCATTTTTTTTCAATCATAAAACATGGATGGCCCAGTGCGCCGTGTCTCAGTAATATGAAAAAATATATTTGCAGCAATGGATTCGTCAAAGAAAAATCCACTCTGTGTTAATTGTCAACAAGGTGTATTTTTTCAATTTTTTTTTTTTCAAACATAATTCACAACATTGAATAAAAACTGAATAAAAATACACCTCGTCGGAAATTGACAAATAATTTTTTTTTCATTACGAATTCATCGCTACAAATATTTGTCCATGTTACTGACACTCGCCATCGATCAATTCACCGCTGGTCACAATTAATTCACGGAAAATTGGCAAAAAAAAATAATTCTAAAAATCGTGGCCCAAATTTGACTCAACCGAATCGCGGTACACACAGTTACCCTAAATAATTTGCGCAATTTTTTACGAATCCCCAATGCCAAGTTACATTCAAAGATTGAGAAAAAAAACCGAGATTCGTATTGATTCAACCTTCTCGATGATCTCATCGTTTTTTTTAATTGCACAGCTATTAATTATCCTAAAGGGGGGAAAAAAAAGAATGAAGTAAAATATCGTAAAAGCAAAGAATACGTTTTAGGCGATACAGTGGCTGTGCATTGTGATTTAAAAAAAAAAACGTCTATTACTTTTTTTCTTCAGTGCGACGAATGAATGGAACGACTGAAATTTGCTTATCACCAAAAGCAACATTTTCTCATGTCTCATTTTTTTTTTCCCTCACCGCAAACAATCGTCCGAGATCGCAAGTATTAATGAGGGAGTAACGAAGAGAAAAAAAAAGTTCCAAGACTTCGTTAGAGAGAGAGAAAAAAAACGTAGGGATATAAGAGGTTATTGTAATTAATTTTGCCCATTGTAGGGTGAAAAAGCGAGGATGCACCAATTATTAGAAAAAAAACAATAATACGTGTGTGCTATTTGGCGGTGGAGTATTTTTGATACATCTGAAAATTGTGGAAACTGTGATGTGCGTGATATGCGATATACGAGCGAATCACCGTGAGCCATATCGTACAATTTTTTTTTTCCTCTTCTCGTTCATATCATAAATTTTCGTCGAAACGCGAAAGATCATAATCATTAATAATTTTTCACTACATATCAAGAATTCTATTCTCGATGTCCAATCGAGCTCCCTAACGCGCAAGAGTGAGATATTTAATGTAGAAAATTAAAAAACAAAAATCTCTAAAGTACGTCTCGTGCGAGCATTAAATATGCGTTGTACAATATGTAGATACACTATGATAAAAAAAGAACGCACAAGCACCAATGCAGGCATATTTCTCCTCTAAACGATTTATGGAAAAAACAAAAACGAAAGATAGCTGTACGCATTAATCAGAGTGTGAAGCTGAAAAAAAAACATTCTACAAACTTTTGTACTCCAATCGACGTTAATGAGGTACAGTGTGTACAGCAGCGTGTGTTATTAATATGCAAAATCATTGATCAGGGTTTTCACGCTTGCAAGTCGAAAAAACGTTTTTCTATTTTTTGGAAATGGAAAAGAATTCACTGTGTAGGCGTTCTATTTCGTTTTTATTAAAACCGAATTTGAAAAACAAAGGAACGCCAAAGTTTTTATGATAAATTGCGATAACTGTTTTGAATACTAACGACACACGCTACGGCAGCGGATAATCGCGATTTACCGTCGATTAAACGATAAAAGTTTGTAAACAAAAAAAAATGCGGTTTTTTTTTAAAACTAAAACACTCGTACGACTGGTACGCGGTGGCTGTATAGTTATTTAATTAAAATATCGTGCGAAAATGTTAGATACTTTAAAAAGCCTGTATCGTAACGCGCCGCCTCGCTACAAGCTCAATCGCTCGCTAGATTTCCGAGTTGTTTATTTTCGAGGAATGAAGAGCACTAAAAGAAAAAAAACGTATTTGAAAGAAAAAAAAACCTTTGGTACATCGGGATGAAGGAAAATCGTTGCTCGACTACTAAAACCGTTGGGTGATCAATAAAACCGAAAAGAAAAAAAAAACATTGGTTCCTCCAAAGTTTGTCAGTTGTTTTTTTTTTCCCCCTTCAACCATTCTCCCACGCGACGAAAGCAAATTTTTTTTTCTCCGTAGGAAACGACGAGATAATGAGCGAAAGAGCGTTTCAGATGAGAAACATGAAACATTCTATTTATAAATTCTGTGTCTTATGTACATTTCATTTCATTGAATATTCAACGATTAGCAAGCTACAGTGCTCGGCGTGTGTAAGTATAAATAATCTTCTTTCTCTCTCTCTCTCTCCCTTTTCCAAATGCCACATTATCAAATTTCATTATTTCGTCGGCGTGCTCACTGTTGCCTCGCCATTGTTTGCTTTATCGTTTTATTGAGCTCGACATTTCTCCAATTCAACGCTATGTTGTCCAAGTGATTGTCGAAATCGATGAGATTGCGATATTCCTCTTCTCTCAACAGAGCGTAAATTGTTTCTGTCAGTGCCTCTTCGCTATCCAGAATAACGCTGCGAATGTAATGTAAAAAATGAACAACGAAATACAATTCTAGGAACCATGAGAATCGAATCGATGTTGAAAATCGGTATTGAAAAATCGGTAGACTCACTCGTCGGTCTCTTTGGTTTTCCATTTTCCATCGATATGCTGAAAAACCCTCAGAGGATTCGATTGCATTCCAAGAGTTATTTCTCTATTATCTATCTGTAAAGGGGCGCCAATTGATCGTTCAGTAAAACGTTAACAATCTCAAATTGTTCATTAATGATTAACGTCATGTTTTACTCACGACAGCTAGTACAGCATTGCTATAGTTTTCAGCTATTTTGTCGGCTATCCTGTGAGCCGGTTTGTCCGTGCTATATCACAAATTGATTAGAATTTCATGAAATCTTTGTTCCATTCAATTGTCTAGTTTGAAGGACAAAACGACCGGCATTTCATTGAGTGATATCACTGAAAAATCAGTTTTATCGAGAGCAGCATTTTGTTTCATCAAACTTTAGACAATTGCATGGTCATGCAATGAAGGAACTTAAGACTCGGAATGATTTTTGTTTTTTATGAAATGGATATTTAAAACGAAAGCCTACCGATTTAATGATAGCAAAGTGCAGTACTTAATTTCTAATATATTTCAAGTTCGTCATTTGAATACACCTAACGAGACAATTTTCTTAATAAAAATTTGAAACATAATATACATTGCAGTATAGCAAAACAGTTTTGTTCTTTCAATTGACGTAACGGCATCTTGATGCCAATTTACAAAAAAGTTGTTTAAGAAAACCTGCCGCAGTTTCCATGCACTAAGTTGGCACAATAATAACGTTGCATGATACCCGAAGATAAATGCGAATGGAAATTGCTTAATAACTCAATTACCTCATATCATTGACGAGTTCATTAGCCAAGTAATAACCAGCTATAACGAGGCCTTGTTGCGATGCAAATTGATCGACCTGGATAAAAGACGATGAAATCGTGATGAAAAGAAAAAAAATGCGGGTCATTCGCGATCAATATTAAAGTAAAACGTAAGATATCAAGGGAAGTGAATTTTTAGGTTAGGTTGGCAAACAACGCGAGTTCAGTAATCCCAGCTACTCATAATTAACACTGAGAGTAGTAAAAACATTTATCAAGAATTGTCAAGCTGGAATAAACGAAAGAAAAAAACCTTATTCCGTGTAAATGTGATGAAGAAAAACTTACCAATGTCAGAGCTATCTCGGCCATTGGTGAAATGTGAAGGCAAAGATGAAAAAGTGGCACGGCATCCTCGATATAGAGATCGTTTGATTTACCATCAGCTTTGCTCTTTGGTTTTGCCAATAACAAACCATTTATAGCGCAATGAGGATACTTTGCAGCGTGTAAAATGACTTTGCAGTATGCACGGGGCGAGAACGTCACTTCGGCCATCTTAAATAACACGAACTGGCGACACACAACAAGAGTTTTGTCAGATGATCCTGTCCCCCCCAGGTACAACACGCGTCAATTACTATTCTCACCACTACTAAAGTCACTCCAGTATGAAAACGTATGTATATAGTCAATACTTACCACTATATCCGGTAGGAAACGACCGATAGGAGCAGCACTATCAATGAGGTGATATATTGACAGCAAATTCTATGTTTGGACTTTTACACATAAAACTCCAAGGAAACAGTAGTAAAATGCAATGGAGCGCTCGTAGCTGCCAGAAAGAATTGCGTGCGCTTTTTTTTTCGTACAAGTATAACTCACGATTGTTATTTAACCGCGTGGAACTTTGTGAGATTAGGAGGAAGATTGATAAGCCGGCATTTGAGCGATAACGGGTGAAAAAGGAGCGGAAGTCATTAAAGGTAATAACCGGAAGGGTCAAAATGAGCCGGTTATTGACCCTCTTTTGATTATCGAAGCACTTTTTGTTGTTGTTAATAATACAAGTTCCGGAAGTGTCAAATTAAATATTGATGCTTAATTAACTTCATCAATTAATTATTATTAATAAATATGATTAATAAGTGTTAATTTAGAATATATATAATTAATTGTCGTAACGTACTGACATTTGGAAAATTGTTTGTACAAAATTTTGTTTACATAAATTCGATGGTAAGTAAAATTTCGAGCAATAATACAGTATTAATGTACAGTGATTTATAAAAATAATTCGAAAATTAAAAAATGTTCAACATAATTGAAAATTTCAATACTGCTTATTATTTATTCTAATCATTTAGAACGCAAGTCTCCATTTCACTAGAAGATAATTTTTACCAAAAGGTGAAATTTTTCGAAAAAAACTCTTGTAATCTTTGAAACGGTGATAATTGAATTTTTGAAGAAGATGACAGATTTTTCCGACGAATCGGACATAAATCCATCGGAGATGGAACGCATGGTCGAAGATCTCGACGATCTCGATGATAATTTGCTCGGTGGTTCGTTGAAGAAAAAAGATCCAATTTCCATTGCCAACAGGGACGTGGAAACCTCAGAAGTGAAGAAGAAAGTGGCGTTTAAAGGTGGGAGAATAAAAATTCCCAGCAATTAATGATCTTCGATTGAATTTGATAATTAACAAACATAATTTGTAGACTTCAACGAGGACGACCCACTCGCTGATTTATTGAGCGACGACGATGCCTCGTACGAGACGAAAAAGCCCCTTGCCACAAACGCCAAGAGCAACGCCAAGAATAATCTCGTCGCGGATTTGTTTGGAATAAAAAATTCGAAGATTTCGGAAAAAATTGTCGAACCAATAAAGCCACAAAATCCAATGGAATTACAAAAAATCGATGAGACCAAAGAGACCATTTTTTCAGCGGAAAATTTCGCAAGCTCAATGAACAAAAAACCGTCGATCACAGTACAGACTCAGGGACGTTCTAATGTGGAAAATAAGCGTGAAAAATCGCTGGCGAACGAGGAAATTATTTCGAGAAAGGAAGATACACAAAAATTGCCAAATACAAAAGCTCGAAAATCGTCATTAATGGAAGATTTGTTTGGCACGAGAGAACGTTCGACGACGAGCAATGAAATCGTAGCTCGACCAAGTATCTCAAAGTTAAACGTACAAAATTCGATGAATTCCATGCTGTCCGAGCCCTCGAAGCTTGATCAATCGGTGAAAAGTTCCGCCGGCTATAACGTGGATTCTGGAACGATCAGAGAACCTCGTAGAGGCAGAAGAAATTCTCCAGTTATCAGCGATCCTCTAGGCTTGTTCTCAGTTCCGGAAAAAGTTGAACCGGTCGTTCAAACGATCACGGATGTAAGTTGTTGGCCGGTGATGAACGAAATTCGGATTTTCACACTGAAAAATTGAAGTTTTTCGTTTAATTATGCACTTGTCGTTTTTTTATTGTCAATTTCATAAAATTTTGGCCAAAAAGTATCAAATATTTAGTCGATACGAGCTAAAACGTTAAATATATTTTAATTATAGAATTTTAATGATTAAATTCCAACAGGTGGTTAAGAAGATTGATTCCGACGATAAATTGCCAGACGAAAATTTGCCAGAGTGGTTGGGCGGAATAGCCAAAACCAAAGAAACAAAATTGAATAATGAAAAACGAGTATCGAGCGGAAAATCGAACGAAAATTCAACGACGAAAAATCTAATAACGAGTACGAGAGAATCTCGTGCGAACGAAGAAACGACCAATTTATCGTCACAGGCAAATCGCGAAGGAACGATTTTTTATCCCGATATGTCGGCAATGATGAGCACGCAGTTTGATCAACAAGCTGCAATGGTTTCGATGCAACAGCAGGAGCACGAGCTCAGAACTGCCGCTACTTTGTCAAATCAGAATGAACAGGTTAACAAAATCGTCGAGAATCAGAGAGCAAAACTCGACGAACAGGGAAAAATGTTTAATCTTTTGATAAAACATCAGATCGACCGGCAATCGATGCTTGAAACACAAATGAAGATACAACAGGCTCGCATTGATCATTATATTCAAGTGAGTTGAAGAAAAAATTCATATTTAACGAATTTTCATGTTTATCAAAAATGTTTTTAATCAAAAGTCATTGTGATTTATTAAAAATTAGCTTAATTAGAAATGATTTTATTCAATGAGTGAACTCTTAATTCGATCATAATTCCAAATAAAATTGAATATCAGTTTAATATAATTTTATAACTTTTAAAAATAAAAATTCAAGACACTAATGACACAACCGACATCTCTGCCAACCGGAATATTGCCCGAGGACAAAAGTGCGAAGGAGACGGCGAATGAAGATGAAAAATCGTTAAACAACGAGAATCTGTCAAAGAAATTGCAACTGGAGAATGTGTATCTTGAGAATACAGTTGAAATTCTGAAGGAAAAGCACGAGAAGGAAATAACGATTCTTCAAGAGTCACACGAGTATATAAATCGATCCTGTCGCGCATACTTATTTCCGAAAGGTGTTAAAAAAAAAAGTGATCAACAAAATTGTTCTTGTATTGCAGAAAACAGATGTTATTTTTGCGTCGAGGAATGGAAAAATTGGAGAAAAAAATGAACGAAGACAGCGAGACAATGGAGAATGAATATTTAAGGAAAATTGAAAGATTGAAGAAAGAGAAGGAGGAATTGAACGAGACTTACGGCGATGAGATTGATAGATTGAAGAAAAATGAAAAAATATTAATCGAAGAAATGCACGTTCGACATTCGCACAGCGTTGAATTGTTGCGGAGAGAACACGCCGAGACAATTGACGAGATCGCACGCGCCAAAGAAATCGAACGAAAGGCTGTCGATACGATAAACAATCGCAAGACCGATCTCGATGATTTGTTACATCGCTCGCAGCTCGTTATCGAGAGTTTTCAGAATTTACAGAAAAAACTTGAACACAAGGACGATCAGTTCGACGAGACACGAGGAAATTATTTGAAAAAACAAGAGGAAAATTTACAACGTAAGAGAATTTACAATATTTTTCGAGCGTTTATTTCAATTCACGTATATACTCGTCTCTCATTTTTTTTAACAACAATAAAGTTAAAAATTAACGAACCTCTTCGAAAAAACATTTTTTTTAACTAGCTTATTTTTTTTTATATATTGGAATGGCTGGTCTTTTTTTGTTGCACATAAGCACAGAAGGGATTTTGAACAAATGAACATTTCTAAGACAAAAAAAATTGCTAAAAACATTTGTTTTCGTAGTTCTCAGGGACCAATTGAATTTGCAACAAGATTCTCTGGCGGACGAGCGTAAACAATTGATAGAGATATCGCAGAAATTGGACACGGGTGCGAGTCAATTAGCGGCTGAATTTAAGAAAAACAGTTTGACGACAAACGAAACGGAGGAACGATTCGCGACGAGAGAACGAGCATTGATACGTGAAAAGCAATTATTCGACGAGCAAATGAAGTGGGAGCGTGAACATTTGCAGGTAATAAAGGACGCATGGTCGAAGGAGCAAGAACGCCAGATGAAATTGATATTCGACGAGAGAGAGGCAGTCGCCAATGATCGAGCGAAATCGGAAGTTTTTAATAGATTGAAAAACGGCTCGGACGATATCGCCAAAGTCGAAGTGAGTAAAACGAACTTATTAACATCATTCGTCAAACTCACTTTAAAAAAAAACGTTGAATTAGAGAATTAGTACATTCACAATACAGTAGAGAATAGAGAAAGAGAAAAGAATGATTATTAAAATGTACTTTTAATTATTCGATTAAAATAAGAATTAGATAATTAAATTTACGACTTTATCGAAATTTTCCATTGATCTAATTTTTTAACGATCTAATTTAATTACTAATTTTTTTTTCTGTGCTAAAAATCCTTTAAATCCGTCGCCTGTTGACCTCGTAGTTGGAAGTTGCACTAAAAACCGCCCAGGAAGTGACAAACGAGGTTAACGAAGAGAGGAAACAGTGGCAAGAGAAGAATCGTGCTCTCGATATGGAAAGACGTACATTGCGCGAAAGAGAAAAGCATTTGGTTGATCGAGCGAAAGAATTGGAAAGTTTGACACAGGAGGCTTTGATAAAACGAGACGAGGGTATCGCGGCTTTGAAAGAGGCTAAACGTATCGAGCAACGACACAAAGAACATCTTGGATCGTTGCAAATTCAACTGGAAAGTTTGGCCCATCGTGAGAAGAAAAAAACTATTGACAAACTCGCACTCGCGAGGTAAGAATTATTAATTAAACAATTAATATTTATAAAAACGTCGGAGTTGACGGTAAAAATTCATTTTTTTTGCTAGGGAAAGACTTTCTGCGAGAATGTGTCCGGCTGAAAAACCTGAAAAAGACACGGTCGAACGTGTTTCACCAATTCATTACGTCAATGAAAGATCTTTGATATCGAACTCGCACATTTCGACCCACTTCAAGGTAAAACAACGTAGTTTTTGAATTGAAGGATTTTTATCATCGACACCTAGCAGCTTAACCCTCTGGGATATCAGGAAACTCATTGAAAAACATTCTACTTTTTACTCGAGTTTATCAATTTTATACTGTATTTAGAAATTGACTTTATCAATTTTTTTTGTCTATTCCTTGACCAATTGATGTTCGACAGGCAAAAGATTTGAAAATTTTTTATATTATGCGTAATTATGGTAGAATAAAAGAGCGAGATACTGAGAAACCTCAGTGTGATAATTGCATGAACGAAAAAATTGCTAAACAATTTTATGTTAACGTTCAAAAATGAATTTTGCAATTACTTTGTAAAATCAATGGTTAATTTTCAGGATGTCGTTGATCCACATCTGTTACTGCTCAAATTGAATCTCGACAATAAATTGGACACAACGGACGAGCTACTCGCTTCGATGCAACTCGTCAGTCAATAATTATTCCTATCGTTAAGATTTTGTACAAAGAATGTATTTGTGTGATTACTATTATAATAAAAAAAGCCAAAATTACATACTATTCATAAGGCTTCTGTCAATTAATCATCGAAAATCGATCTCTCCAAGCTTCGTTCTTCCTCTAGAAAAAAAAAAAAAGATTTGTTAGTAGATTATTAACAATGAATTTTACAAACATTTATCGATTAATCGACAACGCTCGATGAATAACATTATGTCTCCTTAGCATTGAATAACAATTTTTCCTTTCAGCTACTTTATCAATAACTTTTTAGCATTATTATTATTTTAAATCATTGTTCATAGTACATTGAATAACGTGAAGCTTTTTCACATTTTTATTGCACAGCGAAGTACTTAAAATTGGCATCGCCAAATTGCATAGTCGTTTTCTTTCATTAGAATTGAAAATTTGGTTTTTTAATCTGTCTTTATAGTCTCACGGACTTCGATAACGACTTACCACAGTACTGGTTCGTTATAACGTGCATATTCTGCATCAGCGTTTCGACTTTAGCGACGGACAATTGCATTTCCTTCAATACCTCGCAAGTCGCTTGTGCGTTAGATTGCTGAAACGAAATACCAAAATTAACGCGCGTTCGAAGATGGATAACTTCCGACGGATGGACTTACCACTTCGGAGTTTAATTTGGAGGTATCAGCGTTTTCCGCAGCATTAGTTATCGTATACAAACGGTTCGTGTTATTGAGGAACGCAGCGGCGTCATTTATAAAGTCCATTGACTGTCTTTAACCGAAATAAAAAAAAATTGATACGTCAACCAAAATTTCTGTCCAAACAATAGAACGTAAACATCGAGCCTGACGTACTTATGATATTTGTTCGAGATCGGCAAGCCATTATGCTGTTTCGATTCGTGCAAAATTTTAGTTATGGCATGTTGATGATCAGTTATAAGGTTCAAATTTTTGGCAATCGTTTCGCCATACCGATGGGTAATTTCTACAAACAGAACGAAATATATTGTTACATTTTCGTCTACGGTGAGAATAAAAGATTGTTATGCGTAGAAGAAAAACAAGAAACGTAAATATAACCTTTTGTCTCTTCGAATTCTCTCTTACGGGAATTGTGCTCGTGAATTTGTTTGGATTCCTCCCTCGCATGTTCTGCGTCGCGTATCTTTCGATTTTCACGCAAACGACCTATTAAAGTATCCATGAATGGCAGAATATATGCTCCGAAACATTACCAACTAACGTGTAATTTGTATAAACACTTTTCGTATTGAAATAGGAGAGAAAGATCGTTATAACCAGTTATAACGTAAAATCGAGCATTTTCAAGGGTTAGAGGTCGTCTTGAATATTCTCGGTTGCTAATATAAACAGTAATAAACAGTAATAAACACCTGTAAACACCCAACACTCTTAGAATGTATACAGCTCAGGGGGTGTTCACTTGCATACAAAATCTACGGCTCTATTATTACTTCACGTGAGAAGGAACGTGTCCAGAGTGCGCCACTATCGACGTACAGCTAGCGCGCCTTACATGGTAGGAGCGAAAAGTAGAACTAGAACATCTGACAAGCTTTTACCCATGGAGGCTAGAGTAAAGGAGTGCAATCTCTAATGGGGAACGGCCGAAAAAAGCGACCTCAAAAATTCAGCAAAAAAGGTGTCGCTGCGGTCGCAAGTTGATCCGAGTGAAGTGAGCAAGAAATAAACTGTACGTGGAACCTTGCTGAAGCTAGGCACCTACGGTCAATATACACATGACCCTTCGATGTAATTGAGTGTAATCACGCGTCATCGTTAATAAAACAGTTTTATGAAACTTTTAATTACCGCCAATCTGTAAAAGTAAGGACATAGAATAGCATTATATCGATTTTATAATATACTAACGGGTATATGGTTTGTTTTCGATTGTTCTTGGTTTGTTTTTGGGTTGTTTTTGGGCTGGTGTATGGGGGGGCGCAACGAACTCGCTCATACGTGTACTGTTCACCATACACTAGTTAAGTATTTCATGTCTGACTTATGAAACTTCTTTTGTTAATAACTTTTTGTAAGTTACTCAGGGGGTATTCTTAACAACACATGTGAAGGAGAAGATGATTGGGACTGGCTGGTATAAGGAAAATAGCTATATGAATTATTAACTTTATTTGTTAATAACTTTTTAATAAATAACGTCCCCCAATTTTGTCAAAGGAAAAAGTTGTTTCGCGTGCGAAAGCGCGGCGGATGAGCCTATTACGAAAGGATTCGGATGGGGGTCGCCTAAACCCGATGTTTACCTCATTATTTATTACACGCTCATCGTCTGTATTTTTTTAACTGGGATGTCTTTCTAGTTATTTATTGATCCTGGAATAATCAATGCACAATCTCCTAACCTATTGTACTTTAAATTTCGTTAAATATAAATCACATTGGTTTTTTTTGTAACCTTTACGAAACTATTTCATTTCTTTTTGTTAGTTTATTATAAAGCCGATATAATGCTATTCTATGTTCTTACTTTTACAGATTGGCAGTAATTAAAAGTTTCATAAAACTGTTATATTAACGATGACGCGTGATTACACTCAATTACACCGAAGGGTCATGTGTATATTTGTATATTGACCGTAGGTGGATAGCTTCAGCAAGGATCCACGTACAGTTTATTTCTGGCTCACTTCACTCGGATCAACTTGCGACCGCAGCGACGCCTTTTTTGCTGAATTTTTTATGCCGCCTCAGAGTACGGAGATTGCACTCCTTTACTCTAGGCTCCATGCTTTTACCCGTTTTACCGACTTATTTAATCGTAACAGTAGCGCCAGTGCTGCGCGTGATTCGAGGTTTACTCGCAGCTGTCGTCGTTTTGTTACAATATAATCGAATTTTAAAAAATTGTTAAATATTTCCCTATTTATGATTATTGTAATTTCCTCGAGGTGTGTGCGTGTCGTGAAAATGACTTGGCGCGATCTTCTAACCGTCGTCGCGTGTCTCGATGAAATTATTTCCATCGAACATCTTCCGTTTGAAAATTCCCAAAGATTTTCTCTATTAAGTTACAATTCAGTAATTTTTCGTTTTCATTTTAACCATAATCTACTTTGATATTTCAGCTATTGGGATTTATGTTCGGCTGGTTAACCTTCTATCATCAGGGTCACGAAGTTGCCAAAGACTTCAAGCCGTACATGACGGAATTGCAATTGAAAATACAAAAGGTAAAATATAATATATAAACATTGTAAAAATCTTGTTCATACAGTCGTAACATTTTTTGTGAATACCCGAATTAATGAATCTTGAGCCAGTGAGTCGGTATTTATTTATGAAGCGACTTACATCGATAGTTTTAATTTGAACATCCATTTATGTGAAATTGTAGTATCGTAACATTGACCATGTGGCTAGGATCGGGAATCTTGTTACAACAGAAAAATTGAATTTCTTTTTGGACTTACGCTCTGCAAGATACATCGGACTATTTTTGATGAAAATGGCTCTTCATTCGTTTCTAGATGTATCACTGCTCTCGAAGATAAGGGTACATCTGTTATCTGACAATTAATTTTTAATTATGAAGTTATTTTTCCAAAGCTTAAGGGGGGAAATAGGAAATAATTAGGACAGCGTTTTCTCAATGATTTTCATGAATTTTTTTATAGTATAAAAAATGAATATAATTTATTGAAACTTTGAGAATATTTTATACATATATTTAAGTATATACTATAAAATTTTTCCTTATAAATAGTATAAATATAATATACTATAAAAAATTTCCTTATAAAAGGAAATTCTTCAAAAATTTTATAGTATATACTTAAATATATGTATAAAATAGTCTTAAAGTTTCAATAAATTATATTCATTTTTTATACTATAAAAAAATCATTGAGAAAACGATGTCCTCACCCTATTTCCACCCTTAATGGCGTATAACAATAGAACGATTCGGAATTTTCATTAAAAATTTTGGAAACATATTTTTCAATAGTTTTACTAACAATTTATGAAATTTAAAAAAAATCGCTTTTTTGAACCGTCTAACCTTATTTCCCCCCTTAAGCATTATACAATGTTCCAAGGAACAAAACTTATTTAATTAAAAATTAATAATTAACGAATAAATTCCTTTCAGCGTCGCGAACAAGTGCAACAAGAATCTGATGACTGTGGGGAATTTGGCGGTATGTTTTGGTTCGATTTGTTGCGACCCGAGGAGGAGACGGTAGCTTCGATAATCGACATCAAATTTTATAATACAAATCACATTTTATCCACTTAATATAAATGAATGTAAATAAATACATATGTATTTGTATATATGCATATATGAATGATTTGAAAATAAATTATTGGAATAACTTCTTTTTTTTTTTTCATTTCTTGAAATATTCGTCTTTGATCTACTATACCGACCGACTATTTATTTCTTCATTCAAATAGCGCGCCACGGCTGGATGTATTATACTTTTAGTTCCGACTCCAATGAAGGTGCCTAGGTAGCGCTACAAACAGTGGCTGCGCTGCTTAACATGGGAGTTTCCACTCCTTGATAAAGCTGTACTTGAATATGCTTTCACAAAAGTTTAAAACTTACCATTTCGCGCGGTAAAACAGCTGATTTCTCATACGATAAGATATAAACAGATTTTTCCACGGAAACTTGTTTTCTTTTATGGATAAAATAAAACAAGACTTTGAGAAAATGATTGTATATAGCGTATGAGTTTCTTATTAATTATTAACGAATTAATATTAAAAAATAACATTATACTTATTTTGAGGGAAATAAAATTTAGTTGTTAAAGTAAAAAGCCGTCTGGCGCAATTTTCCAAAAGCTCGAACGTATTTCGAAACGTCAAATTTAACTCAGATGATAAAACAGATAGTAAATAGATTACGATGAGTGCGTAGTAAACAACGTTACACTTTCGCGTTATCCGAGCACGAAAAATACTAATTCACGAGTTAACTAAACTAATAGACGTAATTATGCGCATATAGATGTAATTAGTGAATTATCGTAATTATAAAGATCACTATTCGCGAATTTTCATCGACCCAAGACTGTATGAACAATTAATGCAAATCTAACAGTTTTCATGTTGTTATTTAACAGATTCCAATATTACGTTTTACATGAGAAGTAATCGAATATTTTTGTAGATCTACGAGCAATGTCGACTGTATATCCGGCGTTACCTCGTCTCAGCGTGCGAGACAGCTTTGACGAGGAAGATTTGAGCGACGTCGACGACGAAGTATTTATAAGAGATGGAAAGAACGGCGGCCTAAAAGTGGACGAAGAACGAGGAGTAAAAAGGCCTCTTATGGCACCGAGAAGAAAGACAAAAATGTCAAAAATCAATGATAGCCAAAAACTTCCTTACAAAGCTCTACTAACGCCTTTTTGTTACGGCCTCTTGGCTCTCCTGGTACTACTGGGCCTTATAACGGCTTGCATATACACCGTCAATCTCTTTCCCATACCCCTGAATATCTTGAGAAATTGGCTCTATGGCAACGTCGAAAAACCTCTCAATGTATCAAATATTGTTCCTTGCACTTCGCTCGCATCTACGGTCCTATGGACCAGAACTCTGCCAAAATTTACCTCCGAAGCGCCCTTCAGAAGTAACGACGTTAATGGCGATAAAATTGACGATATTATTGTTGGATTCAGCACAGGTGGATATATTAGGAATTATTGCTCTTTTTTTTTGTCAATGTGATTACAAGCAGATATGGGCAAAATTTTTCCCATTTATCGCATGCAGGGAATGATTATTTTTGCCATTAAAATAAATTCATATTACATTCTATTGTTACTAGAAGTTTTGACTTTGAATTCGTTTAATAATCCACAAATGTGTAATTCCAATTTTTCCAAATATAATTGAAAATATTTGAACTTGCCCATGTCTGACGACTATAGCATGTTTCCTGTATTTTATTATAATTTACTTTTTTTTTCTGTTCTGCTTTTCAGACTCCACGTCCATGAATTTTGTAACTTAGAGACAGAAAAAAAAAAAATGTATCAACGTATGCACGTGTGTTTGCACCCGTGTCTTGTACATTAAAAAACTTTTATATATATGTATACACATGTATATAAGTATTAAGGTGATTAGCTTTTTGGTTTCTTAATTTTTTATCATTTAGCATTGAATTCCGCGTGTCTTTGTCTATGTGTATTTATTTGCGTGTGTCTTCTGTTAGAACGGATTTTCGAACAAAAAAAATGGAGAAATATTATTGATATTCATTCGCAGGACTAGACTCGATAAATGCACCGGAAAATCTTTGTGGTTTGTACTTTGGAGGTCAGAAACCGTGTCTGGGAGGTATAATGGCATTGGACGGTAAAACCGGATCGACGATATGGATTTATTGGACGTCACACGCGATTTTCAATGTTGACTGTGAATTGGACGTTACGAGAGACAACGTAAAGGATTGTTTGATAACCGGAAGAGGTGGAATATTGCACGCCGTGGACGGTAGCGATGGCTCGTCAATATGGACATTTGACAACGAACAAAGTGCCACTTCCGGCGATCATAGTATTCTCGATGTTTACGACGCGACTTACATGAACGACGTTGATGACGATAATATTGGCGATGTTATAGCGTCTCATACCGTGCAATCGGGTGAATTGAGATCGAGCGAGATTCTCGTGATTTCTGGGAAAAATGGAAATGTCATACGACGAGTTGATTTTCCACGAAAGGAGGAATTATTTATCGCACCAAGACCTCTCGTACAGCCTGATGGAGAAATAATGCTCGTTCTTGTTTCCAGTACACCAAAAAAATCCGGTGGTCTTTACGTGATGTCCTACAGCGAATTGATGAAAGGACATTTGGTAAACAATAAAAAATTCTAATTGTTTTTGTTTTTCAAAAGATAATAGTTTTTGTATAAAATAATATTTTTCGTTGTTGTTAAGCGTGAGTTTTACATAAGTTTGAATTTTTGGGAATAAAAAGAGTCCCATTAAAAATTCGATCTATGGAGATAAAATTTATTACACTGAATAGTGATGAGGAACGTTTTTTCTTAATGTCGGTTTCAAAGGATTGACAAACGGGAAAATTCCAATATAACAACGTTTTTTATTGAAAACAAATTCCTAAATGCTTTGACATGAATTTTGTGAAGTCGGCTACGGAGACATTTCCATTCAAACATTTTTTTCAACTTTTCGAACGTTGCATTTACTCTGTCTTAAAAAGTGGCATTTTTTTCCGATAAAAACGAAGTTTAATCCGTGAGAAAGAAATATTTAAAAAAATTAATTTTCAGCGTTTGCACGAACTCTACTGGGGCATGGGAAAGGGTATCCTCCTGCCACCGATATTCACCGATATAACGATGGACGGTACCGAGGACATAATAATAGCAACGGTAAACGCTACGATAATGGCATTCAACGGTCGTACGTTAAAACACATTTGGAACTATACGGTACCGAATTCGGAAATAATAAGTATACCAATTCCCGGTTATTACAACGACGACAATGTACCAGATTTTATGGTAAAACATCAAATAGGTCCTGGCTATCCTCTTTATTATTACACGCTCTCGACGATATTGGACGGTAAAAATGGTACGTCGATATTAGAAAAATCGATAACCGACACGCTGAGCGGTCAAATGTCCGGACTATCGGTAAGCGTCGATGATTTTGGTAACGATTGGTTCTTACATTGGTCAGCGAATTGTCTCGATCACGAGGATTCACACGAGAGATATCGTTTTCTTCAGGCTCAAAGTTTGCTCTCGCAGTCACGCGCTGATCTTTGTAAATTGCGTTTTAACACGACTCTCGTAACGAGACTGTGGGCGCTTAGTCAGCACGTTGGTCCGCCAGGACAATCAATATATCGTTCGGAAGATTGGAAATCGATCGAATACAATAATTCCATTGATCCGAGACTGATGGCCGATGCTTATCGTCTTGAAAATACAAATTTCGACGACTTAACGGATATTTTGAACGATCGTTTGCCATTGATGTCCGAGAGATCGCCGAGGATCGATGAAATTAATCGTAAATCTTCGAGCTTTAGGCACAAAACCGATGACAAAAGTAACGACGAATTGAGCAATTATTATGGAAAGCAAATGATCGATAATTTCGATAATTCGGAAAATCTTAACGAACCTACGATGTACGAGAATAATCCCGTTGCGGAAAATTATCAACTTTACAAAGAGCCGAAAATTTTTAATAACGAGAGAAAATCCATTGGTGACAATTGGATCGAACCCAATGACTGGCGCGACAAAGAAATTTCTAGTGACAAACAGTACGAAATGATGTACGACGATAACGATGAACCGGCTGAAATTGCACGCACGAATGACGTTCGTGAACAGAGAAGCGATGAAACGAGTATGGAAAATTCGTCAATCAATAAATCTGTCAATGTTAAAAATGTTTATGATCCGAATATGGATTATACAAACGGTGGTGGAAAGTATGTGAAATATACTCCGGTTACCTCGTTGGAATCTGATCCTTCCTCGTTTAACGAGAAAAAAAGAATATCTAACGTTCAGGAGAAAAGAAGAAAAAGACCTGGTTTCGTCAATGCCGAGGCGAGAAAAACGAATTTCGAAAAACTCTTGAAGAACGAGGATTATGCTGACATCGAGAAAGTTTTTAAGCGAGAATCAATGAGAAATGTTTATGAAACAGGCGAAAACATTGGCAGAATAAGAAATCTCAAAAATTTACGAAAAAAACGTAACGATTGGGAGGATAAAGAAAAATTCAAGGGAATACAGCGACAGCCACCAACCGGTATATTATTACCGTCAATCGCACGATCAACAGGCAAAACTTCCGTTGATTTGATATTTTCAACTTACTGGCTACCACCCTCCGAAGTTTCGCTTATTCTTCTTCAGCGTGACTTAGATTGTATAAGAGCGAAACGCGCGAAAAAGATTGAGTACAATAACGAGGATATGGTGGGTGAATGTTTGGCCGAGCGCGGAGTCGATTATAGGCTCTATCAGGAGAGTATGTCCAGGGAAAATGTTAAAATTCCATTGGGTCAAATGACCGTTTACCGAGTCAAATTGGAATGTGTTTGTCCCGATGATATGTTACCCGGACAGGAATGTAAGAATATTTCGGAAAAACAAAGTTGGTCAGCGCACTTGGGAAAATCGGCAAATGGACTTTTTCGACCGTTCAATAGACAACGTGTTTCAAATTAATTTCTATTACTTTTTTTTTCGTCCTGATTTACTAGGAAGTTTGTTATTGACGAGAACAAATTGAGAATTTGAGGTCTCGTCGGGGAAATCGAGAAGTAAACAAAATGGCCCCTTCTAAAGTTCACTTTTGGGGTAATGGCGGATCAGTTTTACAACTCTGAGAACATTTTTTTTGTGTGTGAACCGTATTTTTTATTTCAAGGATATAAAATCACGCATTTACGAATTTCTTTGAATCACATTGCGGAATATCACTTCCGAGACGTGTTCTAAACTTCCATTGATCGAAAACGTCGATACATGACGGATTTTCACTAAAGTCAATCACAAATTTCGTTTTATAACCTCAAAATTTCAATCTCTAAACGGCCATGACAGCTGCGATTGCAGCGCCACAGTTCTGTCGAAGAAAACGAATAAATTTTATTGCAAAATACTGTGAACAGTATTATCAATAAATTTACGGGAATAATTGATTTCAGGCTGTTGTGTTAAATACGAAAAATCGTAAACAAAAAAATTCGTCGAAACGTACAAAAAAAAAAGGAATTTACACGTTCGATTTCACGGAAGAATATTCGATACGATATGTACATGTTTGAACTTACAAAAATTTTTATGTATAAATGCACAATAAGATTTAAAAAATAATTCTGAAAATACTGGCAGAACAGAGGAAATGGAATATATTGCTTTCAATTATTTCCTTTCACAAGCGAAATAATAATGAAGCTGTACCGAGCGTCGTACTTGTCCTAACTTCAATGTATTAAATATATATTTAAATATTTGTTGAAAAAGTCTAATAAAACGATTAATGTACGATTTGTCGTTGCTCATTTATTTAAAATTTTATTATTCGTCATGATCATTATTTTTCAGTATAGTAAATGTAAACGTAAAAAAATTGACTTTCTTTTAAATTAAGATTCTCTTCATTTCTTTAATTTTAATTTGTTGGCTTTTACTGGAAAACAGGTCGGTATTAGTTGGTTTGACAAATTTTTTAAAGGCTATAACTTTTCAGAAATTTCCTGTCAATAAATCTAATGATATTTAAATAGCACTTTTTATTACTTGATAAAAGAAGAACTTCTGGAAACTGATGGAATAAATGTTCACATGGACTTACTATAGCAACCCTATGTTTGATCGATTTAACTATTTAATCCTCGGGATATTCCGCCACGACATTTATTTTCATCGTGAAAACAAAAGTTTTACCACGAAACGTCACTTGCGGGAACATCGTATTAAATTTCGTAGCAATTATGTCGATAAACGTAACAAAATGTGCTCCAGTATCAATAATCATAAAATCCTGTTATCAACGACCGTTAAACGATTCCCAGTCAAAAGAATACAGTTATGAAAAAAATGCTAGGTAAAAAAATATTTTTTTGTATTTAAAATAAAGAACGATATTGAGATAGTGGACGATATTTTTGTGACATACTGAAATAACGTTAATTCACAGATATCAAGGATTTCAAAGATACGGTTCGGGAGGAGGTGACGGCGATGAGACGAATAATTTGGATAAACGAAAAAATGAGATGGCTATTAAGAGCAAAGGAACCCAAACGGATTATCGTGAAAGTGAGACACAAACTTCACCTTGGGAAGCACCTTATAAACTCTCGCGAAGAGCAAGTATGTATTGTCAATTTATTTTTTAAATATTCAAATAGTTGTAGAAAGGAAAAATCGTTAAAATCCGATAATAACGATGGCAAAGTGAACGTGAAATGAAAAGTATTAAAAAATGTATGCTTGTGTATCAGAAAAATTGATTTATTTGATTCAAATGAAATTTATTGGTAATTTGCATTCACAAAAATGTTTAATGCAATAAAGAAGCAAGATATGAAAATCTGAAGATGGTATATAATGGAAAAATTTTATTTAATCGAAAAAAAAAACCATCAAAAAATAATGTTCATTTCAGATGCTTTTAAAAAAATGAATTCTGCTCTGTTGTGTATACATAGAATTTTTCTTCATTGGCAGCTGATAATCTCGAGGTTTTGAGTCTCGTCAATTCAACCTGGGGAAATGGTTTACCGGCTGGTGTCCACGAAGTCGAGATAATCAAGAGAATGAGGATGAAAAAAGCATGGCTGGAAGTTTTACCACCGATGAATACACCATCGAATATAAAAGCGTGCGAAGCCATAATATCGGCAATCGAATCAAACGAATGGGCTTTTCGCGAGGCAGTAAGTGCACGCGTGAAATCTTAAAATACAATCAATTTCATCATTACACTTGAAAAAATCCAAAAAATCAATTTACGAATTAATGAGAATCTTTTGGTAATTAGGAAATACAATTTATCATGGATTCGCGAATGGAACTGATGGAACGTCTAAAAGAGAACGAGACGAGAGTTAAAGAGGAAAAAATTGGTCAAAGAATGGAGAGACTGGCGAAACGTTTGGGTCAACAGAGGGACAAACAAATTCGCAATATAAGAGGCGAATTTTTGAGGGAAGTGAGAAAATTAAATCGCAAACATCGCGGTAACACCGCGACATCGTACGAAATTCATCGTAACGATATTATCGCGAGATACGCAAATCCATCATCGCAATTGTACGCACCGGAAATGCGTTTTGGTTTCAAGTCCGAGACTCGTCACGAGATTATGGACAAAACTTTACTTCCTGAAACTTACGTGGACAGTAAGAATTTGAAAAAGAGGAGGGTGGCAGGAGGATGAAAATTTAAGCTTGCATATTTGCTCATTCATAATTTTATTTCGAATTTACAAATCTGTAGGTTTTTTTTTCGATTTAGACTTCCTCGATTATACATAGAGTCCATAGTGATTTTTTTTTTTTGATATTCTTAACAATCCGAATACCGATGTTTCCCGCGAGGAAGCAAAAAATGAATTGAAAAAAGCATTAAGTTGGAAAGGACGATCGATTGTCAAAAATTAATCGGGGTATATGAATTCGGAGAACAAAAATTGATTTTAATTTTCAGGCGAAGTGCGCGTAGACGATTCGACAAAGTGGCTACCCACCGACGAGGAATTACAGAATTTAAAATCAATAGCAAGACCCGAAGAATTGTGCTCTCGTCGTACGAGATGGACCGACGAGAAATTGATGAAACTCCACGCCGATTTAAAAGCAATAAGATTGAACGTTACGAAAAATGAGAAAAAAGACAAGCTCAGTTTGTTAAAACGTAAATTTAAAGTGCCACCATTGCCGACAACACCGTTGAATCGTAGAAACGACAGTGGAGACAAATACTGGGAGAGCAATTCTTTGATGATTCAAAAAATAACGAGAGGCAGAGCCATTCAATGCATGGTTAGTTTAGAATCTAAAAAGAAAATATTTTTTATAAAGTAAATTAGAATTTTGCAACGTCATTTCTCAATTTTTCTTTTACTGAGTTTCCGGGCTTTCTTGTGGAGTACGTTCCGTGAAAAAGGGAAAGATTATGAGAATTATCCTGAAACGTAATTTGAAATTTGCACAAGTCAGAATCTTACTCCTTTGTCAAAAAAAAAAAAACAAATTTTATAGAATTAGCAATTTTTACTAAAATCATCACTAGTTATCACTAATTATTGGTGAATTTGTGAGAAATTTTAGTTCGACAACCGAAGCTATTTTTGAATTACAGAGAATTTTTTTTTCGTACCCTCATCCCATACCAAAAACACATCTAAGTCAAAATGATTTTTTTAAAATCAATTTCAAGATTATTTGAAACATTTCTCACACTCCGGCACGAATATTTCGAGATTCTTACGGAAATAAACTCTTCCGCATGAGAAATCCAAATTTTTGCAAATTGGAACATCCTCATTTTTTCTTTTACTGAGTTTCTGGGCTTTCTTGTGGAGTACGTTCCGTGAAAAAGGGAAAGATTATGAGAATTATCCTGAAACGTAATTTGAAATTTGCACAAGTCGGAATCTTGCTCCTTTGTCAAAAAAAAAAAACAAATTTTATAGAATTAGCAATTTTTACTAAAATCATCACTAGTTATCGCGAATTATTGGTGAACTTGTGAGAAATTTTAGTTCGATAACCGAAGCTATTTTTGAATTATAGAGAATTTTTTTTTCGTACCCTCATCCCATACCAAAAACACATCTAAGTCAAAATGATTTTTTAAAAATCAATTTCAAGATTATTTGAAACATTTCTCACACTCCGGCACGAATATTTCGAGATTCTTACGGAAATAAACTCTGCCGCATGAGAAATCCAAATTTTTGCAAATTGGAACATCCTCATTTTTTCTTTTACTGAGTATCTGGGCTTTCTTGTGGAGTACGTTCCGTGAAAAAGGGAAAGATTATGAGAATTATCCTGAAACGTAATTTGAAATTTGCACAAGTCGGAATCTTGCTCCTTTGTCAAAAAAAAAAACAAATTTTATAGAATTAGCAATTTTTACTAAAATCATCACTAGTTATCGCGAATTATTGGTGAACTTGTGAAAGATTTTAGTTCGACAACCGAAGCTATTTTTGAATTACGGAGATTTTTTTTTTCGTACCCTCATCCTATACCAAAAACACATCTAAGTCAAAAGGATTTTTTTAAAATCAATTTCATGATTATTTGAAACATTTCTCACACTCCGGCACGAATATTTCGAGATTCTTACGGAAATAAACTCTGCCGCATGAGAAATCCAAATTTTTGCAAATTGGAACATCCTCATTTTTTCTTTTACTGAGTATCTGGGCTTTCTTGTGGAGCACGTTCCGTGAAAAAGGGAAAGATTATGAGAATTATCCTGAAACGTAATTTGAAATTTGCACAAGTCGGAATCTTGCTCCTTTGTCAAAAAAAAAAAAACAAATTTTATAGAATTAGCAATTTTTACTAAAATCATCACTAGTTATCGCGAATTATTAGTGAATTTGTGAGAAATTTTAGTTCGACAACCGAAGCCATTTTTGAATTACAATGAATTTTTTTTTCGTACCCTCATCCCATACCAAAAACACATCTAAGTCAAAAGGATTTTTTAAAAATCAATTTCAAGATTATTTGAAACATTTCTCGAATATTTCGAGATTCTTACGGAAATAAACTTTTCCGCATGAGAAATCCAAATTTTTGCAAATTGGAACATCCTCATTGGCAAATTTCGTTTCAGGAAGGGTATTTAAAATCCTCTAATTTTTAAATACTAAAAAAAAAATTGATACGTGACATTTTACATATTTTCCAGATGTTCGAGGGCCGAGATAGATGCAGAGAATTGATAGAAGAGTTACGTTCGACTCATGTATTACGTGAATCTGGCGAAACTTCTCGTCGTAAGAACGTGACGAATATGTTCACACAGTCTCACGAACATAGCGAGAGATTTATTCAGGACAATCGTCTGAGCGAAATTCTCGATTCGTTGGAGGGAACTACCGTAGCTGGGATGCTGGATATGCTCAGTAAAGTGAGTTCCACAATTAAAAACAATAATTTGAAAACAGCCGATATAAAAGACCAATCATTATGGATTGTTGTCGATTTTCTGGTGCAAAAAACGAAACGAAACCGAAATTTTTTCTCCAACTAATAATAACTACTTAAATATAATATTTAAAAAATGTAGGAAGAAATACGACTGCGAGAAGAACGAAAAGCTCACGCAATCGCATTGCTCGCCGAGCGCGAGAGGAATAGGAGAGAAGCCGAAGAAGCAGGCAGACGTCAATTGGAGCGTAATCGTCGTCGTGAATTGGACGAAATGTTTCGTCAAATGGTCAAAGTCAATCAGGACAGTGTACAGACTTATCTCGAGGATATTGTAAAAGATGGAATTGAATGGGTATCGGAGGAAGAAGCGAGAGCTTACGTCGAGGATCTAGCGGATAAAATTGACGCTTCAACGTTAAATTTCATGGAAAACGAATCGTAAGGGCAATTTTAAATCTTCGACGTCTTTTTTTATCAATTTTTTCCACAATATGTACCTTTTGCAGTGATCCATTCGCCGATTCGGAAATGATCGCCGAGATGGTTCACCAATTTTTGCTACCGGAAGTCGACAAGGAAATAATGAGAAAAAAAATACGCGACAGACAGCAAGGATATCTTCGCGAGGCGCATCTCGCGATTTACAACGAGATTGCGAATTTAAAATCAACGGACAAATCCGACGATAACGAGATATCGGAGAATTTGTCGCAGGGCGAAATTAATCCGAAGAATGAAAAAGAGGAAGACGAGAATACTAGTATCGAGGACAACGATATATACGATGAAATAAAGAAATTAACAACGACGGAAAAGTTGGAAGAACCTGGTGAATTTTTCGATTTTCACGAATCCGAGGAACGAGACATCGAGGAGAAAGACGAACTCACGACGGAGAGACAATTCGACGATTCATTTTCATTCTTTTAATATTTCAGCACATTCGTTTTATTGTCCGTAAATACTAACGTTATAAGTCTATCGATTTACATTCTTAGATTATTCCAGTACTGGAGATACTTTCACTATTTAACTAAACCTCTACGAGCGATTACGAATGTCTCACTAAATGTTTTATTTCTGACACATAAATTATATCGCGATATGATATTTTGTTGTTTTTTCCTTCCCTGCTCTCCTACGCTCGTCCGCATTCGCAAGCGACAAAATGAAAATTCCTATTGCGATATTTTTTTAACGATCGCTACAAAAAAAATCGTCAATTGAGAATTAATTTCGTGCAAACAACAGGCGTACCATTCGTTCGAATAATAATTCAAAAGGATTTTGGCAAAATAATTGCGAAAAAAAATGAAAATTTGATTTTTTTTCCTATAAGGAATAATTCGAAAAAATTATTCCTTTCATTTTCTTCCTAACGATCAATTTTAACGATGAAAAATAGATTTACAATTCCTTGCTTTTTTTTCGTCTATACATCCCCACAGAGAGATCGCGACAGGGACGAGATGATATGTACATAACGTGTGTTACACCCAAATGTGCGTTAGGCATTGTAATTAAGGGGGAGGAGAGGCGCATCCGCAAATTAAAGCAGAAAAACAATTATTTGATTTTGCGAAGAAAAACAAAATGTATCGAAAATTCCAAACGGCAAATATTTCGAAATACTCTTCCGATCGTGTAATAAAATATTCAGATCGATTTATCAAAAATTGTAAGAGTTCATTATTTTTTTATGTTTCTTGTATTTTTAATGAGGAAAAGTCATTTCCAATTTTTGAATTCTGAATATTTGCACGGGAGGACAATCGTTATTTTTTGGGATTTTCGATACGATTTCTGCTTTTCGGCAAGTCAATTACCAAATTGATTGTTCAAAATTGTGAGTAAAATAATCCGTACAACGTAAACATTACAATTATATAACGAAATGAGAAATTTCTCGTTTTTCCGTGTATTACAAATGGGATTGTTACAATGATGCTGTTAAAGTGAAAGAAAAAAAAAACTGAAAATTCACCAACGTACTATTAGTATTTTTGTGACGTTGGAGGATATTCATCGGAAGAATTTGTGCAAAGTAGTTCGGACATGAATTTCTTAAACTTCACGTCTTTCGCATCGCTCGACGATTTTCTCTCGACAATGAGTTTACGTTTTTTCGCCTGTAATTGTTTAACCTCGGCTGTTTCGTTGCCCCGCGTCTCAATAGCGTCGATACATTTTCTCTTGCAGCTATCGATCGTATCGGTTTTTTGCGTTTCCTCGCGGGCACGCGTTAGTTCGGCGGTTAAATCGCCCATTTTTTGTTCCCAATCCTCGAGATGTCGTTTCATCTCCGCCAATTGAATGTCCTGATCGTGTAATTTTTTCGCTTGCTGCTTGAGTTTTGCGCTCTGCGCTCTCATATGAAATCCCTGCCTCTTTATTCTCAGACAGAGTTTGTTCATGCGATTTTTCACTTTTAAAAATGACAAAGCGTCGCGCTTTGTCTTGCTGTACATTTTTTTCAACACTTTATTCATCTTTTCCGTGACGTGCGATAGTTTAGCGACGAATAAACTCCAATTTGCTCCGTGATGCGCTATCATTAGGCTTCCTGGCAAATCGTACGCCGCAACGCTACGCGGTAACGACGAGCTCATACTGTGTTTCAATGCCGGCAAAATTTTCTCATCGAAATGTTCCATGGCCATGCTGCTAATGTCGCGCAATTCTTGGAGTATCGCGTGTCCTCGCGGTGGCGTTTTCGAATCACGCATCAGACGAAGCAATCGAAATATCTCGTCGATCACCTGCGAGCAAAGTTTTTGTTATAATTATGTCGTTGTGTAATTTGATCTTCAGGCCAAAGCGCTTAATTCTTTTTTTTATAAATTCGATTTGACGAAGACATTTTTGTTATTGTTGTAATTAAAAATCAATCAGTTAATGGGTATTTTTTTGTTGTAATTACAATCTCACAATGTTCCCGATGGTTTATGCGACAATGCAATTCAAATGTGATAAACAAAGTATATTATGTTTTCTGTACGTTGAATAAGAAAATACTCTTTGTTACGTAATCCGTTGATATACGAGCGAAGGAATGATATAAAAGTTTCAATTTTTCCATCCAGAAACATATTTTTGAGTAAAGTAATGTTTAGTCATAATAAAAAATCGACATCCGCTTGCCCATCGTCTAATCGTCTATAATTAAAATTTCACATAACGGAGCAAAGTTCAAAAGTTGCCTATCTGAAGTTTCTTTCTTACTCCGTTATGCGTATGAATTTTTCAACAATCGAGTACTTGCCTTTCCGGGTATGAAGCAACAGAGATGTAAATTAATATATTTGATAAAAGTCATGGATAGCATGGAGATTCTCGTTTCGATAGCGGTCAGAGCGTCGCAATGAGGCGCCAGAGGATGGGTTCTCCTCTCCGACTCTCGTCTTGGTAATTTGCTCTTGACGGAGCGCAAACATTGGGCGTGATGCTTTTCCATCAAACTGAAGCCTCGATTGAGCAATTTTTGGCACGTACGATTGAAATGCTTGCAGACCTGGTGAAAAAACAAAGTTTAAAGAACAAAATGTTGTCTCCTCGTGCGTTATCCTCCGTCGTGCTGGTATTTAAAACGTAGAGGGTAAGCAAGAACTTACGATTCGGTTTTTGGCTATTTCATCGTACGAGAGATTCGAGAGAATTGTCTCGAGAACAACATCGGGAAGATCAATTATGAGCAACATTTTGTTTTCTAAATTTATGCAACGTTATTTCATTCGCTCTGTTGATCCACTTGACGCACAACACTTTTCGTTACTTTTGTTTACGAGAAAAACAAACGATAAGCCACCAGACTCGAAAAAGGCTAATAATAATTTTTGTGAAATTAACGAAAAAAATTTTACTCGTCAATATTGCGTCGATGAAAACCTCAGTTACTCAACAAATTGCATAGTTCTCGTACGAACAATGAGCGATATACGATCGGAGTGATTTTTTTTTACTCCGAAACGAAAACAATGGTATTATTATTTATAAAAATACGTCACGCGTCTCGTACTCTTAACACACGTCCCACCGCCCCCCTAATGATATCACGCGCACTGTTTCGCGAAACCAGGGACACTGTTTAGTTAGAAAGAAAAAAGAAAGAAAAAACACAAAACAAAAACCCTCACAATTGATCGTTTTTGTACGTTGTGGGCGAAAAAAGTGTCAATCAAGCGGATTAGGTGTTAAAACTTGTCAAAAGGTTCTCGATGCACTTTTACGAGTTTTCGATCAAGTTGCAAATGCTCCCTGCAGGTTCCGTGGGAGACTTGGGATATATAACCTAAAACTCAAAATTTGACCCGAAATACCACGAACGTTGCAGCTGCTGCTCGATGGTGGCGAATAAGAGGAACTTCGTGAATACACACGACTCGGTCGGTAATGCAGAACGCCGCGCTCGGGAGTTAACCCGATCGGTAATGTAGGATACTCACATTTTACCACGAAATATTCCAAATTTTTTTGTTTCTACCGAGTTAAATAGCCGGATATTTATTCGGTCAAGTGTTATTTACGAATTGTTCACAATGACAATTTATTGAATATAATAATGTTATGAATATAAATTGGATATTTGCCGTTTAAATATAAGATTTTATAAACTTGCTGCACAATTTTTTAGCTGTGACACCCTCTACTGTGGGTATTCAAAAAAATTGAACACTCATTTGACTTATTTGGTCGTTTTCGAACGATCGTTTTGTCATAGCTCGTGAGACACATCTGGGGCTCGTTAGCAGTTGATTATTTTACGCGGTAATACTATAAATAGAAATGTGAGTGTAATAATCGTTTCGCAATAACATTGCATCCACGATATTACATACTGACTTTAGAAGGAAATGAGCTATTATAGTCCACTCGCATGATAATCGTTATTACATTTTCTAAATAGTTGCTGACAATGCCTGAAAAAAGATCTGGTTATGGGAAACCGGAAGTACTCAGACTGTCGAGTTTCGGAAATTCTTTATTTTTTATTATTCGTAGCAAAATAGCATCGAGCACGTATACAGAGATCGTATTATACGACAGACAGGCATACATATTGAAAAGGACATCACTGATTCACTTTTTTTGCGCTATCTTTTGTTAATTATTAAAATAAAAACTATCTATCATAAAATTCCCGGCTTTGTCAAGGAGCACGTGTAAAAGTCGTGTCATCAATACGAATACTCATTGCGATGAAAGGATCCTCGAAAGGGACATAATTATTTACAAATGCTACAATTAACTATATAATGATTATAATTACGCGACGATTTTGTGGTATTTAGTGGATGTCCCTTGACATTTTGGTACATCGAGCAATTATTACGTAGATATTGAATGTTCGACAGAACGTTAAAAAAAAAAAAATATCCTGCAACAAAATATCTCGAACAAACAAAAAAAAACCCGAAATAAAATATACAAATTTCCGTTATTACGTCGATCGAACGAAGAAATTTGAACGTGATAAAGGACAATTCTTTAAACTCGTATTAAAATTAAATTAAAATTATTATTTATCGTTTTGCATTAGCAACATCATTTTGAGGTTTGAATAATTAAAAAATATCATTCACTTTCGCGATAATGAAGTTTCAAGTACGAAAAATAACTGAATTTCGAAAATCGTTCAAACTCCAATAATCTCAATATACGTAATAATAATTCTTCAACGGATTAATGAAAAAATATAATAAATACAACAATAAATAATTCAGTCTTGTTTAAAAAGACTTTGGGACACGAGTTATCGTCGTGGAATATTTCGTGAGGGATATTTTTTTTTTTTCTTGGGATATTTTGTTCGCAACGTGGAGTTTCGTCGAATTACCCATAAATATCTAGCAAGTTCAGTGGCACACATGAAAGATAATAGAAACGCGATCTGTCCGCGAGTTCGGAACTTTTGAAATCGCGCGATTATATCTTTCACGCTGTACATATTAATCGTAAATTTTTATGATAAAATAATAAATCGCTCAATTATAATTATTGCTGTGAATGTCCCTCTCCCCGCCACCCAATGGAACCCCGAACGTCACGTACGATTTTGAATCACCGTGAAAGCAGTTTGGCAGTAATTTTTAATTAACCGATTAAGGCGGTAGTCTGGTCGAGAAATTTGAAAAAAAAAAACGTTTTTTTTTGTTTTTTTCTTTCATTTTCTCATTCCTTAGACCTTTCTTCATGCGCTCCTGAAAACCGTTTATTGATATTTCAAAAATTAGCCGAGAAATAAAAATTCTAAGCAAACCGCGCGCTCAGGTAGTGCGGTCGGTGTCAAAACTTTGAACTTTGTTTATCTCAGAACTATGTTTATCAAATCGGCGCCCACGATATCTCGATAACTAATGGACCGATCGAGCTCAAATTTCGCACGTACCTTAGGTAGCCTGTTTCTGAGGACTGGTAGCAGAATTGAGTCGAACAATAATTTTGCCGACATTTTATAACTCGTCGAATACCCGAAAATTCATGAAATATCATTAATGAAAGTTCAACAGGCCGCCATTTAGTCAAAAAAATTTTTTAAGTACCAATTCTGCTACCAGTGCTCAGAATACTCATGCATATTGAGAATATATATATATTTTTTTTTTCAGATGCATACAACAGCGTCGAGAGTGGGCGCCGATTGAGGCGGCTTTCGGCGCACCATGTTGTAACAAGGCAAAAAACTACATGAAAATATTTAAAATAATTTTTTTTTTCTACGTACAAGTATTCTCTAAAGATCAATAAATGCACGTGTAATTTTTCATCAAGA
This sequence comes from Oxytorus armatus, assembly GCA_958009045.1. NCBI lineage: Eukaryota > Metazoa > Arthropoda > Insecta > Hymenoptera > Ichneumonidae > Oxytorus > Oxytorus armatus. The sequence goes on along the minus strand of OY253754.1, from coordinate 12,478,396 downwards.
CAACTTCAGCGGTTTAAAAATTATTGCACATCAGAAATGACGTGAAAAATTTCGCTCTAGACCAGACTACCGCGTTAACCCGGTTACGAGAAAAATTGCTCATTGTGATTAAAATCGTACGGAGATTCAATCGAATAACTGAAACTAAAATTCTATTTGTTTTTTTTTTTTGCCAAAACACACTTGCTTATCATTCGTAGCGTAACATTCTCGCTGAGAGATTGTAATTTTCAACTGGCAATTGCCATCTATCGTTCGATATGTTATTTTCATTTTTATTCTTGTAAGACGTTTGTGAACATATTGGAAGACGTGAAGCACGCTCGCAACGTCTCGATACCGACCAATAGACAAAATTCTCGGGACATTTGTAGACGTAACCCTGCAGTGACTGCCTCGTGTCTCTCTTGCACTTGTAGAAAACGTTGCTGCAACCCTGATTATAGGGATAGTGACCGACACCTGGACACAGTGTCTCGCGTTGCTCGATTTTCATCTGAAATATCAATCGGAACGAAGTTTTAAGGGACGTATAAAGATTTAACGATTTCAACTGGGGCCATGATATTCTAGGGGTTGTTCGGCGGATTTTAAGGGAAGATTTCTATGAATTTATGAATTGCCGTTTTTGTAAATAAGAAAAACTATTTAAAAAATATGATTAAACACAAATTTTCCGACTTTTAAGGTCGTGGTCTGGTAACTTAAGCCGATTTTCATGTCTTTTTTAGAGGGCGTATTTTTGTAGGAAAATAAACAAGAATCGTTTTGGATATTTAGGATGTTTTTATTTACATATTGAAGATACAAAAAAAAATTAGTTTGAAAAAATTTAATCGTTTATTATTATTATTATTATTATTGATCGAAGTTGGCACGTCGAAAAAAAAGCGCGTGGGTGGCCCCGGTGATTTTAGCTCTTGATGTTATCTGAAATAAAAAATGCTTGATAATTCTTAATCTATAGAGATGTCATTCTGGTCGGAACTACTGAAGTTAAATTTCATGGATAAATAACAAAATGGCGGGCAAAATAAAAGGACTTTTTTTCCAAAGACCGCCATTTTGTTATTTATCCATGAAATTTGACTTCAGTAGTTCCGACCAGAATGACATGTCTATAGATTAAGAATTATCAAGAATTTTTTATTTCAGATAACATCAAGAGCCAAAATCACCGGGGCCACCCACGCGCATTTTTTTTCGAGGTGTCAACTTCGATCAATAATAATAATAATAATAAACTATTAAATTAAAAAAAAAAAATTTTTTTTTGTATCTTTAATATGTAGATAAAAACACCCTAAATATCCAAAACGATTCATTTTTATTTTCCTTTAAAATAAACGCCCTCCAAAAAAGACATGAAAATCGGCTTAAGTTACCAGACTACTGCCTTAAGAATAAAGCCTCCCCACCTCACCCCCCATAATAAATCGTTCTAAATATTTTTTTACAAGACCAGAAGAGTATTTCAAAAAACCTCTCGATTGGAATTATCGATAGGATTCTTTATCGTGGAATAACAAAATGTTGACACAATTATTCCAACTTTGAAAGATAGAGCCCTCTCCCTTAATGGCTCGATCTAAATATTTTTTTTACAATACCGAAAGAGCATTTTGGAAAATGTTCGACTTGGGATTATTGATACGATTTTTTTTGTTCGTGGAATCAAAAAAATTAAACAAAATTTTGTCTAACCTTGCAAAGTTCTTCCCTTAAGGCAGTCGTCTGGTCTAGAGCGAGATTTTTGACGTCATTTATAATGTGCAATAACGTTTAAATCGTTGAAGTTGTCTTGATGAAAATTTACACGTGCATTTATTGATCCTTAGAGAATACTTGTACATTAAAAAAAAATTATTTTACATATTTTCATGTAGTTTTTTGCCTTGTTGCAATATAGTCCGCCGAAATCGGCGCCCACTTTGGACGATGTATGCATCTGAAAAAAAAAATATATATATATTCTCAATCCGTATGAGTATTCTGAGCACTGGTAGCAGAATTGGTACTTAAAAAGAAATTTTTGACAAAATTTCAGCCTTTTGAACTTTCATTAATGATATTTCAATGTATGAAATATCATTAATGAAAGTTCAACAGGCCGGCATTTTGTCAAAATTTTTTTTTAAGTATCAATTCTGCTACCAGTGCTCAGAATACTCATACAGATTGAGAATATATATATTTTTTTTTTTTCAGATGCATACAACATCGTCCAGAGTGGGCGCCGATTTCGGCGCACCATGTTGCACTGATTAATGAAATTTCAATGTAGGAAATATCATTAATGAAAGTTCAACAGGCCGGCATTTTGTCAAAAAATTTTTTAAGTACCAATTCTGCTACCAGTGCTCAGAATCCTCATACAGATTGAGAATATATATATATATATTTTTTTTCAGATGCATACAACATCGTCCAGAGTGGGCGCCGATTTCGGCGCACCATGTTGCAACAAGGCAAAAAACTACATGAAAATATTTAAAATAATTTTTTTTTTTAATGTACAAGTATTCTCTAAAAAAATATATATATATTCTCAATCTGTATGAGTATTCTGAGCACTGGTAGCAGAATTGGTACTTAAAAAATATTTCAATGTATGAAATATCATTAATGAAAGTTCAACATGCCGGCATTATGTCAAAAATTTTTTTTAAGTACCAATTCTGCTACCAGTTCTCAGAATACTCATACAGATTGAGAATATATATATATTTTTTTTTTTCAGATGCATATAACATCGTCCAGAGTGGGCGCCGATTTCGGCGCACCATGTTGCAACAAGGCAAAAAACTACATGAAAATATTTAAAATAATTTTTTTTCTTTAATGTACAAGTATTCTCTAAGGATCAATGAATGCACGTGTAAATTTTCATCAAAACAACTTCAACGGTTTAAACGTTATTGCACATTAGAAATGACGTCATAAATCTCGCTCTAGACCAGACGACTGCCTTAATATAAAAATTTCCTTGTCCAGAAATTATTATTATATAAATTGCCTAATCGATTAACTTACCAGGCTGGTTGACGAAGATTCGACTCTTCGATAGAATCTCGCACCAGCTTTGACGCCGGTGCAGGGTTGATTGCTGTCGCTTTCGGGCAAACACTGAATCTTCTCATCGTCGAATATCGTATTGTCCGGACAACTGAACGACAATATCTTGACTTCCATATTTGACTCGGAAATGCATTGATAGAAGATATTGCAATACTTCGGATGTCTTTTGAAGCCCGTCGGACAAACAAGTACGATTTGTTCACCGGTAAGATTTCCAATAGGACATGGAGTCGTTAGGGAAGTTTCCGTTCCAGCAGGGGTTGTTGCTTCCTGGCTCGTTTCACCGGAAGTCGTGGATTCCTCGGGTTCGCCGGATGTCATTGATTCACCGGGTTCGCCGGAAGTCATTGATTCAGCGGAAGTCGTGGATTCGCCGGGTTCGCCGGAAGTCATAGACTCGCCGGAAGTCGTGGATTCACCGGGTTCACCGGAAGTCGTAGATTGACCGGATTCCTCGATTTCACCGGTTGGCGTTGTACTTCCGGTCTCAGCGCTGGTTCCTTCGTTTTCCGTTGTAGAATTTTGTTCTCCGGACGTTGTTTCCTCCTGAGACTCTGTACCGCTCGTTGTACCGGAAGTTTCGTTCTCGCCGTTTGTGCTACTCGCCCCTTCGCCGCTCGTCGATTGTTCCTCCGGGCCTGATGTATTTTGAGCCTGTTCGGTTGAGCTTTCCCCCGAATTATCAGTCGTCACTTCCGAGCTACCTGGCGTAGCCTCGCCGGACGTAGCACCGTTGGAATCTTCGGAAGTTGTTTCTTCGTCGGGTTTCGCGCTCGTTTCGCTGTCTACCGTTGAACCGGAAATCGTGGTTTCTTCGTCGGTTGGCAAAACCGAGGGAGGTTTATCGGTTGATTGTCCTGTCCCACTTCCGTCACCGCGATTTCCTTCGCAATCTCTCGCCGGATAAATGACATCGGGATAATTGCAGACACTTATGCTGGGATCGAAAATGGTACCGGGCGGACAATCGAAGTGATAAACATTGAAGCCATTTCCGTTGTTCACGCATCGATAAAATTTGTCACAGTGTCGTGGATTACCGTAGAAGCCTTCCTTGTTGCACACAATTCCGTTGCTGCTCGCTGGTTTTGGCTTGTCGCAAGGTTCACCGCTACTTCCGGACGATTCCTCGCTCGTTGACTCGCTGGAGGATGACGAACTCTCCGAAGAGGATTCAGGTGGTTTGATCATATCCCCTGGTTTTCCCGTATCAGCGCCGGAAGTCTCGTGCACACCGGAAACGTTTTCGGTACTCGATGATTGTCCGGAATCGCTTTCACCGGAACTTTCGTTGAGCGAAGATCCCTGACCGTTTTCTTCCTTCGCGGGGCTAATCTCGTTGTTGCTGACCGAATTGCACGTGGTTACCAGACCGATGTGATTGCAAGTGAGAATTTTCTGATCCCAGGCTGTACCAGGAGCACAGGAGAATTCATACTTCGTGTAACTCGTCGGACCACCACCAACGCAACGATAAAACTTTGTGCAGTCGTTTGGGTTCGCGAAAAAGCCTGGTTCCTTACATCCGGTACCGCTTCCAGCTAGTTGCTGATTGCCAGAATTTTGTTCCGATACATTGGGCGCGTTGGTCCCGCCCAGAGGCGCCACTTCCGGCTTCGAGGAACTCTCAGTGGCAGCCTCTGGTGCCTCATTGGGACTGCCATCCGTGCTGCTAACTGGTGGGATTGGGCTAGAGTTCGCGGGGTCGTTAACATTGTCAGTCGTGGCGGGCTCTGAACTCGAAGATTCGCTCGTATTACCGCTCGTTTCCTCTTGATTAACCGAGGATCCTTCGGAAGGTGAGGTTCCCGAAGAACTTTCCGATGGCTCATTGCCAGAAGGACCCTCGGAAGGTGGAGTTCCAGATGAACTTTCAGTGGGTGCATTTTCGGAAGATCCTTCGGCAGGTGATGTTTCAGAAGAGCCTCCAGCAGGTGGATCGCTAGGAGAACCCTCGGGAGATGCAGTTCCAGAAGAACCCTCAGCAGATGGAGTTCCGGAAGAACCTGCGGCAGGTTGAGTCCCGGAAGAACTTTCAGTAGATGCATTTCCGGAAGATCCTTCGGCAGGTGATGTTTCAGAAGAGCCTTCAGCAGGTGGATCGCTGGGAGAACCATCGGGAGATGCAGTTCCAGAAGAACCCTCAGCAGATGGAGTTCCGGAGGAACCTGCGGCAGGTTGAGTTTCGGAAGAACTTTCAGTAGATGCATTTCCGGAAGATCCTTCGGCAGGTGATGTTTCAGAAGAGCCTCCAGCAGGTGGATTGCTAGGAGAACCATCGGGAGATGCAGTTCCAGAAGAACCCTCAGCAGGTGAAGTTCCGGAGGAACCTGCGGCAGGTTGAGTTCCAGATGAACCAGCGGTAGGTGGAGTTCCAGAAGGCGTCTCGGAAGGTGAGGTTTCGGAAGAACCTTCGGAAGGTGGTATGCCATTGGGTAATTCGGACTGCGTTGATGCTGACTCCGAACCGCAATTAGGCACGGCGTAGTCATGATTGCAAGTCTGAATTCTATTATCCCAAGCAGTTCCATCACCGCACTCAAAGTCATATTTGCTATATTTCCCGGAGTCACCCACGCAACGATAGAATTTTTTGCAATTGTGGGAATCAGCGAAGAATCCCTCGCTGGTGCATTCACCGTTGGTCAAAGATCCACCGATTGACGAAGAGGGTCTTTCCGTCTGAGTTACTGGAAGATAAGTCGGCGCCTGCGTTGAAATTGACGACGAGTCTGGAGTTCCATTATCCGTCGAAGTTTCCGGAGCGGAAGACGATGATTCGCCGGAATTACTCGCGGAATTCTGCGTGGAAGCATCGGGGGAAGCTTCTTCCGCTGTTGCAGATGATTCGGTGGTGGGAACCGGAGATTCACTGGAATTACCGGTGGGATCCTGAGTGGAGGCATCCAGGGAAGCTTCTTCCGTTACTGTCGTTGATCCGGTAGTGGGAATTGGAGATTGACCGCCATTAGAACCCTGCGAGGAACTGCTCTCGGACGTTCCGGAAAGACCCTGACCGATTTCGTTACTATCTACATCCGGCTGCTGACCCCCTGTACCTGAAGCATTGTCTCCCGAGCCTGAAACACCTCCGTTGCATCTGGGCACCTCGTACAAATGATTGCAGTTTCCTATTCTGTCGTCCCATACCGTTCCCTCGCCACATTCAAAATCGTACTTGATGAGTTTGGTGCCCGAACTGACGCAACGATAAAACTTTCGACAATCGTTTGGATTAGCGAAGAATCCTTCGGTGGTGCATTCTCCTGCGCTGGAAGAAGCCGGCGGCAATTGAGTCATTGAGGATTCTTGGGGTTGCTGGGCTTCAGATCCCGGTGTCGTTGGATGATTGGTCGAGGATGGTGCTTGGGGTTCAGATGTGTCTGGTCGTTGGTTCCCGTTGTCGGGTCCCGCTGAAGGACTGCTCGAAGATGGACCTTCCTGTTGTCCTTCTATCTGCTGAGGATCCGGAACAGATTCTTCCGAAGTACTTGGGTGACCATCGGCTCCCGGATAACCCTGCTGTCCTCCAGCCTGCTGAGGTGTTTCGGTCCGACACGGAGGTAGCGGAGACTCAGAATCAGGATCATTCGGGTCAGTGTGATAAGCGGGATAAATTCCATTCTGTCCGGAAGATCCTTGCGATGGTTTTGTGTCCGCGGGGACTTTGCAACCAACGCGATTAGCCGCCCAAACGTGATTGCAAGCTTCGACCTTTGGATCCCAGACGGTGCCAACGGCGCAAGTGAATTCGTGCTTCCTGTAAGTGCCCGCACCTTGATCGACGCATCGATAAAATTTGCTGCAATCGGCAGGATCCGCAAGAAAACCATCGCGCTGACATTGAGCAACGCCAGTCGGGTTTTGCGACGATTGATTGTCCCAACCGGTCGTACCGCCACCGTGACTGGGTCCAAGACCGGTGGTTGGTCCCGTCGATGGAGGCACATAAGAAGGTCCGTGCGAAGGTGGTGCCGGACGAGGTGGTACCGGACGAGATGGAGAAGGAGACGGAGGTCGCGATTCCGGTTTATCGTGATAACCGGGCTTTTCCTTTTCCGTCTCGTACACATTGTTGTTCGAGTCGACGTCGTTGGTCTTGTCATTCTGCTCGTCAACAGCGCCGCATTCCTTTCTTTCGCTCTCGTGCGGATGCGTACATATGTCTCCGCGAGCCTTCGAGAACACCGTGCCTGGACCACATTCGAATTTGAATTTCGTCAGTGGTCCACCGCTCCCGTAATCAACGCATCTATAATAGATCTTGCAGTTTTCCGGATCGGCGTGATAGCCCTCGTCTTTGCATTCGAAATTTGATGTGTCCCGGTCTCTTTGGCCTGGGGTATTGTCGTTATAGCCTGGAGAGGTTTTGAAGTGATAAAGAAAATGGTACTTACGTTGTCCGTACGGAAATTAATAACTATCTCAGAGCTAAACCTACACTGGAAACACCGATAAGTTACGGATGAATATTAGGGTGGTTCTTAATTTGGTGATGTTGGAAATTCTTTGGTATTGTTCCTCAAAAGTAATCAACATATCTGGAAGAAAAATTGGGCGCAAGCGAAACTTTGTCCAATAATTCTAACCCACCCCACCGAGCTGTCGAATTTTTATATGAAAAAAATGCATGCATTCAAAATTTTTTTAAGAAAATTGTTTATTATTTCAAAACTATTTATTATAAAAGAATTTTATAGAACGTTTTTGTGGGAAATATAATGCTCTACAAAAAAGGTATCTTGTGAAATTCTCGTGAATCTAATATTTATCACGTAATTAGCAAAAAACTGTCATCATTTATTCCAAAAGTCGATCATTATGGTCAAAACAGGAGTTTGACGTCGAATAGCTGCAATTTATTTTTCGGATGTATATAAGATTATGAAGAAATACGTAGCGCACTCAACAATGAAATGTAAACAATATTCGAATTTTCAATTTTATCAATTTTATTGTGAATTATAATGAATGATGTCATATATTTTTAAAATCAACTTACAATAATGAATTACATCGGTTGGAGCAAAGTTGCTTTGTTAATATCAGGATATTTTTTTTTATATTCTTCAATTATTTGTACAATGAATTGTTTCTGATCTTCATCATAAGTGAGACGATCATTGTACTCTGTAATAAGTTTCACTCCTCTTTCTGCAACATCGTTAACCACTTTAATTCCTTTAACTATTTTTAAGCCTTGTAAATAATTTTCATTAGAAATCCACTCGCTCACATCGATATCAAAAAATGAGGAGTTGATTTCAAATCTTTCGAAAAAAGCCATCGATTTGGAACTGATAAAGAAATCAATGTCCTTATCGATCAAAGAAAAAGAATTTATCACGAATGATAATAAAATTGATAAAATTGAGAATTTAAATATCGTTCACATACTGTTATTGAGTGCACTACGTATCTCTTCATATTTCTAATTGCATATGAAGAATACATTGCAGTTTTTCGACGTCAAACTCCTGTTTTGGCCATAATGATGGACTTTTGGAATAAATGATGACAGTTTTTTGCTAATAACGTGATAAATATTAGATTCACAAGAATTTTACGAGATACCTTTTTTGTAGAGCATTACATTTTCTATAAAATCACATTATAAATTTTTTTTATCATGAATAGTTTTGAAATAATAAAGAATTTTCTTAACAAAATTTTGAATGCATGAATTTTTTCATATAAAAATTCGACAGCTCGGTGGGGTGGGTTAGAATTATTGGACTAAGTTCCGGTTGCGCCCAATTTTTTTTCTGGGTATGTCGATTACTTTCAAGGAACAATACCAAAGAATTTCCAACATCACCAAATTAAGAACTACCCTAATGAATATACGTCACGCCTTCAGAGGGTTGTTAAAATTGTGATTACTGCGCGATTCATTGAAAAAAAATTAACAATGCATTGTAATTTCATTACCGATTTAAAAAAAATTCATTAATTGCAATCCTGCGCACGAAAGATCAGAAATGCCAACTTTTTCGATACCATATTGTCTTACCACGTTTGATATAATGTACATCGATTATCGGCTTCTTATGATCGCTACACAGACTATAAAAGTTGCTAAAAATCAAAAGGCTACGGTCGATATAATGTTGAATATCGAATCACGAGGATCACGATCTTCTGTTTGCTCGTAACGGATGTATGACGATCACGAAGAATCGTCTCGACGGATCGATCTAAACGCGAATTCCCACGAAACGCCACATCGAGTCCGGATAGATAAACGTCTCGCTGTTCAACGATCTTCTCATTTTCAGAAGCCCGTGCAAGAGGAACCTGTTTGACGACAACGACGCGTTCGAACGCTTCCCTCGAACTTCACGAAAAGTGACTTCTGCAAGCGTGTATGCTCGGCACGCATATCCTCGATCTCGTATCTCTCGCGCCGATGCTAAGTTATATACCGAAGGGTCTACCGACGACCCGCCAATGATCGCAAAAATAGAGGGCGGTTTTGCCCGGTTTTGCAGCTTTTAACTCTTCGCCACGCACATCACGTATCTTCCTCTTACGAGTACAACGCGCCCGCGAGTGCCCGAGCATTCTGTAATTGCTCGCGATCCGTAAGATCTCGTTTTCTACCCTACAACGTTACTTAATGAACCTTATCTCCTCTCTACGTTCTCAGATATTGTTAATTGTCACTTTTTTTTCTATTTAAGGCAGTCGTCCGGTCTAGAGCGAGATTTTTGACGTCATTTCTAATGTGCAATAACGTTTAAACCGTTGAAGTTGTCTTGATGAAAATTTACACGTGCATTTATTGATCCTTAGAGAATACTTGTGCATTAAAAAAAAATTATTTTAAATATTTTCATGTAGTTTTTTGCCTTGTTGCAACATGGTGCACCGAAATCGGCGCCCACTCTGGACGATGTTGTATGCATCTGAAAAAAAAAATATATATATATTCTCAATCTGTATGAGTATTCTGAGCACTGGTAGCAGAATTGGTACTTAAAAAAAATTTTTGACAAAATGACGGCCTGTTGAACTTTCATTAATGATATTTCATACATTGAAATATCATTAATGAAAGTTCAACAGGCCGCCATTTTGTTAAAAATTTTTTTTAAATACCAATTCTGCTACCAGTGCTCAGAATACTCATACAGATTGAGAATATATATATATATATTTTTTTTTAGATGCATACAACATCGTCCAGAGTGGGCGCCAATTTCGGCGCACCATGTTGCAACAAGGCAAAAAACTACATGAAAATATTTAAAATAATTTTTTTTTTTTAATGTACAAGTATTCTCTAAAAAAATATATATATATTCTCAATCTGTATGAGTATTCTGAGCACTGGTAGCAGAATTGGTACGTCAAAAATATTTTAATGTATGAAATATCATTAATGAAAGTTCAACAGGCCGCTAGTTTGTCAAAAATTTTTTTTAAGTACCAATTCTGCTACCAGTGCTCAGAATACTCATACAGATTGAGAATATATATATATATTTTTTTTTCAGATGCATACAACATCGTCCAGAGTGGGCGTCAATTTCGGCGCACCATGTTGCAACAAGGCAAAAAACTACATGAAAATATTTAAAATAATTTTTTTTTTAATGTACAAGTATTCTCTAAAAAAATATATATATATTCTCAATCTGTATGAGTATTCTGAGCACTGGTATCAGAATTGGTACTTAAAAAATATTTCAATGTTGAAATATCATTAATGAAAGTTCAACAGGCCGTTATTTTGTAAAAATTTTTTTTTTACGTACCAATTCTGCTACCAGTGCTCACAATACTCATACAGATTGAGAATATATATATATTTTTTTTCAGATGCATACAACATCGTCCAGAGTGGGCGCCAATTTCGGCGCACCATGTTGCAACAAGGCAAAAAACTACATGAAAATATTGAAAATATTTTTTTTTTTTATGTACAAGTATTCTCTAAAAAAATATATATATATTCTCAATCTGTATGAGTATTCTGAGCACTGGTAGCAGAATTGGTACCTAAAAAATATTTCAATGTATGAAATATCATTAATGAAAGTTCAATAGGCCGCTATTTTGTCAAAATTTTTTTTTTCAGTACCAATTCTGCTACCAGTGCTCACAATACTCATACAGATTGAGAATATATATATTTTTTTTTTTCAGATGCATACAACATCGTCCAGAGTGAGCGCCAATTTCGGCGCACCATGTTGCAACAAGGCAAAAAACTACATGAAAATATTGAAAATATTTTTTTTTTTTATGTACAAGTATTCTCTAAAAAAATATATATATATTCTCAATCTGTATGAGTATTCTGAGCACTGGTAGCAGAATTGGTACCTAAAAAATATTTCAATGTTGAAATATCATTAATGAAAGTTCAACAGGCCGCTATTTTGTAAAAATTTTTTTTTTAAGTACCAATTCTGCTACCAGTGCTCACAATACTCATACAGATTGAGAATATATATATATATTTTTTTTTAGATGCATACAACATCGTCCAGAGTGGGCGCCAATTTCGGCGCACCATGTTGCAACAAGGCAAAAAACTACATGAAAATATTTAAAATAATTTTTTTTTTAATGTACAAGTATTCTCTAAAAAAATATATATATATTCTCAATCTGTATGAGTATTCTGAGTACTGGTATCAGAATTGGTACTTAAAAAATATTTCAATGTTGAAATATCATTAATGAAAGTTCAACAGGCCGCTATTTTGTAAAAATTTTTTTTTTAAGTACCAATTCTGCTACCAGTGCTCACAATACTCATACAGATTGAGAATATATATATTTTTTTTTTTCAGATGCATACAACATCGTCCAGAGTGGGCGCCAATTTCGGCGCACCATGTTGCAACAAGGCAAAAAACTACATGAAAATATTGAAAATATTTTTTTTTTTTATGTACAAGTATTCTCTAAAAAAATATATATATATTCTCAATCTGTATGAGTATTCTGAGTACTGGTATCAGAATTGGTACTTAAAAAATATTTCAATGTTGAAATATCATTAATGAAAGTTCAACAGGCCGCTATTTTGTAAAAATTTTTTTTTTAAGTACCAATTCTGCTACCAGTGCTTACAATACTCATACAGATTGAGAATATATATATTTTTTTTTTTCAGATGCATACAACATCGTCCAGAGTGGGCGCCAATTTCGGCGCACCATGTTGCAACAAGGCAAAAAACTACATGAAAATATTGAAAATATTTTTTTTTTTTATGTACAAGTATTCTCTAAAAAAATATATATATATTCTCAATCTGTATGAGTATTCTGAGTACTGGTATCAGAATTGGTACTTAAAAAATATTTCAATGTTGAAATATCATTAATGAAAGTTCAACAGGCCGCTATTTTGTAAAAATTTTTTTTTTAAGTACCAATTCTGCTACCAGTGCTCACAATACTCATACAGATTGAGAATATATATATTTTTTTTTTTCAGATGCATACAACATCGTCCAGAGTGGGCGCCAATTTCGGCGCACCATGTTGCAACAAGGCAAAAAACTACATGAAAATATTGAAAATATTTTTTTTTTTTATGTACAAGTATTCTCTAAAAAAATATATATATATTCTCAATCTGTATGAGTATTCTGAGTACTGGTATCAGAATTGGTACTTAAAAAATATTTCAATGTTGAAATATCATTAATGAAAGTTCAACAGGCCGCTATTTTGTAAAAATTTTTTTTTTAAGTACCAATTCTGCTACCAGTGCTTACAATACTCATACAGATTGAGAATATATATATTTTTTTTTTTCAGATGCATACAACATCGTCCAGAGTGGGCGCCAATTTCGGCGCACCATGTTGCAACAAGGCAAAAAACTACATGAAAATATTGAAAATATTTTTTTTTTTTATGTACAAGTATTCTCTAAAAAAATATATATATATTCTCAATCTGTATGAGTATTCTGAGTACTGGTATCAGAATTGGTACTTAAAAAATATTTCAATGTTGAAATATCATTAATGAAAGTTCAACAGGCCGCTATTTTGTAAAAATTTTTTTTTTAAGTACCAATTCTGCTACCAGTGCTCACAATACTCATACAGATTGAGAATATATATATTTTTTTTTTTCAGATGCATACAACATCGTCCAGAGTGGGCGCCAATTTCGGCGCACCATGTTGCAACAAGGCAAAAAACTACATGAAAATATTGAAAATATTTTTTTTTTTTATGTACAAGTATTCTCTAAAAAAATATATATATATTCTCAATCTGTATGAGTATTCTGAGCACTGGTAGCAGAATTGGTACCTAAAAAATATTTCAATGTTGAAATATCATTAATGAAAGTTCAACAGGCCGCTATTTTGTAAAAATTTTTTTTTTAAGTACCAATTCTGCTACCAGTGCTCACAATACTCATACAGATTGAGAATATATATATTTTTTTTTTTCAGATGCATACAACATCGTCCAGAGTGGGCGCCAATTTCGGCGCACCATGTTGCAACAAGGCAAAAAACTACATGAAAATATTGAAAATATTTTTTTTTTTATGTACAAGTATTCTCTAAAAAAATATATATATATTCTCAATCTGTATGAGTATTCTGAGCACTGGTAGCAGAATTGGTACCTAAAAAATATTTCAATGTTGAAATATCATTAATGAAAGTTCAACAGGCCGCTATTTTGTAAAAATTTTTTTTTTAAGTACCAATTCTGCTACCAGTGCTCACAATACTCATACAGATTGAGAATATTAATATATATATTTTTTTAGATGCATACAACATCGTCCAGAGTGGGCGCCAATTTCGGCGCACCATGTTGCAACAAAGCAAAAAACTACATGAAAATATTTAAAATAATTTTTTTTTTAATGTACAAGTATTCTCTAAAAAAATATATATATATTCTCAATCTGTATGAGTATTCTGAGTACTGGTATCAGAATTGGTACTTAAAAAATATTTCAATGTTGAAATATCATTAATGAAAGTTCAACAGGCCGCTATTTTGTAAAAATTTTTTTTTTAAGTACCAATTCTGCTACCAGTGCTCACAATACTCATACAGATTGAGAATATATATATATATTTTTTTTTCAGATGCATACAACATCGTCCAGAGTGGGCGCCAATTTCGGCGCACCATGTTGCAATAAGGCAAAAAACTACATGAAAATATTGAAAATATTTTTTTTTTTTATGTACAAGTATTCTCTAAAAAAATATATATATATTCTCAATCTGTATGAGTATTCTGAGCACTGATAGCAGAATTGGTACCTAAAAAATATTTCAATGTATGAAATATCATTAATGAAAGTTCAACAGGCCGCTATTTTGTCGAAAAATTTTTTTAAGTACCAATTCTGCTACCAGTGCTCAGAATAATCATACAGATTGAATATATATATATCATTTTTCTTTTCAGATGCATACAACATCGTCCAGAGTGGGCGCCGCTTTCGGCGCACCATGTTGCAACAAGGCAAAAAACTACATGAAAATATTTAAAATAATTTTTTTTCTTATTGTACAAGTATTCTCTAAGGATCAATAAATGCACGTGTAAATTTTCATCAAGACAACTTCAACGGTTTCAACGTTATTGCACATTAGAAATGACGTCAAAAATCTCGCTCTAGACCAGACGACTGTCTTAATAATCGATCTTCGTTTTGTTTTAGTTGACTTACCACATTCTGCTATTGTCGCGAGTGATAGGGCGACCAGGAGACTCCACGTGTTGAAGTAATCCAGCCACATGGTCGGGGACCAAGTTTCCTTGCTGTTTGAAATATAAATTTATAATTTTATAGTAATCGAAAATTTAATTTACAAAAAATTAATTCCACGAACAGTGCTAATGTATTTCATTCTAAAAATCGAAGGAACAATGTAGCTTTTGTGAAATTCGAAGAAATAAATATATCTATTTTATGATAAGTAGAAATAATTAAGCATTATCGATTAATCGTTGAAAGATTGAAAAACTGATTTTTTGAGAGATCAGGAACATTTTACGAGTTCTATATTTATTGAAATATTTGTTTTATTTTGTAAAAAGTTCTAATTTACATCGGCAAAGTGACAAGGATCGCGAAGCCGCCCCCTCGTTTTAGCCTATGCGTCGAAAATATGTGTCACATTTTTTTTCTTTCATTCCCGAAATGGTATTCAACGAATGACAGTTACATTATGCATCGTGTCCTCGTTGGCGACCATCCAATCGAAGATTCCGCGATACTGGCAACGAGCGCGGCAAACTGGAAATATCTACTGCTATTCGATTCTAACTGTCAATAGGGGAGTTAACGCTGGGTCAAACGATCGAACGATTCTTGCATGAAAAGCTTCACCTTTATCCGCATTCCTACTCCCATACCTACGTTCCACTGTGAGAATATCAATAATATTTCACGGCTTTATGGACGAAGAAAAAACGTTTGCTTTTCGACCTCTCAGTTTTTACCTAAGAATGTACGTTTTTATTTTGAATTTCAACATTTTCGGATTTTTACAATGTGGATAGAGGTGTCCAGAATTACTTGATCAAATTTCAAATCATTCGGTTGCATTGTTTAGGAATGGCATTTGGCCGAAAATTTTTTATCCACTCTGCCGGAAATGCAGAGTCGGTAAAACAGATTTTTCGCATGCTCTGAAGGGCCACGGTAGAATTTTCCAAAAAATCGATGTTTCATTTTGCTTAAACGATGCTTTATCTCATAAGAATAATTTAAGTTAAGTTAAGGTAGCATTTAGTATTTTTTCTCACCGACTTTGAGCGTATAACGTAAGTCTACCTCTGGCACGGCCATTGATTACCCGAGCGCGCCGCGTGATAAATAACTTCGACAATTTTTACCCGATTGACTTGAAATTTTTAAACGATATTTCTAATTGCATTTCGCAGAGAACTACGCACGGAATTTCTGATTAATTAAAAACTTGCCATTTTATGAGCGGTTTTATACGAAATATTTTCACTGGAAATTCACTTTTTAAGTTCAAACGACTAGAATATTCGGATAAAATAATATTTTTCAAATTCCGTACGTACTTCTCTAGGTATTCTGATGTAGAATAACGAGAATTTTTTTCTTTTCTTCCAGGTCAAAAATTGTGGATGCCAAATGTCACGCCGCGGAGCACCAAAAAAAAAGATACCAAAAACAAATAGTAGTAGTCGGCCATTTTATTCGACAAAAAAAGATAAAAAAAAATATTTTTTTATTAGCTTGATATTTATACTAAATAGATGTGTAATTAGTTTTATAAATAAATCACTTTTTCATAGAAAAAAAAATTGTTAAATGTCCACATGATTTTATACCCGCTACCGTGGCCAAACCCCATATGCAGTCAGGAGACCGAAAAAGGCGATTTTTCAAGAATTTTTCCTGGAAAGACATTTTAATTTATTAACGTAAAAATTTATATACGTATTGTGGTAACTTTTAACTTTATTTTCATATTTTTTATTTGTAAAAATAATGTTTTTTAAAGCTGCTGTAACCGATCTCCGGGAGCTCTTTTAAAAAAAGGTGTCTGGTGGTGAGCACGATATCTCCGGTTTGGATTATCCAAAAGAAATAAACCAAAAAGATTCTATTAGGGAATAGATAAATCTAGGTACTGATCGAAGGAATAGTCGAAATTTTGATTTTCGACAAAATGGCGGCTTCAAAAAGAGAAAAATTCCAATTTTCGACCAACATTTTTTCGTTGAATTGTTGAAAAAATATAGAAATAATTATCGGAAATCATATTCCTTCGATCAATACCTGAAGAATATATCTGAGAAGGTTATGTTAAAATTGCAGACCGATCGGTCGAGCCGTTTTTGAGAAATCGTGCTCACCGACATTGAAAACACCATTTTGAGAAAAACGCGTTCATAGTTTAGGCCGCCTACTTTGTAACGCTCCGAGCGTCCTTACAAATGTGCATGTATCTCCAAGAATATTTGCCGGATCGATTTGAAATTTTCAGAGAATATAGTCAAACATATGTACATTCCGAAAATGCAATAAAAAAAAATTGATTTTTTGAAATTTCCAACTGCGTATAACTCCTTAAGGAAATATACTCCTGTCTATTTACAAACATCTATATATCCATGATATATGTCTATATAAGATTGCATATATTATATAGCCAACAAGCTCGCGGTGTGCAACAGCATATGTGTCCTTTCTCCTTTCGTAACAAGTTCAAAGTCTCGTTAATCGGGCAAGTTCACCGCTCGCTCTTTCTCACTCTCTCTCTCTCGCTCTCTGGTGAATGACATAACACGAGAGAGCGAGTTTCCCCAGGTTCACCGGCGCACGAGTCGTAGAGGCAAGTGAGCTACCAAGCAGGTTCAGTGTCATTGCCATGAACGAGCGGCAGCGATCTCAATGCTTTCATCCTACGCTATCGTAGCTATATGTACGAGTATTAGCAGCAGAGATGTAGCCCAAGCATTTTGCACCCCTCGCAATTTCGTTTAATTTTTAATTTTTCGTTTTCAGACGGAATTTTCGAGCTTCTGATAAAACCGTTCGTTAATTTTATTAATCAGCAAAAAATTTCCCATCGTATACATCACTTGAAACGTTGTTAAAGACGAAGAAAAATTGTTTCCACTTTTTTGCTCAATTCTGTCAGAAATCGAGGAAATATCATATTTTTAAATAACCATAACTTTAATGCCGTTTAAACAATTTAAAGTTATTCGGTGGGTTTTGAAAACGTCACGAACAGACTTAAGGGAGAGAATAGGGTTGGACGGTTCAAAAAATCGATTTTTTTTTATTTCATAAATTGTTAGTAAAACTATTGAAAAATATGTTCCCAAAATTTTGAATGAAAATTCCGATTCGTTCTATTGTTATAAGCCATTAAGGGGGGAAATAGGGTTAGGACAGCGTTTTCTCAATGATTCTCATGAATTTTTTTATAGTATAAAAAATGAATATAATTTATTGAAACTTTGAGAATATTTTATACATATATTTAAGTATATACTATAAAATTTTTGAAGAATTTTCTTGAAAAACACCGCAGATATTGGCGACCCCATATTGCAGGTCACAATCAGACTCGTCATTTTGCTATTTTTTCAAACGCGTTTTTCTGAAAACGACTTTTTTTTAACTTGCGTACACGCTAGTTTGAAAAGTTTTCAACCAATCATTTTGAAAATTGGCAGTTACTTTCTTCATAGTATTGCGGTCTATATGAACCTAAAATCATTATTTAAAATAATTTTTTTTTGCAAATAAAGTTCTAAAAAATGGCAAAAAATCATGCTTTTTTGTTTTGACCCCTGTAAAAAATTCAATTTTCTATTTTTTTGATAGCATTTAGGTTCATATAGGAGAGAGACATAATAAAAGTAAATTCCAACCTCGTTTGATTTCAGATGAAAATTGCGGCTTCCAGAATGTACGCAAAATGCTGAGTCTGATTGTGACCTGCAATATGGGGTCGCTAATATCTGCGATGTTTTTCAAGAAAATTCTTCAAAAATTTTATAGTATATACTTAAATGTATGTATAAAATATTCTCAAAGTTTCAATAAATTATATTCATTTTTTATACTATAAAAAATTCATGAAAATCATTGAGAAAACGCTGTCCTAACCCTATTTCCCCCCTATAAAGAATGCCGTTTAATTCATCTTCTTATCCCAATTGTTTTGGACGTAGGGCCCAATTGAAAATCGACGAGAAATCCTCGAACGAGCCGTGTGTATTATTCGACTTTGAAAATTTATAAAAAATCGTAAAATACCTCGTAACTTAATGATTTAAGCGGCATTTTTTTAGCCTGTGACCATCAACTCAATCTGAGATTGGAATTACAGTGATTTAAGTGTAACAATTCATTTTTAGCTACAGTGGAAAAAAATGGATTAAAATTTTTTTTCTTAGGACCCTATATCAATATATCTTTTACCATTTATCACAACGTAAATGCAAAATTGTTCAATGATCAAATTGTTAAATTTAATTTTCAATTAAAAAATTTTTCAACATATCATTACTTTCATTTTGTAAAATATGCTACCAATTGATTTTGACAGTTGTGTCAGTAGATCAGGAAAAAAATTCTGGGACAATCACGAGACTCGGCCAATCTCTGGTTACAAATTATTCCCGCCCTCTCAAAGACCCCATTCACACCGTGAAAGACACGTTCCTCGGGTTCTCCTCTGAATACAAATTTTATCTGTCCATTACCATATTTACAATCATTTATATTTGTCCTTTAATCGTGTTTTTATGAATTGCTTCTATTTTTTTTTACAAATTTGAAAATATTACTTTTCATCAAAGTCACTAAAATCGTACAATGAGATTCGTCGATGAATAATCTCGGGTATTCTTTGTGCGATTTACGGCAACGTTACGTGATACCTCGCACAATTGTTGACATACTTTCGGTCAGGGATACCCGAGGTGTCTGCACGAAGAATTATCAGCGAAGTATGACGATAAGGTGAATTATTGCATTCCTAATTAACGTTCCAACTATATACGAGATACGTCATTGAAAGTTAAATTTATCTTTCCAGCAGAGATAAAAAAAAAATGTTGCCCTGATTCAATTTTCAATAACTTGCGAAGATCCGCAAGCTTTCGAGATCGTTGATTGCGAATTGACTGTTCGAATTGACGCTATCTTGAATTTCATATTTTTATATAAAAATCAAGTAACCGAAAGTGATCGAACTAAAATTTACATTCGTACGATTCGAACGAAAACGAACTCGAAATTTTTCTCGCACTTTGATCTATCGAATTCGAGCGGGAAAAAAAAATAGCGTTCACCAAAATGGCCGCGGTGCGGTCCCCGATGTAACAAGACCAATAAACCGCGAATTCCCGAAGGGAAACATTAACGAGACAAGAAATAAAATGGCCAAAGTGCGTTTGCAGAAAATTACAGAAATTCTACCGAGTACAATTACCGTGGAATTCAACTAACTCCGGTATTTTTTTTCACCGGGGGGAATCATCACGTGCGAACGTGAGATTGGCATCGTCGTTGTCTGGACGTTATAATAGGACGCGCTGACTCTTTGCGTCTACTCCCTTGGTACATACGTCGATGTAAACACATCGTGTAAAACTTCGTACATATATATATGTGTATATATAGTTCGAGGACGCGATTTATATTGAAACAAGAAGAAGAATTGATACACGAAGAGGGGAAGTAGAAAGAGAAAGAGAGAGAGAGAGGGAGAAAAAGAGAGAACGATCTTGTAGGACGCGATGGGGCCTATTATAGTGTAACTAGCTGCGGTGAATAACTCTCGTGGGTACGATAGTGAGTGTTTTTCTCGCTGTACTTATGGTACATTGGTATGAGTGTATAACCTTGCAAGGCTCACTTGGCAAGGCCGTTCGAGCGCAACTTTGAGGGGACGACTACCTCACTCGACTTGATTCAACGAAGAAGATGAACAGAGACTTATTTCATCCTTTTGCATATATACATAGATATAACTAATAAACGTATATAGAGCAGTTATTCGGACGTACGAAGTTACTACAAGAGTTGGCAATTCACCATCGCAAAGCTGCTTTCATATACTTTATTTCTCTGCGACCCTTTTCTTCGTTCGCCATTTTCTCTCAAGTATAGTAAAACCTAATAGTACGTTGTCCATGCATATAAACATAAATTTACGTGCATGCATACCCGAGGCTCATTCACGCAATTAAAGTCATATATACTTGTAAATTGCACATACGTGATTTTTTTTTCTTCTTATCTATTACCATCTTTCTCTCTCTCTCTCTCTCTCTTTATCTCTTATTCTCTTGTATTCGTTATACGCGAGATAAATGTACGATTTTCTTTTCTCTCTTTGGGGATCGTCCGGAATAACCATATGGGATAAGCTGCCTTGGGCGGAAATTCATTTTCTTCTCGAATGTCTCTCTCGCTCTCTCTCTCTCTCTCTCTCTTCCATTCTCACTCATTTCGTTGCAGAAGAATTCTTCGCTTTTCGATAGCATAGCTGAGATTCGTACTCGTCTGTAGATGGTACACAAATAAATGGCCGCAAGGTAATAAATCCATTTCTTCATGTAGGAAGTTTTACGGTTATTAGAGACTTGGGTACAGTGGGTGTTCATGAAATTGCTGAACGAGAAGATGTTTTGGTGATTTTTTGTTTGTTCAAGTTTTTAGGTATTTATGATTTTAAGAGACTGGTATAGTAATCTTGAGAATTTAAGGGTTCAGGTAATTCAGTATTTTGGGTACGTTGGCGGTTAAATTAAAGATGCCGGATATTTAAATGTTAAAATTTATTTTATGGGAAATTTAAGTATTGAAATTTATTATATGGGGTATGTCAGAGTTGAAAATCATTATATGGGGCATTTAAGTACTAAAATGTATTATATGGGAAATATAAATGTTAAAATGTATTATATGGGGCATGTAAGTACTAAAATGTATTATACGGAAAATTTAAATGTTAACATTTATTACATGGGGAATTTGAGTATTGAAATTTATTATATGGGGTATTTCCGTGTCAAAATTCATTATATGGGGCATTTAAGTACTAAAATCTATTATATGGGAAATTTAAATCTTAAAATTGATTACATGGGAAATTTATTTCAGTGTCAAAAATCATTATATGAGTCATTTAAGTGCTAAAATGTATTATATGGGAAATTTAAGTGTTAAAATTCATTATATGAGGAATTTAAGTATTGAAATTTATTATATGGGGTATTTCAGAGTTAAAAATCATTTTATGGGACATTTAAGTACTAAAATGTATTATATGGGAAATATAAATGTTAAAATGTATTATATGGGGCATGTAAGTACTAAAATGTATTATACGGGAAATTTAAATCTTAAAATTTATTACATGGGGAATTTATTTCAGTATTAAAAATCGTTATATGAGGCATTTAAGTATTAAAATGTATTATGTGGGAAATTTAAGTTTTAAAATTCATTATATGAGGAATTTAAGTATTAAAATTGATTATATGGTGTATTTTAGTGGTAAAAATCATTATATGGGCATTTAAGTTCGAAAATGTATTATATGGTATTTAAGGTTTTAAATCCATTACATTGGGAATTTCAGTGTTAAAATCAATTCTATGAAAAACTTAAGAGTAAATACGCATTATAAAGAGGATATAATTGTTTAAATTCTTTAACTAACGAAATTAAGTATGAAAAATGATTATTGAAAAAAACCTGAAAATTTCTATAAGAAATTTCAATCCTATCTATATTTAAAATTCCATTTGACACATGACGCGACAATAAATGATTTTATGTGTCAATTTTTCAATTCTAACACTACTTTAAATTGAAAAGTCCCATGTGGCAATAAGTTGCTACAAGAGGTTGAAGGTTTGATAAACGATTACCAGCCTCCCTCGCGCTGTACTTCACGTGTGCCTTCCCCTTGCGATCTAACGCCATTTCGAATCTCGCGGTTTTTCCTCGACACGACCGCAAACATTATTTTGCAATCGTATAAAAGTGTTTAGTATGAAATTGTAAAATAGAGCTTGAAACATCACGTTGCACGAACAGGTGCTTGAAACAGGTGTCGAACGGTCTATGACAAATAATTTTATTCACTTTACGAGCAATTCCGCAATTTTCCTTTTCTTCCTGACGCATTTATAATTCAACGATCACGTTAAACTTCGTTTCTTTAATCAGTGAAATTCTTGACAATGGAAAAATAATAATTCTCGAGGCTAATTCATCGAAAGTACAAATAAATGGATAAAATATTCGAGTGATGTAAATGAGCGAAAGAATCGAAGTGCCAAACACCTGTTCGATTAGTAATACAATCTTTAAACGAGTGATTAAAAATTATTTAACATTGATTTTTGGATTTGCTTAATTTATTAATTTTTCCAGTAATTGATTACATCGATCGACACGTTCTGCACACTTGGATGATCGTAAAATCGTTCATTTTTTTTTTTTTGAATTATTTATAATATTTAATCTTTTCGAATATTTAAACAGCTGTGGATTAATATTTCCCATGATTTTTCGGCCCTAATTAATTATTAACGTTGTAATATACCTGCGGTACGTTACGTAAGGACAAATAATTCGTCAAAACGTCGAACAAGGTCGACGATTAATTAATTATGTCATTTAGACTAGTTAGTATTCGTTCAATGTCCAATTTTGACGCTAATGTCAATGAGGAGTCTTTTCTCTTTTTGGTAATGTTAATTGCGTCAGAGAAAATCACAGAGAGAATTATCGACGATAAAACGAGCCTAATCGATCGCACTTGGACAAATTTATATTTGGATGTGCACGTTCCGGTGCCTGCCGAAAATACATTACGTCGTTCGACGAAATTGCATAGTTGTCGAATATTCATTGTATGCACAAATGATGGCTTTTAGAACGCACGTTTTTAAATTGGTGAACGAAGGACACGCTATTTTGCGTGGAGGAAGTTTTATTTCGATTTTTTAATTTATTAATATTAAACAAATTGTAAATAAATTTATCGATATTTATAGATTAATGTCAATCAATTTATTAATAAATAATAAATTATCAATTAATTCATAAATTCAAAAATCGAAATAAAAGTTCCTGTAGCGAAATAGCTGTGTCCATCGTTCGCCAATTAAAAACGTGCGTTTTCAAAGCCTTCATTTGTTAATATTGAAATAAATTTATGAATATCGACAAATTTATTAATAAATTGATTGATATTAATAAATTTATTTCAATAGTAATCCTGCAATTAGCAAATTCACTAAATACATTTTAAGATTGAGTAAAAACGTCGGAAAAAAAAGTTATATTTTTTTAACTTGCTAAAATAAAAATTCGCATTAATAATCCCAAACGATTAATTTTTTTCAATTTTTGTTTAAATTAGTCAAAAATCTCACATATTGTTGAAAAATTAAAATCTGAATATATGTTTACATGATCGAAGAATCATTGTCAAAAATCATTCGGTCGGGATTTCCAAAAAAATTGTCTTAATTTGCAATATCGATCACGTTAAAAAATTTAATTTTTCATCTTTGCCATAAATGCTATTTTTATCTTCGCTTCAGGATAAATTGCATTGTAACTTGAAAAAAAATCTTGACAATCCATTAGCAGAATATCACAACAGTACTTTATGAAATGAAATAAAAAAATGTCGATCTTTCGCCTCACTGCTTGGAATTAAATTTTATCCCTTTACACAATTCCTCATCGAGAGGGAATATCGATTTAACGCCTCGATCAAAAATCTCCAAAGATATTCAGTTTACAAATTTTTTTTTCCAATCAATGTTTCATCGATTTTTATCCCCCAATCAAAGCGACCGCACACTTAACAAATTAAAAAGAAAAAAAAAACAAATAAACAATCTCTCATAAAAATTTAACCAAACGAAAATCCTTCAAATTACTTCTGCAACCCCTAAAAAATAAAAACAATCATTCCTTTCGAAAAACCCTTACCTCACGCCGTATTATTATTTATTTATTGATCCCTTCTCGCACTGCACTTTATGTAGGATTAAATGACAAACGATACGATGATTCTATACGAAAAAAAAATCTTTAAATGTTCGAATATTTAACAAAAATAAACAAAGTCGTTTAAGAAGAAATATTTGAGAGATCGCGTTTTGCCCACGCTGTCTTAATTGTACTTAGAAAATCCTTCAAATTACTTCCGCAACCCTTAAAAAATAAATAGCTTTCAATAAATCTTTAAAAGCCTTCATTCGTTAATATAAATTTACAAATATCGACAAATTTATTAATAAACTGATTGATATTAATAAATTTATTTCAATATTAATCCTGCAATTAGAAAATTCACTAAATACATTTTAAGGTCGAGTAAAAACGTTGGAAAAAAAGTTATATTTTTCCAACTACCCAAAATAAAAATTCATATTAATAATCCTCGAAACGTTAAATTTTTTATTGTATTTAAAAAATCCTTCAAATTACATCGACAACCCTTAAAAAAATAAATCGCTCTCAATAAATCTTACCTCACGTCGTGTTATTATTTATTTATTGATCCCTTCTCGCACTGCACTTCATGTAGGACTAAATGACAAACGATACAACAATTCTATATGAAAAAAAAAAATCTTTAAACGTTGAAATATTAAAAAAAAATAAACAAAGTCGTTTAAGAAGAAATTCTTGAGAGATCGCGTTTTTCCCGTGTTGTCTTAATTGTATTCGGTACTTTTTTACTCTTTTTTTTTTTGAGAAATCGGTATTCGATCGTGGCACGTCTCGAGAGGGAGTAAGTCCTCTGAACGAGGATGGCTCCTACTTATAAAGACTTCGCCAAGAGTTCGTTCTCCAATTGATCGTTCCGATGGTATATATATACATATATGTGTATATGTGTGTTTGCAAGCGCCTGTAAAATACACCTGAACACAAACACACATACACACAAATGGTATTTAATTGTATGTGTGTTTTAGCTACGTACGTTGAGATAGGTACCAACATACGCACGTATGTGCCTCGAAGAGCTGCGAGAATCGCGAGCTCGCAAGTGGTTGGATTGTGGTATGGTGTGGATCGTGGAAGGTGTATGCTTTGCTTACTGGAAGGGGACATATCCCGATCATTACATCCTCGATACTCTTGGTACTCTTACATTTACAATTTCCTCTGTGCCTGTATGTATGTGTTTGAAGGAGGGGGTGGGGATTTACAGATTACGTATGACACGGGCTTGTATCTTGACTTCAACCCCCCTCTCTAGCCCTGACGTTTCAACCCTATCGGCGAGCATTATACTCTCCCACCCATCAGTCAATAATCGACCTCCCACAGCTTCGGTTCTCGTGGATGATTATTTCCATTTTTTTTAACTGATCACCTATGATCGAAATGACTTTTTTTTTCCCAAATATTCTCTCGTTACCCATAGAGGTTTGCGAAAAAAAAAATCAACTTTTCCTTAAGGGAGAAAATAGGGTTAGACGGTTAAAAAAATCGATTTTTTTTTTATTTCATAAATTGCTAGTAAAACTATTGAAAAATATGTTCCCAAAATTTTAAATGAAAATTCCGACTTGTTCTATTGTTATAAGCCATTAAAGTGAGTAGCTCTTATTCAGGCTCCGAGCGCGCCACGTGTATAACCGAGCGCTCACTCATTTTTTCAAACGCGTTTTTTTGAAAACGACTTTTTTTCAACTTGCGTACACGCTAGTTTGAAAAGTCTTCAACCAATCGTTTTGAAAATTGGCAGTTACTTTCTTCATAGTATTGCGCTCTATATGAACCTAAAATCGGGATATTATCATTATTTAAAATAATTTTTTTTTTGCATATAAAGTTGTAAAAAATGGCAAAAAATCATGCTTTTTTGTTTTGACCCCTGTAAAAAATTCAATTTTCTATTTTTTTGATAGCATTTAGGTTCATATAGCAGAGAGACATATAATAAAAGTAAATTCCAACCTCGTTTGAGTTCAGATGAAAATTGCGGCTTCCAGAATGTACGCAAAATGCTGAGTCTGATTGTGACCTGCAATATGGGGTCGCTAATATCTTCGGTGTTTTTCAAGGAAATTCTTCAAAAATTTTATAGCATATACTTAAATATATGTATAAAGTATTCTCAAAGTTTCAATAAATTATATTCATTTTTTATACTATAAAAAAATTCATGAAAATCATTGAGAAAACGCTGTCCTAACCCTATTTCCTCCCTTAATGATCAATGAAAAATAACGTAAGCTCATGGTCAAAGGCACATAATCGATTTAACGAATTTTGCCTCTTTTTGGGGATTTATAATAAATTTCATTTATAATGAACATCGATATTTTGCCCGAAATTTTTAACGAAAATACAAACAAAAGTCTTCTCGACTCGACGCAAATGTTCAAAATATAATTATCGATATTTCAAAATCGTTTATAGGAAAAATCATTTTGACGGCTGACATACCCCTGCGCTCGCTCAAAACCGTGTAAATTTGAAAAATTATTATAAACGTTATATGGTGAAAAAATAAATAAATTGGTGATTTCACATTTTTTATTAACTTTTCAAATATAAGAAAAAAAATTGAAAATTTTTTTTTTTTAAATATATAAACATTATTTAAACGCGTTTTTGTCGAAATTATATTTTTAGACATTGGCGGCACGATAACTCGGTCAATTTTAAATATTTTATAACTTTTTTTTTTGTAAATCTTGTTAATTATTTTCTTTATAGCCTGACCAGAGATTTTTTTAATTTTTTGGTTGGACAATTTTTGTATAAATTATAAAACACTAATTTTTTTTTTAAATTGCATACTAAAGTTTGAAATAGTGTAATTTCTTTATTTAAAAAAAAAAAAAACTTCCCTCCGTCAGACTATCACTACGACATTACTTTACTAGATTAATTTTTATTTTTGTAGATTGGATAATTTTTGGTGATGTTATGATGTCGACAAGGAGGCGCCATGGTTCTTCATCGGTAGTCCATTTACACCCGTAAACAATAATGTTAATAGAAAGAAAAAAAACACATTTTAATTTTTTTTCTTATAGTTGAAAGATTAATAAAAAAAGTGAAATCGACAATTTAATTTTTTTTTAACCATATAACCTTTATAACAATTCTTCAAAATTACTCGGTCTTCAGCGCGCGCAAGGGGTTTGTGAATCTTTAACGTCGATCTTTCACTTATTTGTTTAAGGGGGGAAATAGGGTTAGACGGTTCAAAAAATCGATTTTTTTTAAATTTCATAAATTGTTAGTGAAACTATTGAAAAATATGTTCCCAAAATTTTAAATGAAAATTCCGACTCGTTCTATTGTTATAAGCCATTAAAGTGAGTAGCTCTCCGTCAGGCCCCGAGCGCGCCACGTGTTTCAAACGCGTTTTTCTGAAAACGACATTTTTTTAACTTGCGTACACGCTAGTTTGAAAAGTTTTCAACGAATCGTTTTGAAAATTGGCAGTTACTTTCTTCATAGTATTGCGCTTTATATGAACCTAAAATCGGAATATTATTATTATTTAAAATATTTTTTTTTTTGCAAATAAAGGTGTAAAAAATGGCAAAAAATCATGCTTTTTTATTTTGACCCCTGTAAAAAATTCAATTTTCTATTTTTTTGTTAGCATTTAGGTTCATATAGAAGAGAGAGATATGATAAAAGTAAATTCCGACCTCGTTTGATTTCAGATGAAAATTGCCGCTTCCAGAATGTACGCAAAATGCTGAGTCTAATTGTGACCTGCAATATGGGATCGCTAATATCTTCGGTGTTTTTCAAGGAAATTCTTCGAAAATTTTATAGTATATACTTAAATATATGTATAAAATATTCTCAAAGTTTCAATAAATTATATTCATTTTTTATACTATAAAAAAATTCATGAAAATCATTGAGAAAACGCTGTCCTAACTCTATTTCCCCCGTTAATAAAAACTACATTTTAATTCTGAAAAAAAAATCAAACTCATTAATAATCAATAAAACCTGATGAAAGATGTTGACCAATAAAAATCGAGAAAAATTATCCCTTCGCAACCCTCCAAATCAACGAATACATTTTTAACCCTCAATCTCTTCCTTGAAAATCATCTTCCTGCAATATTTAATTTTCACACACTCACACACACACACAGCCAATAATTAATTCTGACAAATAACCAATAACTGACATTTTTGTACATCCGATATCCGCCTCCCCCTGCTCCATCGCCAAGGGGTTGTAAGAAACAAAAATGGCAAAAAAAAAGGGGTGTAAAGAGAAGGCCCCAAGCTTTCCTAGAATCGTGGATGTCGCCGGGTAGCCGGAGCCGTGTGCGGACCCGTTTTGTCGCCGATCGACGAGGTTGCGGACTGTCCGAGACAAGCATATAGGAGGCAAAAATCGGTTTGGACGAGGCGGCCAGCGACCTGACGGCGGTGGCGTCTCTTCGCGAGATTCCCTCGCGAGGAAGTGTGTGTGCGTGTCTCTGCCTCTCTTTCTTTCTCCGTGGAGCAAAAAGAGTCTCTCTTTAGTACGCGAATTTGTGCAGGAGTTGAACGGGGAAAAAAAAATTTTTAAAGAAAACAAAAAAGTAAGAGTACGGAGAAAAAAAGACGTTTTCGATACACATTATACAGGATGAAGAGAAAAGCTGAAGGTTTGAATTTACGGCGCTTTGGGTAGAGGCAAAAGCATCGAAGATGTGACTCCTGTTGTTCCGTTGGAGGAGGAGGAGGAGGTGTAGGGGGAGGAAGAGATCGTTGAATTATATATTATTTTATATAGAGAATTCAGCGATGAACAAGAAGAAATATATATAGAAGCATTGGGGTGGCCATAATCGTCTTCTTAGGGGCGGCTTCTGGCTTCTCAATTTTTTTCTTCTTACCTCCTTCTTCCCGTGCTCTCTTGGCACGGACAAGCGAGACATTTATGGTTAAAGAAGTACTTGAGAAATGGTCCATTGTCCTTTCACGCGATATATAATACGCGATCAAAGAGAGAAAGAGGGAGAAGAGAGGGAAGACTTGGATCTCTTGCACCTTCTCGCGACATAAATATAAGTACTCAATACATATATATGTACGTACATGGCATATATAGCGGAATCCGGGGTAAAATGGCCCCCCTGGGGCAAAATGGCCCACTCGAAAATAATTAAAAAAATTTTTTGATTGAAACTATTTTTAATTAAAAAGTTATAATTGTTATGGATGGAAATGGGGTAAAATGGCCCTCCCGGGGCAAAATGGCCTACTGGAAAATAATTTTAAAAAATGTTTTAATCGATAATATTTTTAATTGAGAGGTTATAATTATAACGGATGGAAATATAGACATTTGAGGCTCTAACGACAAATCTGCGGTCGGTGAAATTTTTTTTTTCGAATAATTCCGGCGGCCGGGCCGTTTTGTCCTGAACAATTTTTTTTTTAGGACGCAATATAAAATCGGTAAGAATGTTGTTTTTCAATGAAAAGCAATGAATTTACGCTACTGACAACGTTCAACGTTGAATCGCACCTTTGGTTTCTTGAGTGGTCCATTTTACCCCGCCCTCCCCTAAATATATATATTGTAGCGTTAAGAGAGGTGCTAGTAAACTGGTAGCATCGGAACTACGGTATTCCACGCTGGACGTTGCGAAATGTCCCATAGAAAAGAGGAGAGAAGAAAAAAAAACCGTACGATCTCGACGGTAAACACATTCCCTTCGAGATCCCTCGTTATCCGGCGAACTTGCGCGTGAGACGGGCGACAAGCCCAACTGAATGAGAAAGAGGCTCTCCTCGCAGGGCAATTTCTAACCGAACGTTTACACAAACACGGACACACACAGGAATATATATATGTGTAAACGAGGATCGAGAGGGTCGATTAAAAATTACGTAAAAATTTGGTACACGGCGCGCCGGGATTGGCGCGAGAAAACCTCTCCCGACGATTCTCCGTTGATTATAAACGAACGTCGAGTTTGCACGCCGCCTCCGCGCGAAAATTCTCATTCCCCGTGTACGGTTTGCCCGCGGTATTTACTTTGGGATTTTTCTCACCCCTGATGGGTACATACAACGAGGATATTGAAGATCCTTGAGGTTTGCAGAATATTTTGCGTCCATCTTCTAATATAATAATAATAATTTTATTAGTTGAATATATGAGACGTTTTGTGTGTAAGAACTTTGGATTTTGCTGAGACAATTTGTTGGAATTACGCGATGCAACAATAATTATATCGCATTTTTGTTTTAGATCGATTTGTTTTTGGCTGAAAATATATATTTATATTTTGCATTCTCTTTTGGATTTTTATCATGTAGATAGAAGTTTGAGGAATTAGTTGACCACATTTTAAATCATTCGATTTCATTGGTTAGAAATAACATTTGGTCGCAAAATTTTTATTGTTTTAATTTTAATTGTAATTTTAGAATTTTTCTCGCCCCCTAATGGGTACGTACATACAACGAGAATATTGAAGATCCTTGAGGTTTGTAAAATATTTTGCATCATGTACCTCCCGTCGATCTTGTAATGTAATAATAATTATTTTATTAGTTGCATATATAAGACGTTTTGTGTGTAAGAACTTTGGATTTTGCCGAGACAATTTGTTGGAATTACGCGATGGAATAATAATTATATCGCATTATTGCATTAGTATATTTTGCATTTTTGCATTTTCTGATTCTTATCATGTAGATAGAAGTTTGAGGAATTAGTTGACCAAATTTCAAATCATTCGGTTTCATTGTTTAGGAATAACATTTGGCCACAAAATTTGTATTGTTTCAATTTTAATTGTAATTTTAGAATTTTTCTCATCCCTGATGGGTACGTACATACAACGAGAATATTGAAGATCCTTGAGGTTTGTAAAATATTTTGCATTATGTACCTCCCGTCGATCTTGCAATATAATAATAATGATTTTATTAGTTGAATATAGAAGACGTTTTGTGTGTAAGAACTTTGGATTTTGCTGAGACAATTTGTTGAATTTACGCAATGCAATAATAATTATATCGCATTTTTGTTTTAGATCGATTTGTTTTTGGCAGAAAATGTATATTTCTATTTTGAATTACTGAATTTTCTGATTTTTCTGATTTTTCTGATTTTTCTGATTTTTCTGATTTTTCTGATTTTTCTGATTTTTCTGATTTTTCTGATTTTTCTGATTTTTCTGATTTTTCTGATTTTTCTGACTTTTCTGATTTTTCTGATTCTTATCATGTGGATAGAGGTTCGAGGAATTAGTTGACCAAATTTCAAATCATTCGGTTTCATTGTTTAGGAATAACATTTGGCCACAAAATTTTTATTGTTTCAATTTTAATTGTAATTTTAGAATTTTTCTCATCCCTGATGGGTACGTACATACAACGAGAATATTGAAGATCCTTGAGGTTTGTAAAATATTTTGCATTATGTACCTCCCGTCGATCTTGCAATATAATAATAATGATTTTATTAGTTGAATATAGAAGACGTTTTGTGTGTAAGAACTTTGGATTTTGCTGAGACAATTTGTTGAATTTACGCAATGCAATAATAATTATATCGCATTTTTGTTTTAGATCGATTTGTTTTTGGCAGAAAATGTATATTTCTATTTTGAATTACTGAATTTTCTGATTTTTCTGATTTTTCTGATTTTTCTGATTTTTCTGATTTTTCCGATTTTTCTGATTTTTCTGATTTTTCTGATTTTTCTGATTTTTCTGATTTTTCTGATTTTTCTGATTTTTCTGATTTTTCTGACTTTTCTGATTTTTCTGATTCTTATCATGTGGATAGAGGTTCGAGGAATTAGTTGACCAAATTTCAAATCATTCGGTTTCATTGTTTAGGAATAACATTTGGACGAAAGATTTTTATTGTTTCAATTTTAATTGTAATTTTAGAATTTTTCTCGCCCCTAATGGGTACGTACATACAACGAGAATATTGAAGATCCTTGAGGTTTGTAAAATATTTTGCATTATGTATGTCCCGTCGATATTGCAATATAATAATAATGATTTTATTAGTTGAATAAAGAAGACGTTTTGTGTGTAAGAACTTTGGATTTTGCTGAGACAATTTGTTGGATTTACGGAATGCAATAATAATTATATCGAATTTTTGTTTTAGATCGATTTGTTTTTGGCAGAAAATGTATATTTCTATTTTGAATTACTGAATTTTCTGATTTTTCTGATTTTTCTGATCCTTATCATGTGGATAGAGGTTTGAGGAATTAGTTGACCAAATTTCAAATCATTCGGTTTCATTGTTTAGGAATAACATTTGGACGAAAGATTTTTATTGTTTTAATTTTAATTGTAATTTTAGAATTTTTCTCACTCCCGATGGGTACGTACATACAACGAGAATATTGAAGATCCTTGAGGTTTGTAAAATATTTTGCATTATGTACCTCCCGTCGATCTTGTAATATAATAATAATTATTTTATTAGTTGAATATATAAAACGTTTTGTGTGTAAAAGCTTTGGGTTTTGCTGAGACAATTTGTTGAATTTACGCGATGCAATAATAATTATATCGAATTTTTGTTTTAGATCGATTTGTTTTTAGCAGAAAATGTATATTTCTATTTTGAATTACTGGATTTTCTGAATTTTCTGATTTTTCTGATTCTTATCATGTGGATAGAGGTCTGAGGAATTAGTTGACCAAATTTCAAATCATTCGGTTTCATTGTTTAGGAATGACATTTGGCCGAAAATTTTTTATTGTCTTGTTGTTATTTTTATGAAAAAAATTATCTGAGTTTTCTCGACAAATTGGTAGTATATAATTTTGTTTTTTAATTTGGAATACCCCATATATTTATTATCTACCTACTCATTCTGTGGCATCTCTTGTCCTCTTCCTGCCACATTCTTACTCTTTATGTGTATAAATATATGCAAATATAGTTATACATATATTATTTGTTTTTTATATATCTATTCACTACCTGTGCATGGAGTAATTTCTCGTTAGATAGCCTGTTCCTACCCCCACAGTATTCGACGAGGTCCATCGAGTTCATTCAACTCAAAGACGAACCAAGATGTTCCAATTTTCCTTCACTTCCCGATTCCCTCTCTTTCTCTCTTTCTTCTTACGTCATCTTTATATTATTTCTAAATCATTGACTGCTTTTCCTAGAGTTTGATTTTTTTTTTTCTTATCATGTACATTTATTATCGTATGCTTCACTCTGTGTCTTTTTTCAATGCCTTCTACATCACGACTTTTCATGAATCGTTGAGGTTTTACTTCCTTGTAGCTTTTAGTAGCCATATTAGATCGAGATGGACGTAAAAGAAGACGCTTTGTAAAACATCCCTTTCAAGCAGCGCGAGGTAGTAAAATTGACTGGGAAAAAATCACCCTTTTTTGTGTTCGAAATAAATTGAAAAAAAAATTGCTCTTCTTAAATTACTCCATTGCCGTTAATTACAGTTTCGAAAGAGTGATTATTAATTCCATTAGAATCCTTGAAATGTTATGTCCAATAAATATTCATAGGAGGTGATTTTTTTCAGCATCAAAAAAATAAAAAATTATGAGACTTTAACAATTTTTCATATACAGATCTGAATTTTTTTTTTTAGACTGGAAAGGCTTTTCGACGAATTTCTGGTCTTGGATAATTTCATATAATTTTGTTTATCGTAAAATTGAAGAAAAAAAACCCTTCTTTTCGATTTTACAATAGTGTAAACACGCCCTTAACTTTTAAAGTGAAAGAAGTGTCAAAAATACGACTTTTGGCGGTTTCTGTCGCGATCAAAATTGACGAAGTATAGCACTGAAGTATAATTGCCAATAATATATACTCTTCGCACGTTTTATACGCGGGCTTCATAATATCCACTTCTTAAAGAGTCACGAGCCCACAAGACCCGGTGGATCTCTTGTGCGAACGGCGCGTAAAACGCCCTTTCGCCAAACTTTTAACTCTTCCTTCACGTTGCGGGTGCACGAGGAACGCGTGCTATAAATAAAATCGTGACGTCGCTTACAGTGTGTTGAATTGCTCCACATGTATATAAAACTACTTTCGTTCGTCGTGGCTCAATTCGCGGCAATGAAAAACCGGTGTTGCAAATCTCACGCCTGATTTTATTCTCACACCTCTTAGCGAGCAGGAAAAAAAAAGAACGCACAAGGATGACTCTAAAGAATTTAAAAGTAAGAACAAAAAGTCGCTTTACGAAAATTAAAAGAAATAATTTTAAAAAAAAGAATTTCTCTTATAATTTTTTATATACCGATCGGAATTTTTTTCCCATGATTAGAAAAGTATTTCAATGTTTTTTTGGCCAAAATAAAAAACTTATTTTATATCTTCCCGTCTTCGGTTGCCTTTGTCCCAAAACGCATTTTAGTGCAAAAAAAATTTTAACACAAAACAAAATAGCTTCAAGATTCCATAATTTCCATTTTCAATTACTTTAAATGACCATTATGTCGAAGAAAAGTCTCGGATATAAATAACAAAACCTTTTCATATTAATAACCATATAAATCGTTTTATGAAAATTAAAAGAAATAATTTTAAAAAATAGATTTTCTGTTACAAATTTTTATATAGCTATTGGAATTTTTTTCCCCATGATTAGAAAAGTTTTCAATGTTTTTTTTTTCCAGAATAAAAAACTTCATTGCATATCTTGCCCTCCTCGGTTCCCTTTGTGCCAAAACGCATTTTAGTGCAAAACAAACTTTAACGCAAAACAAAATAGCTTCAAGATTCCATAATTTCAATTTTCAATTACTTTAAATGACCATTATGTCGAAGAAAAGTCTCGGATATAAATAACAAAACCTTTTCATATTAATAACCATATAAATTGTTTTATGAAAACTAAAAGAAATAATTTTAAAAAATAGATTTTCTGTTACAAATTTTTATATAGCTATTGGAATTTTTTTTCCCATGATTAGAAAAGTTTTCAATGTTTTTTTTTTTCCAGAATAAAAAACTGAATTGTATATCTTGCCCTCCTCGGTGCCCTTTGTGCCAAAACGCATTTTAGTGCAAAACAAACTTTAACGCAAAACAAAATAGCTTCAAGATTCCATAATTTCGATTTTCAATTACTTTAAATGACCATTATATCGAAGAAAAATATCGGATATAAATAACAAAACCTTTTCATATTAATAACCATATAAATCGTTTTATGAAAATTAAAAGAAATAATTTTAAAAAATAGATTTTCTGTTACAATATTTTATATAGCTATTGGAATTTTTTTTCCCATGACTAGAAAAGTATTTCAATGTTTTTTTTTCCAGAATAAAAAACTTAATTGTATATCTTGCCCTCCTCGGTTCCCTTTGTGCCAAAACGCATTTTAGTGCAAAACAAACTTTAACGCAAAACAAAATAGCTTCAAGATTCCGTAATTTCAATTTTCAATTGCTTTAAATGACCATTATATCGAAGAAAAGTCTCGGATATAAATAACAAAACGTTTTCATATTAATAACCATATAAATCGTTTTATGAAAATTAAAAGAAATAATTTAAAAAAATAGATTTTCTGTTACAATTTTTTATATAGCTATTGGAATTTTTTTTCCTATGACTAGAAAAGTATTTCAATGTTTTTTTCTTCCAGAATGAAAAACTTAATTGTATATCTTGCCCTCCTCGGCTCCCTTTGTGCCAAAACGCATTTTAGTGCAAACAAAACTTTAACGCAAAACAAAGTAGCTTCAAGATTCCGTAATTTCAATTTTCATTTGCTTTAAATGACCATTATGTCGAAGAAAAGTCTCGGATATAAATAACAAAACCTTTTCATATTAATAACCATATAAATGGTTTTATGAAAATTAAAAGAAATCATTTTAAAAATAGAATTTCTATTACAATTTTTTATATATCGATCGGAATTTTTTTCCCTATGATTAGAAAAGTATTTCAATGTGTTTTTTTCCCGGAATAATAAAACCTAATTTTATATCTTCCCGTCCTCGGTTCCCTTTGTGCCAAAATGCATTTTAGTGCAAAAAAAACTTTAACGCAAAACAAAATAGCTTCAAGATTCCATAATTTCAATTTTCAATTACTTTAAATGACCATTATGTCGAAGAAAAGTCTCTGATATAAATAACAAAAGCTTTTCATATTAATAACCATATAAATCGTTTTACAAAAATTAAAAGAAATAATTTAAAAAAAAATAATTTCTTTTACAATTTTTATATACCGATCGGAATTTTTTTTTTCCCAGAATAAAAAACTTTGTTTTATATCTTGTCCTCCTCGGCTCCCTTTGTGCCAGAACGCATTTTAGTGCAAAACAAACTTTAACGCAAAACAAAATAACTTCAAGATTCCATAATTTCAATTTTCAATTACTTTAAATGACCATTATATCGAAAAAAAAGTCTCGGATATAAATAACAAAACCTTTTCATATTAATAAGCATATAAATCGTTTTACGAAAATTAAAAGAAATAATTTTAAAAAATAGAATTTCTTTTACAATTTTTTATATACCGATCGGAATTTTTTCTCCCATGATTAGAACAGTATTTCAATGTTTTTTTTTCCCAGAATAAAAAACTTAATTGTATATCTTGCCCTCCTCGGTTCCCTTTGTGCTAAAACGCATTTTAGTGCAAAACAAACTTTAACGCAAAACAAAATAGCTTCAAGATTCCATAATTTCGATTTTCAATTACATTAAATGACCATTATATCGAAAAAAAAAGTCTCGGATATAAATAACAAAACCCTTTCATATTAATAACCATATAAATAGCCATAACATATTTTATACGGAGATATATGTTACTTCTTGTTTATTTTTATGATTTTATTATTACCCCATCATATTTTTTTTTCCTTTTTCTTCTCATTTATATAATTATAGGTTTATATATACAATATATATATGTATATATACACGGGAAGGATTCGCTGTTGGGCAGAAACGAGATCGTTACTGCCGAGGAGAGTCGCGTGTGCTCCACGAGCTCTGTTGCTCTCCGCAGCGGTATGCGAGAGAGATCTCTTCGGGATGCTGTGGGGAGCGCGCGCGGAGAGTGAGAATTTTTCGCGGTTTAATGCGTGCGCGCAACGAGAGACGTACACACATTGGGCCTCGCGACAATTTATCACTCGAAGACGAGAGACGAGACAAAAAAGAAATGCAAAACGACAACATTCTTTAACATCCAAGAATTCGTTATATCTTTCTCGCTTCTGTTTGTTGACGATTTTATAATTGTATCATTAAATTTTATTGTTTTATGGTAGAAAAAAAAACAAATGTTTCCTCATTAAATTATATTGATAGAGAGGTTGAGCATTTCATTTTCAACGATTCTTTTTCAAAAGTTTACTCTTATATTTATGGATCGCGTGTATGAACGTTATTAATGAGCTCTCGCGTATGATCATTACGTGGTCTTGTTATGCCCCGGAGGAAAACGAGACCATGTAATTTTGTATTTTTGGCTCTGTGAACGCTTTGAGGGACGAAAAAACTTTCGATAAATCTTCGTGCAATTTTTTTTGTTGCATTATCCCTCAAATTGTCACGATCGGGGAATCACCCCGTTAAATATATAATTGACGGTTTACCGCTACGTGAAACCGCTATCATCGAATTGTCCGATTAGCTGGATTCCCGTAATTATCACTGGCCACCGATAAGGATCTGTCTAGAGATCCGATCAGATCCCATGATTGAAATGAAACGGTTGTAAAATGGATTCCGATGGGAATGCCGGACTGGATCCGTCCAAAAAGTGATTTCTTTCGTTTTTCGCCTTTTTCACATTGATATTTTGAGATTTCGACTAAAACTCGGTGTTATTCGTAATCAGCGGAAAATTTCCGATCGAATAAGGTATAGAAACATAAAAAAAAAAATAAAAAAAATTTTTTGTAATTTTTGGCCCATCTTTTCGAAAACCTAAAAATCTCGAAATTTCAAATGGTCATAACTTGGCTCCCGTTTCATCGATTTTGGGTTTTGACGGGCGTTTTCAAAACGTCTCGAGTAGACTTAGAGAATGCATTTTGGATCATCCCGATATCTCAATTATTGTAGCCGTGAGAGCGAGTTGAAAATCGGCGAAAAAAATGAGAAGGGGTATGTATGGAGAAATTCGCAAAAATCGATGGTCCGACTTTAAAAATCTGTGAAAAATCGAAAAATAATGATAGCACAATGATTCAAGCGCCATTTTAAAGGGTTTTCGATCACGAAAAGAATGAGCACAGAGTGGGGTTCCAACTCCACCGGGAAGCAACGTTACAGCGATTTTAGTCAAGCCACTTCTGGTTGGCCAAAATGCAAAAAAATTTTGAATTTTTAAATTTTCTTTTAGGACGCTATATCGATGTATTTCGACTCGCTTATTACTAATTCAGTAGCCATTTCTTTGAGAAACTTGAAATTTCATTGAAAATCGTCCAAAAAGTGAATTTCTTCATATCTCGTGAAATACTCGAGATAAAAAATAGAAAAAAAATATCGAATACAGATTATATCCTAAGAAAAATAAAAACAAATCAGCATCATTATTGAAACATCCTAGATATTCAGATATTCGTCAAATACACACGAAACGGTCCGTACATATGAAGAGGGCTATTTCTCCCTTCAGTTTCGTGTACGCTAATAAATGCCTTCCGTCTCGAATCCTCTTAGTGCCATTTGCAATTAGCATAGCTTTTAATTAGGGATACAAGGCCGCGAAGGAGGCCATATCGAGAGTGCTGATGTTAAAGAGAAGGAGAGAGAAAGAGGGAGAGAGAGAGAGAAAGCATCTGATCAGAGCAGCCGAGGCGCCAAGAGGGGGTGCATAAATATATATCGATTGTTACCAAACAAAAGGACCGAATCAACATTATTTGACGTATTAAATCATCCAAGTTACGCCCTTTTGTTTGCGAGATAATCGATGTATCTGGCGCCGAGCATTCTACTAGGTAGCAAGCTCCTTTTGTGCGATATGCAAATACAACTTCAACGACAGAGAGCATAAAAAAACGCATTAAAATAAAGGTATAGGCAGTGGGGTATAGAAGTAACGGTGCATCGATTAGCATCATCGCGCTCGACTCGAGTACAAGCGCAACTTTCTCATCAATTATACACCCAAACGCAACAGGGGACATTAAGAATTGATGCAAAGATGCGCCGAAGTCTCCGCTTCGGTACATGCGAAGGGTTTTTGTTCAACCGTCTACTCTGAGGGATCAACTTGTCGTGACAGAGTGGTGTCGTGTGCAATTTTGGAAACTCCTGTAACGTCACGAAAAATTGGATCGAAAAGATGTGAGGAAGATCGAGATTTAGGGAATGAAAACTGAGGAGTTTTTGTTATAGGAAGAATACTAGAGGCGCTACGCTGCGCGCGCCACGCTGCGCGCGCAGCTTTCAGGTTAGGTCGTCGTCTTCGATCGTACCATCTGAAGTTGGCGGATAATCGAACTATCTAACTCCGAGCACGACATCGACGGCCAATCATAATGAAGATTTAACCGTGGCTTCAGAAATAAATCGCATTTCGAGATATTTTCTGATATATCTTTTTTATAGCAGGGAAATAGGGAATAAAAATTGAGAGGAATTTTTGTTATAGAAAGGATACTAGAAGCGGAGTCCACGCTGCGCGTGCAGCTTTCAGGTTAGGTCGTCGTCTTCGATCGTACCATCTGAAGTTGGCGGATAATCGAACTATCTAACTCCGAGCACGACATCGACGGCCAATCATAATGAAGATTTAACCGTGGCTTCAGAAATAAATCGCATTTCGAGATATTTTCTGATATATCCTTTTTATAGCAGGGAAATAGGGAATAAAAATTGAGGGGAATTTTTTTTATAGAAAGGATACTAGAAGCGGAGTCCGCGCTGTTTTTAGGTTAGGTCGTTGTTTTCGATCGTACCATCTGAAGTTGGCGGATAATCGAACTATCGAACTCCGAGCACGACATCGACGGCCAATCATAATGAAGATTTAACCGTGGCTTCAGAAATAAATCGCATTTCGAGATATTTTCTGATATATCTTTTTTATAGCAGGGAAATAGGGAATAAAAATTGAGAGGAATTTTTTTTATAGAAAGGATACTAGAAGCGGAGTCCGCGCTGCTTTTAGGTTAGGTCGTTGTTTTCGATCGTACCATCTGAAGTTGGCGGATAATCGAACTATCGAACTCCGAGCACGACATCGACGGCCAATCATAATGAAGAGTTAACCGTGGCTTGAGAAATAAATCGCATTTCGAGATATTTTCTGATATATCTTTTTTATAGCAGGGAAATAGGGAATGAAAATTGAGAGGAATTTTTTTTATAGAAAGGATACTAGAAGCGGAGTTCACGCTGCGGGCGCTGCTCTTAGGTTAGGTCGTCGTTTTCGATCGTACAGTCTGAAGTTGGCAGATAATCGAACTATCGAACTCCGAGCACGACATCGACGGCCAATCGTAATGAAGATTTAAGCGTGGCTTCAGAAATAAATCGCATTTCGAGATATTTTCTGATATATCTTTTTTATAGCAGGGAAATAGGGAATAAAAATTGAGAGAAATTTTTGTTATAGAAAGGATACTAGAAGCGGAGTCCACGCTGCGCGTGCAGCTTTCAGGTTAGGTCGTCGTCTTCGATCGTACCATCTGAAGTTGGCGGATAATCGAACTATCTAACTCCGAGCACGACATCGACGGCCAATCATAATGAAGATTTAACCGTGGCTTCAGAAATAAATCGCATTTCGAGATATTTTCTGATATATCTTTTTTATAGCAGGGAAATAGGGAATAAAAATTGAGAAGAATTTTTTTTATAGAAAGGATACTAGAAGCGGAGTCCGCGCTGCTTTTAGGTTAGGTCGTTGTTTTCGATCGTACCATCTGAAGTTGGCGGATAATCGAACTATCGAACTCCGAGCACGACATCGACGGCCAATCATAATGAAGAGTTAACCGTGGCTTGAGAAATAAATCGCATTTCGAGATATTTTCTGATATATCTTTTTTATAGCAGGGAAATAGGGAATGAAAATTGAGAGGAATTTTTTTTATAGAAAGGATACTAGAAGCGGAGTTCACGCTGCGGGCGCTGCTCTTAGGTTAGGTCGTCGTTTTCGATCGTACAGTTTGAAGTTGGCGGATAATCGAACTATCGAACTCCGAGCACGACATCGACGGCCAATCATAATGAAGATTTAACCGTGGCTTCAGAAATAAATCGCATTTCGAGATATTTTCTGATATATCTTTTTTATAGCAGGGAAATAGGGAATAAAAATTGAGAGGAATTTTTTTTATAGAAAGGATACTAGAAGCGGAGTTCACGCTGCGCGTGCAGCTTTCAGGTTAGGTCGTCGTCTTCGATCGTACCATCTGAAGTTGGCGGATAATCGAACTATCTAACTCCGAGCACGACATCGACGGCCAATCATAATGAAGATTTAACCGTGGCTTCAGAAATAAATCGCATTTCGAGATATTTTCTGATATATCTTTTTTATAGCAGGGAAATAGGGAATAAAAATTGAGAGGAATTTTTTTTGTAGAAAGGATACTAGAAGCGGAGTCCGCGCTGCTTTTAGGTTAGGTCGTTGTTTTCGATCGTACCATCTGAAGTTGGCGGATAATCGAACTATCTAACTCCGAGCACGACATCGACGGCCAATCATAATGAAGATTTAACCGTGGCTTCAGAAATAAATCGCATTTCGAGATATTTTCTGATA
Source organism: Oxytorus armatus (assembly GCA_958009045.1). NCBI lineage: Eukaryota > Metazoa > Arthropoda > Insecta > Hymenoptera > Ichneumonidae > Oxytorus > Oxytorus armatus. The sequence continues at coordinate 12,436,093 of OY253754.1, read as the reverse complement.
TATCTTTTTTATAGCAGGGAAATAGGGAATAAAAATTGAGAGGAATTTTTTTTATAGAAAGGATACTAGAAGCGGAGTCCGCGCTGCTTTTAGGTTAGGTCGTTGTTTTCGATCGTACCATCTGAAGTTGGCGGATAATCGAACTATCGAACTCCGAGCACGACATCGACGGCCAATCATAATGAAGATTTAACCGTGGCTTCAGAAATAAATCGCATTTCGAGATATTTTCTGATATATCTTTTTTATAGCAGGGAAATAGGGAATAAAAATTGAGAGAAATTTTTGTTATAGAAAGGATACTAGAAGCGGAGTCCACGCTGCGCGTGCAGCTTTCAGGTTAGGTCGTCGTCTTCGATCGTACCATCTGAAGTTGGCGGATAATCGAACTATCTAACTCCGAGCACGACATCGACGGCCAATCATAATGAAGATTTAACCGTGGCTTCAGAAATAAATCGCATTTCGAGATATTTTCTGATATATCTTTTTTATAGCAGGGAAATAGGGAATAAAAATTGAGAAGAATTTTTTTTATAGAAAGGATACTAGAAGCGGAGTCCGCGCTGCTTTTAGGTTAGGTCGTTGTTTTCGATCGTACCATCTGAAGTTGGCGGATAATCGAACTATCGAACTCCGAGCACGACATCGACGGCCAATCATAATGAAGAGTTAACCGTGGCTTGAGAAATAAATCGCATTTCGAGATATTTTCTGATATATCTTTTTTATAGCAGGGAAATAGGGAATGAAAATTGAGAGGAATTTTTTTTATAGAAAGGATACTAGAAGCGGAGTTCACGCTGCGGGCGCTGCTCTTAGGTTAGGTCGTCGTTTTCGATCGTACAGTTTGAAGTTGGCGGATAATCGAACTATCGAACTCCGAGCACGACATCGACGGCCAATCATAATGAAGATTTAACCGTGGCTTCAGAAATAAATCGCATTTCGAGATATTTTCTGATATATCTTTTTTATAGCAGGGAAATAGGGAATAAAAATTGAGAGGAATTTTTTTTATAGAAAGGATACTAGAAGCGGAGTTCACGCTGCGCGTGCAGCTTTCAGGTTAGGTCGTCGTCTTCGATCGTACCATCTGAAGTTGGCGGATAATCGAACTATCTAACTCCGAGCACGACATCGACGGCCAATCATAATGAAGATTTAACCGTGGCTTCAGAAATAAATCGCATTTCGAGATATTTTCTGATATATCTTTTTTATAGCAGGGAAATAGGGAATAAAAATTGAGAGGAATTTTTTTTGTAGAAAGGATACTAGAAGCGGAGTCCGCGCTGCTTTTAGGTTAGGTCGTTGTTTTCGATCGTACCATCTGAAGTTGGCGGATAATCGAACTATCTAACTCCGAGCACGACATCGACGGCCAATCATAATGAAGATTTAACCGTGGCTTCAGAAATAAATCGCATTTCGAGATATTTTCTGATATATCTTTTTTATAGCAGGGAAATAGGGAATAAAAATTGAGAGGAATTTTTTTTATAGAAAGGATACTAGAAGCGGAGTCCGCGCTGCTTTTAGGTTAGGTCGTTGTTTTCGATCGTACCATCTGAAGTTGGCGGATAATCGAACTATCGAACTATCGAACTCCGAGCACGACGTCAACGGCCAATCATAATGAAGATTTAACCGTGGTTTAAGAAATAAATCGCATTTCCCGATATTTCGTGACATATCTTTCTTATAGCAGGGAAATAGAAGAGATTTCACGTAGCTCTCGTACATCTTGTAGTATTGTGATGCGTATAGTAGAATCGCGAGGAAAGTACAAGAGATGATGAATCGTAACGGTTTTATTTATACCGGACGATTAAATTCTTGGCAAAGGAATTGGGTATGCGTTTACGTCATTGGAGAACGACTCAGGGAGAAAGAGAGAGAGAGAGAGGGCTCCCAGGATCATGATGAATTCTAAAGAGGCAAAATATAACCGTGTCACTTTGCAAGTTTCTCGTCAACATACATGTTTATCGTATTGAGGGTGCTTATCGATGATAAATAACGCATGCCAAGTCCATCACTATATTCAAATCGTCATTGTCGTATATTTATATTTTTTTTAGCTTCCCACTCTCTAAGAGATGCTGAGGGCAAGAAACACGCCGCGATTGAACCGTTAACTTTATGTTAAAATGTATATGTTGAAAGCATCAGCATTTTTTTCAATGGCTCTTCCATCCGGCTTGTCACGACTTCGGACATTCGGTATATTCGTTGCTCATTTATGATGAATTAACATAAGTCAATGTGCGATTCGTATACATTAATTACCCGCGACCTTATCGAAAAATTGCATCGTATGTTTTGATTTTTGTTTTCTCTTTTAATTCGTGTTATTGAAAAATTGCCGTTTGTTTACTTTTCCAAAATATGACTAGTGTACTATTTATAAAAATTCGTTTTTTACGTACAATTTTTCGATGGAGCAATGAAGAAAAACAGACCCAAACAATTTTTCAACAAAACAATGATGAATATTAACGAACGATTAATAACGAATACTTTAAATAACAGTTCGATAACAATTGACAATTCGTCTCAATTATATTCGTAATTGTTGTTTGAAAACAGTTACAGTAGACATTTTCAATTAATCGTAATCATTTTCGTCACGATATCATTAAACATTTTTTTTTTTTTCATTCGAATTACAGTATATACGCGACAATGCGTCTTTGTCCTTCGATACGAAGGACGAAGTGAAGAAAAAAAGAGTTAAGCCCAGCTGAGAAAAAGCGTGAGGAGAAAAGTGGTCAAAGAGATAGGAAAAGATCCGTTATGTATATATAACAATACATATATACTTATATATCGTTACTCCTCCCGTTAATAAAGAAATGATAAGCGGAGAATTGCGAGTTGAGCATTGTTACCACCTTGTGCCAATTGCTCGAGACACTTGATGTTTCATAACTTAAACGCTAATCACATTGACCAATTCATATTTCACGACGAACGATCGTGTTTTACATTGTTTTTATCAATTTGATTTATGTACGTGATTTTCCCTCGTTGGGCTTCGAAATATTCATATAAATATTAGCGTTGATTTATGATAATCGTGACAAATGAATGTGAACTAAAAATTAAGGGCCCACGTGCCCCTAAAGGTGGTGAGGTGAAAAAAAAATTAAAATGTTGATTTCACACTTTTTATTAACTTTTCAACTATTAAGAAAAAAAATTAAAAATTTTTTTTTCTTAATTTTAACATTATTAAAATGCGTTTTTCTCGAAACTATGTTTTTAGACAGTGTCAGCACGATAACTCACTCAATTTTTAATATTTAAAAATTTTTTTTTCTCATTAAATCTTGATAATTGTCTTCTCTATAGTCTGACGAGAGGTTTTTTCATTTTTTGATTGGACAATTTTCTATAAAGTATTAAACACCAATTTCTTTCTTTGAATTGCATAATAAATTTTGAAACACTCTAATTTTGTTATTTAAAAAAAAAATAAATAAAAAATCCCTTCCGTCAGACTATTACTGCTACATTATTTTACTAGATTCTTTTTTATTTTTGCAGATTGGATAATATTTGGTGAGTTTATGATGTGGACAAGGAGGCCCGCCATGGTTTTTCATCAGTAGTGCATTTATACTCGTAAAAAATAATGTTAATATTTTCAAAAAAAATAAAAAAAAAATTTTTTTCCCATAGTTGAAAAGTTAATAAAAAATGTGAAATAAAAAATTTAATTAATTTTTTCACCGTATAACCTTTATGATAATTTTTCTAATTTACTCGGTTTTCAGCGAGCGCAGCGGTATGTGATCCCTTAAAAACGAGGCAAAGAACGGAAAAATGAGAAATAAGATCGAGAGAAGGCTGCCAGTGGAATTTCCGTAAGTAAATGACCAGAGTAGAGGGAGTGACCCCACCGCACGGTTTGTGAGTAGTGTCAATCGTCGATCTCTCGAGGGAACTGTTGCGGCTAATAAGGTTATCCGAACGAATGCATCGACACACATGGGTGACAATTTAGGCTTGGTGTGTTGTTTCCACCGTGGAATCGGGGCCAAAGCCCATAGGAATTATAACGGCGCATTGGACTTTGGGTGGCCCACGGAAATTATCCTCGTGATTTAAAATCAATGGCGAAATGTGTCTCGATGAAAATTGTCGACAATTCGAGAATCGCCAAAATTAACATTTTTCGAATAAAGAACAATCGAACAAAAATTTAACGAAAATTGATAATTGAGAAACAAACAAAAATTAAGAGAATTGATAATTACTTAAAAAACTTAATTTTATAACCTCTCTAAGAAAAAAAAGAATTATTCAATACAAGCGAAAAAAATTAACTTATGATAAAAAAAAAAGACTATATAGTTGTAAGAAAAATTGTTTGTGATTCAATTTTTTCAAATTGTTTTTTTCTGAAGAAAAACAATGTATCTACGATTTTTTTAATTACAATATTTGTTTGCCATGATGTTCGTTTTGAAATTATCGAATTTTCTTTTCTGGGCAAATTACAAAAGTTCGTGGAGCAACTTGAAGAATAATAATTGGGCTAAATGAAGATTGATAAACTTTGAAACAAATAGCATAAAATAAAATCGTAATTTAGTGAATTATGATTGACGGAATCGAGTTAGTGCACGCGTATTACGTTCAATTTCATTTGGAGCCTCATCGAGTCTCTTCGAAGGATCGATAAGAGTCTCAACATTTTTTTTCTCTCCCTTTATTTTTCAACCGTATAATATCGAATCAAGTCGATCGGGTATGTGGGGGAATAACAGAAAGAAAAAAAAATCAGTCCGGTCTTGCGCTAACAGCGTGTACAGGAGATTTCTTCATCTTCGTCTCCTACCGCCCGCGGTTCACACACAAGAGTATAACAAGCACCCTGTATATACCTCTCTCTCTCTCTTTCTCTCTCTCTCCGAGCATCAAAGCCCCATGAGCACTCGCGAAAGACGCGCGTCTTCTTCGGATGAGCTTCTCTCCGAGCCATCGACTCAATGAATATAAACGACCGATAGTGTGTCCGTGTGTGTTTGTGATCGTAACGAAATGCGCTTGAAACTATTTATCTGGCTTGCGAAACCGGTTGAATATTTTTCTATCTCTTCGGGTGTCTTGGCGGCCACTGCCAAGGTGGGATAGTTGCAACCAAGTACACACATACACGAAGCTTTAATAGTCTTTGAAGAGACGGGAATTCGACGTGCACCTCAACGATACTTTTCTTGTAAAATTCATATATTAGTGTGTGTGTTTGCGTGTGTATAATTATATCATTCAGTACTGAATCGCGATGATTGGACCGATGAAAATCTTATGGAAAACTCGTTTACGAGCCACCTGGTGACGCCAATCAGTAGTTTTCATCTATATGAGAAATTTAAATTGATTATTATTTATCTGGTTGTATCAATGGTCTTTTCCAATACGAGTTAATTCAGCAGTCAATGAATTATTTCCAAATCCCTTCAGACTTGTGGATATTTTTATTTTTTACTTTATTGACAATCTTAACGATTTCATTTCAAGTTCAATGAAATTTAATTCATCCAGTTTGTTGCATAATTTGAAAATTTGCCAGGTTCATAGATTTGCCGGAATAATGTTTGGTTTTAAGTTTTCGTGGTCAGGGGGGGTGCAAAATCTTTCCAAATTTAATTTTCATACCATATGACTAAATTAATGGCTAACGAATTAGATTTGAAAATTGCTCTTTTAGGAAATCCTTCATGAAATTTTATCGAAACACAAATTTTTATTGAAAAAATAAAAATTAGGAATAGTTAAAATTTCGAATAGCATCAATGCTGTTACAATTTTATGCAAACACAATTTTGTACAATTGTTCGAAAAAAAAAACAAACAAAAATCGAAAAATTTGACGTAAGTCCATGAAAATTGTAAACTTTAAAGAATTCCACGAATGATGTGTGTGGATAACTATAATGAGGAAATTGGGACAACGTATATCGCACGAAGATAACGTGGAAGATTCAACGAGGGACTGACATTTATTACAGAGGGATAAAGAGCTCGCGACAAACCGTTTTCAATATTCCAGCGAATGCTCACGAGTAATTATTACTTTTTTTTTTCTCGAGCAACGGTCCTCGGTTGAATCTCATCGTTAAACGGTGCACAACGATTAAGAACATATTTTAAGAAAAAAGAAAAAAAAAAGGATTGAAAAATATCGAAAAATTCCTTTGGATCCCGCTGTGATATCGTCGCGTATAATGAGCTCATTATAACTGGACGAAGATGAAGAAAGCCTTGACCCAGAGCAGCAGTACGAAAAAAGAACTCGAAATTGTTTATGGAAAAAAATGTGAAAAAAATGTCAGAGTTAATTTGCATTTTTTATTATCTAATTAAATCATTCAATAATCATTTTGATTATAATAATTATTAATCGATAATAAAAAAAATATATTAAATTGCTGAATATAATAAATTGCTGATTTTCCATTGCAGAAATTATATTTTAAATTAATTGTCGTACATTTCGATTAATCAAAATTGTCGACGACCGAAAAAAGAATAATCAATTAAAAAATGTGAAATAAAATTTTTGTTCCAAGTTCCAATGATCCGAAAATTAAATGTTCACTGTTATCTTCGATCATTGAAATTGTGACGAATAAAAATTTATTTTCTCGACGAAATTGACAGTTATTCACGTACATAAGTATATTTATGATGACGGAAATAAAGACAGGAGCATTAAGAATGTACAATGACGAGGGTGTTATCCCGTTATTGATAATAACTATTATCGATTATATGCTTATCAATTTCCTGGACAAATATCCGTATACACACGTGAGATTACATTTATTGAAATATATATGGGATATTTTATGTAAAATAAAATGTTTTTATGGCTTTGGGAAATTTGTCGAAAGTACTGTAATTCGTAAAAGGTGATTGTAAAATAGATAATTGAAAAGCAAGTAGAAAATTGAAATGCAGAACCCTGTTTTTTTTTGTAAGATACAATCGAGAGTTTGAACGAGCATGGAATTGTGTAATCAGTGCGAAATTTCGTATCGAATTTAACCGTAATATTGTCAAAAGTATTTAAAAAAAATAATCTCAATCAATAAGCCAAATAAAATTCGTTAGCGATAAAAAATATTTATCAATAAAAATGTAGCATCTGAATATTTAAATCGCGATATAAAAATATAGATTATTCAAATAAATCGCAAATAAATCAAACAACTAAACAATCGATCTAATAATTAATTAATTAATTTCTTTTCAAATTTATCGTTCCCAAAAATGCCTTCGTAAAAAAGAAAATCGAACATTCTTGCGGAATTCCCCGTATATATTTATTCGTGAAATTGACGAGGGAGATAAACTGTTGTCTATCGTGGCAATTAGTTGTTCCGGATGTTTCGCCTTTGTGAGCCTCTCCGGTGGTTGAAAATATAGAGGCAGCAAATACAATGGATGATATATTTAACCGCGAAAATGCTCATGGACTTGGGAGTAAGAAAAAAAAAGAAGAAAAAAAAGACCTTCGCTCACGCGAATCCCGTGTCTATAACCACACGGCTCTCTATCGTGCGATTAAACTCACGTCACTTATACACCACTTGATAAATATTTGTTGCAAAATCATTCTGCCGGTCGCGGCATTGTCTCGAAGAGTTGTAGATTTCGTCTCAAACTCTTAACCAATAGGGCAAAAATTTTATCCGCAAGTGAAGCTGGAATTTAAATTTTCACCAATTTGTTTTTATTCAGGCTCTCTTCTTGTCGCTAAGAATTTTTCTTTTTTAATATAAAATAACAATAATAGGATTGCAACATTTGTTGAAAAGGAAAGTGTATTTCTATATGGCTGTGCTATCAAGAATAACGCTACGAGCATAAACGGAATAATTTAAAAAATATCGTTTTCTATCGACGAATTTATCGCGTAAATTTCAACAAAACCAATAACAGCCCTCATGATCAAATTTACAGTTTAGATTTATTATGACCACATTTATTAATCCCTCCTATGAAGCTGGATCTTAACTTTGCACCAATTTCTTTTTATTCAGGCTCTCTTTTTGTCGCTAAGGATTTTTTTAAATATAAAATAACAATAATAGGATTGCAACATTTGTTGAAAAAAAAAGTGTATTTCTATATGGCTGTGCTATCGAGAATAAAGCTACGAGCATAAACGAAATAATTTAAAAAATGTCGTTTTCTATCGACGAATTTATCGTGTAAATTTCAACAAAACCAATAATAGCCCTCATGATCAAATTAACAGTTTAGATTTATTACAGCCACATTCATTAATCCCTCCTATGAAAAAAAGACGAGTCGCGAAACACGACGCGACTAACTCGTGAATATGATTGGCTGTCGACGTGCTCGGAGTTCGATAATTCGATTATGTGCATACTTCAGATCGTAGACGGACGTATCTAACCTAGAAAACAGCGCGCGGAGCGCGGACAGCGATTCTAGGTTTCGTGAAAGAGTGAAAATTCAATCGGACAAAAATTTTATCCGCAAGTGAAGCTGGAATTTAACTTTGCACCAATTTGTTTTTATTCAGGCTCTCTCCTTGTAGGTAAAGATTTTTTTTAAAATATAAAATAACAATAATAGGATTGTAACATTTGTTGAAAAAAAAAAAGTGTATTTCTATATGGCTGTGCTATCGAGAATAAAGCTACGAGCATAAACGAAATAATTTTAAAAATGTCGTTTTCTATCGACGAATTTATCGTGTAAATTTCATCAAAACCAATAACAGCCCTCATGATCAAATTAGCAGGTTAGATTTATTACGACCACATTCATTAATCTCTCCTATGAAAAAAAAGACGCGTCGCGGAATACGACGCGACTAATTCGTGATTATGATTGGCTGTTGATGTGCTCGTAGTTCGATAATTCGATTGTGTGCATACTTCAGATCGTAGACGGACGTATCTAACCTAGAAAACAGCGCGCGGACCGCGGACAGCGATTTCAGGTTTCGTGAAAGGGTGAAAATTCAATCGGGCAAAAATTTTATCCGCAAGTGAAGCTGGAATTTAACTTTGCACCAATTTGTTTTTATTCAGGCTCTCTCCTTGTAGCTAAAGATTTTTTTTTAAATATAAAATAACAATAATACGATTGTAACATTTGTTGAAAAAAAAAAGTGTATTTCTATATGGCTGTGCTATCGAGGATGAAGCTACGAGCATAAACGAAATAATTTAAAAAATGTCGTTTTCTATCGAAGAATTTATCGTGTAAATGTCAACAAAACCAATAACAGCCCTTATGATCAAATTAACAGTTTAGATTTCTTACGACCACATTCATTAATCCCTCCTATGAAAAAAAAGACGCGTCGCGGAATACGACGCGACTAATTCGTGATTATGATTGGCTGTCGATGTGCTCGTAGTTCGATAATTCGATTATGTGCATACTTCAGATCGTAGACGGACGTACCTAGCCTAGAAAACAGCGCGCGGAGCGCGGACAGCGATTCTAGGTTTCGTAAAAGAGGGAAAATTCGCGTGGGCCATTTTTCTATGGTCCTCTATTTAACGTACTTGATGGTAAATAATTTAAAAAAATGATTAGGTTCACAGCCATGTCTAGCTGGCATAGAATGCCTCATATTATAGTTTATATATTTCTTACGGATATTTCGATGCGAATTCCCAAGCATCTTCCACGCCACCTATTAACACCATCGCCAATCATCACGTTCTTGAGATACCCGCAGATGGCGAGTGCTCGGAACATCCCCATGGGAAAAACCGACCGTGTATGTATACATTCGCCTAAATACCTTTGGAATATAGAGAATGATACATACATTCGTACTTTACGACGATTAAACTTCTGAGAGTTTTAACCGTAGTATACCGGTCTCAGAGAGTGCGTGCGTAATAGCCAAGCGAATATAATCTCGATTACGATTTTTCCTTGGAGCGTTTAACGCGCGTGTAACGAGACTCGAATTATCCATTGAAATAATTATACTAGCAAAATGCCGGCAACATATACACGGATGTTTTAAGAGCGCCGACGAGGTTTCGTTGATGAATCATCGAACGATTATTCGAGTGGCTTATACGTAAGGCGTTTCATGTTAAATCAATCAAAAGCTTGATTTTCACCCTCTCGTGGATTTTGTACCTTTTTTTACACCAGTCATACTCTACCATTTTTTTTTTGGAGGCTAACTACATTTTTTTTCGTAACTCCTATTTGATAATGAATTTTTTTTAATTATATTTTTATAACGTAGATCGTTAGGAGGATTTAGAAAATTGGACCGTCCAAAAATACTGAGTCGGCTAATCAAAGTTTTGAGTAATGAAAAATGATACTTAAAAAATTGTAGAAAAAAAAAACAATGTTCAGTGTTGAATTGAGCTGAAATGTCTCGTATATATGGGTGACGACAAATTTTTCTTTATCTTCGACAAACATCATAATTCTATCACTTTTTGTCATCATTCCTGCGTATTCTTTTACTGCATTCATGCACCTTGTATACATAACACTCTGGGACGTGTCAACGTCATGTTGCAGGACTCTAGTTCCGTTTGTATTAATTAATATAATTATAGATCGGTATAATTGATTTTCATAATGCGTTCGTTACATCGTCATCGTGAAAATAACACAGGTAGGAAAAATCAAATTTTGCAATAGCAATTAAAAACTGAAATTTGAATTTAATTCATCTAATTAAAAAATTCGCATGTCATCTATTTGGTAATTAATTTTCCAGATGCCAACAAAAGTGCACGAGCAAAGTTTAATAATCGCGATATCTAATTCGACATTAGAAAAAAAAATCCATGTACATTGCGTAAAAGCGTCTTATCGTGAGAATTATTACAGGAATGTGAATCCCCTTATCTATAGATTTCAAAAGGGTCCGGCGAGGAGAGAACATGCTACCGCGAGGGAAAAAAATATAAATGTACAGTACAAGAACTACGATTGCAATCAGTGAGAGCATTAAGGATCTTCGAGCAGCTAATTTACAACTCGGACATTCCAAAAATTCGTCACATTCATTTAGCAATTACACGATCTACCACGCGATGGTTGCGCCACACAAACAAAGTATCACACTTATCAACGGTCGATAACAGAGATTTCTCTTTTTTAAAAATCTTAATGCAGTCGCCCTGCAGTTTTAACACTGAAAAACATTTTTAAAGAGATTCCAGCTCAATGTGTACTACATTGTATTCATGGAGACTAGGATAAATTCTCCATGATTATATTAATGAACTACAACTTTTTTTTAGGAAATCTACTTTACCGACGACAACTCGTATCGATTTAAACCCCCTAGCTGGGGGTTTCTCAGATAGGGGGTTTACATTCAATTAAAAGGAATTGTTAATTTTTAATTACTTTCGACGATTTTCTCGTTGAGTCCCACGGACAAAGAAATCGCACGTAAAGAAAATATTGAATTAAAAGAACGTACTGCAATTAAAAGAAGCTTTTAGAATTCGTTGTCGAATCGATTCAGGGCGAAGAAAAATAAATATTAAGGAGTTTCGTGACATTTTGCCATATTCCCGAGTCAACCGAAGTCTGTTAGCATTTTTATGACAATTTGTACAAGTCTGTATGCTTTTCCTCAAAATCCCTCATATATGCCTTCATATGTAAGAACTATTTCAAAATTGTCAATGCAGAAGTTTTTTAATTAAGGGCTGGAGGGAAAAGAATAGTGAAAAATGAAAATTCCGTTCGATATGATTGAAAATAAGGATGAATAATAAAAAAATTTTTTTGCATTAAAGTAAATCCCTATAAACGATAATCCACTGTCCAGAATAGAGGACATTTTTTTTTTTTTTTCGAGTAGATCGTCTCTTAAAGGAGTGGATGGGAAATCACGAAGTTGAAGTTTCTTAGATGCACGTTAAATAATGCAATAAAAATAAAAGTGAGCAAGGAATGAAACGTTATCGGAATAAGAAAAAAAGCCACGAAACGAGAAAAATGTTAATATTCTTTTGAAGGATGAACTTTTTAAGTTCACCCTTTTTAAGTTCGAAAAAGTATTCAAGGAATAAAAATGTTATTATCACGTGAATAACATTTTATATGTTTCAGATATTTCTATATATGTATTAGTAGATAAGGGGTATAAAAAAGGTGGTGGATGAAAGATGCGTGAAGGGGTGGAAGATAGAAATAGACAAATCGAGGGTAGTAAGAGTACAATACTGATACAAACCGAAGGACAAGACACAGAGATGCGAGACCAATGAAAATGTTATATCTATATATATATACAGTATTTACAAGGGTCAGGATTCCGGCGCTACTGCTATTTAAAAAGTTGCGTACATTACTTGGCGCAGAAGCGAGGAAGCTTTTGCTCTCCTTCGACTTGCCTATACAGATATTTATTTTATTTATTTTTCCATTGATACACATCCGAACCAGTATCGCGACAACAAGACGTTATCAGAAGTTGCGAAATAACGTAACAAGCAACTGCGGTTAAAATAACAACAAAATTATATAAAATTTGCAAAAACATTATTTACCTTTTGAATAAAATATTACTTTAATTTGAAAAAAATCGAACTTATTTGAAAAAATTGTTTTTCCTTTCGAAAAAAATTAGTTCTAATTAAGTCCCCGGTAAAAATCGCGACATGGATCGAGTGAGATCGCGGTCATTTCGTTTTGACGACTTTTACAAGTTTCAAAATGCCACGAGAGTTCGTGAATGTCGAGACTTTATTGTAATAATAACCGCCGGTTTTTTGACGTGCGTCACGTTCGTTGGTGCGAGTGAAAATATCGAAAAATGTCCTATCAATGGGAATGCCTCGTTTCGCGATTACAGTCTTTTGTACGATTATTTACGAAGTGGCGGTACGGGACCACGAATTTCCAACAGTACTATTACCATTGGATTTTTGGGATCTTACGGTCGAAGTCAGGTGCTCGAATGATGTTGATTTAAAAATTGAAATTTTTATTAGATTTGAGGGTTTTTGTGATTTATAAAAAATCTTAATTTAAAAAAAATTGTGTGATTTAAAAATTATTTATATGGCTTTCACATCATTTTTTTTGTGCACTTTATTTTTTTATTTGTCATATAAAATTTGACTTTTTGAATCAATTTTTTTTTTTTTTTTGGTACTTCAAATAAGGGAAAATCAGTATTTTATTCAAATTAAGTACAAAAGTGTATTTGAATAAAATTTTGCATTATAGGTGGTACTCGGGGCTTTGCCTCTCGCCATCGCAATGGTCAACGACGATCCGAATCTTTTGCCCGGATACAAATTAAAATTTTTAGCCGCTGATATAGGTAAAACGTAAAAACAAATACAGGGGTAAAAAAAATAAAATGGAATTGGGAAGGGTCATACATAAAAATCTGAAAGGGACACACAACAATAAAATTAAAAAAAAACGTTGGAACACACAACACTAAAAAAAAACAGGGGAAAAAAAGGTGCGATTTTCAATTGAAAATGAACGACAAACTCAAAATTTTATAAATCCTTAAGTCCTTTATCGCGATTCTTGCCAAATTCAAAAACAAGTATTTTCGAGCCCTGGCCCATTTGTGTCAAAAGTTTTGACGTCAACAACTAAAGATCTAAGAATGTTTTTCGATCACAGACATTTTTTGTTGTTAAAATTTCAAAATCCTGTACAATCCGAAGCCCTTAAGTAATTTTAATGATAATTGCAGCAAAAAAACGAAGTTGGCTACTCTGCCTGTGTGGAAAATTTGAACACGATTGCTGAAGTCATTTTCGTTCAATTTCAATTTTCAAATCCCGTCACACACCCACATACGGAAATTTGTATACAAATTTGATTTTTCCGACGTTTTGGCACATTTTCAACATATTAACATAAAAAAAAACGAAATGTCTTTCTTAATAAAGTAAAATTTTTTCTATGAAAAGGCAGAATTGGAAAAAACTTTTTTTTTAAATAAAAATTAAATTTTTTAAAAGGACGAGCCGACGATGCAGTTTCTCACGCTGCACTGAGCATTAGAATTATGACCGAAATGCAAGATTCGGGAGTGGTGGCTTTTATCGGTCCCGATATATTTTGCAAAATCGAGGCACTCGTAGCAGCAGCTTGGAACTTGCCACTGATCTCTTACGTGAGTTAAAAACCATAAATAATTTTTTTTCTTTCAAACTCCCTGAGCACGAATTTCCACTTGTTGAAAATAATTGAAAGTAAAAACAAAGAAAAAATAGAATCTAATGTGAAAAATTATTTGTTTATGTAAATATGAAAGATCTTTTTTGAATTCTTGATTTGATTTATTTAATTTCTATAAATTGTTGGATGTGGATACGAGGGAGAAAAAAAAGAAACGCTATCGAGTGTCTACGAAGATTAATGTCCTCGAGCGACGAGACACATCCTCGATCACACGCTTCGCTCTGGTCTCAACGTTAATGAAAAAATAAAACGTAACATTTCTTCATCCTCTGTCGAACTTTCGATTTTTTCGTATTGTCATTATTTGACGTTTCCAGTATTGCTTGATTTTTGGATTTTGTAAAATAAAATATGTCGTTTTGAAAGCTTCAAAAACTCCTCCAGGTGGGCAAATTGAAAAAATGGACTGAACGAAATTAATGTTTGAAACAAAAATGGATAATTTGTTGAAATTAATCATTTTGATGACAATTCATTCTAATAATGGTTTATAATTTTTATAAATAAAGATTACGATGAAAATATGTTCAATAAGCTCCATTTTTCGGTTTATTTTAATAAACTTTACGGAAAGTCGGTTTCCGAACTCTATTATTTTTTAAAATTATTCCTTCATCCCCTGTCGAGCTTTAAATTTTTCGTATTGTCATCATTTGACATTTGCAGTATTGCGTGATTTTTGGATTTTGTAAAATAAAATATGACGTTTCAAAAGTTTGAAAAACCCCCCACGTAGCCAGATTGAAAAAATGAACTGAACGATATTAAGGTTTGGATAAAAATTGATAATTTGTTGAAAATAATAATTATGATGACAATTAAGTAATAATGATTCATAATTTTTATAAATAAAAATTACATTACAAATATTCCCAATAAAGTCATTTTTTGGTTTATTTTAATAAATTTTATGGAAAACATGTTTCCGAACTCTATTATTTTCAAAAATTATTCATTTTTGAAAAGATGAGCATTGAAGGCGAGTCTCGATAAGCTTTTCAATGGGGTAAACGAACTGTCGACGTATCGAGCTATTTATAAATTCGTACTGATTATTCTGCGAAAATTTTGTCAGACCCACTCACAGAGTTGGTCCACTCGTTTAGATGGTAATCGGCCTGTAATGAGAACTTAACGAAACTCGACGTGCTGTCTAATTTTGTCAAATAATTTATGAACAAGTTGATCGAGTGTTAAAAAAAAAACAATCGAAACTACAGAAGCTCAAGGATGGTGACCCGATGAACAAAATTTATTGATAATTAAGAAATTCATTGATCAATTAAATTAAATTAATTCATTCAAGAACAATCAGTCAAGAGGGTGGCTTTAATATGAAAAATCAAAAAACGAGTTAAATTGTTTTTATTTCGCGAAAAAAAATATCGTTTCAAAAATTCCAAATGAGAGATTTTTCGAAATGGTTTTCCGGTCACGTGGACAAGTATTCAAAGTGATAATATAAAGAAAAAGAGTTTGTTCTTTCGAATTTTCATTCTATTTTGTAAAAAGCGATCGTAAGAAAATTTGCGACAATCGCTAGTTTGGGTTTTTAGTCAGGATTTTTTTTCCATCAAATTGAAAAGATTCGCGGAATCATTCCTTAAGGGGGGAAATAGGGTTAGGACAGCGTTTTCTCAATGATTTTTATGAATTTTTTTATAGTATAAAAAATGAATATAATTCATTGAAACTTTGAGAATATTTTATACATATATTCAAGTATATACTATAAAAATTTTGAAGAATTTCCTTGAAAAACACCGCAGATATTAGCGACCCCATATTGCAGGTCACAACCAGACTCAGCATTTTGCGTACATTCTGGAAGCCGCAATTTTCATCTGAAATTAAACGAGGTTGGAATTTACTTTTATTATATGTCTCTCTTCTATATGAACCTGAATGCTATCAAAAAAATAGAAAATTTTATTTTTTACAGGGGTCAAAACAAAGAAGCATAATTTTTTGCCATTTTTTACAACTTTATTTGCAAAAAAAAATTATTTTAAATAATGATAATATTCCGATATTAGGTTCATATAGAGCGCAATACTATGAAGAAAGTAACTGCCAATTTTGAAAACGATTGGTTGAAAACTTTTCAAACTAGCGTGTACGCAAGTTCAAAGACAGTCGTTTTCAGAAAAACGCGTTTGAAAAAATAGCAAAATGCTGAGTCTGATTGTGACCTACAATATGGGGTCGCTAATATCTGCGGTGTTTTTTAAGGAAATTCTTCAAAAATTGTATAGTATATACTTAAATATATGTATAAAATATTCTCAAAGTTTCAATAAATTATATTCATTTTTATACTGTAAAAAAATTCATGAAAATCATTGAGAAAACGCTGTGCTAACCCTATTTCCTCCCTTGATGGCTTATAACAATAGAACGAGTCGGTATTTTCATTTAAAATTTTGTGAACATATTTTTCAATAGTTTTACTAACAATTTATGCAATAAAAAAAAATCGATCTTTGAACCGTCTAACCCTATTTCCTCCCTTAAAGCTTTCAATTAAAAACTGTCATTAATAAATTTACGTCAACAAAAATTTCGTATTTTTGTGCAAAATAAAAAATAATTTAAAAACTATTCTCGTAAAAAAAAATTGATATTTTTCAATCGAACGGAAACAATTTATTTCCGCAAAATGTTCTTCATCTATAAAGCCCAAAGCGGATATGAGGATAAAAGTGAGTCGAAAACGAAGGGCGAGAAGGGGATTTTGTCTGTTATATCTCGATAACGAGGGCATTTTACCACGAAAAGCTACTTCGTGATACTTTGTACTTTTTTAGGAGTTTACAAACGCCGAGGGATAAAATGACAATTGGGGATTCATATTTTGGAATTACGGTTCTGTGAAGAAAAAAAAATCGTAAATCGGCTTTACCTTCATTAGTATAACATGCGGGATTTTAAGAGTGATCGATTGAGCTACGAGACGAAAAATTTAAAAAAATTCGCACATCTTTTTAGTTGCAAAAACTAAAAATACGAAAAATATCTTTTGATGTAATATAACGAGTTGTGTAAAATTATAGAAATGCGAGGATCCGGAAGTGTCCGATCGTAAGGTATTTTACACTTTCGCGAGAACACTACCGTCAACGAGTAAAATTGGTAAAAGTGTCGTTGCACTTCTACGAGCTTACGCTTGGAACAAAGTCGTTGTGCTTTACGGTACTGTACCTTCAACGAGTGACAACAAATTAAATGATTATCTGACGGTATATTTTAAATGATTTTCCATAGTTTATCTCGATTTTGGACATTTTTTTACTGACAAACCTCGATCTGACACTAAAATTTCCAAAATTGAGGTTTCAATGATTTTTTTTTTCTATTTGAAGTGAAATCAATGATAGGATCGATAACATAATTTTTTTAGGCTTATGGAATAAGTGTTACGGAAACTCACACCGTAAACGATTATATACCAATGTACGAGAGTAAACTTGACGATATCGTTACCGGTACTTATCGACAAACCCGAGGTAATAATTTCATGATTTTTTATCGTAATAACAAAACATTTTTATGTATTATGGATTTTTTGGTAATTAATAATTGCCCAATTAACCGGCGAAAAGTATATGTATTCGTTGGAGAACACATTGCACTCGTGGATTTTGTTAAATGTTTGCAAAAACGACGACTATTGTATACCGGAAAATACGTCGTTATCTCGGTCGATGACAAAATTTACGATCCACGTAGACAAAAAGAAATGACTCAGAGAAGTGAGTATTAAAAAGTGCCGAGAGTTCGTTAATTTTTCTTTCAATAATTATTCGAATTAAATTAATAAGACGTTAACAAAAATAATGAGTTTTTTTTAATTAGCCATTTTTAATTAGCCACTGAATTGATGAGTAATTAATTTGGAATTATTTTCAAAGTAGAATAAAAAAATTTATTGTCTTATTTATGCCTTTTTTTGTTAATCATTTTTTATATATTTCAACTTTCGAAAAAGGAAAGATGTTTTTTTTCGACGAAAACCTGAACTCTGATTCGTCAAAACTTAAGAATTTTTTTGCAGGCTACATCGATCCTTATCTCCCCGATCAAAACATGTCGGATGACATAAAATTTGGCTTCCGATCCGTTCTCAAATTGACTCCGACACACATAAAAAATCAAAACTTTCAGTGAGTCATTTCTAATGAATTAATTAATTCGTAATTGTTTTGGTATTGATCGAAAATTCATCGTTTATTATTACAGAACAATTTCCGAAAGAATCAAAGCATACTCGGTGAGATGGCCATTTTGCGTGCCGTATCACAGCGAGATTTTTAAGACTATTGCGGTGAGTACTGGAATTCACGATCAATTAATGATAAGCTAGTAATTGGGCGAAAAGTAGAAATTGTTACATTGAAATTGATATCAGCAGTCGCTAAAACCCTTAGGTACCATTTTATATAAAAATCGAATCAATTTTTATTTTTTGATCGGTCATATTGACTCCGCCCTTTAGTGTACTCAAATTTTTCTTTACATACATCTGTAAGATGAAGATTAAAATAGGAGCCTGCAAAGTTTCATCAACATCGGTTTACGCATTTAACCATTTCGCGTGACAAACACCCTATGGTACTTATTTTCATAAAAATCGGATATCTGGTTTTTTTGATCGGTCATACTGACTCCGCCATTTAATGTACTCAAATTTTTCTTTACATACATCTTTAAGTTGAAGGTTAAAATAGAAGTCTGCAAAGTTCCATCAAAATCGGTTTATGCATTTGACCATTTCGCGTGACAAACACCCTATGGTACCTATTTTCATAAAAATCGGATATCTGGTTTTTTTGATCGGTCATACTGACTCCGCCATTTAGTGTACTCAAATTTTTCTTTACATACATCTTTAAGTTGAAGGTTAAAATAGAAGCCTGCAAAGTTTCATCAAAATCGGTTTACGCATTTGACCATTTCGCGTGACAAACACCCTATGGTACCTATTTTCATAAAAATCGGATATCTGGTTTTTTTGATCGGTCATACTGACTCCGCCATTTAGTGTATTCAAATTTTTCTTTACATACATCTTTAAGTTGAAGGTTAAAATAGAAGCCTGCAAAGTTCCATCAAAATCGGTTTACACATTTGACCATTTCGCGTGACAAACACCCTATGGTACCTATTTTCATAAAAATCGGATATCTGGTTTTTTTGATCGGTCATACTGACTCCGCCATTTAGTGTACTCAAATTTTTCTTTACATACATCTTTAAGTTGAAGGTTAAAATAGAAGCTTGCAAAGTTTCATCAAAATCGGTTTACGCATTTGACCATTTCGCGTGACAAACACCCTATGGTACCTATTTTCATAAAAATCGGATATCTGGTTTTTTTGATCGGTCATACGGACTCCGCCATTTCGTACCCAAATTTTTCTTTACATACATCTTTAAGTTGAAGGTTAAAATAGAAGCCTGCAAAGTTTCATCAAAATCGGTTTACGCATTTGACCATTTCGCGTGACAAACACCCTATGGTACCTATTTTCATAAAAATCGGATATCTGGTTTTTTTGATCGGTCATTCTGACTCCGCCATTTAGTGTACTCAAATTTTTCTTTACATACATCTTTAAGTTGAAGGTTTAAGTAGAAGCCTGCAAAGTTTCATCAAAATCGGTTTACGCATTTGACTATTTCGCGTGACAAACACCCTATGGTACCTATTTTCATCAAAATCGGATATCTGGTTTTTTTGATCGGTCATACTGATTCTGCCATTTAGTGTACTCAATTTTTTCTTTAAATACATCTTTAAGTTGAAGGTTAAAGTAGAAGCCTGCAAAGTTTCATCAAAATCGGTTCGCCCATTTGACCATTTCGCGTGACAAACACCCTATGGTACCTATTTTCATAAAAATCGGATATCTGGTTTTTTTGATCGGCCATTCTGACTCCGCCATTTAGTGTACTCAAATTTTTCTTTAAATACATCTTTAAGTTGAACGTTAAAGTAGAAGCCTGCAAAGTTTCATCAAAATCGGTTTGCGCATTTGACTGTAATCCCATGCCAAACAAATGATCAAAGACAACGAAACTGAGTTTACAGTGAGCTTACTTTAGTCGTTCAATTATTGATTTGTGCATCGTAATTTGAATAGAAACAACATTGATCCATCGTTAATTAGTAAATTGATTGAATAATTAATAAATCACAGGATCGATAAATCAATAAATCGATCAATCAATAACTTCGTTAGTTAATTAATTGTCTCTCGACTAATTTACATCGAAGTCTGTAATTTCCGATGATATTTAAATGCAACAATTTCCTTCAGATACCGATTCAAGCTGCTCACTTGTACGACGCGGTTATGATTTACGCGCGTGCGGCTACCGAACTTTTGAAAGCCGGTGATGATCCCCGAAACGGTTCGGCGATTCAGGGACGAATAAGAAATCGAAGTTATCACTCGATTCAGGGTTACGACGTGAGTACTCGATGTCCAACTATTATTTTACTAACGATATCCCGTCCTAACGATAAATCATTAATTTCTCTTCTTATATATGTGTGATTGAGAATCGTACAGGTGTTTATAGACGAGAACGGTGACGCCGAGGGTAATTTTACCGTGGTCACATTACTCGAGGATAACGTGTCGTCGAATGGTTCTGTTAAACGTTCGATGCAACCGGTTGGTTATTTTCATTACAATGAAAATGGTTCTGATGGTATACCCATTTTCAAATATACCGATTCATTGAGAGGTGAGATAACACGCGAGTATGTAAATTACAGATTAAACACGAAAGTGTAAAAACAAATTGTGCCAATGGAAACAGATCACAGCTTAAAGGAGGGGGTATCGTCGAATGGAATCATTCGATAAATTAATTAAATTAGTTAATCAATTACTTTTATATTAAGTAATTAATTCATTCATTAATGATTACTCGTTTATATTGCTCGTTAATTTTTACGATTAATAATTAACGAGCAATACGTGTAATTAATGACAATTAATTACAAAATTATATAATAATTTATTAATGTATTTAAAAAATTGAATAATCAATTTTTAGTTATGAATTATTTTTTTAATTAATTAAATCTAATTGTGAATTCTATATTTCATTGCGATTTGCAGGAATCGAGTGGGTTGGTAACGGACCACCAAAATCCGAGCCTACTTGTGACTATCCCGGCGATATATTGTGCAACGAGGAAATCAATGAGCCCGATGGATCGTGGAGAAAATTTAATGATTGGAGTGATTGGAGATTGCACCTAGCACTTTCTGCATTTATTGGGATGGTCGTAATATCTGCTATATTTGCGTTCAAGTACGATGTTTTGTCGTTATTACAATTTATCGAATAGCAATCGTCTTAGCAATATTTATCAATGACAATATTAATCGTTATTCAATTTTTTAATTATACGTAACGGTGAAAATTAATTAATGTTGTATCAAACTTTAATTATTTCTGAAAATTTAATTCGAATTTTAATCATCACAAGCTCCCTCTTAATAATACAATGTATTCAGGCATTACAGATACGAGCAAAAGCTCGCGTGTATTTTGTGGAGAATCGAGCTCAACAATCTGACAATGTTGCCTGACGACCCAGGCGATTTGCAGCAGAATAATGGAAAAAATTTTGTAAATATTTTGCAAATATCATTATTGTGGATTTTTGTAAATTTATGCAAAAAAAAAATATAATTCATTCAGCAAGAAAAGTCATAAAAATGTGGATAAATTTATTTCTCGTTGGAAATTTTCAGCGTTTCGAGGCGTACGGTTGTGCGACACGTACGTACACGAAGGTCGCTCTGTATCGCGAGAATTTGGTGGCTATTAAGAAAGTTTATAAAAGAACGATGGATCTAACGAGATCGATAAGAAAAGAATTGAAAGAAATACGAGAAGTGCGACACGAGAATTTGATTAATTTTGTTGGTGCTGTTGTCGAGCCGGGAGCCATTTTTATCGTAACTACCTACTGCTCTAGAGGATCATTACAGGATATATTGCAAAACAATGATCTTCGTCTCGACACCATGTTCGTGTCGTCTCTCATTGGCGATTTACTCCGAGTAAGTACTTTTTTTTTACTTCAGATTTTTAAAATGAGGTACGATTTTTTTTTGGCAATTGAAAAAACTATCAAAGTATGTTTATTCCTACTATTAGTCATGGAGCAATCCCTTAAAAGGGGAAATAGGGTTAGGGATTTTCATGAATTTGTTTATAGTATAAAAAATGAATATAATTCATTGAAACTTTGAGAATATTTTATACATATATTTAAGTATATACTATAAAATTTTTGAAGAATTTCCTTGAAAAACACCGAAGATATTAGCGACCCCGTATTGCAGGTCACAATCAGACTCAGCATTTTGCGTACATTCTGGAAGCCGCAATTTTCATCTGAAATCAAACGAGGTTGGAATTTACTTTTATTATATGTCTCTCTTCTGTATGAACCTAAATGCTATCAAAAAAATAGAAAATTGAATTTTTTACAGGGGTCAACACAAAAAAGCATGATTTTTTGCCATTTTTTACAACTTTATTTGCAAAAAAAAATTATTTAAAATGATGATAATATTCCGATTTTAGGTTCATATAGAGCGCAATACTATGAAGAAAGTAACTGCCAATTTTCAAAACGATTGGTTGAAAACTTTTCATACTAGCGTGTACGCAAGTTCAAAAAAAGTCGTATTCAGAAAAACGCGTTTGAAAAAATAGCAAAATGCTGAGTCTGATTGCGACCTGCAATATGGGGTCGCTAATATCTTCGGTGTGTTTCAAGGAAATTCTTCAAAAATTTTATAGTATATACTTAGATATATGTATAAAATATTCTCAAAGTTTCAATAAATTATATTCATTTTTTATACTATACAAAAATTCATGAAAATCATTAAGAAAACGCTGTCCTAACCCTATTTCCCCCCTTACTGGCATATAACAATAGAACGAGTCGGAATTTTCGTTTAAAATTTTGGGAACATATTTTTCAATAGTTTTACTAACAATTTATGAAATAAAAAAAAAATCGATTTTTTGAATCGTCCAACCCTATTTCCCCCCTTAAGGGTTATGGCCACAGTAGCAGGTATAAAATCATGTGCACATTTAACAAATTTTTTTGTATGAAAAAAAGACAGACTTCAAATTTTCAAATTATATTGCTAATTGCATTTCGCAGAGAAGTACGTACAGAATTTCTGATTAATTGAAAACTTTCCATGTTATGAGCAGTTTTATGCGAAATTCTTCACTGGGAACTTCACTTTTTACATTCAAATGCCTGCAATATTCGAATAAAACAATATTCTTCAAATTCCGTACGTACTTGTCTTTTTTTCCGTACGTACTTTTTTTTGGTTCTAAGTTAAAAATTGTCGAAATTATTTATCACGCCAATTAGAAAAAGATACCAAAAGCAAATAGCAGTAGTCGGCCATTTTGTCTAACAAAAAAAAAACAAAAAAAAATATTTTTTATTAGCTTGATATTTATACTAAATAGATGTGTAATTAGTTTTATAAATAAATCACTTTTTCATACAAAAAAAAATTGTTGAATGTGCACATGATTTTATATCCGCTACTGTGGCCACACCCTTTAAAACACCCCAGAAAAATAAAAATACAAATTCTTGCTCACAAATGTTTTTTTTCCACCCTCAATAAATCCCTCTTAGAAATTAAAAGTTGCTAAATTTGCTAATAGAGGAATTGTCTTTTTACAATTTTTTTCTTTTTTTAAATTCAGGGAATGATATATCTGCACGACAGCGAGATAGGATCGCACGGTAATCTGACGAGCACAAATTGCCTCGTCGACAGTCGTTGGATACTTCAGGTATCGGACTTTGGTCTTAACGAGTTTAAGGCCGGACAGGAGGGCGCGTTAAAGTCTCTGAAAAAGATGCTTTACATGGCACCGGAATTGTTGAGAAATTCTTTGATTTGTCGCAAGGGATCGCAGAAGGGTGATGTTTATAGGTAATGCATGCGAAAAGTGAAGAACGATCGATGCAGATTTATATTCAATTATCTAAAAAAAAAATGGTACTCACCATTCATGACGTTCAACAGTCTTGGTCTGGTCCTTTACGAAACGATGACACGCAGAGATCCTTGGAAGGATACGCTCATGAGTCCTGACGAAATTATACAAGGAATTCGTGATGGGGAATTACTTAGACCCGATCTCGTAAGGGTAAAGGGTGTTTCCGGATACGTCAGAAAATGTATTGCCTCTTGCTGGCAGGAAGAACCCGACAGACGTCCCGACATGAAACTTGTGTCTGTTATACTGAAACCAATGCAATCGGGATTGTAAGTTAGATAATAATAATAATTATTATTATATTTACTCAATATGCAAAATTTCTTTAGTTTTTTAAATGATAATGTTATTATATGATTTTTGTAATACTAATTTTAACAGCCATATAATTGAGTGCAAATAATTATAATGACATTTTAACAAAATAATATAAAATGCGCGAAGAAATTCCAAAAATATTAAAATAATGGTCTTTGTTTTTTCCTTTAAAGAAAATCCAATATATTCGATAATATGCTCGCAATGATGCAAAAATATATGTGCAATCTCGAGGATCTCGTGCAGGAAAGAACGAATGAATTAATGGAGGAAAAAGACAAAACTGATGCACTGCTCCATCGTATGTTTCCGAGGTTTGTAAAAATCATTTTTCTCTTCACCGCTTGTAACGACCATTGTATTCACTAATTGACAAAATTTAATAACGAAGAACTGATGAAAAAAAAAACAAAATGTAAAGAAAATCATTTAAAAAATGGGCCCTCGTTGAAATTTAGCTGAATAAAAATTGAGATGCACTAAAAATTCCATTGCTAGGAAATAAAGGCTGATGAACATTTGCGTTCTTTGTAAATAATTATTATTCATTTCTTTCCTATAAATAACATTTTAATAACATTAAATTAGTATCGAACTAATTTTAATAATATTTTTTTGCGATATTTTTTTTATTATAGGTTAACTGTTATTAATGATTATAAAAATTCACAAAAATGTATTTTTTTATGGTTTTTAAAGAACCGTCGCCGAATCGTTGAAACGTGGCGAACCGATAGAGGCCGAGAATTTTGATTCAGTGACAATTCTCTTCAGTGACATTGTCGGTTTCACCGTACTGGCGGCTAACAGTACACCACTTCAAGTCGTAACGTTGCTCAATGAGCTTTACACGTACTACGATTACATTATCTCGCATTACGACGTTTACAAGGTATCGAAAGAAGGAAAAAAGGGGGGGAGTGAAAAAAGAAAAGTGATTTTGAAGAAAAAGTCCTCGAAGTGTATCGAAGTATTTAATTCGATTAAACATTTTATTTTTAGTTCGCTATTCTTCATTTTTATCGAAAAACTAGCTGAGCCCCGCGGTTTTACCCGTGTTAAATTTCCATCCCCGGATTCAATGCGCTACCGCTGCACCTTAAGACCATAACATAAAGTTATATAGCATAGAACCTTCCGGAATAAACGGGCTATCTAATGCAAAAAGAATTTTTCAAATCGGATAAGTATTTCCTGAGATTAGGGCGTTCAAACAAACATTCCAGCTTTATTATAGCATAGTATCGATATAGTCGTGTAGTAGTAAAATAGTGAGATTAGGGTCATAGCATGAAGTTATATGGCGTAAAGCCTTCCTGAATAAACGGGCTATTTAATGCAAATAAGAATTTTTCAAATCGGATAAGTATTTCCTGAGATTAGCGCGTTCAAACAAACAAACTTTCCAGCTTTGTTATAGTATAGTATTAGGGCGATTTTTTTTTTTTCAATCCCCACCCGAAATTTTGTTGGATATGTCGAAAAAGAAATTCCCTAAAAGTTACAGCCCTTAATATTAATTCTAAGTACTTTCCCAAAGCGTGCGAAGATTTTCCATCTAAAATACACGTAAATAGAATTTTTTTTTTTTTCAAATTTCTATAACTCAGCCGCATTTTATGCTACCATATCGTTCTTGGTTTCGATTTACTCAGAATAAAACAATCTAAAAAAGTGCCTTTTGCGGCGAAAGTGTTAATTGTACTGGTGAGTTGGTACGGGTCACTGAAGTTGATTTTTACCCAAAATTCTCGTTTTTTTGCTGTTATCTCCGAAACAATGAACTTTACGAAAAAAATGTAAATGAAACATGTGTTGGAAATTTAATTTCCTACAAAAAAGGTCTTATCGACCCAATTGCTTCGATTAATATTTCTTAAGATATTGAACTTATGAGTAGTATAAAATTTATAAAATATGAAATATTAAATAATAAAAAAATAAAAAATAAAAAAGTTCAATATCTCAAGAAATATTGATCTAAGCAATTGGGTCGATAGGACCTTTTTTATAGGAAATTAAATTTCCAACAAATTTTTCTTCTACATTTTTTTCGTAAAGTTAATTGTTTCGGAGATAACAGCAAAAAAACGAGAATTTTGGGTAAAAATCAACTTCAGTGACCCGTACCAACTCTCCAGTACAATTTACACTTTCGCCGCAAAAGGCACTTTTTTAGGTTGTTTTATTCTGAGTAAATCGAAACCAAGAACAATATGATAGCATAAAATGCGGCTGAGTTATAGAAATTTGAAGAAAAAAAAATTCGCTTTACATGTATTTTAGATGAAAAATCTTCTCACGCTTTGGAAAAGTACTTAGAAATAATATTAAGGGCTGTAACTTTCAGGCAATTTCTTTTTCGACATATCCAACAAAATTTCGGGTGAGGAATGTAAAAAAAAAAATAGTCGAAAAAAAAAATCGCCCTAGTATAGTATAGATATAGTAGTATAGTAGTATAGTAGTAAAATAGTAAGTTTAGGGTCATAGCATAAAGTTATATAATCCTAGAGCCTTCCCGAATAAGCGGGCTATCTAACGCAAAAAGAATTTTTCAAATCGGTTTAGTATTTCCTGAGATTAGCGCGTTCAAACAAACAAACGAACAAACTCTCCAGCTTGATCATCGTAGTAAGATCATTCAAATAATTTGTGAACGAACATTTTTAAAAATAAAAGAAAAAAAGACAAATTTTTATTGTTTTTTTTTGCAAAGGTCGAGACCATAGGGGACGCTTATATGGTCGTTTCCGGTCTTCCGATAAAAAATGGCGACAGTCACGCCGGTGAAATCGCGTCCATGGCTCTGCATCTTTTGAGACGAATTCGAAGGTTCGAGCTACCGCACAAACCCGGCGAAGGTCTACAAATTCGTGTCGGAATTCATTCCGGTTAGAATATTATTTATTACCGCGCGTATGACACACACTCATAGATCTCGTATTCTAAGCATGTGTTTCAGTAGTAAGACGTATATAGGAACGAAAGAAAAAAAAAGGTCAGCGAAAATAAAAGCATGCTCAAATATTGATTAGGAGGTTAAATAAAGGTTTTTTTTTTTTGCTCTTTCGTCTTAAGGTCAGTGCGTCGCCGGTGTGGTGGGATTAAAAATGCCGCGTTATTGTCTCTTTGGCGACACTGTCAATACAGCATCGAGAATGGAATCGACGGGTTTGCCATTAAAAATTCACATGTCCGAGGAAACGTGGAAATTGCTTCAAAAACTCGGTGGTTACGAGGCCGAGGAACGCGGTATCATTAATATCAAGGTATAACATCGAGATTTTTTAAGTGAAGATAAAAAATAAATAATTGAAATTATTACATGAAAATATAGATGACATTAAAAAAAGTTCTTCTTTTATTTTGCGAGAAAAAAAATCGTATGACAAATCTCAAACGAGATATAGTTCGTAAATTAATTTTCTGCTGATGTGAAGAAATATTTGGATATATAAAAAATTGGTAAAATTTTATTAAATGTTTGTTTATCGGCGAAACATTTTATGATTTATCAGTAATAATTACGAATCATTAAAAATAATGAATAACTTACTTCGCCTAATATAAATAATAATGATAATTGTTCTGAATAATGATTTCTAATTTTGAAAATTCTAATTACCACCTCGTAACGAAAATTCGTTTTTTTCTTTAAATTCAACCCCGTTCCAGATGACGACAATTCCGAAACAAAATTATTATTTAAAATTGAACAAAATTATTATTCGTGACAATAATTGATTATTATTTTTAATTAATTAAAATTCAACAAAAATTCTAAAAAAATGCATAATAAAAATGTTACCCTAAAAAAAATGATGTAATTTTAAAAAAATTATTTTTCACAGGGTAAAGGAGATATGAAGACTTATTGGCTATTGGGCGAGGATCCTCATAGACGCCAGATCAAGATATACGATACGTTGACACATTTGCATCATTCGCACTTTGGCTCGTCCTACTGTCTGTCGTTTGATACGCCAGAAAATTCTACGGATAACGAGAACGAGGATAATTTTCAGAAAATTCTTGGTGGCAAAAGAGCTTTTTGAATTTCGTTTCATTCCCGATAATTTTTGTGGAAGGGGGCTGTTCAAAAAGTATCGCAAATTTTGAATTTTCGCGGGCTACGTATATTCGATTTTCGATTTTCTTGTGTCGTTAGGTTGGTAGTCATGTCCCTTACTTATGCTGAAAAAATCGGCCATTTTGAATGTTTAGTTAATTGTTGACGGCTGTTTTGGTTAGACGTGTTTTGGCTTGTCTTCGATTTTGTCCTATTCCAAAAAAGCAGCTTCCATTGCGATGATTGAACTTTGGTTTTCGCGTCATAACCATAAACCCATGATTCGTCACCAGTTGATGACCCTCTGGAGCAAATTTGGGTCGTCGCGGACCGAGTCCAACAGCTCCTTAGCAATGTTAACGCGACACTGTTTTTCTTCGAAATTGAGCAATTTTGGCACGAATTTCGCGACGATCCGTCTCATGCCCAGATCATTGGTAAAAATCGAATAGCACGAGCCAATCGATATGTTTAGTTCCTCAGCAACTTCTCTAACGGTGATTCGACGATTGGCCAATATTATTTTCTTCGCTTCATCAATGTTTTCGTCTGTTGTTGATGTGCTCGGGCGTCCGGAACGCATTTCGTCGTTCGCATCTTCTCGGCCCTCTGAGAACATTTTGTACCACCGATAAACGTTGCTTTGGTCCAAGGTAGCTTCACCATATGCCACAGTCAACATTCGGAATGCGCCCGCGCACTTAATTTTGTTTTTCACACAAATTTTTATACAGATTCTTCGATCCATTTTTTGGAATAGGCAAAAATCGAAGACAAGACAAAACACGTCTAACCAAAACAGCTGTCAACAATTATCTAGACATTCAAAATGGCCGATTTTTTTAGCATAAGTGAGGGACATGAGTACCAACCTAACGCCACAAAAAAATCGAATATCGAATATACGTAGCCCGCGGAAATTCAAAATTCGCGATACTTTTTTAACACACCTCGTACATAAAAAAGGATTTTAAATAATCGACAATAAATTCGACATTGAAGATATTAATTTTTCATTTTTTTCTTTCTTATTTCATATATATCTGCTGGACATTTGTTTTTTTTTTTTTTTTTTTTCACCTGCACCTTGTCGACCGATCTACGAGGATAATGCGCAAGGCCGTTTTGTATCGGAGCAAACGATTAAAATTTCGCATGGTCTACAGAACTCGCGGCATTGTTGCGTAACTGTACGAGTTTTTCGCACTTCCGTAACCTCGATTAAAATCTCGGATGCCACGTTCGAGCATCTTTGAATTAACTTTAATACCTATAATTGCAGACTTGACAAGATCGTTACGAAAATGGATTAGAAAAAAAAAAACATAATTATCGTTTTTCTCCTAGTAAAAATAACGTCCTTCAAATTTGCAAATCGGCAAATTTTTCTGGTAGGTAATGCTTATTTTTCACTTTCACTCATTAAGAAGGTTAGAAAATTACATCCTTCCAACCTTCCCTCGGGCTGAATTTCTTGGTCACGAGAAAGGACGAGGAAATAATACGGTTTTTCGAAACTTTCTTGCAGAACCGTTCTTTCCAAATTTCTTTTCGTCCATATGTGCTTTTTTTACATAAGAAGGAATTAAAAAAAAAATGTATTCTTGCAATATCGTCGCCTTTTAAATTGCTGCGACGTTCATTTATTTTTGTTTCAAGCCCAAAACATTGAAACAAGTTACTCGAACATTACGTAATTTTTCGTCGAGCGTTGAAATTTTGTACGCAGGTCTCGTTATAACGATATTTCAAAAGACGTTGAAAAAAAACTGAATTACTCAATGTTTTGGCGAGAGGCAAAAAAAAATGTCAGTGACGCAAGAAATCGCGAGTCTTTTTTTTTTTGTTTGTACAACATTGATTGTCGAGATCTCAATGTGGAAAGGGTAATTATGTTTCAACGCCGCGACGAAGGAATCCCGGATGAAGGAATATATAGACTCGACGATTCTTGTGAAGTTATCGAACGGAGCGAAAGAAAAAAAAATTCCACGATACTACAGGTATGTGAAGTAAATTGATACGCGGAAGAAAATTGAGAAGGACGAAGGGAATTAAGAAGTGACGATGGAAATACTGAGGAAAAAGAGGAAAAAAAAAGTGATGAATCAATAAATTTTTCCTCTGTCAATACAGTCAGCCGTTAATTGTATTAACGAGTTAATTGTATTATCAATTCTAATTGTGAACTTATTTAAAAATCAAATTGCCATTTGTCATAAAGTTTGCATTGTGTTTCTCGATATTCAATCCTTAATTTTAATCCGTTTATTTAAGTAATTTTTTAGTTGCAATACAACAACAAAAATTGATCTACGCTTGTCTCTATGAATTTCAGCTCGAGAAGTTTAAATGAATAATGTAAATTTTCCTCGATGAATCAATAAATTTTGCTTTTGGCAATATGGCCAGCTATTAATTGTATTATCGAGAGCGTCTCGCGAATGCAATCCTGTATTTGGAAATGTATTCCGTGAAAAATGTTATACATAAATCTAATTATTGATTTATTTCAAAGGTCAAATTTTCATTTATCAAAAAATTTGCAGTAGGACGCATTGTATTTCTCGAAATTCAACCCCTATTTTTTAATCTTTCTATATAAGTAATTTGTTAGTTGCAATACAACGACAAAAATTGATCTCCGCTTGTTTCTATGAATTTCAGCTCGAGAAGTTTAAATGAATAATTTAAATTTTCCTCGATGAATCAATAAATTTTGCTTCTGGCAATATGGCCAGCCATTAATTGTATTATCGAGAGCGTCTCGAGAATGCAATCCTGTATTTGGAAATGTATTCCGTAAAAAATTTTATACATGAATCCTAATTGTTGATTTATTTCAAAAGTCAAATTTTCATTTATCAGAAAATTTGCAGTAGGACGCATTGTATTTCTCGAAATTCAACCCCTATTTTTTAATCTTTCTATTTAAGTAATTTTTTAGTTGCAACACAACGACAAAAATTGATCTACGCTTGTTTCTATGAATTCCAGCTCGAGAAGTTTAAATGAATAATTTAAATTTTCCTCGATGAATCAATAAATTTTGCTTTTGGCAATATGGCCAGCCATTAATTGTATTATCGAGAGCGTCTCGAGAATGCAATCCTGTATTTGGAAATGTATTCCGTAAAAAATTTTATACATGAATCCTAACTGTTGATTTATTTCAAAAGTCAAATTTTCATTTATCAGAAAATTTGCAGTAGGACGCATTGTATTTCTCGAAATTCAACCCCTATTTTTTAATCTTTCTATTTAAGTAATTTTTTAGTTGCAACACAACGACAAAAATTGATCTACGCTTGTTTCTATGAATTTCAGCTCGAGAAGTTTAAATGAATAATTTAAATTTTCCTCGATGAATCAATAAATTTTGCTTTTGGCAATATGGCCAGCCATTAATTGTATTATCGAGAGCGTCTCGAAAATGCAATCCTGTATTTGGAAATGTATTCCGTAAAAAATTTTATACATGAATCCTAATTGTTGATTTATTTCAAAAGTCAAATTTTCATTTATCAGGAAATTTGCAGTAGGACGCATTGTATTTCTCGAAATTCAACCCCTATTTTTTAATCTTTCTATTTAAGTAATTTTTTAGTTGCAATGCAACGACAAAAATTGATCTACGCTTGTTTCTATGAATTTCAGCTCGAGAAGTTTAAATGAATAATTTAAATTTTCCTCGATGAATCAATAAATTTTGCTTTTGGCAACATGGCCAGCCATTAATTGTATTATCGAGAGCGTCTCGAAAATGCAATCCTGTATTTGGAAATGTACTCCGTAAAAAACTTTATACATGAATCCTAATTGTTGATTTATTTCAAAACTCAAATTTTCATTTATCAAAAAATCGCAGTAGGACGCATTGTATTTCTCGAAATTCAACCCCTATTTTTTAATCCTTCTATTTAAGTAATTTGTTAGTTGCAATACAACGACAAAAATTGATCTACGCTTGTTTCTATGAATTTCAGCTCGAGAAGTTTAAATGAATTATTTAAATTTTCCTCGATGAATCAATAAATTTTGCATCTGGCAATATGGCCAGCCATTAATTGTATTATCGAGAGCGTCTCGAAAATGCAATCCTGTATTTGGAAATGTACTCCGTAAAAAATTTTATACATGAATCCTAATTGTTGATTTATTTCAAAAGTCAAATTTTCATTTATCAAAAAATTTGCAGTAGGACGCATTGTATTTCTCGAAATTCAACCACTATTTTTTAAACCTTCTATTTAAGTAATTTGTTAGTTGCAATACAACGCCAAAAATTGATCTACGCTTGTTTCTATGAATTTCAGCTCGAGAAGTTTAAATGAATAATTTAAATTTTCCTCGATGAATCAATAAATTTTGCTTCTGGCAATATGGCCAGCCATTTATTGTATTATCGAGAGCGTCTCGAGAATGCAATCCTGTATTTGGAAATGTATTCCGTGAAAAATTTTATGCATGAATTCTAATTGTTGATTTATTTCAAAAGTCAAATTTTCATTTATCAAAAAATTTGCAGTAGGACGCATTGTATTTCTCGAAATTCAACCCCTATGTTTTAATCTTTCTATTTAAGTAATTTTTTAGTTGCAATACAACGACAAAAATTGATCAACGCTTGTCTCTATGAATTTCAGCTCGAGGAGTTTAAATGAATAATTTAAATTTTCCTCGATGAATCAATAAATTTTGCTTCTGGCAATATGGCCAGCCATTAATTGTATTATCGAGAGCGTCTCGAGAATGCAATCCTGTATTTGGAAATGTATTCCGTAAAAAATTTTATACATGAATCCTAATTGTTGATTTATTTCAAAAGTCAAATTTTCATTTATCAGAAAATTTGCAGTAGGACGCATTGTATTTCTCGAAATTCAACCCCTATTTTTTAATCTTTCTATTTAAGTAATTTTTTAGTTGCAACACAACGACAAAAATTGATCTACGCTTGTTTCTATGAATTCCAGCTCGAGAAGTTTAAATGAATAATTTAAATTTTCCTCGATGAATCAATAAATTTTGCTTTTGGCAATATGGCCAGCCATTAATTGTATTATCGAGAGCGTCTCGAAAATGCAATCCTGTATTTGGAAATGTATTCCGTAAAAAATTTTATATATGAATCTTAATTGTTGATTTATTTCAAAAGTCAAATTTTCATTTATCAGAAAATTTGCAGTAGGACGCATTGTATTTCTCGAAATTCAACCCCTATTTTTTAATCCTTCTATTTAAGTAATTTGTTAGTTGCAATACAACGACAAAAATTGATCTACGCTTGTTTCTATGAATTTCAGCTCGAGAAGTTTAAATGAATAATTTAAATTTTCCTCGATGAATCAATAAATTTTGCATCTGGCAATATGGCCAGCCATTAATTGTATTATCGAGAGCGTCTCGAAAATGCAATCCTGTATTTGGAAATGTACTCCGTAAAAAATTTTATACATGAATCCTAATTGTTGATTTATTTGAAAGTCAAATTTTCATTTATCAAAAAATTTGCAGTAGGACGCATTGTATTTCTCGAAATTCAACCCCTATTTTTTAAACCTTCTATTTAAGTAATTTGTTAGTTGCAATACAACGACAAAAATTGATCTACGCTTGTTTCTATGAATTTCAGCTCGAGAAGTTTAAATGAATAATTTAAATTTTCCTCGATGAATCAATAAATTTTGCTTTTGGCAATATGGCCAGCCATTAATTGTATTATCGAGAGCGTCTCGAGAATGCAATCCTGTATTTGGAAATGTATTCCGTAAAAAATTTTATACATGAATCCTAACTGTTGATTTATTTCAAAAGTCAAATTTTCATTTATCAGAAAATTTGCAGTAGGACGCATTGTATTTCTCGAAATTCAACCCCTATTTTTTAATCTTTCTATTTAAGTAATTTTTTAGTTGCAACACAACGACAAAAATTGATCTACGCTTGTTTCTATGAATTTCAGCTCGAGAAGTTTAAATGAATAATTTAAATTTTCCTCGATGAATCAATAAATTTTGCTTTTGGCAATATGGCCAGCCATTAATTGTATTATCGAGAGCGTCTCGAAAATGCAATCCTGTATTTGGAAATGTATTCCGTAAAAAATTTTATACATGAATCCTAATTGTTGATTTATTTCAAAAGTCAAATTTTCATTTATCAGGAAATTTGCAGTAGGACGCATTGTATTTCTCGAAATTCAACCCCTATTTTTTAATCTTTCTATTTAAGTAATTTTTTAGTTGCAATGCAACGACAAAAATTGATCTACGCTTGTTTCTATGAATTTCAGCTCGAGAAGTTTAAATGAATAATTTAAATTTTCCTCGATGAATCAATAAATTTTGCTTTTGGCAACATGGCCAGCCATTAATTGTATTATCGAGAGCGTCTCGAAAATGCAATCCTGTATTTGGAAATGTACTCCGTAAAAAACTTTATACATGAATCCTAATTGTTGATTTATTTCAAAACTCAAATTTTCATTTATCAAAAAATTTGCAGTAGGACGCATTGTATTTCTCGAAATTCAACCCCTATTTTTTAATCCTTCTATTTAAGTAATTTGTTAGTTGCAATACAACGACAAAAATTGATCTACGCTTGTTTCTATGAATTTCAGCTCGAGAAGTTTAAATGAATTATTTAAATTTTCCTCGATGAATCAATAAATTTTGCATCTGGCAATATGGCCAGCCATTAATTGTATTATCGAGAGCGTCTCGAAAATGCAATCCTGTATTTGGAAATGTACTCCGTAAAAAATTTTATACATGAATCCTAATTGTTGATTTATTTCAAAAGTCAAATTTTCATTTATCAAAAAATTTGCAGTAGGACGCATTGTATTTCTCGAAATTCAACCACTATTTTTTAAACCTTCTATTTAAGTAATTTGTTAGTTGCAATACAACGACAAAAATTGATCTACGCTTGTTTCTATGAATTTCAGCTCGAGAAGTTTAAATGAATAATTTAAATTTTCCTCGATGAATCAATAAATTTTGCTTCTGGCAATATGGCCAGCCATTTATTGTATTATCGAGAGCGTCTCGAGAATGCAATCCTGTATTTGGAAATGTATTCCGTGAAAAATTTTATGCATGAATTCTAATTGTTGATTTATTTCAAAAGTCAAATTTTCATTTATCAAAAAATTTGCAGTAGGACGCATTGTATTTCTCGAAATTCAACCCCTATGTTTTAATCTTTCTATTTAAGTAATTTTTTAGTTGCAATACAACGACAAAAATTGATCAACGCTTGTCTCTATGAATTTCAGCTCGAGGAGTTTAAATGAATAATTTAAATTTTCCTCGATGAATCAATAAATTTTGCTTCTGGCAATATGGCCAGCCATTTATTGTATTATCGGGAGCATCTCGAGAATGCAATCCTATATTTGGAAATGTATTCCGTGAAAAATTTTATACATGAATTCTAATTGTTGATTTACTTCAAAAGTCAAATTTTCATTTATCAAAAAATTTGCAGTAGGACGCATTGTATTTCTCGAAATTCAACCCCTATGTTTTAATCTTTCTATTTAAGTAATTTTTTAGTTGCAATACAACGACAAAAATTGATCTACGCTTGTTTCTATGAATTTCAGCTCGAGAAGTTTAAATGAATAATTTAAATTTTCCTCGATGAATCAATAAATTTTGCTTCTGGCAATATGGCCAGCCATTAAATGTATTATCGAGAGCGTCTCGAAAATGCAATCCTGTATTTGGAAATGTATTCCGTGAAAAATTTTATGCATGAATTCTAATTGTTGATTTATTTCAAAAGTCAAATTTTCATTTATCAAAAAATTTGCAGTAGGACGCATTGTATTTCTCGAAATTCAACCCCTATTTTTTAAACCTTCTATTTAAGTAATTTGTTAGTTGCAATACAACGACAAAAATTGATCTACGCTTGTTTCTATGAATTTCAGCTCGAGAAGTTTAAATGAATAATTTAAATTTTCCTCGATGAATCAATAAATTTTGCTTTTGGCAATATGGCCAGCCATTAATTGTATTATCGAGAGCGTCTCGAAAATGCAATCCTGTATTTGGAAATGTACTCCGTGAAAAATTTTATACATGAATCCTAATTGTTGATTTATTTCAAAAGTCAAATTTTCATTTATCAAAAAATTTGCAGTAGGACGCATTGTATTTCTCGAAATTCAACCCCTATTTTTTAAACCTTCTATTTAAGTAATTTGTTAGTTGCAATACAACGACAAAAATTGATCTACGCTTGTTTCTATGAATTTCAGCTCGAGAAGTTTAAATGAATAATTAAAATTTTCCTCGATGAATCAATAAATTTTGCTTTTGGCAATATGGCCAGCCATTAATTGTATTATCGAGAGCGTCTCGAGAATGCAATCCTGTATTTGGAAATGTATTCCGTGAAAAGTTTTATGCATGAATTCTAATTGTTGATTTATTTCAAAAGTCAAATTTTCATTTATCAAAAAATTTGCAGTAGGACGCATTGTATTTCTCGAAATTCAACCCCTATTTTTTAAACCTTCTATTCAAGTAATTTGTTAGTTGCAATACAACGACAAAAATTGATCTACGCTTGTTTCTATGAATTTCAGCTCGAGAAGTTTAAATGAATAATTAAAATTTTCCTCGATGAATCAATAAATTTTGCTTTTGGCAATATGGCCAGCCATTAATTGTATTATCGAGAGCGTCTCGAGAATGCAATCCTGTATTTGGAAATGTATTCCGTGAAAAATTTTATGCATGAATTCTAATTGTTGATTTATTTCAAAAGTCAAATTTTCATTTATCAAAAAATTTGCAGTAGGACGCATTGTATTTCTCGAAATTCAACCCCTATTTTTTAAACCTTCTATTCAAGTAATTTGTTAGTTGCAATACAACGACAAAAATTGATCTACGCTTGTTTCTATGAATTTCAGCTCGAGAAGTTTAAATGAATAATTTAAATTTTCCTCGATGAATCAATAAATTTTGCATCTGGCAATATGGCCAGCCATTAATTGTATTATCGAGAGCGTCTCGAAAATGCAATCCTGTATTTGGAAATGTACTCCGTAAAAAATTTTATACATGAATCCTAATTGTTGATTTATTTCAAAAGTCAAATTTTCATTTATCAAAAAATTTGCAGTAGGACGCATTGTATTTCTCGAAATTCAACCACTATTTTTTAAACCTTCTATTTAAGTAATTTGTTAGTTGCAATACAACGACAAAAATTGATCTACGCTTGTTTCTATGAATTTCAGCTCGAGAAGTTTAAATGAATAATTTAAATTTTCCTCGATGAATCAATAAATTTTGCTTCTGGCAATATGGCCAGCCATTTATTGTATTATCGAGAGCGTCTCGAGAATGCAATCCTGTATTTGGAAATGTATTCCGTGAAAAATTTTATGCATGAATTCTAATTGTTGATTTATTTCAAAAGTCAAATTTTCATTTATCAAAAAATTTGCAGTAGGACGCATTGTATTTCTCGAAATTCAACCCCTATGTTTTAATCTTTCTATTTAAGTAATTTTTTAGTTGCAATACAACGACAAAAATCGATCAACGCTTGTCTCTATGAATTTCAGCTCGAGGAGTTTAAATGAATAATTTAAATTTTCCTCGATGAATCAACAAATTTTGCTTCTGGCAATATGGCCAGCCATTTATTGTATTATCGGGAGCATCTCGAGAATGCAATCCTATATTTGGAAATGTATTCCGTGAAAAATTTTATACATGAATTCTAATTGTTGATTTACTTCAAAAGTCAAATTTTCATTTATCAAAAAATTTGCAGTAGGACGCATTGTATTTCTCGAAATTCAACCCCTATGTTTTAATCTTTCTATTTAAGTAATTTTTTAGTTGCAATACAACGACAAAAATTGATCTACGCTTGTTTCTATGAATTTCAGCTCGAGAAGTTTAAATAAATAATTAAAAATTTGCTCGATAATTTTTAGGCCGTACCGAAGAAACAGAGCCCTTATGGGTATAGTCCATTGTCCGTCCGTCCGTCTGTCGGTATGTCACAGGCCTCCAATTCCTAAACGGTTTGACTTATCAACTTGAAATTTGGTACGCAACTAGAGTGAGTTGTTTCGAAGGTGGTTTTCGTGCTTTCAGGCTATTGACAAAATTCTACGAAAAGTATATT
This sequence comes from Oxytorus armatus, assembly GCA_958009045.1. Taxonomy (NCBI): domain Eukaryota; kingdom Metazoa; phylum Arthropoda; class Insecta; order Hymenoptera; family Ichneumonidae; genus Oxytorus; species Oxytorus armatus. The sequence continues at coordinate 12,397,242 of OY253754.1, read as the reverse complement.
GAGACGATCCCGGTCCCCGCTGTGACGTCACTCGTCCTTCAGTGCAGTGCCACGCTCGGCCACGCACCAGGAAAAGGGGGCGCCACGAGTCCCAACCCTCGGGCGAATCCCGAAACGCCGATGAAGAGAACCACCAATCGAGAAGAGGACCAACAACTGAGTATCTGTCAACAGAAAAACAAACCAATTAGAACAACGAAATATAAAAGACATGAAATACCGCAATGCGCCAAAAAGAGAGAAGAGAAAGGGCAACGAAACGAAGAAGGGAAGGTCCGCAACCAGGGTATAAAAAGGCCGGTTTTACCCAGGAGCGGCACTCTTGAGCCCTCTTGAGTCCGAAAGGAAGCTTGACTACCGGTCTCCATGACTACTTGTCCTTTGTCGTAGGGAAAGTGGAGATTACGGGAAAGAGACGAATAAAGGAGGAAAAGGGTTAAAAGAGTTTTGGCGAAAGGGAGAAGGAAGGCCAGTACCGTGGAACTCACACGACTACTGTCCTTTGTCGTAGGAAAGTGTGAGGGAAGCGGGAAGACTAGATCTCTGTTTAAAACCAAAAATTCTAGGAGTCTTGGGAAGAGAGAGAGAGAGAGAGAGAGAGGATAGAATTGAAAAATATCAATCTGACGCTTACCTCAGAGAGAGAGCAGATCCGGAGCGGAAGTGGAACCGCAGGTGACGGCATTTCCACTCTTTTTGAGTCACGGGACTCCCTAAAGAAAAAGAAAAGAGAAAGAATTAAAAATTAGAAATTTTGAAGAAAAATAAAACAAAGAAATACAGTTACACAAGAGAGAGAGAGAGAGAGAGAGGAGAAAATTGAAAAATATCAATCTGACGCTTACCTCAGGGAGAGAGCAGATCCGGAGCGGAAGTGGAACCACAGGTGACGGCATTTCCACTCTTTTTAAGTCACGGGACTCCCTAAAGAAAAAGAAAAGAGAAAGAATAAAAAAATTAGAAATTTTGAATAAAAATAAAACAAAGAAATACAGTTATACAAATTAGAGAGAGAGGGAGAGGGAGGGAGAAGATAAAGAATCAGATAGTTATTTTAAATAAAAAAAAAAGATTCACGATAAAGAAATCTATCGACAAGGGAGAAAGAGTGCGAGAGAGAAAGAAAGTGACAGGTCTGACGTCACGCGGTCAAGCGTCCGTGTATACACACACACACACACACACAGAGACTACACGAAAACAACAGAAAAGAAAACTTCTCACCTGTGGAAATTCCGGGGAAAAATAAACAAAGGAGCACGGTCCGCCACCTCCGGAGAACCCCACCGAACACAACGAGCACCGTGGATGTCACCAGTCACGTTTGCGGCACGATAAAACACAACACAAAATCAAAAACGGAACGCGAACAATCACAGCTGACCGGCTGCGAGCTGTCGTGACTGTGAGGAACATCGACCGCGCGACGAGGATCCCCGAACGGCCACGGCGACGCCCGAGCGGCGCTACCGCTCTCGCGAGGCCGGAGCCAAGGCTCACCCGTACGAGAGAAACGTGGATAGAGGAGCCTTAGAGAGAGGACACACGAGGGCAGCACCTTACGGGCAGCAAATTCGCTACGAGGAATACTGACACCGACAATATATAAATTATGAAATAAAAATTACACACGATATACAGCACAAAAAAAAGAAAAAATGCAATTATTAAATACACAACAACAAGAAAACAATTATAAATATTAAATCAACAATACACAACGATCAAAAAAAAAAACAAGTATAAATACACTAGGGATAAGGAAAAATGTATATGAATAAATAATAAGTATCGATATTCCTATCCTGGCTCAGCGTCTTTACTTTCTTCGAGCCCGAACCTTTAAAAATAGCTAACGCATTGAAACCGTTACATTTTGGCGCCCGAACAGGGACTCGAAAAAATTAAAAGACAGAGCTTTATTAGGATATCGTAATTCATTTAAAGAAGTATGTCGACAAACGACAAATCCATTGCAAGAGAAATAAGAGAACTGCAAATAATGGAGGAATATGAGGACAGGTATCGGGAAGCGCGCCAAAAGAATGACGAAGAAAGTGCGCATACATTACAGTGGGAATCCACGACGGCCGATGGACTGCTCGAAGAGCAGAGACAAAGCGAAAGGAGAGCCATCGGGAGGTTGTCGGAAATTGCCCCAGTAGTAGAAGAAAGTACAGAAGAACAAGACTCGGTACTCGCGGAGACAACAACTGATAATGAAGGGTTAAACGTTACCCGGACAACTGAAATGCCGGAGGATCTGAAAAACGTAATTCTCTCGTTAAACAAAATCAGAGACGCGCAACAACGAGCAAATGATGAGCTTAGGAAGGCCATCACGGAGAAAGACGACACGTGCGTCGTACGGACCGGCTTACTCCGGGAGGAGGTAAAGAAAACTGCAGCCGAGATTTTGGAAGAGACCGACGCTCGCCTCGAAAGAAGAATGGCACACTTCCGTCAAGTTATGCAGAAACATCACGAGGTTTTCGAGGACTATGCACGGGAAAAATTGGCAGATCAAGGAACGATAATTTCAGGCCTAACCGAGGGTGTGACCGCAATAGCAACGAATACGGAGATGATAAAGGACACAGTAAAGGAGCACGGAAATCGGCTGAAACGCTGTGAGGAAGAGCTGCGGAGACGTCCTCGCTCGGATCCACAAAATACGACGATCTGCGGGGGACTCAATCTCAGTCGAGTCTATGCCGCGAACCAGAAACCACCGACATATAACGGGGATGGTCAAGAGAGGCCCGTTCGCTACCTAAAGGATTTTGTCGAACATTACCGAGTGACAGAATGCGAGGATCTGCACTACGCGGTAAGCCAATCGTTAAAAGGAGTGGCGAAAGACTGGTGGCGCGTAGTGGAAGGTTCAATCGGGACCATCGACGAGTTTACGACACGCTTCCGAGCTCGATACTGGAACCGAGAAATCCAAGACAAAGTCCGGACCGATCTCGAATTCGGTGCGTACGTACGGGACCGACAAAAATCAACAAGGGCCGAATACGCAACAAGGGTCTTTGGAAACGCTCGGGACCTCACACAGACTCTCACAGACGAAGAAATTATTCGGAAGTTGGCAAATCACTTTGACGATCAAGTCCGTGCAGCGGTGATCGTTAACGGGATAAAAACGGTGGACGACTTGCTCGAGCTATTGGAAAGGACAGACGGAGCAGGTCCCCTAAACTCTCAGAGGACTCCGCCAAGGGGAAACAATTATCAGAACACACCTCGTCAGGATAATGGAGGGAGTTATAATAACCGTGGCGGAGGGGAAGAGAGAGGGAATAGTACTCCGAGAAGCCACGGAAATTACAGCGGACCTCGGCAACAATATCCGCCGCGGCAATACTCGTCTCCACGACAACAGTGGACGCCAGACAAACAGGAGAATACACCGCCATGGACGACCGGAACGCCAACGGCACATCAGCCACAATGGGGACCACAGCAGCCGCAGTGGTCGCCACCAATGACGCCGGAAGTATTGCCAGACGATCAGAAAAAGAACGGAGTCTCAACCAATGCCATTAGTAGTTCGGCGTGGCGGCAACAAGGGCCGTATTGTGGGCAACCGAACCCGCAAGCAACATCAACGACTACAACAACGAGGTCGGGAAACGCCTAGACGTTGCGCCCGGAAAAGTAATTCCCGAAACAGAAACGACGGAAATACACCGAGGTGCAACGGAAGATGACGAAATGACAAAATGGGCCCTGGAAGAGGCAAGAGAAAGGCAAAAGAAAAACATGAAAAAAAAGGAGCGCAGGAAGCGACGGCAAAATGAAAAAGTACCCGAAGGAGAAAGGATCATAATTGCAGTACTATCAAGAAAGGACCATGAGGAAGAGAATGAAAAAGAAGAAAGTAAAAACGCGTCATCTGGGCGGAACATAAGGGGAAACGTTGACGAATCAATGGTACGCAACGGCGTGACCAGATCGCACGGAATACCCTATGGAAAGTCGATGATCGAGTCTAAGAGGCAGATAGAGGAGATAAAGGAAGAATTGGACGAGGAGCGAGAAGAGCCTAAGGAGGAGATGGTCAATAATAGAGTAACTGCATACACGATTTTCGACGATCCAAGGGAGTACTTAGTAGAGGAAACCGAGGAGAAAGCGGGGGTCTGGTACGACGATGCACATCCACGATGTCCAGAGATTCCGATCTGTGTCGAGGGTGTCATCGTACCAGTGCTTGTCGACTGTGGGAGCGAGGTATCATGCATCTCGGAAGACCTCTATCAACAATACCAAGAGGCGTTTTCGGACTGTCCGATGCTACCTGTAACTGGAACGGAAATTTTCGGAGCATTTGGAGGAAATTCCGGCCGCATAAGACGCCAAATTATGGCAGAAGTAGAGGCATATGGGTCCGAGGGCGCCATACAATTGCTCATCGTTCCGAGACTCCTAAGGGCGATGATATTAGGATTCGACGGGATGATGAAATTAAAAATATACGTGGACACAAATATAGGCGCGGTACGCGTAAACGAAAAAATCGTTGCCCGCTTAGTCGGAGGTTACTGGCGTCAGGAAGCACACGGACCGATTGAAGGGTATCGAGAACGGCAGGCGGCAACAAAAATGATCCAAACGTTACAAAAACGAGACGAGTCAACGAAAATAACAACCTCTGCGATACAAAGAGATGATATAATTCCAGATGAGGAATTAACAGAAGCAGACGTCGATCAAAAGCTACTAGAATGTCCCGCACTACCTCCACAGGTACAGGCAGCATTCAAGAGCCTGATTCACCGGTATCGGAGAATATTCAGCAAGAGACCAGGACGGATGGAGGCCTATGAGCACCGCCTGGCACTGAAAGGTCCCGAGCCGTACGTACACAGATCATACCCAGTACCCATGCAGTACCGCGAGAAGGTGTCAGCAGAAATTCAAAGGATGCTGGGACACGGGGTCATCGAACGTGCGAAGAGTCGTTTTATCAACCCACTGGTGACGGTGATAAAAAAAGATGGAACTGTAAGACTATGTCTTGATGCTAGACAACTCAACAAATATCTCGTCGAGGATCATGATACGGCTCAACCCACAGAGGAAATTTTCCAGAGATGTGGCGGCAAGCAGGTGATGTCGAGTCTGGACATGACCAGCAGTTTCTGGCAAATTCCTCTGCACACAGACTCACGCGAGTATACGGCATTTCAGCACGAAGGGAAGTGTTACCAATTCACAGTCACCCCCTTCGGGTTAAAGACAAGTACAGCGAGCCTTATTAGAGGACTAGATATCGTTCTCCAGGGTCTGGGGGACTCCGTCGTAAATTTCGTGGACGACCTACTCTGCCTCTCGACCAGTTATTTCGGCCATCTTGGAGACCTGGCGGCACTACTCCAGCGAATGGAAACCAACAAAATGACACTAAACTTCAAGAAGTCAGCATTTTTTCGGAAGGAGGTGTCATTTTTAGGGCACACATTGTCAACGGACGGACTGAAACCACAACCTGAAAAGATTCAAGCGATTAAGGAATTCCCTCGACCGAAGAACGTCCGTCAACTCCGTGGGTTCCTGGGACTAATTAACTTCTACACGAAATTCACCAGTAAACACGCCAACGAAACAATACCGCTGTTGGAACTGCTTAAAAAGGAGCAACAATGGCACTGGGACGAGCGACGGGCCCAGGCATTCGAAAGGATAAAGGATCTATTCTGTGAAAGCGTAATCCTCCGACACGCGGATACACGAAGGCCCTATACTCTCACCACAGACGCCAGCGACTACGCGCTCGGTGCGACCCTCGCACAAGAGGACGAAAAAGGGGAAATCGGCGTCGTCGCCTTCGCGAGCCGGACCCTAAAGGGAGCTGAAATGGGATATATCACCACGGAGAAGGAGCTCCTCGCCATCGTGTGGGCGCTTCAGAAGTTTCGAACGTACTTACTGGGAGCCAAAATAAAAATTATTACGGACCACAAAGCACTCACCTTCATGAAAACGTGTCGCTTTGTGGGTGACCGGTTGATGAGATGGGCCCTCCTCATACAAGACTACGACATGGAGGTAGAGCATCTCCCTGGGAAACGTAATAAGGTCGCAGACGCGCTGAGCCGTGTACGGAACACCGAGCAACCCGAGACGCTGACCGTACCTGGAAAAATTGTCATCGCAGCACTCCTCGCCCAGAAACCCTCGAAGGACCTGGTAAAGGCAATGAAAAATCTCACGAAGCTGCAAGGGGAACAAGAGGACCTAGCGGTCATACAAGAACTCCTCGGAAAGAAAAAAGTGGATCCTAAAATAACAAAAAAATACCGCATGTACAAAGGACACCTACAAAAAGCGACAAGGAACGGCCTATGGAAAATCTTGTTACCGCACAACCTCGTAACGAACCTGATACAAGAAAGCCACGAAATCTACGGACACCACGGGGCACGAAAAGTCTTCCGGATGCTGGACGAGGATTTCGCCTACCCACGGCTAGCAAAGAAGGTACGGCAGGTCTTGGCAACGTGCGACCCGTGCCAAAGGAATAAAGTCGCTACGCAGACTAACTATGCTGCAATGCAGACAATCATTCCGGAAGGACCACACGACCTAGTGTCCATCGACTTCTACGGGCCATTACCGGCGTCCGTAGGGGGAGTCAAACACATCCTCGTAACAATAGACGCATTCACCAAATACGTCGTACTATATCCCCTGAGAAAAGCGAGCACAGGAGCCACGATAAAGAGAATCTTCGAGGATTATATACCAAAACAAGGCAAACCGAAAAGGATCCAATTCGACCACGGGACGCAGTTCACGGCGAAAGCATGGCTTGAAAAATTGAAGGCAGAAGGTATCACAGGAGTATTCTCCTCCATACGACATCCACAGGGAAACATTGTCGAACGAGTGAACCGAGAGCTCGGGAGATTCTTCCGGACATTCCTAAAAGAAAAACATTCAGGGTGGTTCAAATGGGTGCCGATTGTCCAGACGTGCATTAACGAGGCGCACCATGAGACCACAGAATTCACCCCAAAGGAACTACAGACGAAAAAGAAACCACATCGAGTATGGCGTGACTGGATACCGTCCTTGCAAGAAGCACGAGATGACGGTCTCACATATGAGATGAAAATTCAAATAGTAAAGGAAAGAATCACAAAAAAAGGGCTCCGACGTGCCGAGATCTTTGACGCCACACACAAAACAACGACCTTCGACATCGGGGAATTGGTCCTAGTAAGAGCCCTGAATGTCTCCGATCCAACGAAACAAATCACAGCAAAATTCCTGCAGAGGTACGAGGGCCCGTACCGAATCAAGAAATGCGTAGGACTAGCAACCTATCTCCTAGAGGATTTAAATAATAAGAAAGAACGCGGGAAATTCCATGGAAGCCTGCTGAAGCGTTACCGCACGAGCGAGACTAAGGACGAGCAAGAACCGATAACAGCAAATTGATAAGGAAGGACAATCACTCGATAAGTGACCGCCAATAATTTATCCTCCCGAGATGGCGTGAAAGACGAAAGCTCAGCCGAAGTCGAGGGGGGGAAGGTGGGGAGAGGGGTATATAAGGACAATTCTCCCCTTACGGAGTCCTCTCCAGCCCGCAACATGGAACGATCTACTGAGACGCCCCACCACGAGATCGATCAGGGAAATGGAAAATCAATAGAGAAGTGAAAGCCCAGCAAGCTCATACTAACACCCACAAAGTCGATGCGCAAGAAATGGCGCAGAATGATAAAACGATATCGCCAACGCGCCAACCGAACCCAAGGACAGGACAAACAACCAATCACGAGGTCACGTGGAACCCCAGAAGACCTGGAACATGTCGTCACGGACGAGAATATCAGGGATTGGTACCCCGGAAAATCTCTCGGACTATAGGACGGAGGGGAAGCTCGCCCTACGAGCCCAAGACCAGAGGACCGGAATGCCAAGATGTCCAGTTGAAATCGCAAGACGTAAACGAAAACACCAAAGCTCCAAAACATCACAAACCATCCACGACACGGCATACACCCGGCAAAAAGAACCACGGACAACGACGACATGGCACACTACACGAATTACCCAGCACGGTACCTAAACGGCACGTACCAGGACATCGAGATTTTATCGGCAGCTTCACCAAGCAGGTTTTACGTCCACCTTAAGGAAGGCGCAACGACACGCAACATGGTGCTCGGAGAATATCAGTTCACCCCAACGGACCACCCAGGCGTACACGCTCTCCTGGAGGAAGAAGCTTTCCTCGGAGCGTCCATTTTGTGCCAACAAGATGCGGCGATGTACCGCGGCGTCATCACACGTATTTACGGACGAGGAATATATCAGGTATGGCTGGGGGACTGGGGCACAAAGACGGACGCGAGGCTGGAGAGCTGTTATACCGCACCAGCCTCCATGCGCACCGTTCCCTTCCAGGCCGTAGCCTGTGGGCTAAAAGGGATACAACCCAACCAAGGCGGGAACTGGACCCAACAAGAGTGCCAGACATTCACGCAGCTGCTCGCCAACAAAAAAATGGGACCTCGTCGTCGACGGCCACGCAACCAACGGGGAGGCCCTCTGGGTCACTCTAAAGCGACATGACTCAGAATACCCGGTGCCAATCCAGGAGTCACTACGGATGCGGCGATGTGCGCGTCGAGGACAAAACGACAACGAATACGAGTGGGGACAAGATGGCGGAGCCTGGTGCGACCGCACCAGGCACCGTATTAAATACCACGCACTCCAAGGCATCCGCGTCGTTCCATGGAAGGTCTACGACAGCGCGGATGAGACCGAGGACGAGGAGGAGACGGGCCCCGAAGAACGAACGGACCAGGACATCCTCGACCTCCTCGATGATCTCTCCGAAGTCTCCGATACCGACGCCGACTTCGGAGAGAGGGAGGGCGAACGCTACCCCAACGACGACTACAACTCGGAGGAGGACCGGCCGGGAAACTGGCCGGCCGCGGAAGGAAGGGGGGATAGCGACGACGAGACCAATAGCACAGATTCATACCAATAAAAAAAAAAAAAAAAAATTTTTTCATTAAATAAAAGAAACAAAAAAAGAAAAATAATAAAAACTCTCATCTTTTATGCCTGCGCGGGAACTCTCCCTCGCGACTCCGAGTCCTAAAAAAACATCCTCACACAAAAAGAAACCCGCGGAAGGCATCCGGGAAACAGAACCCGCGAAGAGGTAAACCAACGGAGCCGGGTAAATCGATGACGCCACACACAACCCGGACAGGCGAAATAGTAAAGGGATATCTAAGCGAAGTATCCGGAGCCGAGAGGGCTATAAGAGGTAGACGGACGAAAAATCAACAAAATAGGGACCTAAGGCGATGCCTAGGAAAGATAAATCGAAAAACGGGCGACGGTCGGTAAAAGAGGAAGAAAAGAGAAAACCAACGGAGGTAAACCCTCCCAAATGACAAACAAGGAATGAAATCGACAACCAAATGGCAGTCGGTCGGCAAGGACTTCACGAAAACCCAGCCGAGCAATCGACCATGGATCACTGCCAAGGTAACTGACCGATAAGGACAAGGAAGATAAGGAAGAAAGCAGACAGCCAGAGAGGTAAAGAAGGACGCGAGACCCATAGGAAAAATAGGTCAAATGACCGGGACGACACCACCGCCCACCCGCAACATCCGATCTGCAACAAAAAAAAAAAAAAAAAAAAAAAAAAAAAAAAAAAAAAACTAACCTGCAGAGGCATCGAACCTCATCCACCACAGAGAAATCCCGATACACCCAGCGAGCTGAAACAAACAAAAAAGAAAAACGCAAAGAACCAGCCGGGAAGGATAGACGAAGCAGCAAGCATTTTTTTTTAAAATCAATCAGACAACAGCCGTTACATAGAGAGCCGGAGTTCCGCAAACAAAGAGCAATTAACAACAGTATACAAGCGCAAACAGCAAAGAAAAAGCATTAAGTGGATCATCGCGGAACAAGCAAAGGCAGGCGAGAAGAAGCAGGCAGGAGAAACTATGCCGACGGAACTAGCAGGACCTTCGTGCCTGAACTCCAGTCGAGGACCTGCGTCAGTCCCGAAGATCCGGGGGACATTGAGACGATCCCGGTCCCCGCTGTGACGTCACTCGTCCTTCAGTGCAGTGCCACGCTCGGCCACGCACCAGGAAAAGGGGGCGCCACGAGTCCCAACCCTCGGGCGAATCCCGAAACGCCGATGAAGAGAACCACCAATCGAGAAGAGGACCAACAACTGAGTATCTGTCAACAGAAAAACAAACCAATTAGAACAACGAAATATAAAAGACATGAAATACCGCAATGCGCCAAAAAGAGAGAAGAGAAAGGGCAACGAAACGAAGAAGGGAAGGTCCGCAACCAGGGTATAAAAAGGCCGGTTTTACCCAGGAGCGGCACTCTTGAGCCCTCTTGAGTCCGAAAGGAAGCTTGACTACCGGTCTCCATGACTACTTGTCCTTTGTCGTAGGGAAAGTGGAGATTACGGGAAAGAGACGAATAAAGGAGGAAAAGGGTTAAAAGAGTTTTGGCGAAAGGGAGAAGGAAGGCCAGTACCGTGGAACTCACACGACTACTGTCCTTTGTCGTAGGAAAGTGTGAGGGAAGCGGGAAGACTAGATCTCTGTTTAAAACCAAAAATTCTAGGAGTCTTGGGAAGAGAGAGAGAGAGAGAGAGAGAGGATAGAATTGAAAAATATCAATCTGACGCTTACCTCAGAGAGAGAGCAGATCCGGAGCGGAAGTGGAACCGCAGGTGACGGCATTTCCACTCTTTTTGAGTCACGGGACTCCCTAAAGAAAAAGAAAAGAGAAAGAATTAAAAATTAGAAATTTTGAAGAAAAATAAAACAAAGAAATACAGTTACACAAGAGAGAGAGAGAGAGAGAGAGGAGAAAATTGAAAAATATCAATCTGACGCTTACCTCAGGGAGAGAGCAGATCCGGAGCGGAAGTGGAACCACAGGTGACGGCATTTCCACTCTTTTTAAGTCACGGGACTCCCTAAAGAAAAAGAAAAGAGAAAGAATAAAAAAATTAGAAATTTTGAATAAAAATAAAACAAAGAAATACAGTTATACAAATTAGAGAGAGAGGGAGAGGGAGGGAGAAGATAAAGAATCAGATAGTTATTTTAAATAAAAAAAAAAGATTCACGATAAAGAAATCTATCGACAAGGGAGAAAGAGTGCGAGAGAGAAAGAAAGTGACAGGTCTGACGTCACGCGGTCAAGCGTCCGTGTATACACACACACACACACACACAGAGACTACACGAAAACAACAGAAAAGAAAACTTCTCACCTGTGGAAATTCCGGGGAAAAATAAACAAAGGAGCACGGTCCGCCACCTCCGGAGAACCCCACCGAACACAACGAGCACCGTGGATGTCACCAGTCACGTTTGCGGCACGATAAAACACAACACAAAATCAAAAACGGAACGCGAACAATCACAGCTGACCGGCTGCGAGCTGTCGTGACTGTGAGGAACATCGACCGCGCGACGAGGATCCCCGAACGGCCACGGCGACGCCCGAGCGGCGCTACCGCTCTCGCGAGGCCGGAGCCAAGGCTCACCCGTACGAGAGAAACGTGGATAGAGGAGCCTTAGAGAGAGGACACACGAGGGCAGCACCTTACGGGCAGCAAATTCGCTACGAGGAATACTGACACCGACAATATATAAATTATGAAATAAAAATTACACACGATATACAGCACAAAAAAAAGAAAAAATGCAATTATTAAATACACAACAACAAGAAAACAATTATAAATATTAAATCAACAATACACAACGATCAAAAAAAAAAACAAGTATAAATACACTAGGGATAAGGAAAAATGTATATGAATAAATAATAAGTATCGATATTCCTATCCTGGCTCAGCGTCTTTACTTTCTTCGAGCCCGAACCTTTAAAAATAGCTAACGCATTGAAACCGTTACAATATACAAATTCAAATGACTCGTGGAATTTTTTAAGCCTAAAAGAAAAACAAGGAAATGAAAAATGCTGATGTTTAAAAAAGCTTTGAGAAATAAAGAAATATACGTAAAATGACGAAAAGAATGTTAAAATATGGTTTGTTTGTCAATTAATCTTTAAATTTTCATAATATTCGTACGAAAAAACGTAATCACATTTTATCCCCACCACGTTAAACGATGAACCATCAACGCTGTCATCGTTTTCTCGTCGTGCAGTCATTCGGAGCTGTCGCGAAGCAAGTTCGCACGTTCCAAAGACCCCCAACGCAGATTCGCTTCTCAGGTGTAGTGCGATCATGAGGCAGTGTGATAGAGACGTTAAGTCAGTCATAAACACCGATTGATGGCTCTCGCGAGAGCTCAAGTTCCCGTTCTCCAATTTTAAAACACGCTCTTTTATCGCTATCTCTCACCCTCTCTCTCTCTCTCACTCTCTTTCTCCATTTTTTTTTCGCCACAAAAAAAAAACCACTCCGACAATCGTTCCGCGCATTTAATTGTCAACGCGGTTTTATTGTTACTCGCTCCTCACGTTACGTCGGACCGAATTCCGTGACACACGAATGAATTTGTCGCGAGGAAAAGATTACCGATTTTCTTTGGCATTTTCATACGGTCGCGGCTATTTTACGAAACAACGAAAAAATTCACTTCATCCCTCACGGTGAAAATATGTGTCGACAATTTTGGATTGTCATCGTTCGTTAAATCGTCGCTTCCAGGTATGATTTATTTTTTTTTTCTTAGTGATTTTATCGATTTTAAAAGTTTGAGCAAACGTAAAATATTAATCGCACTAGTGATACATTTTTTCAGAAGTTGATTTTTGTAAAGAAACGGAAATTCTTTTTTAATATTGCGAAATTGATTTTTATTTTTTTTCTTAACCCGAGTAATTTTTTTGTTTCACGATGAGATTCCACGATTTTTATCAACTCGCTGGAAAATCGCAGTCGAAAATCTCGAAGGAGCGACTGCTGAAAATCTTTTTACAAATGTTCAGATCAGAATCTAAAAAATTGTAGGAAAGAAAATTATTATTTTTATTCAAAATTAAACAAATGTTTAAAAAATTGCATCAATTTTCTAATTTTTTTCTATCCATCTGAATATTTTTTAACGCGAGCAGAAAAGTATTTCGAACGTTTCGCACGTTTGGAATTTTCGACACGATTTTTTTTTATCAAAACAGAGATCAAGACCAAAATTTACTCCAAAATGATGAAAAATAAAAATTATTGTAAATACGTACTCAAAGTACTGTTAAATCAATTCCCCACCCTTTAATATGATTTACGAGCACTTTGAGTACTTGTTAACAATAATTTTTATTTTTATTCAATTGGAAGCAAATTTAAATAAAATTTGCTCCCAACAACTTTTATTTTCAATCGATTTGGAGTCAATGTTGGTCTTGATTTTTATTATTTGGTATTGATTTTATTATTGTAAGGCATTATTTTATTATTGGAGCAAATTTTATTTAAATTTGCTCCAATAATAAAATCAATACCAAATAATAAAAATCAAGACGACTTTTACGATTAACTTTAACGATTTTTTTTTATCAAAACAGAGATCAAGACCAAAATTTACTCCAAAATGATGAAAAATAAAAATTATTGTAAATACGTACTCAAAGTACAGTTAAATCAATCACCCACCCTTTAATATGATTTACGAGCACTTTGAGTACTTGTTAACAATAATTTTTATTTTTATTCATATGGGAGAAAATTTAAATAAAATTTGCTCCCAATAATTTTTATTTTCAATCGATTTGGAGTCAGTTTTGGTCTTGATGTTTATTATTTGGTATTGATTTTATTATTGGAGCAAATTTAAATAAAATATGCTCCGTTTAACGAAAAAAAAAGTTTAGTGCCTATAATCCGCAAATAATAAAAAAAAAATTAATTATCGTTTGAACGAATTTAAATTGGGCAAAAAAAATACTCATTACCGAGTGGCACACCGTCTGGAAGTTGAATGTCAGAACAGTAAGTAACTATCGCGAGAGTGTTCTTACAGAGGCGTGAAATTTTCGATTATATATTCGATCTCGACATTGACTCGTGTTAATTGGTCGGGGCAAATAGTTTGCGCGGTTACAGTAAGGTTAATAACGAAAAGAGCAAGGAAAAAAAAACCGGTTTCGGTCCAACAACCAGGTAAAAAATGTAAGAACATTTACGACGAAAGAATGTAAGAACGACTTATATAAGCTAACAATGGCATAACGTATCCAATTATGCAATTTATCTAAGCGGTGATTAATTTTCAAGACACGAATAAATTTATGCAAATTAGATTTCTTATAAAAATTACACTTTTCAAAAATTCCAAAAGTACATGACGAGACAATGAAATTGAAAAAAAATACCAATTGAAAAATAATTCGTTAATCGCTGATTTTCCATGAATATTTATGCAAAATAATTTAATTACATATGAAAATTAACGTATTATTAAGAATCGTTCTTCTAATTTAATCGAAAATTTAACATTATTGTGCAAAATCACTTTTAGTAAAATTCAAATATATATTTCAATTTAAAAAACGTGATGAAGGAAAGAGGAAAAAAAGAATGTTGACATAAAAATTGTTCAACCGTGTAAATTCGTTAATTTCATATTTACGGTCAATATATCATGTTTCGAGAATTCGCATGACCGAAATTTCAATGACCCACTTTTTTTTTCTTTTTTTTTTTCATTACGATTGTTGAATTATTGCTATCACGTGTGTTTGTCTTTCAGGAAACGATATTTTTTTCCTCGATGTCGATATTCTTTTTATATCGAATGTCTCACAACGTGTGAGCGGCGAGGGACGACAGTCGGAGAATGACGAGAATAAATTGTAAAAGATTTATGAAGAGAAGAGTGCCGATTGCGAGATGGTTACCGTTGTACAATGGCGGAGATGCACTCGGTGATATCGTGGCAGGTTTTACTGTTGGTCTTACGTTAATACCACAAGTGAGTTTCACATTTCGATTCGAAACGAAATCTTCACTAATTTAGTCCTTAAGGTGTCCTGTGGGGTCAGATTGATCCAGGACAAATTCAACGACAATTTACTGTCACTGGGAATATGGAAAAAATTTTAAATCAATGTATTTTTCAAAAAACACGTTCGTTTCTTTTTCCCTACCGATTTTCCGTTTTTTTTTTTCAGAACGCGCCATGTTGCAGTAATATTTTTTTTTCTCAAAGTGTCACACCTCGAGAGAAACTGGTTGAATTTTCAATGTAAAATATCAAAAATTCTATGAGTTCTGATTTTTTGAGTGAAAAAAAAAGTTATTTCTCACGTTTGTTTTTCCCTCGGGAATTATTTCATAGATTTCGCCGTACGGAAAAATGTTTCAAAGTTAGTGTGTAATTTTTTTTTAATTGAAAATTCAAACGGACTTAATGCAACAAGTATTTTAGTAGTGGGGGGGTGGGGGATGAAACAACCCTAATGTGGACGTTACGTAATTGTAGGGAAGTATGCACGTTGAGGTTAATAATTATGAATTATCAATTCAATTGATATATTAGTATTGTAGAATTTTTGCCAATTATTATTAAGGGATGTGGCCACGGTGGCGAGTATAAAATCATGTGCACATTAAACAATTTTTTTTTTTATGCAAAAGTGATTCATTCATAAAACTAATTACACATCTATTTAGTATAAATATTAAGCTAATAAAAAATATTTTTCTTTGTTTTTTTGCTATACAAAATGGCCGACTACTGCTATTTGCTTTTGGTATCGTTTTTTTTTGAGGTGCTCCGCGGCGTGATATTTGATATCCACAATTTTTGACCTAAAACAAAAAAAAAGTCTCGTTAATCTACATCAGAATACCGCGAGAAGTACGTACGGAATTTTCTGATTAATTAAAAACTTTCCATTTAATGAGCAGTTTTATAAGAAATTTTTCACTAGAAATTCTTCTTTTAAGTTCAAATGCCTACAATATTCGAATAAAACAATATTTTTCAAATTCCGTACGTACTTCTCTAAATATTCTGATGTAGATTAACGAGAATTTTTATTTTTTCGTTCTAGGTCAAAATTTGTGGATGCCAAATGTCACGCCGTGGAGCGCTTCAAAAAAAAAAAAAGATATCAAAAGCAAATAACAGTAGTCGGCCATTTTGTATAACAAAAAAAAATATTTTTTATTAGCTTGATATTTATACTAAATAGATCTGTAATTAGTTTTACAAATAAATCACTTTTTCATAAAAAAAAAAATTGTTAAATGTGCACATGATTTTACAACCGCTACCGTGACCATACCCCTTCATTTATTATAATAATTAATTATTACGGATTAACAATTGATCGATAATTTATAATCGATGATTATCAATATTTACTGATCGCCAGGCAATAGCATACGCGAGTTTGGCCGGTTTAAGCGCTCAGTACGGTCTCTACAGTGCATTTGCCGGAAGTCTAGTCTACATTGTCTTCGGAACATGTCGCGAAGTCAATATAGGACCAACCGCTGTGATATCACTTTTGACTTACACATACGCAAGGTAAAAAGATTAAATTATAAAAAAAATGTTAGCTCCATCACGAGATGAATTTTTTTTTTCCATCTCGGACCACACACTCGACGAGCTCTCTCGTATTGTATGAAAATCATTTGGTCATTGACACGAAGGTTTGGCGCACAAAGAGTCGCGCATTGCCACTCTTTGTCGGAGACGTTTAGATGCTGTAGGGTCAATTGACGAATGACAATTGTCCGATAACGCGTATGACTAAATGTTTCTTTAACGGTCACAATCACTCGACTTCTTACGAACGATCAATTTGGCAATTGAATATATTTTTAACATACTTAACGATATTATGGCGAGAAATTTTTTATCATTCAATTTTTTTTCTTAATAAAATTGATTTTCATCTTTTGCTTTCTTTCAAAATGGAATATAGGTAATTCAAATACAATTCTTCGAGTGGATTATTTTGAAATTTCATTGGAAAGTTTATTATTTTAGCTAAAATCGTCGCTGACCGTGGAAAATAATTATTCAATACAGTCAGTGATGATTTTAGCTAATGAGGATGCGGGGATTGAGATTTTAACAATTTTAGACCGTCAGTAGCAATGGTAAATGATTATTCACGATTTTTAGTGATTATATTACGAATTCGTAATATAATTATCAATTCGATTTTTCATAAACTCATTAAGAAATCGCCACTACGAGGTCTGTTCAAAAAGTATCGCGAATTTTGAATTTCCGCGGGCTACGTATATTCGATTTTCGATTTTTTTTGTGGCGTTAGGTTGGTACTCGTGTCCCTCACTTATGCTGAAAAAATCGGCCATTTTGAATGTTTAGTTAATTGTTGACAGCTGTTTTGGTTAGACGTGTTTTGGCTTGTCTTCGATTTTTGCCTATTCCAAAAAAGCAGCTTCCATTGCGATGATTGAGCTTTGGTTTCCACGTCATAACCATAAACGCATGATTCGTCACCAGTTGATGACCCTCTGGAGCAAATTTGGGTCGTCGTGGACCGAGTCCAACAGCTCCTTAGCAATGTTAACGCGACACTGTTTTCCTTCGAAATTGAGCAATTTTGGCGCGAATTTCGCGGCGACCCGTCTCATGCCCAAATCATTGGTAAAAATCGAAAAGCACGAGCCAATCGATATGTTTAGTTCCTCAGCAACTGCTCTAACGGTGGATTCGACGATTGGCCAATATTATTTTCTTCGCTTCATCAATGTTTTCGTCTGTTGTTGATGTGCTCGGGCGTCCGAAACGCATTTCGTTGTTCGCATCTTCTCGGCCCTCTGAGAACATTTTGTACCACCGATAAACGTTGCTTTGGTCCAAGGTAGCTTGACCATATGCCACAGTCAACATTAGGAATGCGTCCGCGCACTTAATTTTGTTTTTCACACAAAATTTCATACAGATTCTTTGAACCATTTTTTGGAATAGGCAAAAATCGAAGACAAGCCAAAACACATCTAATCAAAACAGCTGTCAACGATTAAGGGGGGGGGGGGGGGGATGTAAGGTTAATTCGTACAAAAAAAGGCATGTTTTTGTGATTTTTTTGTGACGACGCAGTTAAAATCTCTTTATTAAAACTAATGGTACAGTAAAATATGACATTCGAAGAATATTATATAAAATTTTCACGAAGAAATATTAAAAAATACGGCAATGGCAGCAATTATTCGGACGTGTCTCGGAAAAAAGTAGAATTGCGTTGTCCCTCATAACTTGGTGCTGGATCATCCGAAATGAAAAAATGAAAGTTCATTTGTTAGATAATAGTTTTTCCCAGGTAACGCTGGGAGGGTTTTTCGAAATTTCAATTTTTCATTTTTTTGGAACATTTTGAAGGGAAAAACGCGATTTTTACGAAAAAAAATCGGTCAATTTGTTATTGTAAAATGAAAATTATTAACAAATTTGAAAAAAACTCTCCAGCGTAACCTCGTAAATTATGTACAGAATTAGTGTTCAAAATTTCAAAGGGATCGGTGCTGTAGTTTTCAAGTTATGTGGGACACCGACTTTGAAAACGTGAGTTGTGAGGAAAACGCTTTAAAGTTTTGAACACTAAAAAATCTGGTATAAAACGTTCATAAGCGAATTTTATCGGCTTACCACACACTGAATCGTCAATGCCAGGTCCATAAAGGATGTTGCTATCATCAAAGATGTACTTGCTTATATTGTAGTGTATAGTATACACTATATACTATATACACAATAGCAATGAATAAACTGTATACCTGTTCGACAGCTGCACTGCTGGCCCGACCGCCCGCAGCTGTTAGAGGTATAGCCACGAGATTAATGGGGGAGTAGGGTTTTAAAGGCGAAAAAAAAGCATATTTTTATGATTTTTTTGCGGCGACATGAGTAATATAATTTTATTAAATAGAATTACATATTATTGTACAACTATTGAAGTATCACAGAAAAAATTTTCAATGAAAAATATTGATAAATAAGCCGGTGACGTTGAATCTCCAGAGGCGCCTTGAAAAAAAGTGGTTTTGCGGTGAACATTATAACTCGTTACCGGATCATCCGAAACAAAAAAAATTGATATGCATTTTAAAGGTGATGTATTTCTCGAGGTAATCAGGAAGAGTTTTTTTTTTTTTTTTTCTATTTTTTGCAGCACTTGGAAGTGAAAAACGCAATTTTAGCTCAAAAAATCGCGCTTAATTTGTTATTAAAAAATTGAAAAAATTGAAAAAAAAAAAAAACTCCTCCTGATTACCTGTTGATTTATGTGAAGAAGTAATGTTTAAATTTTCAAAAGGATCGGTTCAGTAGATTTTGAATTCTAATGTTAACAAACTTCAAAAATGACGTTTTCGGGAAAATCGATTTAAAGTTTTCACGTATCACGTATCGCGTATCACGGCCGGTCGTTTGAAACGCTGTAACTCCGTTAGTTTTACTCCGATTGACTTAAAATTTATACACAATATTCTCGACATATTGTTCATTCAGAAAAAAATGCAAGAAAAATAATTTTAAAACCCTACCCCCCCCCCCCCCCCCCTTAATAAGACAATAACTTCAAGAATATTGCTTAGATCGGTTTAAAATTTTAAGGACATATTCTTGAAATGTTAAACAATAAGATAAGACAACAAAAAAATTCGATTTTTCGAAAGTGAAAAACCTTACCCCCCCGCCCGTTAACTAAACATTCAAAATGGCCGATTTTTTCGGCATAAGTGAGGGACATGAGTACCAACCTAACGCCACAAAAAGATCGAAAATCGAATATACGTAGCCCGCGAAATTCAAAATTCACGATACTTTTTGAACAGGCCTCGTATATCAAAAGTAACAACACGATATTCAATGAATCCTGTTGCATTGATATTTTCGTTTCAGAGGTATTCCCGAATACGCAGCATTATTGTGCTTTCTCTCGGGATGCGTTACGATAATACTGGGAACTCTGAGACTAGGTTTTCTCGTGGAATTCGTATCAACGCCCGTTGTTTCCGGTTTCACATCGGCAGTTAGTATTATAGTTGCGTGCAGTCAGATAAAAGGACTGCTAGGTATTAAGATAAACGGTGAGAGATTTGTGGAAATTTGGAAAGAACTTTATGAAAATATTAACGAGTCACGTATGCCAGATTTAATACTCTCGTGCTGTTGTATAATAGTACTTCTTATATTAAAGGTAAATATTTTACAATTATCTCAATCTTTATCATTGTCAATTTGAAATTTTAAACTTTAATCCGACACAACTTTCGTCTCGTCATGTCCGAACAGAGTCTAAAAGATTTGAAAACATCGAGTGTGGTGACGAAAAAAATGTTGTGGTTACTCGGAATCGGAAGAAACGCTATTGTCGTTGTAATAACCGCTGGAATTTCGTATTATTACGAGACCTATCAGTCCGAGGGTGCGCCATTTTTACTTACCGGACACGTGGAAAAGGGCTTTCCACCTGTCGAACCACCGGTCTTTTCTTTCGAGCATGGAAACAACACGATCTCCTTTACCGATATGGTTTCGAATCTTGGTACTGGAATAATCGTTGTACCACTTATTTCTCTCATTGGAAATGTCGCCATCGCCAAAGCTTTCTGTGAGTAAAATGAAATTACGCGGGAAAATAAAGTGCGCGCGTGGCAATCGAGAGCATTGCAGCGCCACTTGGCGGTTGTCGATTGTACTAAACAAGATGGCCGATCCCGGAGGCATTTTTAAACACGAAAAAAATTAGATTTCAGGGGAAATGAAGTCTGTGAAATGGGATGAGTGTCTAAAAACTTTTACTTTTCTTTTAGACACTTTTTTCTTTGTAAAATTCTCGATTTTTAGTGTGTGAGAGATTTGAAAAGCGTTTAATGCGTGATTTTTCGAAATATTATTCGCGTATCGGCTGATCGACGTTGGAATTTCGGAACTAGAACGGTTTTTTTTTGTGTTACAACGATTTTTAAAGCGCGAGGACAGACGATGGACGCAACGCAAGAAATGTTGACACTGGGTCTTTGTAACGTTGTTGGTTCGTTCTTTCACTCGATGCCAGTCAGCGGATCATTCTCGAGAAGCGCTGTCAACAATGCATCGGGAGTCAGAACACCCATGGGAGGGCTTTATACAGGTATTTAAATTCCCTAGAGCCTGAATTGTTAGAAAAACCCTTAAAAATGAAAATGTACAGCCTCGTTATAATATTCTTTCTTGTTAAATATAAATATAAAAGATTATTCAACGTCGAACGACTGGGGGTTAATGGAACTAAAAATATTTTCGTCAAGGGAGAACACCACTGTGACCCCCTGTTGTTTTCACATTTTTCAAGAATTTTTTTTTGTGGGAAAAAAAAGAGATATTCGAAAAAATTTGTTGGGTTTTGTTCCTTGTTTATTAATGTATCAAAAAACATTTTTTTCACATTTTTCACGCCGCATGGTGGCGCTGGGGAAGCTCTCGCGTCAGGTGCTGTCATTTCCGCGGCACGCAGCAGAACTCTCTTCAACGTCGATCTGAAAAAAAATACCGAGTGTTTTTGTTAATAATATGATATTTTGAAGAGAAGTACACAGGGATTTGGAAAAATATTGTTTTAAAAAAAATAGGCACGCCTTTGAAATTAAAGTTAATTTCAAAGGCGTGCCTATTTTTTTTAAAACAATATTTTTCCAAATCCCTGTGTACTTCTGAAAAAAAATTCCGAGTGTTTTCGTCAATAATATGATATTTTGAAGAGAAGTACACAGGGATTTGGAAAAATATTGTTTTAAAAAAAATAGGCACGCCTTTGAAATTAACTTTAATTTCAAAGGCGTGCCTATTTTTTTTAAAACAATATTTTTCCAAATCCCTGTGTACTTCTCTTCAAAATATATTATTGACGAAAACACTCGGAATTTTTTTTCAGATCGACGTTGAAGAGAGTTCTGCTGCGTGCCGCGGAAATGACAGCGCCTGACGCGAGAGCTTCCCCGGCGCCACCATGCGGCGTGAAAAATGTGAAAAAAATGTTTTTTGATACATTAAAAAACAAGGAATAAAAACCAAACAAAATTTTCGAATATCTCTTTTTTTTCCCACAAAAAAAAATTCTTGAAAAATGTGAAAAAAAACAGGGGGTCACAGTGGTGTTCTCCCTTAAATTATTTCTTCTACAGGATTTGAGTATACATTTTTCTAAATTATTCATAAACTTTTGAAGGTCTGTTGGTAATGTTGGCTCTGACGTTCCTCACACCGTATTTTTATTACATTCCGAGAGCAACGTTAAGCTCGGTTATAATATGTGCGGTGATCTTCATGGTTGAGATTAGTATTCTTCAGCCCATATGGAAATGTTCGCGTGAGTATAATCGTAAATTTTGAACAAAGGCATTTTACGACAAATTTAATGGAATTCCGGTGAGATTTTTTTTAAAACTGTTCTTTAATACTACGTAGGAAGAGATCTTCTACCGACTTTGGTCACATTTCTCGCGTGTCTCTTCGCTCCTGTCGAATGGGGTATTTTAATAGGTGTAACCGTGGATATTGCGATTTTAGTGTACTTCAATGCTCGACCAAAAATTTACATCGAGTACAGAAATGTGAGTAAAATTGCATTATCTTTTTAATTATTATAATCACGTTTGATTATATATGGCAACAAAAATCGGTTAGTAACAAAATGATTTTGATGAAATCATATATTTTTTTTTAGAAATTTAATTATAACAAAATTAGTTATATAAAAAATTAATCATTCAATTAAATTAGTTCGAAATACGAATTACGTGTTTTTTGTGGTTTTTTTTTTAAATCACAAATATATGATTTTCGGAAAGGCAAACTGATCTTCGCTTTTTTTTTAATAAAATGTTTTACATTTATCGACAAAACTTTTTCAATTATCAAAAACTTTCGTTTAACATTCATTATTTTAAATAAATTAAAAAAGCGTTTAATTTTCAGACAGCAGCAGGTTGTTACGTTTTGGTGAGACCGAGCGCGGGTTTACAATTTCCAGCTGTTAACTATCTCAAGAGTCGAGTGACGAAAACTTTGTTCGACAAACAACGAAATAATAATAAAAATTTTGTCGATTCGCCAAAAGTCGTACTTGACTGCAAACACATTGACAAAATCGATTTTACAGCTTTACAAGTAATAAACCCTTTTGTCTACTAACTTGTTTTTTTTATATCAACATTTTTCACATTAACGAGTAATTATTTATTAATTTTGTTAAAAAAAAAGGGCCTGAGTGAAGTTGTCGATGATCTGAACAACGGAAATGGTTATCTCGTATTATTGAATGCGAACGATCAGATTTCCCATAAATTGCAATCAATCGTCGCAGAACCGATTCTCACTGCTCACTCGGATTTGGAACTTTTGACAATATTGAAACAAATCGATGAACAACCGAGAATAAGCGACAATACGAAAAGTATCGATATGAGAAATCTCGATGGAACGAAACAATCCGGCAATGCCAGTACCGATCTTTGAATAATAACAAATTCAAAGCACTCGCATCGAGCTTGTCAATAATAAATAATTTTAAAAAAACACCTATGATGTCTTAGAACTTTTATTTACGAAATTAAAAAAATACAATAATTATTTTGTTCTTATAAACTCAAACAAGACTATTTTTTTGTTTTCGTAGCATTGATGTAACACCTTATGCGCCAGCACGTTAAAACATAATTCTTATGTTCCTATATTTTTTATTTTCGACCTACCGTCGCGTTTATCATTTTTGAAAATGATTTTAAATCGTATTTATTATTTTTTCTGATATTCAAAATTCAAAATCGTTTGGTAAGTGCAGTTGAACGGTTAAATTTTAATAACAAAAGTATAGGAACTTAAAATGTCGACTAAACTGTATTTTTAATCAAAATTTTCGTTAGTGACGTGTTGTCAGGATTAATGTTCAAATTTACGAAAATATTACTTGAACAATCATGAAAAACGTAAAAAATAAAACAAATAATTAACATGACTTCAAATTTTAATATAGTAGGAACGAAAAAAAATTATCAAAATCGTATCTCAAATCATAACTGACTTTCAATTCTTAATGGAAATATTGCTCGAACGATAAAAATCGTAAAAGCAGTTTAATGGGCTTTAAATTTTTCATAAACTCTGTAAGAACTAACAAATTAGCAAAATCGTATCCTAAATCAACATTTTTTTTGTTACGAAGGCACTTTGTTGGTCTTAACGTTAGCTCTATCAAAAATATTTTTTAATCATGAAAATTGTCCGAAAATTGGTCCATCGTGAAACTAAAATCGACGCGGTTATTGAGGTTTTACGAATTTTAGCCGAAATCGTCACTAACAACGATGGATATTAATTATTTTATTTTTATATGGTTATCATCGCTTTGGATTAGACGTTAAGCTAATTGAAAATATAGTTTGAACAATACAAATCGTAAAAGCAGCTTAAAGCCCTTAAATTTTTCTTAAGCTCTGTAAGATTCAACAAATTAGCAAAATCGTGTCTGAAATCGGTATTTTTTGTTTGCGATTAACCTCAACCGATTAACCTTGACGAGAATATATCTTAATCATCAAAATCGTCTTAAATTGCTCCACTAACAGTCAAACTACCATCTTTCCCCTTTCAAAAAAAAATTAACATCGATAACATGGCAAAACTTTTATTTATAAACAAAAATTATACATTTTTCGTTCCCTTTTTTTTCGCTTATTGACAATAAACTTAAGCGAGTCTGTTTCTCGTAGGACGAATGGTTACCATGCCCGCATATTAAAATATATCTCATCTTGCTATATACTCCGTTATTTATATATTTTTTTATCTAGTGTAGTAAATGAGAGACCTCTCTTTCTCTCTCTTTGGACCACCCTTGTTCATCATCTTAATATTGTGCACCGGCACTTTATAATAATACTCTCCTGAAAAAAATCGATATTCGTATCGTTCAAGGAACTAAATGATTTTTGTCCTCTTGTTCATAAATTCGATAGAAGCTTAGAAAAAAAAATGGCAAAATCGTCTTTTAAATCACAAATTTCTGTCCTCCAGGCACTTTGACTGTCCTTAAAGTTTTAAGGACAGTCAAACTATCGAGCACATTGTTCAAGCAGTTAAAAATGCATTTAACCGCTCCACGATTATTTATCACGTGAGCGCCTTGTCGTTCGAATTTAAAAAAAAGAAGAAGCTCATACACTTTTGTCACACTCCCATCATTTTCGAAGTCACTTTGCTCAATCCATAAATAGTTATTAATTATTTTCACGAAAAGAAAAACCCTGATCAGCTGCTACGAAAAGATTTAAACATTTCATTCGTGCTAAAACAAACTATCACGCACATTTTTCTGCACCGATTCATGAAACAAAATGGCACGAAAATAAAACGAATGGATAACAAATGAAAAAAAAAGAAGTAATGTTCCGTTAGTTTGGTCCTCGTGGCATTGAATAATGTTTTTTTAATGAAAAATTAATTTTGTTTGCCCATTAAACGTTTAAGCATTAACAATATGGGGAAATACTGAATTTCTGATACTCAAACCCCCCTCTCCCAACAACGAACTACTTATGGACTAAATGAAGTGTAGTAAATTCGAAATGAGAAGTTTCACAATTTTTTACAATGCGAATATCAAGTTTTGTCTCATGAAACATCGAGGATCTAAGATCCTCTAATCTACAAGCCCTTAACGCATAAATCTGTCTTTTGTGCAACAAGAAATAAAGTAACTGAAGAAATGAAAAAAAATAAAAAATAAAAACCTTACAATGTCATTTGCAAAGTTTTTGGCACAGCGAAACAGAAAGAAAGAAAAAAAAATATTAATTATCAAAGATTCTCAGTGATTTTGCTCGAGTTTCCCTCTACCGCGTCCCCTGCTGGAAAATGGTTGATGCTGCGGTATGCGAGAAGGACGATTGACATTCGTGCCATTGGCTGAAAAATTGCCAATCCCGCCATTTCTCGAAATCCGTTCCTTACCATTAGTCTCGACGTAATTTCGCTGATTAACGAAATTTCTCGAACTCCCAGCGTAACGTTTATCATCGACAAATTCCTCGACACCCGTTGAACCTTGATAATGACCCTCGTCGACCGTGACCTGATTGCCATAATTGCCGGTACTCTGAATCCTCAAATTTTCCATTGTTCGAACGGGCAACTGCCGTTGCAATCTCGATGCTTCCGGTGCGACGGGATTTTCGTACGTTCCCGAAAAATCATGAAATCCCGAAATATTTTGCATATTCATCGATCCCGGAACCGGATATGAACAATTTCGTTGATTCATCGGAAATGATTGTGGATTGTAGAAAATGAGGTTGCCGTATGCATCACTACCCGGTAAAAAGCCAACGGGTATATGTGGAACATTTCCACGTGTAGCATCCTCCCGATTGCCAACAATGTGACAATTCGGATCGACACCAACGACAAAGGGATCGATCGTTCGTGGACGTGAATTAATCACGTGTCCATAATTGTTCGATATTTCACGCTGATAAGACAAAAGGTGTTCCTCGGATGCTGGAAAATTTGTCGAACGAGCGCCCGACAAGAAATTCTCGTACAACGAACATCTGTCACGCGTCGTTGAATTCATGAGAGTCCTTTGTTGTTCGCGCGCGTCGTTCTGTTGCAAAAGTCTGTAAAGCGATGGATCGTAAACAGCGAGATTCGCGTAGAGCGCGTCTCGCGACAATTGACAATTTGGCAAACTTGCCAAATTTTGTGAATGTTGGGAGCATTGATAGCCCGGTGGTGGTACCGTGTAATCCGTCGAACACCGCGATATATCAACGTTCGGCGAATAATTTCCACTCGATTCCGCGAAATTGTTCGAAATTTTAAAATTTGGTTTTAACCTTGTCGTTACTTCAGATTTTGGTGATTCACGTTTTCCTTCGATCGCCGGTGAGTTATATCGCGATTTAAAATCCGAAAGATGAAGACTCTTTGAATCTTGCTCTTCCGGGATAATTTCACGAATATCCGTCTCAACGACGTTGCGAGTATCTTGGATCTTCGAAAAGTTGGAACTGTGCGGAATCTTTAATTCACGATTTTCCGAGTCATTGCCGGGAACTGTTTTAACGTCTACGCGGGATTTTTGCATCGAGATTTCTGATTTATGAGGAATCATTGATACCGGCTTTTCCGAGTAGTTCGAACGATTTTCCCTTACTACCTCTTTGCGAACGTGAATCGAAGAATTATCTTGGATCTGTGGTCTTTCGATATTGTGACGACGCGCCGCAGCTTCGTTTTTTAAAAATGCCGAATCTTTAGGCGTTCGAGGGAATTCGGGAATTTTCTCTTTTTCGATAATTCCTCTGTCGGTGACGTTGCTCGTCGAACGATCCGCGCTATCGCGTGTCTGACGATTTTTGGCGATATAATGAAATTTGTCGTTAATCCGTTGGTTTCCCACGTTGGTTGAAAATTTTCTTTGATTATTAATCAGTGTTGCCTCTCGAGAATCACTTTTGTACATCGAACGGGATAAATCGTGCCTATTGAGATCTTGATTAGGACGCATTGTGTTGTTGTCGGAATTCGAGGTCAAGCGCTCCTGTTGCTCCAGGTACTGTTTCTCCTTCATTCGTCCACCATGTCCCATATGAAGGTGACGGTCGTTGTAACCGTCGGGTCTACCGTATTTGTCGATATATTGAGGTTTTATCGGTGGTTCGACTGACCCATCG
The DNA here is from genome assembly GCA_958009045.1 of Oxytorus armatus. Classification (NCBI taxonomy): domain Eukaryota; kingdom Metazoa; phylum Arthropoda; class Insecta; order Hymenoptera; family Ichneumonidae; genus Oxytorus; species Oxytorus armatus. Next base: position 12,369,533 of record OY253754.1, on the reverse strand, counting down.
ACGGTTTTATTTTCGCTTTCGTAATTATTTGTTTTATCGTCATTTTTTCGCGCCGTTATGCAACGACTCTGACGCTCCGGTGTTCCCGTTGCTTTCAAAGATATTGTCGATTTTTCCACGGTCGCGTTGTTGTTCGTGTCGGGAATTTTTTTAATCGCCGCTGGTTCCGACGTTGGAAGATTATTGTGAACCTTATTGGTCCTGAATTTGAGAAAAGTCGGTTCTTTTCAGTATTTCTTCTGTTTTCATTTTTATCTTAGTTTAGTTAATTATTTATTGATTAGTTTAATTACCGTTTACAGGAAAGAAAGTTGTCTTTTGCGTAGAGGGAATTTAGGAGGATTCAAAAGCAGGATGTTTTGTCTCGTTGCTTGTCGAAATTATGGTAGGTTCTTTTTTTTACTGAAAATTTGCCGAGGAGCCAGATGCGTATGGATGTTTTTCGACAGATTTTTTTTTAGTTTTGAAAGAAAATTTGAAAATAGGATTTTTCGATGTTTCAAAGCATCGCGAGATCCATCGATGTATGTTGAACTTGACGGAAGAGTAAATATTCATGAAACTAAAATCCATGTGTACGAAACCTATCCAGTTTTTCACGAGGGAAATAATCTATGAACTAGGGGTAAAGTAATGTGGGACAAATACGTCAAAAGCAAAAGTGGACTTAAGGCAATGTGAAGTTTCCGTTTAATCTCTATTCCCACCCAAAAATTCTTGGAATCCAAATTGTTTTCCAAAATTGGATCATTTTTTTCAGCGTTATGCCAAAAGCTATCAAAACAGTATCAAGAAAATCTCTGAAATAAATCTTTGAAAATGCTCAGTCGCTGTTTCACATGACCTTAAGACGCAGACGCCACGTGTACTACTTGACTGAGGAGTGCGGGAGAGAGAGCTGGGAAAACGAAACTTGTGATTTCTCGGTGATGGTAAAGATTCACGAAAAAAAGTGAAAACCTAGTCACTTTTGGCCGCAATTCTGTATCGACTAAGTTATTTTCATTTCTTCCAGTTATGTTGTGTCCAAGAAATCACAATTCACGTTTATCAAGGCGGTCGAAGCGTGTGCGGCTTTGCCTCGATACAATTAATTGTTATTTATGGAAATGACAACTGATTATAGAAGAAATGACATAAACGTAATCGACCAACAATGAACTAAACCCAAAAAAAACACAAAGCATAGACAGTGAAGACAGTATGAGGATAAAAAAAACCTTAAAAAAAAAACGCTGTTTTCAGAAATAAGCCAGTAAACAAATAAAATTTGTAATCAATTTGAAACTCACCAATAATCATCGTCATCGGATTTTTCTCCCAATTCCTCGACATCAGGCTCCGCCGGAGGTTTGCTGATGGTAGACTGCTGAATAAATTCCTCCAAGCTCTGTGCTAAGACTGTTTGTATAGCACGCTTTGTCTCCTCATCGTCACTCAGCGGCTCAGCTACGGCGGCTTCCGCTTGTCCAAAGAGCGTTTCAGTGATATTTTTCTCCGTCACCCAGACGTTGGCCGGAAGGGCCGCTTCTTCGTTTGCCATCGAAAATTGTTCCACCAACGTTGGTACATCCTTCTCCACTTTCGGCCCTTTTGACTTTTTTGCTTTCGGTCTTTTATCTTTCTTCATAGTCGTAGCGTTGTCGGGCGACACTTTTTCCTCCTTGCCGTTATCCGAATTACTGGCAAAGAAAAAAGCAACGATGAAAAATATTAATAACATTCATCGATGAGCCATAAAATTGAAAATGATAAAAAAAACACCTAAATATCGGATTAAATAAACGTAGAAGAAAAATCATGGCTATAGATTAACGTGAAACGTACGAAGGCGGACGATGTTTGAGCCATGGCATATTATGGATTTTGCCAATAATTGTCTGAGCCACGACGTTGGAGTTGGTCGTGATGGTTTTTTCTTTCAAAAACATACTCTCTTTTCTGCCTATACCCCACAGAATGGAAAAAATACGTGTCAATGATGAGAAATCATTGAACAAACTCAATTGAAGCGCGAATGCGTGAAAATATTTTGCAAACAATGCGATATAGTTTGAGAATAGTGTGAGAAGGACAAAGGGACGAGGTTCGAGGTAAACACGCGTAGTGCCGTGCGAGTTATTGATAAATTTTTTTTTCTTCTTCGAATCACGATATTTGCGCATTTTTGGTAGTGAAAACTTTTGGTCAAACACCGAACAAAGATCGTGAATTTACGATATTGATCGTTAAACTTTAATCGTGCACGAAACTTTATAGATTTTTTTTTTTTCAAAACAAATACGTACCACACGATATGCAAACGTAAGACACCGCTAACCCGTAATACTGGTTTCGTTCCTCCTTTGTTTCAATCTCCAGTCACGACGCCATGCCGGGTTCTGTTTTGTTTTGGGTTTATCGGCGCATAAAAAGAGCGCGGCGACCGGTCTCTATGTCGATTTGCGCAGGCGCAATAACGCCATCTAGTGATCAGTAGCCGAAATTATAAACGCAACCGCGAAGTATATGTGTAACTATGAAGCGTTCCATGACAAATCGAGGAAAAAATTGACGAAGAACAATTACTTTGACCGAGTTGATTTTTTCGTGGCTTTATCAGAATGCAAGGAATGTTTAAGAATTATTTCCGATTTTTATCCGAAAGAATTTCCGCGATATAAATTTTTTAAGCTCAAAGTATTTCTTCTTTTCGACTTTGTTCTTTATTGACGCCATCAATGATAAAAGTTGATCTAAGAAGAGATGTTCGTTTGTCAACGAAAAAAAAACCATCTAAAAAGTACATGTTAAAAAGAAGAAAAAATAAATAGATTGTAAGGATTGAAGGAAATGAACGAATTGATACTGAACGTCCTATGTACAAATACCCCAATGCTTATAACGAGTAACACGAGTAGTCCAGTCATTACGTCGAAAAAAACGGGTTAGAAATGCATGTGAACCGAGAAAGCTGATTTTTGGATATTGGGGGGGTCTTAGAAAAGCTTAACTTCAAATTGTCGACCAAGTTTTCCTATGAGCGTTCTCCGCCATCTTGAAAAAAGTGTTAAATTTTGTTTTTTTGCAATAACTCGGCTCTCCGTCGGGATACGAAAATTGCGATGGGATACTTTTTTATTGCTTCTTTTACGCTCTACAATTTAGGTCATATACACTTTTTACCTACCGTTCATCGTTGTTGAGATATCGAACGAGAAAGTATAAATACTTTTTTTCTATAAAAACCACCGAAACATTTTTAAAGATTGTTAAATATAATTTTACAGTTTTTTGTCAAATTTACGTAAAAAAAGTATCTAAGAAAAAAGTAGATTAGTAAAAAAGCAAACATATGATAATATATATATATATTTTTTCATATGTTTCACAATCGCGCCTCTCATTCTTGCCATTTCCTCTTTGTGCGGTGATTCGCACGTTGTCCATGCTCGCCCGACGATTTATACGCTTGTGTGTATACAAATGTGTACAGCCAAAACAAGTTTCACTACCTGAATTTTTTACTTTCTCGTTCGATATCTCAACAACGATGAACGGTAGGTGAAAAATGTATATGACATAAATTGTAGAGCGTAAAAGAAGCATCAAAAAAGTATCCCATCGCAATTTTCGTATCACGACGGAGAGCCGAGTTATTGCAAAAAAACAAAGTTTAACACTTATTTCAAGATGGCGGAGAACGCACGTAGGAAATCTTGGTCGACAATTTGAAGTTAAGCTTTTCTAAGCCCCTCCCACCACACACAATATCCAAAAATCAGCTTTCTCGGTTCACGTGCATTTCCAAATGTATATAATGACTGGACTAGAGACTAAACACACTAATAGAATTTCTCGTGATTGATTCGACACCATTACTCTCTACGCGATCAAAGTCACTACAATAAAAGCCACTCTATAAATGTGTAAACTTTAATATCGTTCGTACATCGGGTGCATTAGAACGAAAATACTTGAAAATAGTGGGGATAAAGGGTCGCTTAGTGACGAAACAGCAGAGCCACCATCAACATCAATGGCAGGAATGCGAATTACAATGCGTGGCAGTGAAACTGGAGAAATTTTTCGTGTAGTATCTGGTAGTATCAGTCAACGATGGTTGGCCTGACCGACCGGCAGGTATTTCAGCTGTCGTTATTGTAACAGCAGCTTGTACATTAAAGCATTCTCTCATTTACGTATGTTCTTGCATTTTTATATCGGAACTATGGTATTCTTTTTAATGTTTCTAAATTAAAAAATGAAGTGACGTCGATACTCGGTACTTGCGATCAGTAAAGCTGAATTTTTTTTATCTACTTCACCACCCTGTCAGCCTTTATATAGGGCGATGCAACTTTAGCACAGTACTCGTGTACAGGGTATGTATATAAAGTGTCCAGGACTTTGAGGAAAAATGAAATAAAATTGGATACTGCTTCTTAGAATAATATGGATTCTTAATTTTGCGTGAAGACATTGTCATTGTTGGTTGTTTTTGTAAGAATTATTTTGTTAACGAAGCATACTTTTCGATGATTTTTAATTCGGATATAGTTGAAAAAACAAAAAAATTAACAAAGGACCATTTCAAATACTTTTCTCATTCGAGTAATTATAAGTAATTGAAGTTAAATCTTTAATAATCGTTGTAGATAATAAATTATATTAAATTTTCAATTAATGGCTCAGAAATTTCAATTGTTTGTCTCAAGACCACATACTTTTCCAACAAAATAATTATTTTAAACTGAGCATTTATTGTGAAAACATTTTTTAAAAATGTTTTGACAATTGAGGGCCAGTTGAAACGTTTAAAAAAAAATCTTCTCTCAACAAACATTCGTTGGTTTTTTGAGAAAAATATTTTCAATTGTTTTTCATTAAATGTATGGGCAATATATGTTCCTGGGTAAATAAAAATCAGTGATAAATACTGTTTGAATGAAAAAAACATAACAGAAGATAAATCACAAATGTTCGTTACAAATGACAATTTTGAAAAATGTCTTAATTATTGCGAAAAAAAAAAACGAAATAACATATTTATATTTTGCTTTTAATTGCAATTGTTTTGTAAAAATTGTGCCGAATGCTTTTTCATCGAAATTATTGCCTGTGCAAACTTAAAAAATTATGTAACATCGTGCACCTTTTGTTCAATTTAGTAGTCTAATCTAAATTTGTAAAAAAAAAAATTTTATCCAACATATTGTGGTTTTAAGGTGACGAGTAGTTTCTCGCTGATCGTCAAATACGTAAAATATAAATAATCCATCCGTAAGGGAGAAAGTTGCTCGTGTGAACCTACTTTTGTGACCGGTAGTCTCGAGATTGCCCGGAGAGCGTAAACTTCGTCGTACTTATTGACTATTTTGTTGCAATTACTAACTGTTAATTTCATCCTTCAAAATTAAAGCAACGTATATATTCAAGAAAGAAAAAAAAACAAACATTGAATCTCTCTTTTGCACACTTTCGAGAAATGACTAAACGCACTTAAATATATGGAGCATTTCAGGTGAAATTGACCTTATTGTCGATTGTCATATTCTGGGATTTGTTCAGTAACTTATTCACAATTTTTTATCTTTCAAAATGTTTTTGATTCGTGCAAAATATTTTTTTGGATAATCATTGATAAATTGTTGTCGAGGTTAATAATTGAGAAAACAAAAAATTTCTCGCCTTTTAGGGTTGTTACGTTGAATTCACGTGGAATGACCCACACATATTTCTATTTGTGTTAATATTAACCATCTAAACGTGGCCTAGAACGGGGAATTTCACTCGTTCGTTCGTTACGGAATTATGCACAACGGTTATTAGAGACAATCGAAGGCTATTGACTATGACAAAAGTAGATAAGCTGGATGAAAAAAAAAAGATACTTCTACACTGCGGAGCAATGCTAACGAAAATTGTAGTTTTCTGTCGATACGTGAAAAAAATCGGTACAAACAAAAATGAAGTCCGAACGACTAAAGGAAAAACTCCAAAATATAATATAATTAGCGCGTGAAGTATAAAATAAAATGAAAATTAAACAAAATTGAACATCAAAATATGAAATATGAAATATATGAAATATTTTTTTGTAATTAAAAAATGAAAAATCTTTTGCTGATTTATTTTACTACTGTAATGAAGCTAGAGAGTTTGTATGTTTGTTCGAACGCGCTAATCTCAGGAAATACTAATCCGATTTGAAAAATTCTTTTTGCATTAGATAGTGCGTTTATTCAGGAAGGCTCTAGGCCATATAACTTCATGCTATGGACCTTAAGGGGTGACGGCAGCGTCGATTTATTTTTTAGTGATTGTTTCTTTTATTTTTTTCACATAATTTCCGGATGGTATTTATAGTTAATGAGATGCACTTGATTATGTGCTCATAATGCGTATGAAACAGATATATAAACCAAATTAAAAAAAAATGATCCTACACTGCGGATTAATGCTAACGAAAATTGTAGTTTTCTGTCGATACGTGAAAAAAATTGGTACAAACAAAAATGAAGTCCGAATGACTAAAGGAAAAACTCCAAAATATAATATAATTAGCGCGTGAAGTATAAAATTAAATGAAAATTAAACAAAATTGAACATCAAAGATGAAATATTTTTTTGTAATTCAAAAATGAAAAATCTTTTGCTGATTTATTTTATTACTGTAATGAAACTGGAGAGTTTGTATGTTTGTTCGAACGCGCTAATCTCAGGAAATACTAATGCGATTTGAAAAATTCTTTTTGCATTAGATAGTGCGTTTATTCAGGAAGGCTCTAGGCCATATAACTTCATGCTATGGACCTTAAGGAGTGACGGCAGCGTCGATTTATTTTTTAGTGATTGTTTCTTTTATTTTTTTCACATAATTTTCGGATGGTATTTATAGTTCATGAGATGCACTTGAGTATGTACTGATAATGCCTATGAAACAGATATATAATCGAAATTTAACGCGGATGAAATCGCGGGGCACAGCCTAATTTGTCAATAAATTGCCTCTGTTTTTTTTCTCAATTCCAGTTCAACGAACCGTGAATATTAATCATTCAATTGTATTGAAATGGCGTTAAATTTTCGTCATCGTTCTTCGCGCCATTATTGGTTGTTATGATGGAATTTCGAAAAATCGAAATATAAACGATCATATCTTGAATTTATTTACCGATGAATATGAATTTTTAATTTTCTTTCAATCTAAAATCCAGCAAAGCGTGAATTTCCACGTGAATGAATTAACGCGAGATGAAGGTGAACCTTCGTCGTGGAACGAGTTTAAAAAAAACCCTTTCTCTCACATTATATTTCTATTTTATTGCGTTTCAAAGCTTTTGCGTCTTCGTGTCCCACGTGCGTTTTCCATTATATATCGACGGAGGGAAAAAAACTTTTACAGCGAAGGTCGAAGAAACTTTTTCTCAATGAAATCAATGTACCGGGAGACTTCCTAATGGAAGGTGTCTGTGCATATATAAAAGAAGGTACTCGAGTTGATTCGTTTTCAGTCCAGCTTCACTCGTGAACGTACGACGATTTACGTTTGAAGATTTTAAGCGTCACGATTTTTAAATTCAAAATATAGTGGATTTTTTTTTTCATCTTGTAGTAAAACCGGTGAGATTTCCTAAATATTTTTTAAGGTGTTTGGCCACGGTAATGAGTATAAAAGCATGTGCACGTTTAACAATTTTTTTTTTGTATGAAAAAGTGATTTATTTATAAAACTAATTACACATCTATTTAGCCTAAATATCAAGCTAATAAAAAATATTCTTTTTTGTTTTTTTTTGTTACACAAAATGGCCGACTACTGCTCTTTGCTTTTGGTATCTTTTTTTTCAGGCGTGACATTTGGCATCCACAATTTTTAACCCAGAATAAAAAAAAAATTCTCGTTAATCTACGTCAGAATATCTAGAGAAGTAAGTAAAGAATTTGAAAAATATTGTTTAATTCGAATATTGTAGGCATTTGAACTTAAAAGGTGAATTTACAGTGAAAAAATTTCCTGTAAAACTGCTCATAAAATGGAAAGTTTTTAATTAATCAAAAATTCCGTACGTACTTCTCTGCGAAATGCAATTAGGATTATAATTTTTTTAATTTGTAGTTAATCGCGTAAAAATTGTCGAAATTATTTATCACACGGCGCCCTCAGGTACTCTATGGCCATGACAGAGGTAGGTTTACGTTATACACTCAAAGTCGGTGAAAAAAAAAATACTACTACCTTAACTTTCCTTAATTTATTTTTATGATGATAAAGCATGGTTTAAGCACAAAAAACCCCGATTTCTTGAAAATTCTACCGTGGCCACATCCCTTAATTCGTTGGAATAATCTTATTAATTTTAATTCGTTTTATTTACTTTCTTTAAGGTAGTAGTCTGGTAACTTAAGCTGATTTTCATGTATTTTTTGGAGGGCGTTTTTTTGTAGGAAAATAAAAATGAATCGTTCTGGATATTTAGGATGTTTTTATTTACATATTACAGATAAAAAAAAAAATTTGTTGAAAAAATTTAATAGTTTATTATTATTATTATTATTGATCGAAGTTGGCACCTCGAAGTTGGCAGCCCGGGTCCTAACTTTTTTTCTACCGAACCGATTGCTTTCAAATTTTAACAGGCTACTCTACACACTTATAGTTCTCGTCGAAACTACCGAGAAATTTTTTCACCCCTAACTTTTTATTTTACAACCCCTTCTTTGCTAAAATAAAAGGACTTTAGCAAAGAAGGGGTTGTAAAATAAAAAGTTAGGGGTGAAAAAATTTCTCGGTAGTTCCGACGAGAACTATAAGTGTGTAGAGTAGCCTGTTAACATTTGAAAGCAATCAGTTCGGTAGAAAAAAAGTTAGGACCCGGGCTGCCAACTTCGAGGTGCCAACTTCGATCAATAATAATAATAATAATAAACTATTACATTTTTTCAAAAAATTTTCTTTTGTATCTTTAATATGTAAATAAAAACATCCTAAATATCCAAAACCATTCATTTTTATTTTCCTACAAAAAAACGCCCTCCAAAAAAGACATGAAAATCGGCTTAAGTTACCAGACTACTACCTTAATATCTTTCTCGGGTGTTTCCAATTTTTTATTGAATTCTGTGAAAATTTGATGATCGTTTTGTTTTTTTTTTTCTCGTTTCAGATATAGCAAACGCGAGAATGACGGAGGACGAGCAACGGGAAGCCGGTCGGCAAAAACGTCGCCGAGTGTCCGGGAGTGGTTGCAAAAATTTGTTGAAAAAGAGATTACCGATTTTACGATGGTTGCCGAAATATAATACGGAAAAATTTATAAGCGACGCGATTGCCGGTATCACCGTTGGTCTCACGGTAATGCCACAGGGACTTGCTTACGCAATATTGGCCGGTCTCGAGCCTCAGGTAATTGAAAATTAATTTTTCAAGGGAGGGGGAGCTTTCAGGCTCCCGATTAAAAATTCGCAAAAAAGTATTGTATTTTTTTTCTTATAAGACCAAAAAAATTATAGTGAAAATCCGAACCGGAGGCTCGTTTGCAATTTTTTTGCGGTCATGCTAAAAAAATATTCAGATCCATATGTGAAAAATTGTAAGAGATATTCTGTATTTCAAATATTTGCTGTAATTTGAAGAAAAAAAATGCATCTCCTACAGTTCTCACATGATCGTCGAAATAACGCCAAAAAACGGGCGTTTTTTCATAACATTTTTTTTTTCATCCCTTAATATTGTGAATGGTAATTTTTCAAAAAGAATTAATTAATCGATAGATTAATTAATTATCGATTAAGTTTTTATATCCGAAAGCAAGAAGTTTTGATTATTAAAAATTCTTTTTAAGGTAGTAATCTGGTAACTTAAGCCGATGTTCATGTCTTTTTTGGAGGGCGTTTTTTTGTAGGAAAATAAAAATGAATCGTTTTGGATATTTAGGATATTTTTATTTACATATTAAAGATACAAAAAAATTTTTTTTGAAAAAATTCAATAGTTTATTATTATTATTATTATTATTATTATTATTGATCGAAGTTGGCACCTCGAAAAAAAAGCGCGTGGGTGGTCCTGGTGATTTTGGCTCTTGATGTTATCTGAAATCAAAAATTCTTGATAATTGTTAATCTATAGACATGTCATTCTGGTTGGAACTACTGAAGTTAAATTTCATGGATAAATAACAAAATGGCGGACTTTGGAAAAAAGTCCTTTTCCAAAGTAAATAAACAAAAAAAAAACAAATACAATAGATAAATAACAAAATGGCGGACTTTGGAAAAAATAGTCCTTTTCCAAAGTCCGCCATTTTGTTATTTATCCATAAAATTTAACTTCAGTAGTTCCGACCAGAATGACGTGTCTATAGATTAAGAATTATCAAGAATTTTTTATTTCAGATAACATCAAGAGCCAAAATCACCGGGGCCACCCACGCGCTTTTTTTTCGAGGTGCCAACTTCGATCAATAATAATAATAATAATAAACTATTAAATTTTTTCAAACAATTTTTTGTTTGTATCTTTAATATGTAAATAAAAACATCCTAGATATCCAAAACGATTCATTTTTATTTTCCTACAAAAAAACGCCCTCCAAAAAAGACATGAAAATCGGCTTAAGTTACTAGACTACTACCTTAAGTAATTAGGCGTGGAATAGTGTATTTAATATTGTTTCTTTTATTTATTTCACCATTGTTTCTTTTATTTTATTAATTGCTAAAATATTGTTTTCTTTCTCCTTTCAGTACGGTCTGTATTCGGCATTTATCGGTGCGATAGTTTACACGGTTTTCGGTTCGTGCAAGGACATCACGATAGGTCCTACGGCATTGATGGCGATAATGACGCACGAGTACGTTCAAGGGAGAAGTCCCGATTTTGCGATATTACTTGCATTCCTGTCGGGATGCCTGCAGCTCGTAATGGCTTGTCTGCATCTCGGTAATTTTTTTTTATTTCTCTTCAATAACGGAAAAAAAAACGTCCTACTCTCAAATCCTTCGTTAACACGAGCTTTCCATTTTTTTTTCTTCAATCTCCAGACGTTCTAATCGATTTTATATCGATACCGGTCACGGTGGGATTCACATCGGCTACTTCGGTGATAATCGTCGCGTCGCAATTGAAAGGTCTGCTGGGCTTGAAGATATCGTCCTCGGGTTTCGTCGATACAATTACAAAAGTATTGCAAAATATCGGCGATACCTCGCCGTGGGACGCCGGTATGAGCGCAACGTGTATCGTACTACTTCTTTTGTTTCGGGTGAGATCTCATTTCGTTTTTTTTTTCCGTGTTGTTGTCGTTATATTACGATTTTTATAGCGAAGGATATTTTAATGTGTCAACATTAAAGTGTATTAATCGGATTCGATCGATCACGATACTGACCGTGAAGGTCTATCATTGAGGTGAACTTTAAGATTTGCGTTTGAATAATGACAATGTTAAGGTCCAGTAACAACGACCTTATACCTCGTAAAGGATACACATTTAAGTTCCGCCGTTGAGGTCCAAATTCATTGTCTGTTAATGAGATCAAGTTTAAGGTCTATTGATAAGGTCAGTTTTGAGGTCGTTAACATTAAGACCAAAGGCCTCGAGACTTTTGTAAATGAGGTCGTCATTAATGGCTTTGACAATGAGGTTAGTGTCCAGGTAATTTGCCAATAAGGTCAACCTTGAGGATATTTAACAATAAGGTCAAATGTAAAGTCTTTGTCGATAACGTCAGCTTTAACGCCGCTGTATCAACGAGGACGATATTCGAGGTCGTTGCCGATGAGGTCAACTCAAAAGTCTTTATTAATGTGTCAAATCTTGAGGGCGTTGCCAATGAGGTCGATATTTGAGGTCGTCGTCGATAAGGTCAACCTAACAGTCATTACTAATGCGTCAAACGTTAAGGGGGATTGTTAATGAGGTCGGCTATGAGGTCTTTATCGATAATATCGGCTTTGCCATTTTTTCCAATAACGAGGTCGCCCGTAACGCATCTCCCAATGAGTTCGACATTAACGGCTTTGACAATAAGGTTACTGTCCAGGTGATTTGCCAATAAGGTCAACCTTAAGGATATTTAACAATAAGGTCAAATGTGAAGTCTTTGTCGATAAGGTCAGCTTTAACGCCGCTGTATTAACGAGAAGGATATTCGAGGTCGTTGCCGATAAGGTCAACTCAAACGTCTTTGTTAATGTGTCAAACCTTGAGGGCATTCCCAATGACGTCGATAATTGAGGTCGTCGTTGATAAAGTCAACCTAACAGTCATTACTAATGCGTCAAACGTTAAGGGGGGTTGTTAATGAGGTCGGCTATGATGTCTTTTTCGATAATATCGGCTTTGCCATTTTTTTCCAATAACGAGGTCGCCCGTAACGCATCTCCCAATGAGGTCGACATTAATGGCTTTGGCAATAAGGTTAGTGTCCAGGTAATTTGCCAATAAGGTCAACCTTAAGGATATTTTACAATAAGGTCAAATGTAAAGTCTTTGTCGATAAGGTCAGCTTTAGCGCCACTGTATTAACGAGGACGATATTCGAGTTCGTTGCCGATAAGGTCAACTCAAAAGTCTTTGTTAATGTGTCAAACCTTGAGGGCGTTGCCAATGATGTCGATAATTGAGGTCGTCGTTGTTAAGGTCAACCTGACAGTCATTACCAATGCGTCAAACGTTAAGGGGGGTTGTTAATGAGGTCGGTTATGATGTCTTTTTCGATAATATCGGCTTTGCCATTTTTTCCAATAACGAGGTCGGCCGTAACGCATCTTCCAATGAGGTCGACTAGATCAAGATCTTTGTTAATCAGATCGGCTTTAAGGTCATTATTATTAAGGTCAATTTTAAGGTCTTTGTTTATAAAAATCAGATCTAAGGTGTCTGTTAATAAGGTCAACGGAAAAAAAATGAATTCCAAACTCTGACAATTGGGTTCAATATTCTAAACGGTGATCTTGATTGTTCGCAGAAAATGAAGGATGTCAAATTGTGCCCAACCGGTTCGACTAAACCGACGAAAAATCAATTGTTCCTCTCCAAGGTAATATGGCTGATATCGACCGCTCGTAACGCCATAATCGTCGTTGCATGCTCGACAATAGCCTACAAAATGGAAACTTCCGGTGGTTCACCGTTCGTTCTCACCGGTCCCGTGAGATCGGGTCTTCCGACTTTTGGCCTGCCGCCCTTCTCCACCCGTATGAACAATCGTACGCTCGGTTTTGTCGAAATGTGCTCGGAGCTCGGACCCGCGATACTTCTCGTACCGATAATCGGCGTTTTGGGAAATGTCGCGATAGCAAAAGCGTTCGCAAACGGCGAGAGCGTCGACGCGACGCAGGAACTCCTCTGTCTCGGTATATGCAATGTTTTAGGCTCGTGCGCCAATTCAATGCCGGTCACCGGAAGTTTCAGTCGTTCGGCGGTAAATCATGCGAGCGGCGTTAAAACCCCGATGGGTGGATTGTACACCGGTGCCCTCATACTTTTGGCCCTTAGCCTTCTAACTCCGTATTTTTATTTCATTCCCAAAGGTACGTTTTCTTTCGTTCTTTAATTTTCTCAATAATTTTTTTCGTTCATTCTTAAAGTTCAATTTGGGATCGCTGCTAAGGGATTGGAGAATGGATATTTTTTTTACTTTTCATGGGTCGTAAATTAATTCCTTTCGATTCTTTTAAATCTTAACTGATAAATGGTACTTAATATTTTTATAAGGACTTTTTTTAGTTTAAGTTTTTTTTTTTTTTTTTTTCAATTGCAATGTTTTTTCCAGCATCTCTGGCAGCAGTTATAATATGCGCTGTGATTTATATGATCGAGTATGAGGTCGTGCAGCTCATGTGGAAATCGAGCAAAAAAGATCTCATACCGATGTTCGCGACTTTCTTCCTTTGCCTTATTATCGGTGTCGAGTATGGAATTCTCGTTGGCGTCGGTGTTAATCTCGTATTTTTACTCTATCCATCGGCTAGACCAACTATGCACGTCGAAAAATGTGTCGTGAGTAGCAAAAGACAATTGTTGTTTTTTTTTTTTTTTGCAAAATCAAACTTTTCAGAGTAAAAGAAAAATATGAAAATTGAATGAGGTTGAAAATTTTCTAACTCTGGAATGGCTTGACCGATCGCGCCGAAATTTTGCACGCGAGTTGAGTCGCGAGTCCTTTTTGTACAATAAAATTTTCGTCAAGTTTCAACAACTATTTAAAATAATAATAATTCTTATAAGAATTATTATTGAAATAAAGAAATTTTACGCAGAGAATTTTTGTTAAAAAATTTTCCCTCTATCGACTAAGATGTCTATTTACGGTTTTTTTGTAGCAATATTTCTTAAGGGATAACACCACTGTGACCCCCTGTTTTTTTTACATTTTTCAAGAATTTTTTTTTGTGGGAAAAAAAAGAGATATTCGAAAAATTTGTTTGGGTTTTGTTCCTTGTTTATTAATGTATCGAAAATCATTTTTTTCACATTTTTCACGCCGCATGGTGGCGCTGGGGAAGCTCTCACGTCAGGTGCTGTCATCTCCGCAGTGGTTCGCGGCACGCAGCAGAACTCTCTTCAACGTCGATCTGAAAAAAAATACCGAGTGTTTTCGTTAATAATATGATATATTGAAGAGAAGTACATATCTTTTTCGATATCTTAATAATTATAAAAGTTATAGCCTATTTTCGACGAGAAATTTTGCTCAAAAATCATTCTTTAATTTCAAAGACGTGCCTATTTTTTTTAAAACAATATTTTTCCAAATCCCTATGTACTTCTCTTCAAAATATCATATTATTAACGAAAACACTCGGTATTTTTTTTCAGATCGACGTTGAAGAGAGTTCTGCTGCGTGCCGCGGAGATGACAGCACCTGACGCGACAACTTCCCCAGCGCCACCATGCGGCGTGAAATATGTGAAAAAAATGTTTTTTGATACATTAATAAACAAGGAACAAAACCCAAAACAATTTTTCGAATATCTCTTTTTTTTCCCACAAAAAAAAATTCTTGAAAAATGTGAAAAAAAACAGGGGGTCACAGTGGTGTTATCCCTTAATTTATTTACTAAGACATTATCCTAGTATCTTATCGAAAATTGCTTGTAGTTCCAGAATACAAATACGATTTTTAACTTTTCGTAATTGCCATTGGTTTAAATGACAATTCTAAATGTTCATTGTTATAAATAAATATAAATATATTTGTTAATTGTTCGCAGACTGATTTGGGAACGGATTATCTTCTCGTAACACCCGGTAACAGTCTCTATTTCCCGGCTGTCGATTTTATCAAACAATTCGTCGGTCACGCGGGAGTACGAGAGGGTTCTAGTCAATTGCCGGTTGTCGTTGACTGTCGATTTGTCCTGGGTGCTGATTTTACAGCAGCAAAGGTAAAAAAAAAAATAATAAAAAAAACAAAAAAAAAAGGAAACTAAGAATTATATTAGTTGTGACATAACAATTATTATTTTCACGTTTTGGTCATAATAAAAAAAAAAATCATGAATTCGTGTATTTTGAAGATTGACGACATTTTTTGTTGTTGTTGTTTTCATTGTCAGGGAATCGCTGCACTGATAAACGAATTTAACAACAGAAAGCAAGCTCTCTACTTTTATAATCCGCGCGCCGAAGTCGTGACTGTTTTACGAGGTGCTTGTGGCGAAGAATTTCAACATGTTTCGACCCAGGAGGAATTGTCATATTTGCTTCAGCCGCGATTGGGTGAGAAAATTAATTAATCAAAAGACGAAATTATTACGCAATCAAATAATAATAATTTTTAATGTTTGTCTTTTGTTTGTTTAGGAAAAACTTCTCAGCAGCAACTTTTACCGATGAAAACGAACGAATCTCTCGAACCACTGTCGATAAGCACGCCCGAGCTCTTTCATCGAATCGGCTATGCGAACTGTCACGAGTTACGAGAAGTTACAACGAGTCTTTTGCCCGCCACAGCAAGCTGAGACAAAATTTTCATTTTTTTTTTTTTTCCAAGCATTATCTCATTTTTAGGTCTAATTTTGTTTTGTCGAAATTTTTTTTTTTTTTTCACGCTATCGCAATTTTTCATCACGATCTTCACGTATTAATCCGATTTTTTTGTTCATTTTTAATTAAGATTAAACAAGATTTTTCTAAGCGTAGCCCTAAGTCACCGGACGACGTAAAACCGTAACAGTATTTTGAGGAGATGAAGAAAAAACGAGAAATCCGACGAGGACTTTTTTAAGCCATCCTAATAGACGTACAATATTTTTATCGGCTTCCCGCATAGACATTAGCTCCGCCACCTTGTTCTCAGGTAAAAAAAAAAAATAAAAATAAATGGAAAACAACGGAGAGAATGAAAAATAACTTAATTTTCACTTTTGCTTTCTCTCCCTTTTACTAATTTTAACCCTTCGCAAAACGTTATTTCCCGAGACATCAGAATCTATCAATAATTTCATAAACAAACTGAATCTGACGCTAAAACAAAATCTCTACCGTTCTAGAGGATAAGTTTCTCTCAAAAAAAAAAAATCTCCTTAAACAATCACAATTTTCATTTGCTCGTCAACTTATCATTTGTTTTTTTTTTTTTCAATCGGTATTGCAAAAATTTTTTGATTTCTCTCGTGTTATATCAACGAGAGAGGAGATTGATTTCGAGCTGAGAAAAAGAAATCTGCTTTGCCGTCAAAAATGAAAAGAATAATTTCGAGAAATTCACGCGAACCGTGCTATTTTTTTTCGTTCGAGAACATTTCGCGTGACAAACTCGATTCGCCCCTTTTTCCACGCTCGTTTAAATATAGAAATTTTAAAAACGTAATAGGCTTTTTTCCTTTTCAACGCGAAATATTTACGAATTCGATAGGGGTTTCGGGATAAGGGGGGGATAAAGAAAAACATGGCGAAAGGAATTTCGCGTTTGTGATTGAATCGTCGTGGAGAGCGAGGAGAGGTTTTATAATACGTTCTTGTATTCGCCGTTTTATTGATTTGGGTATACGCCCGGGCTCTCTCTCTCTCTCATTCGTTTTCGGGGTGGTTCGGTGACGTTCGTAGACGTCACGACCGCGCCTTCTACACGTGGGATCACGTTATAGCCCCCGTTGGGTTGCAAACAACCGTGAGTTGAGCTTTGCCAAGAACTCACGATCAACAAGTATAACACATGCCTGAACAAACTTCTCGCACTTCTAGATAAAGTGTTAAAAAAAAAACACCTTTTTTCAAAGCCTTAAAACAATTTTGTCCTCCTCGAAAACGCCAAAATATGTTTAAACGCGAATAGAAAAATTCACAAGAGTAATTTGGAATCGTCCAATTAACGCAGGACAACGATTCTGATCGAATTTTTTGTGTCTCGTCAATCACAAAGTGTGTCGTTGGAAAATTTGCTAAATAATCGTTTGCAACGTTTTGCTGAATAGCAGCAAGAATAAAGCGAAGAGATACAAAATCCTTTTTTTTTTTCGCTCGATGAGAATTTAAAAATACTTTGCCAGCTGTTCCCACTGTTTCGAGTGCTTTCCCCAGTGAATTCGTACGCGATAATCTGAGTATTTTTGTTTTTTTTTTTTTTACAGAAAAAAAATGCGGAGAGACGAATTTTCGAGAAGGAAATTGTGAAAAAAAGTGAATTTTTTTAATGAAAAATATAGTGTGGAGGAAGAAAAATGTTTTTCCCAATTTTTCGATGACTCCGAGCGTCGACAGTGGAATGTTTAGTCAGGTAGAAACGACGATTGTCCAACAGACGGGTATGATGTCAATTTTTTACAAGATACTGATAGGTGCGAGCTTACTTTTCGCTTTTGTACTGATCGCCATGCTGAATAGTAAAAAAATGAGTCACGAGGCCAAGCGAAAT
The DNA here is from genome assembly GCA_958009045.1 of Oxytorus armatus. Taxonomy (NCBI): domain Eukaryota; kingdom Metazoa; phylum Arthropoda; class Insecta; order Hymenoptera; family Ichneumonidae; genus Oxytorus; species Oxytorus armatus. The sequence continues at coordinate 12,351,682 of OY253754.1, read as the reverse complement.
GGTTTACTGTTGGAAATAATCGGTAACGTTAGTAACGGTCTTGAAAAATTGGACTCGGGATTGGAGACAATAATGGCCGAGACGAAGTTGGCGAAAGGACGTTTGCAACAATTGGTAGCGTTACAGCGTGAAAATCTTGTCGCTTGTGCGACACGTTTGCGCGACAAACGCGCTGAAATTTTGGCCAATCCGACGAGGATCGATTTTAAGATTAACGAGAAAAATCATGAAAATGAAAAGAGAACGTGACACGTGACGTAAATAAAACTGTGATAAAGTAGATAAATGAGATTTGCGATTGAAAATAGCGTGCGGAATTCGGATTTTAAGAAAAAATATTGATTATTAAATTCGATTAATTAATAAGCTCGTTGATTAGAGCGATAAGGGCCTATGTGTATAGGGATTTGCGTAGGCAGAACAATCAGCCGGAACGACCAAAAGTAGTCTCAATTTTTTCTTTCGTTTTTGTTCGAATTTTCTGTCTGTATGTGCCATGTCGTATCGAATAAGAGAGTAGAAAATAGCAGTAGGGATAAAATTACGTATTTTGCCTAATTAATTTTAATAATTTTATTTGTTTTTTTAGATTAACGAATTTTGTTCGTTAAATGATGTTAGGAATGTTATTAGTAAATTTGGTAATGCCGAAGGTTCCTAAAATGTATGAATATAAAATTCGATGAATTAATTTCGATAATTTTTATCAATCGATGAATTTTTCTTATTTCTTATTTTATTAATTATTTCATTTTAAGAACATTATTGGATAATTGTAGAAATTTTACCGATCGATTTTTGCTATTTTGCTATTTTGCGCAATCAATTAATTTCTGTTATTTTGGCAATAAATTGAATTTTGTTAATTTACAAATCAATTCATTTGTGCTATTTTAGCAATTAATTAAATTACGATCTTTTGATCGATTACTTTTTATGATTTTCGTTCATTAATTTTAGTTATTTTATTTGTAGAAATTTCATCAGTTAAGATCTGAGATTTCAAGATGAAATTCAAAAAGGTGTATTAACGCATTGCTTTTGTCATTTAATTAATCAATTTAATTAGTAAATTTGTAATTTTTTTATAAATTCGATAATCCATTATGAAAAAGTGAAATTTCCCATGTTTTCAAATATTAATCATTAGTAACCAACAATATTTCAATTATCGGACTTACGGACCACAGCTACACGTTAAAACTCTAAGTATACTCGTGTACTCTCGACAATCACAAAGTAGATTTATTTTTAGAATAATATGTAAAAAAAAAAAACAAAAAACATAAATACATATACACTAGCCTTGAAAAGCGTGTAAGGGATAAGAAAATAGAGAAATACCCATGTCGGCAAATAGCAAAGAAACTTAAAGATAAAATTGCGTCGATCGAACAATCACGTAGAAATTGTAGACAAACAAAAAACTCAAAAATTCTTTTTTAATTCTCACACAATTTGTATATCTGTCTCTGTAGAGAAAAAAAAAATGACAAATGTCCTGAGTATCGAAAAAGAAAGAACTTCACAAAATTTTCGTTGTCCAGAATCTCCTCGAGAGTTTAGGGGGTTCCTCAAAGAAAAAAAAGCAAAAAAAAAAAATTGCATCTACTTTCACGAAATCGGACTCGCCAAGAAATTTTGTATCGCCTATGAAATTAACGCGTCCCGTCTGACGTTGATAAAATTTACAGTAAAAAACAAAAAATTGCATACCAAAAATCCGTATAGTAAAAAATTGGCTTCGAAAGCTAAGAAAACTAAAAAAAAAAACAACAAAAAACAATATTTTTATATTTGGATGTTTTTTCGAAATATTCAATGTTTGTATATTTTTTAATGAACTTCGGCGAGAGATAAGAAACTTAACGAAAGTCATAACGCCAATGTTTTTCATTGATAACGACGACGATTGTCCAACGATGAGTTGGAGAAATTCTCGGAGTCGAAGAATCTCGCGTGGGGTCACGAGCTTTGAAAGTGTGTGGGGGGAACACTCGAGATTGTGTACTAACGGTAAAATCGTCGTGTATAATTAAGTAATGATACAGCAAGTTGAAGTACTCAATGCTGTCTGCATCGCCGACCAGAGCTGAATCAGGCGGAATTTTGCAAAAACAATATTTTTCGTGCTTTCGAGCTTCTTTGAAAAATGGCGACAAAAAAAGGTACAATTACAATTTTTTTTTTCGTATTAATTATTACTGTTATTATTGCTATTATTATTATCGTTATTATCGTTATCATCGTTATTATTATTGATATTATTGTTATTGTCGTTATTATATTTGTTTAGCTTTTTTTAGCATGTACGAGTGATTAGGGCGATTTTTTGTTTCGACTATTTTTTTTTCAGTCCCCACCCGAAATTTCGTTGGATATGTCGAAAAAGAAATTCCCTGAAAGTTACAGCCCTTAATATTAATTCTAAGTACTTTCCCAAAGCGTGAGAAGATTTTCCATCTAAAAAACACGTAAATCGAATTTTTTGTTTTTTCAAATTTCTATAACTCAGCCACATTTTATGCTATCATATTGTTCTTGGTTTCGATTTACTCGGAATACAACAATCTAAAAAAGTGCCTTTTGCGGCGAAAGTATAAATTGTACTGGTGAGTTGGCACGGGTCACTGAAGTTGATTTTTACCCAAAATTCTCGTTTTTTTGCTGTTATCGCCGAAACAATTAACTTTACGAAAAAAATGTGAATGAAAAATTTGTTGGAAATTTAATTTCCTACAAAAAAGGTCCTATCGGTCCAATTGCTTAGATTAATATTTCTTGAGATATTGAACTTTAACTTATGAGTAGCATAAAATTTATAAAATATGAAATATTAAATAATAAAAAATAAAAAAAGTTCCATATCTCAAGAAATATTAATCTAATCAATTGGATCGATAGGACCTTTTTTATAGGAAATTAAGGTTCCAACTAATTTTTCGTTTACATTTTTTTCGTAAAGTTAACTGTTTCGGAGATAACAGCAAAAAAACGAGGATTTTGGGTAAAAATCAACTTCAGTGACCCGTACCAACTCACCAGTACAATTTACACTTTCGCCGCAATAGGCACTTTTTTAGATTGTTTTATTCTGAGTGAATCGAAACCAAGAACAATATGATAGCATAAAATGCGGCTGAGTTATAGGAATTTGAAAAACAAAAAAAAAATCGATTTACGTGTATTTTAAATGGAAAATCTTCTCACGCTTTGGGAAAGTACTTAGAATTAATATTAAGGGCTGTAACTTTCAGGGAATTTCTTTTTCGACATATCCAACAAAATTTCGGGTGGGGACTGAAAAAAAAAAAAAAATAGTCGAAAACAAAAAATCGCCCTGATGAGTGATACATGGTAAAAAAGGTACATTAACAATTTTTTTTTTTCGTCATAATTATTATTGTTATTATTGCTATTATTATTATCGTTATCATTGTTATTATTATTGATATTATTGTTATTGTTATTATTATTGATATTATTGTTATTGTTGTTATTACATTTGTTTGGCTTTTTTTAGCATGTACGAGTGGTCCAGGTTACAAAAGTCCATTATCAGCGATGCTGGAAGGACCACGTGAGAAAATTATGTATGTCGTTTGTCCACATACCGATCCGAAAAAACCGGACGTTCTGTCAACTGTTGACGTCGATAGCTCCAGCCCCACGTACTGTCAGGTATAATCACGAATTTTTTAAATCTACTCATTTTACACCGATTGTAAAATATTCCATTGATAATGTGACTGTGGCAATTTTCATGACAATGAAATAAACAGTGTGTGAGAGAAAAATTTGAAACAAAGATAAAAAAACAATAAAATTTGAAACAAAGATGTTTATTTTTTTTAATTTGACGTATTTGAATAATTAGTTTTTTTTCGATACGGTCAGAATTTCACGAATTTTGGTTATTGGGTATATTAAATTTTTTGACATATTAAGGAATTTAATGTATTTTTTTTGTTTTTTTTTTTGCAGATAATTCACAAATTGCGAATGCATCATGTGGCTGACGAGCTTCATCACTCGGGATGGAACATCTGTTCGAGCTGTCACGACAAGCCTCGTTGTCGCGATACAATGGTACTTCCGTCGCTTATGTCCGACAGAGTATATTTCGTCGATACGAGCAACGAGAGAAATCCGGTGATTAAAAAAGTGAGAGATTTCTTTTAACAATTCGTATTATTTTATTTTCACGCTATTATAATTTTATTTAAGTAGTCAATTTTTTGTACCAAAGTAATTTTTGTTTTTTTTATGTTTAAAAATTGTATTTTCCGCCTTAACTATTTCTGCGTTTACGGGGGCTGGTCCGCGTTTAGTCGGAAACAACGTGTATTAAAAATTTTCGAACCATCGCTCGTTTGAGATTTTTAGTAGCTTTTTTTTTCTGGCAAGCTAAAAATGCTCGTGGAATAACGTAAAAAAAATCAATTTTTATGTTCAAGTATTTCATTTTTGTGTTTTTTTTTAAGATAATTTTCAATGTTAAATGATTTATTTTGACGTTCTATCGTTTAATTTCAAGACTATTTCACTTTTGAACTTTGAATAATTTTCAAAAAATACATAAGCGATTGATTACAGGTGTTGGAACCCGAGGAAATAAATAAATGGGGTTTGTCGACGCCGCACACGTCTCATTGTTCGCCAAACGGTGAAATAATGATATCAACAATGGGAAAACCGAACGGCGATGCTCTCGGTGATTTTTTGTGCATCGACAGTGAAACACTCGAGATTAAGGGTAGTTGGACCAAGGGCGAGGAGAGAGCGAAATTTGGTTATGATTTTTGGTATCAGCCACATCACGACACGCTCGTTTCCAGCGAATGGGGTGTACCGCGTGTTTTTAAAACTGGTTACGCTCCCAACCAAAGTCGCGATCCCGGTCAGTTTGAATATTTTAAGAATTTAATTTACAAAATGGCAAAAAAAAACAAAGAAAAAGTAAAAATTGCAAAAGCTTAATTACAATTCATGGAAATTTAATCATTTCTTCAAAATTCATCGTATTTTCTTGTGATTCAATCCTACGTGCAGCTATCTACGGTCGAAGTCTAAATTTTTACTCGTGGAACGATAAGAAACTCGTACAAACGATAAATCTCGGTGACGACGGAATTGCACCGCTCGAGATACGTTTTTTGCACGAACCAACGGCGAACGAAGGCTACGTCGGTTGTGCCGTGCCCGGTAATATTCATCGTTTCTTTAAAAACGAAGAAGTCGGCGCTTGGGAGAGCGAAAAGGTTATCGATGTACCGATTAAAAAAGTCGACGGATGGTTCGCACCGGAAATGTCGGGTTTGTTTATTTTTTGAATTCCTAAAATCACCAGGGTTTTTCTCTTTCCGAATAATTGCTCTTTGACATTTTTTGAAAATCGTAGGAGAGTAATGAGCAAATTATTCGAAAAATTTCACTCAGTTATGAAAATTTTTTGAAGAATTGCAAATTTCGTTTAGTTTTTTTTTTTAATAACAAAAATAATCGATATCGTTGACAGATTTTTTTTTCTGTCAGAGATAGTTTAACGATTTAACATTATAGACGAGTAGTTATTGATTAAGGTGGTAGTCTGGTAACTTAAGCCGATTTTCATGTCTTTTTTGGAGGGCGTTTTTTTGTAGGAAAATAAAAACGAATCGTTTTGGATATTTAGGATGTTTTTATTTACATATTAAAGATAGAAAAAAAAAAATTTTTGAACAAATTTAATAGTTTTTTATTATTATTATTATTATTATTATTCATCGAAGTTGGCACCTCGAAAAAAAAGCGCGTGGGTGGCCCCGGTGATTTTGGCTCTTGATGTTATCTGAAATCAAAAATTCTTGATAATTCTTAATCTATAGACATGTCATTCTGGTCGGAACTACTGAAGTTAAATTTCATGGATAAATAACAAAATGGCGGACTCTGGAAAAAAAAGTTTTTTTTTGGCGGAACAAAACGGCGGACTTTGGAAGAAAAAACTTTCTTTACAAAGTCCGCCATTTTGTTATTTATCCATGAAATTTAACTTCAGTAGTTCCGACCAGAATGACATGTCTATAGATTAAGAATTATCAAGAATTTTTGATTTCATATAACATCAAGAGCCAAAATCACCGGGGCCACCCACGCGCTTTTTTTTCAAGGTGCCAACTTCGATCAATAATAATAATAATAAACTATTAAATTTTGTCAAAAAAATTTTCTTTTGTATCTTTAATATGTAAATAAAATCATCCTTAATATCCAAAACGATTCATTTTTATTTTCCTACAAAAAAACGCCCTCGAAAAAAGACATGAAAATCGGCTTAAGTTACCAGACTACTACCTTCAAGTATTTTGCTTGGAATAAAAAATGTTTGAATTAATGCAGAGATTCGAATTTAATATTTTTAATATATAAAAATGAGTAACCATCAAAATTTCGGTCACATCAACATTGTGAACTGTTTTGTTTTTTTTTTCAAAAAGGCCATAATAAACGAGATTTAGCGTTAATTGCGGATCAAGTTCGTTCAAGAGTAAAATTTAAATGAGCCTGATTTAAAAATCAATAATTTCTATCGATAAACTTTCCTCGTAAATTTGATTTTTCATTAATATCTTATAATTTATTTTTCAGGCATGATAACGGACATTTTGCTGAGTCTCGACGACAAGTATCTCTACTTTTCCAACTTTTTGCACGGTGACGTGAGACAGTACGACATAACGGATCGTCGAAGACCAAAATTGGTCGGCCAAGTATTTCTCGGCGGTTCGTTATTGTCCGACTCGAAAGTTCGCGTCGTCAATGACGAGGAAATGATCAATCAGCCCGAGCCTATTTTCGTCAAGGGACGAAGATTGTATGGCTCGCCGCAGATGCTTCAATTGAGTCTCGACGGTCGTCGACTCTACGTGACAACAGGGCTTTTTAAGCCTTGGGACAAGCAATTCTATCCGCAACACGTCGAGTGAGCGAAAGAAAAACATGTTTAATTCATTTTTTTAGGATTTTGTACCGAAAAACCCGACCCTTATGCTGAAATTCGATTTTTCGTCGGTCTGTCCGTCCGTCTGTCGCTCAGTCACAGGCCTCTAATCGCTAAACTGTTTGACCTATCAACTTGAAATTTGGCATGCAACTCGAGGGAGATGTTCCGAAAATGGCTACAGCGTCATTTTTGGAAAAATATTTTTTCGACAATTTTCAGGGGCTAAAATGTGCGATCGCAAAATAATTTTATTTTTCTATCCTATCGAGTGGGGTATCGTTTGAAAGGACTCAAGTCAATGATTGAAAAAAAATGTATTTTCATATTTCTTCTTCCGATAAATATTTGTCATTGAGAGACGTTTGATGAAATTCAGGCACGGTTCGACTATGGTCAAATTGGATGTTGACATTGAGAGAGGAGGCATGAAGCTCGACGAGAATTTTTTGGTCGATTTCGGCGCTGACAAAAACGATATTTTACTCGCTCACGAGATGAGGTGAGAAAATCTTTTATTTTTTTATTAATTTTTCTTTCTTTTTTGTGAAATTTTCCAACTTCGTAAGATACTAATGAAATATCATAAACGACGAATTATTATTTGATTGATTTTTCGTATTTTTAATTTTTGAGAGTTTTTTCAAATTTAATTCGTTTAATTGTCAGTTTTTAAATATTTTTTATGAATTTCCAACGAAATCAATTTTTTCAGATATCCCGGAGGAGATTGCACATCGGACATTTGGCTTCCATCAAAAGCTTAAAGCATCGTAATACTTCCTCTCGGCTCTACAAAACTCGAATTAATTTGCATCGAAAAATCTTCCTGTAATTTTTTACTTTTCACGAATCACCGTAACGTTGTTTAAACAAAAAAATCAACCTTAATATTAAATCGTCTCGTAGACAATCTAGTACGTTTTTTTTTTTTCAATAACTCAAAATCATTTTTTTGACTTAAAACATTGCAGACTCCATTCTAATGTTTATTACTGGTTATTGACGATCGTAAAGGTACCATCAAATTTGAAAAATCCCATTGAATTCGGAGAAAATTGATAAAATCATTTAAAATTTATGGTGTTATCAATTTTTCGAAAAAAAAAAAAATGCATCAGCAATGAAAAAATGATGTCGAAGTTTGCATCGTTGGAACGCAACGCAAATAGGTTTTTAAATTTCCATTTTTAGTATTGCTCTTGTTTCTCGTGACCATGTAGGCCCAGGTCCTTAAAGGAGACCTCAATAAAACGTTTTAACGATTTTTGTCATCGATAATCCAATCTTAAAGGGACTTAATGGTGTCAAAAATTTATTTTCGTTGCGTTCCAACGATACAAATTTCAACATCATATGAAAAAATTTCACACTACAAAATTGAAGAGATAAAAAAATGCTGTAAAGAAAAACACAGAGAAAAACAAAAAATGCTGTAAAGAAAAAAATCATTTCTTGCTGATAGATGAAAATTTGCGTACAAGTGAAAATAATGAGAAAGCAAAAAAAAATAAGCGAGTTTCGGGTATGCGCCACTTTTTTTTAACGTTATACATGACTTTAAAAGAAGAAGTGTGGCGAACTCTCCGGCAGAGAACAATAACCGGAAGTTCGTGAGAGTAAAGTAATTGCAGTTCGTCCACTGCAGGTGGTTCGCAATCCAGAAGGAATTGGCACAAGTGATCGAAGAAAAAAAAGATAAAAAAAACGTTTTTCTTTGGTTTTTTTTTAGCATCGAACCATAAGAGAACTTTGAGAGAGAGAGTTCTGGTTAGTAATGACAGGGTTGAAGGATCGATCGTCTCTCGCACCTGCCGTCATACTCGAGACCTCCGCGGCGTGTGCTCGAGTGGCCCCTCAGGATTCCCCGCGAAGCAAGTCACGCTACGTGACACCTGGCACGCGCGTGCATTCATTAAAAAAAAAAAAGAAAAAAAAAGGAAAGAAAAATTCTCGACACGCAACATTTGTCGACCATCTCGAATAAATTCGTTTTGCCAGGTTTATTCGCCGCGTTTATTCACGTGACAATTGATAAAATTCCTCGACATAAAGCTTTCGCGCTTATTACCTATTTTTTTATTTTCTCTGACATAATTAAATGTATATGGGGTATTCCATGTGAAATGGAACGATTTGTCGAACGAGGAGAATTTTTATTGCTCGACATAAACGCATTTGCTACCTATTTATTCGTTTCTGTGGGAGTTTTTGTGGTATATGGACTATGTGTATTAGGACGATTTTTTGGAAACGCAATATTAAAAGAAAAATGTGGTTGAAGTTACGAAAGTTCTGGCAATAAAAATTGAATGTGGTTAATTAGATAAATCTCACCCCTTAAGGGTGAACACCACTGTGACCCCCCGTTTTTTTCACATTTTTCAAGAATTTTTTTTTGTGGAAAAAAAAGAGATATTCGAAATTTTTTTTTGGGTTTTGTTCCTTGTTTATTAATGTACATTAATAAACAAGGAACAAAACCCAAAAATATTTTTCGAATATCTCTTTTTTTTCCACAAAAAAAAATTCTTGAAAAATGTGAAAAAAAAACAGAGGGTCACAGTGGTGTTCACCCTTAAATAAACGGGAGCATATATTCGTACAAAAATCGAATGATTTAGTCTGTTAATAGGCTCAAGAGACGATACAATGAAGCTCTGGCTCAGTTTTGGTGAAAAAAATGTGTTTCTAGAATTCCAAGCTCGTGTCCTGTTTTTTTTTATTTTTCGAGGACATCGATTGGACTCTCCATTATGTTGAAAAAATATAAACCAAAATATTTCGAAAAGGAACCGTGATGAACGCCTAAACAGAATATGGTCGTTTTGACCGGCGTTCATCAAGGTTCCTTTTCCTAAATATTTTCGTTTATATTTTTTTACATACTAGAGAGTCCTACCAGTCTCCTCAAATGAACAAATAACAGGACGCGAGCTTGAAATACGAGGAATATATTTTTTTTTTCAATAAAACCAAGCCGGAGCTTGATTTTATCGCCTCTTAAGGTAGTAGTCTGGTAACTTAAGCCGATTTTCATGTCTTTTTTGGGGGGCGTTTTTTTGTAGGAAAATAAAAACGAATCGTTTTGGATATTTAGGATGTTTTTATTTACATATTGAAGATACAAAAAAAAAAATTTTTGAAAAAATTTAATAGTTTATTATTATTATTATTATTGATCGAAGTTGGCACCTCGAAAAAAAAGCGCGTGGGTGGCCCCAGTGATTTTGGCTCTTGATGTTATCTGAAATAAAAAATTCTTGATAATTCTTAATCTATAGACATGTCATTCTGGTAGGAACTACTGAAGTTAAATTTCACGGATAAATAACAAAATGGCGGACTTTGGAAAAAAGTCCTTTTATTTTAGCAAAGAAGGGGTTGTAAAATAAAAAGAAATTTAACTTCAGTAGTTCCGACCAGAATGACATGTCTATGGATTCAGAATTAACAAGAATTTTTTATTTCAGATAACATCAAGAGCCGAAATCACCGGGGCCACCCTCGCGCTTTTTTTTCGAGGTACCAACTTCGATCAATAATAATAATAATAATAAACTATTAAATTTTTTCAAAAATATTTTTTTCGTATCTTTAATATGTAAATAAAAACATCCTAAATATCCAAAACGATTCATTTTTATTTTCCTACAAAAAAACGCCCTCGAAAAAAGACATGAACATCGGCTTAAGTTACCAGACTACTTCTTTAACGGGTTAGGCCACTCTAGAGGCCGGAATAATAGGCTTTCTTGAGGATTTTTTTTCAGAAAAACTACAAAATAAATCGAGATTACAAAATAGGTTATTTATCATACATATCAGTGACTGTATACAATAATTGTTTTGAAGCGATTCATTTCAAAATGGCGGCTGTGCAGCGTTTTTGCGATGACATCTCCGTTTTTGTTGGTCGGAAAAATAACTCAGACAATTTTCAACCGATTCACTTGAAATTTTGAATATATCTTTAAAAATACATTGTCTATGGAAGTGCGTAGAATTTCTTTTCTATATTGCATAGTTCAATTGATGTTAACAATTTTCTCACGATTTTTTAAGCAAATTTTGCACTTTTCACTATAGAAGTGCACCATTTGGCCAAAAATCAATATATCGAAAAAATCCTACGCACTTTCATAGACGATATATTTTTAAAGATATATTGAAAATTTCAAGTGAATCAGTTGAAAATTGTCTGAGTAATGTTTCCGGCCAACAAAAAACGGGAACGTCATCGCAAAATGCTGCGCAGCCGCCATTTTGAAATTAATCGTTTCAAAAAAATTATTGTACATAGTCACTGATATGTATGATAATGACCCCATTTTGTAATCTCGATTTATTTTGTAGTTTTTCTGAAAAAAAATTCGCAAAAAAGCCTATTTTTCAGCCTCTAGAGTGGCCTAACCCCTTAAACTTATTAACAGGCTAAATCATGTGGATTTTTTACAAATATATACTCCCGTACAATTGAGGAGTAAGTTTTCTCTAGTTGAGCACGTTCGTAACTTCAACGACGTAAAAAAAAATGTATAACAAAGAAAAAAAAGGCTGAAATTGTTGAAAATGCTGTTTTGATCATCTAGAAAAATATTTAGATCAATCTATGATAAATTTTTATTCTTAAACGATTGTCCAATTTTACTCCAAAAACGATTTTGCTCAATTTTTATTCTTAAACGATTGTCCAATTTTACTCCAAAAACGATTTTGCTCAATTAGATTATATTCTTTTAAGTAAAATTCTTAAATCATTTATGAAGATTTACAAGGCTTTAGTCGATTTGAAAATGTTTGCGGCTAAATCGCGAACTAAGTCAAAATCCATGGAGAAAAAAAAAGCACGGTAAGTTTTTGTACTTCTAGATATAAAGTAGTCAAAATACACAAATTATTATCATTATACAATGATAATAAAAATAATAATAATGTTCATTTTTAATGTGCGGTCACGATCAACGATAATCGTACATCTACACTGTCTACACTTTACAAAGTATATGCCAAGTGCTTCTTATCACGAAATCGCTTACGTACCTATAACGTTTCCCCTCCGTGCATATATATGATCCCTATAAATAGACGGTCACGAAAAATTCTCTCGTGCATAGCTTGGCATAGCTCATGTACATATAAATGCGCGATAAATCTCAATTCGCTCTTTGGTACACCGAAATACCAGGGACAATCATCTCGTCAATCAACATGAAATTTGAAATAAAAAAAAACCGTTAGACATCAGAGCTATATGTGTATATATATGCGTAAAAAAAAATACTCACCGAAAGGCGCACGCGATGTCGTGCGAAACGTTTGTGAATGTTTTTCTTGTCGTCGCGCTGAAAGCCCCCCCCGAACAACTCGAGATCAAAGTGTTTGAAAGTACAAACTGATTGCCAAAGTTCAAACTTCATCAATTCGTTTGATTACTCTTCACCGCTTCATTATTTCACGTGTCATTGTCGGCCGTAGCTTTTTTTATACAAGTTAACAAACGCCAAAGGTGCAAACGATTATGAGAAAAAAGAAGCGTCGTTCACCGGTTGTCTTTTGTTGTGGTTTCAACAATGGCGCCGGCGTTCCCCCGACAAGTGCCGCCGCCTCGCGGCATTCTTCAGCACTAACTACGCGCCGCGGGGGGGACGCGCGCACGTGGCGCCGTGTAACGGCGATAACGAGAAAAAACCGAGATTTACCGAGTTGTCCCGAGGACACGCGTGAACCGAGCAAACGGAGCAAATCTTCAGTAGCCTCGCTGCCTCGGTGTGCGGTACACCGGTATACGCCACGAGCGAATCCCGTGCCGTTCCGTTCGGTCGTTGAAGGGAACGATTAAAAAAAAAAAAAACACACCCCGGTCTATATCTTTCGTGTTGATTCTTCGTCATTAAATAAAGAACCGAACAAACACTTTAATCTCGAACATTAAACGACGATATCGCGGGATAAAACCCCGAGTCATTATCTTCCTTCAACGTAAGTCCGTGCGTTCTAAACGCATCCCAAACAAACACAATTTTTCGCGAACGATTTTACGTCTAGGTTTAATAAAAATTTCCCACTTTCGGAAAGTACAGTGCTCTTCGATCATCGTAGCCAATTTTTTTATAACCAATATCATAAACATACGTATTTTTTTTCTTTGTTTTCGAGAGAATCATGAAAATAGAATGAACAGTGTCAACTTAGTGCGTGGGTGCGTTTTGTGTCGATCGTAAATTTTACGTGTTTTGGATTCGCCAGTCACATTTGGATAGCAGTATATTCGGGAACGTTGACCAATGGTAAAGGTCTTACGCATGGTAAGATACACTTTACATTATTTAACAAAACAACAATAATAATAGTAATAATTTCACGTTAATGTTAATATGGGAATAAACACTTTAGTTTGGGGTTTGTTAAAATCAATGGTGTGTCGGTGCGTATGAATAATCAACATTATGTAACGAGAGAAAAGAGATTTCTCCGGAAAGAGTTGAAGCGGTGATTTTTTTTTTTTTTTTTTTTTTGAGAATTATGAATCGACGGAAATCCAATGTATCTCCGAGTTCCACAGTTCCACTACAATGGTTGCAATTGTGTGTTTACATCCTTATATTAGGAACTTCCTACTTACAATTAGTAACTCGGCGGGCGCTATATATAGATATATGCATGCATGTATGGGCTATTTCATTATATGGGGCATATTTGTCGAAAGGATTGTTGCGATAATCGTAGTTTTTATTAGAAACTTCCAACTTAGTAACTCGGCGGGCGCTATGTATAGATTAGGGCGATTTTTTTCTTTCGACTATTTTTTTTTTTCAGTCCCCACCCGAAATTTTATTGGATATGTCGAAAAAGAAATTCCCTGAAAGTTACAGCCCTTAATATTAATTCTGGGTACTTTCCCATAGCGTAAGAAGATTTTCCATCTAAATTACACGTAAATCGAATTTTTTTTTCTCTCAAATTTCCATAACTCAGCCGCATTTTATGCTATAATATTGTTCTTGGCTTCGATTTACTCGGAATAAAACAATCTAAAAAAGTGCCTTTGCGACGAAAGTGTAAAATGTACCGGTGAGTTGGTACGGGTCACTGAAGTTGATTTTTACCCAAAATTCTCGTTTTTTTTGCTGTTATCTCCGAAACAATTAACTTTACGAAAAAAATGTAAACTAAAAATTTGTTGGAAATTTAATTTCCTACAAAAAATATCCAATCGACCCAATTGCTTAGATTAATATTTCTTGAGATATTGAACTTTTTTTAGTTTTAATTTTTTTATTGTTTAACATTTCATATTTTATAAATTTTATACTACTCATAAGTTAAAGTTCAATATCTCAAGAAATATTAATCCAAGCAATTGGGTCGATAGGACTTTTTTTGTAGGAAATTAAATTTCCAACAAATTTTTCGTTTACATTTTTTTCGTAAAGCTAATTGTTTCGGAGATAACAGCAAAAAAACGAGAGTTTGGGGTAAAAATCAACTTCAGTGACTCGTACCAACTCACCAGTACAATTTACACTTTCGCCGCAAAAGGCACTTTTTTAGATCGTTTCATTCCGAGTAAATCGAAACCAAGAACAATATGATAGCATAAAATGCGGCTGAGTTATAGAAATTTGAAAAAAAAAAAAAAAATTCGATTTACGTGTATTTTAGATGGAAAATCTTCTCACGCTTTGGGAAAGTACTTAGAATTAATATTAAGGACTGTAACTTTCAAGAAATTTCTTTTTCGACATATCCAACAAAATTTCGGGTGGGGATTGAAAAAAAAAATAGTCAAAAAAAAAATCACCCTAATGTATGGGCTGTTTCATTATATGGGGCATATTTGTCGAAAGGATTGTTGCAATAATCGTAGTTTTTTTCTTTTTTTTTCTCGTTTAAACTCTGATAACAGAGAATAGACGAATCCAAACACGGCGATGAGAGCACGTTACCGTTATATACGGAGGAACGGAGAAAAAAAAAGAAGAAAAAAACAGACGGCTCTGTTTCTGGTGCATACGTGCTCGGGCTCACAACCATGCCCCGCTGTCGACGCGTCTCTGGCAATTAATCTCGAGATTCTTTAAGGGGGGAATCGACGACTAATCTGTGTCGTGGGTTTCAGTAGTAGAAACAGAAAAAATTTAAGATTTTTTTTAACAAAAAGAAAACCGAGGAAAAATACATTGTCCTAGGAGAAAAAAAACAAAGTTTTTCGCATTTTGCCTCAACGTTGCCGTACTAAAATCGCTGTAACGTCGCTTCCCGATGAAGTTGAATCTCCGTTCTTCGCTCATTCTTTTCGTAATCGTTCAACCTTTGAAATGCCACTTTGTTCATTGAGCTACGATTTTTTTTTTTATTTTTTACAAATTTTTGAAGTTGGAACATCGATTTTTGTGAATTGTTCCAGGTGCCCCTTCTCGTTTTCTCTTTCGCCGATTTTCCAAACGGCTGTACGGCTAAAATATATGAGTTATCGGTATGAATCAAACGGCATTATCTAAGTCTACTCGCGACATTTTCAAAACACACCCTGTAACCTTCAATCCGTGTCCATAACTCCGCGGAAGCGGAGTTATGGACATTCAAAATTTCGGCATTTTTTAGAGTTTTGAAAATGTAGGAAAATAGGAGAAAAAACAATTTTGACTCATTAAATCACCGGAAGTATTGTTGAATGGTTTTGGGAATTATAATAACTTGACTTCGCGCAGATAGAACTTCATTTCATGTTTTTAATTATGTTCAGAAATCTTTCATATAATATCTTATCTTAGAAATATATATATTTGAAAGTTCCATTTTCTTTTTTTCGCAAATTTTTGTCTGTCGATTTCGAAATAATTGAAGAAAAAAAAAACAAAGAAATTTAAGACGAATCCGTATTGACGTATTTATTCATTTTTTTTTAGATCGCTATTCAAATGGAAGTAAATAGAACTAGACACTAAAAACTAGAAATAGAACTAGTTCTCAATAGAACTTCTTTTGATGTTTTTAATTATTCTTATGAATCTCTCGAAAAATATTTTCTCTTGATAACAAATATGTTTAAAAGATCAATTTCCTTTTTTTAATACATTTTTGTCTATATATTTCGAAATAATAACAACAAAAAAAAGGAAAAAATTAAGACAAATCCGTATTGACGTGTTTATTTATTTTTTTAGAACACTATTGTTATACTGATTTTATCAAAGTGTTAGAAATCGTATAATATTTAATTGTAATATTGTTATGAAATTCTTCAACTTCATATCATGCTTTTAATTACTTTTATAGATCTTTCAAAAAGTATCTCATCTTAGGAATAAATATATTCAAAAGATCAATTTTCTTTTTTTTAATTAATTCTTGTCTGTATATTTCTAAATAATAACAAAAACAAAAAGGCAAAAATTAAGACAAATCCGTATTGACGTGTTTATTTATTTTTTTAGAACACTATTGTTATACTGATTTTATCAAAATGTTAGAAATCGTATAATATTTAATTGTAATATTGTTATGAAATTCTTCAACTTCATATCATGCTTTTAATTATTTTTATGGATCTTTCAAAAAGTATCTCATCTTAGGAATAAATATATTCAAAAGATCAATTTTCTTTTTTTTAATTAATTCTTGTCTGTATATTTCTAAATAATAACAAAAACAAAAAGGCAAAAATTAAGGCAAATCCGTATTGACGTGTTTATTTATTTTTTTAGAACACTATTGTTAGACTGATTGTATCAAAGTGTTAGAAATCGTATAATATTCAATTGCAATATTGTTATGGAATTCTTCAACTTCATATCATGTTTTTAATTATTTTTATGGATCTTTCAAAAAGTATCTCATCTTAGGAATAAATATATTTAAAAATCCTTGTCTGTATATTTTGAAATAATTACAAAAAAAAAACAAAAATTTTAAGACAAATTCGTATTGACGTGTTTATTTATTTTTTTAGAACACTATTGTTATACTGATTTTATCAAAATGTTAGAAATCGTATAATATTCAATTGTAACTTCGTTATGAAATTCTTCAACCTCATATCGTGCTTTTAATTATTTTTATGGATCTTCCAGAAAGTATCTCATCTCAGGAATGAATATATTTAAAAAATTTTGTCTGTATACTTTGAAAAAATTACAGAAAAAAAAACTCCAAAAAATTTAAGACAAATCCGTATTGGAGTGTTTATTTATTTTTTTAGAACACTATTGTTATACTGAGTTTATCAAAGTGTTAGAAATCGTATAATATTCAATTGTAATTTCGTTATGAAATTCTTCAACTTTATATCATGTTTTTAATTATTTTTATGGATCTTTCAAAAAGTATCTCATCTTAGGAATAAATATATTTAAAAATTCTTGTCTCTATATTTTGAAATAATTACAGAAAAAAAAACAAAAATTTTCAGACAAATCCGTATTGGAGTGTTTATTTATTTTGTTCGAACACTATTGTTATACTGAGTTTATCAAAGTGTTAGAAATCGTGAATTCTTCTATTGTAATATTGTTATGGAATTCTTCAACTTCATATCGTGCTTTTAGTTATTTTTATGGATTTTTCAAAAAGTATCTCATCTTAGGAATAAATATATTTAAAAATTTTTGTCTGTATACTTTGAAATAATTACAGAAAAAAAAAAACTCCAAAAAATGTAAGACAAATCCGTATTGGAGTGTTTATATATTTTTTTAGAACACTATTGTTAGAATGATTGTATCAAAGTGTTAGAAATCGTATAATATTCGATTGTAATTTCGTTGTGAAATTCTTCAGCGTCTGAGTCATTTATCCACACATAATCTATTTATATATTGTATATATATATACAGATGTTAAACCGCGATTTCGAAAGAATTTATCGAAAGTGATTCGTTATCGAGACCCTCCATCGGTAGTCTCAGTGACGCAATACACGTCTTTCTTTTATTCTTTTTATTTATTTATGTTTTATATTAACGAAAACAAAAGAGCCCTTTCATCAAAGCTTCGATACACAGACAACTCTATCAATTCAATTTATCAAGCAAAAAATTCATCAACACGAGTTACGCATGCCTTGGTAAAAGAGAAAAAAAAAGTTACTTATCACAAGTGGAAAAAATAATCCGGATGACTCGTCGATTCCACATACCGTCATCTTTATTTCCAAAAGCACACCTTAAATCATTCTATTTCCAGGTTTTTTTTTTAATCACTATCCATCTTTGTATATTCTGTCAGCAAAGCATTTTTAATTAAATTCTTATCAAACAAACAAATATTCGGGGGAACCACGTGCTTTTTATCCCCCCCCCCCCCCCCCCCCCCCCGAATGTCCGCGTCTGTCGCACGATAATCGTCGAACACTTTAACCCATTGTCACGAAAATCTACAAGGTTTCACAGACGGACTGAATTAAAAAATGTACAACTACGAAAATTTAATTGCAACCACTAATTTAAAATGGAGTGAAAAAACACAAAGTTATTACATTTTTATGAAAATTCATTTGCAAAGGTTTTTAAGGTCGCTGAGTTTAAATTGAAGGTCGTAATATCGTAATTCAAGATGGTGGAATTAATATATTCGTGTTTCTCGTTAAAAATGTATTAACTATGGAATTTACAGTCTTTTCTCTAAAACTTTTTAAATTCAATTTACTACGGTTTGTAAATTTTTGTAACATTTTTCGTTCAATATAATAACAATAATAAGAATAAATTAATTATGCAGCAAAATCAATAGTAAAAATGTACAATATTTACAAAATTGAATTTAAAGAATTTTAGAGAACCGACTCCGTAAATTCCATAGTTAATTGCAAATTTTTGCTATTGATCTTGCTACATAATTAATTTATTATTATTGTTATCATTATTATATTGAAAGATGAAATTCAACTTTCAATATAATAATAATAATAATTCAATTATGCAGCAAAATGAATAGTAAAAATGTACAAAATTGAATTTAAAATATTTTCGAGAAACTACTCCGTAAATTCCACAGTCAATTAATTTTTAACGAGAATAATGAATATATTAACTCCACCATCTTGAATTACGATAATATTGTAGCAAAATCAATAGCAAAAATTTACAAAATTTCCACGAATCCATTAAATATTCATCCTTAAATTATTAACGAAATGCATGAATTTCCTAAATTTATACAAAAAACAGGTTGCACAAAAGCAGCCACATAAAAATTAATTATTCCTCCTCTCACAGACTCGGTTTGCGACCAGACTCGTTTATGAGAGTCTGGTCGCGAAAAAATAAATAAAAAAACAACACGAATCTTTCAGCCCCCGTAGAGTATGGATATATGAATAGCCGACGGGAAGATGTGCAAGAAGAGGAGGAGGAGGAGACGATAAAGAGTTTCTGCCTGGCAACGAGATCATTGCGCTCGACGGTCCCTCTCGTTCGTCGCCAGGCGAACAGCTGATCAACTGCGATCTACTCTTTCACAGCATCCTTAGCCATGTACCCAGACAATTTTCTCTCTTTCTCTTGCTCGCACCCCGTAAACTATTAATCTTTCGTTTTAACACGTTTTGTCAAGATTTTCGTGACAACAAACATAATTCTATGTTGACTGCACAAAATCTCATCGAATCTCGAGAGCGGGAGAGATGAGGCAAAACTTTCCCCCTGACACAAAATCACTCCTCGGTCCATATATCTTCTTAAAATAGATTTTCCATTTGTTTGGACGATTTAGAGCCTTTCCAGCCTCCGAAAGAGTTTTCTTTGCCCTCTCCTCTCGCTCACTCTCCCCCGTACGTTTTCTATCCCCTATCCGATATTTTACCAGATCTATATTCGCGTGTCTACTTGAAGATTCGGCTGATTGATAGCCACTTGCGGTGATTAATAATTTTTTTTAAGAATTAAATTTACCATCACTTTGTTTTAATTTTTATTTGACATAATATTTTTTTTAACTTGACGAAAAAAAATCGTTTCGTAAATCCCGGAAGAAGGCTTTTTAGAAATGTCCTTGTGATCATGTAAAAAAATAGTCAGAGGCGAATCTAAAAAACTGTGGGAGGACATGAATTTTTTGTGTTTTTGCAATAAAATAAATATTACAAAGTGTCGAATTCATCTTAGAATTTTTCACCTATCGAACTGAATACTTTTTTTACACGATCACAATTGTATTTCGAACAAACTCTCGTTTGGGATTTTTCATACGATTTTTTTTTCGTATGTTAAAATAATAAAACATGTTTTTTTTTCTCGAATTTTTCACTGTACACGCTTTTAAATGCTAAAAATTGAGATAAGTTTGAGGAAAAAAGTTTTGTTAAATATAACAAACGACTTTTTAGCAAGATCTGTTGGCTGTTGAGCCATATGGTAGAGGTGCCAATCACTGTCCTGAACATTTTGTCGAGTGGAGCATGCGCATCACGATCAGTCGATAGGGAACCAAATAATTTGTGTGCTCTTGTGTGTGTCTCTGTTTTCTTCCATCATCGCTGCTTTATCATAACTTTGTATAATTTGACGAATGACGTGAACATCTTGGGTATACAGAGTGTGAACGGATCTTTCTTCGTGTGTCTCGTGCTCACACATTTCATCTCTCTCGCATCTTCGTCTCTTTCTCTCCCAAGATCCATTTGGAAATCGGACTGAATTACACGTTGTACAGCAAGACGAACGGCATTTACTATAATTTATATAAATCTGTCTATGGGCCATTCCACATCAAATTCAGAACGATCTTCGATTCTCAGCGTCTCGAATATGGTCCATGATTTTTATATAACATTAGTACAAATTTATAACATTACTAAAAGTCATTTCGTTTTTTTTTTAGAATTGTTTTTTTTTTCGTTAATTATCAAAACGAAAAAATCATTTTTTTGACGATTTTTTATAGAAATTTCAATATTTCGGGGAAATGGGTAGCGGATTCGTGATCTGTGGGAAAAAATACATCGATATAGCGTTCTAAAAGAAAATTTAAAAATTCAAAATATTTTTACATTTCGGCCAAAAATAAGTGGCTTCACTAAAATCGCTGTAACGTTGCTTCCCGATGGAGTTGGAACCCCACTCTGTGCTCATTCTTTTCGTGATCAAAAACCCTTTCAAATGGCGCTTGAATCATTGTGCTATCATTATTTTTCAATTTTTCATAGATTTTTAAAGTCGGACCATCGATTTTTGCGAATTTTTATACCCCTTCTCATTTTTTTCGCCGATTTTCAACCCGCTCTCACGGCTACAATAATTAAGATATCGGGATAATCCAAAATGCATTCTGTAAGTCTACTCGAGACGTTTCAAAAACGCTCGCCAAAACCCAAAATCGATGAAACGAGAGCCAAGTTATGACCATTTGAAATATCGAGATTTTTAGGTTGCAGAAAAGGTGAGCCAAAAATTGCAAAAAAAATTTGTTCTTATTTCTCAATGTTTCGATACCCTATTCTATCGGAAATTTTCCGCTGATTTCAAATATCACCGAGTTTTTGTCGAAAACTCAAAAAATCATTGTGAAAAACGCGATAATCGAAAACAGTCAGTTTTTAGATGATTTTCAATGAAATTTCGAGTTTCTCGAAGAAATGGCTACTGAATTAGTAATCAGCGAGTCAAAATACATCGAGATAAAAACGTGAAGAAATCCTCAAAAATCCTACGTCAAATGTGAAAATGTTTGTGCTACATTCCAGATTGGTCTAACTTTTGATTTCTTTTTTTTCTTAATTTTTATTTTATTTTATTATTTTAAAAGGCTGCTCAATTGAAAGTGCGTTCTGAAAAGTTAAAAAAAAAGGAAATGGATTTTAAAAGTGAAAGAATAATATAAACAGTCATGCCAGAGGATTGAAATTAGAGATTCATCGATTGTACATTAAATACCCCATATATGTGCTTTTGGGTCACGCACACGCGCAAGTAAGCATATGTGCATACACGTGTAATCTTAGATACGAGATACATGTGCCTTGGAGTTCTCGGGAGCTTCGAACAACGGGATATTATATATGTGCTGTTGGTGCATTCTACATATGTTGTGACGAACGCAGCTGTCCTGCGAATGAGCTCGATTCGTGCTGATGCACCGGGCTCTCTCGAATATCTCGCACGCGATATATGAGCTTTTCTGAGATTTTTTTTTTTTTTTTTAACGAAATAATAATCAAAGTATTTTTTTTCCAACGCTGATAATGTATTTTTATTTATTTTTTTAAACTATTTAACACATGAGCTTTAATATGAGAGCTTTTTTAGATCATTTTTCCCGTAATAATGATAACAGTATATTTTGAAATCGGTGATAACGAATATTAAAGATTGATAACTTTGAGCAATTGATTTTTAAATGTTTACCCTATTAAATAAGATGTCTATGCTGCTTTTTTGAAGATTATTTTCACCATATAATGATAATATATTTTTTCAATCGCTGATAACGAAAATTAATTGAACGAACACTCCGAGCAATTGAATTATAGTTTTGTTTTTTTTTTTTCAATTTTTATCTACTCTGATAAGTCAAAGTGCCATGTAACACACAAGTTTCGTCATAAATCAATCAATGGCAATGCCTCGAAATAGGCACGGCCGATAATTGATTATTTTGTACCGGAAGTATGTCCATATATCGAAATGGGTAAACAAATTGTTGATCGTGTAGTTTTAAAAAAAAAGTTTCATGTTTTAATATCGAGAATTTTTTTTATTTTTATGAATGAAATAAAATTAACGTTAATTAAGTTGTAATATAATGGAACTGTGTTATTGTCAATTATTGAGGATTGAGGATGTGTTGTCCAACGAATTGTGAGAAAAATTTGCGCCCGGAAAATTGGTACCCAGAAAAATGGCCCCCAAAATGTGACACTAAGAAAAATGGTCCCCCTCCCCCACAAAATTAGCACTTAGAAAAACTGCTTAAGGTTGCCTTGGGTTGTCGTAAAGGTTATTTCATAATGTTACTGTATAATGAGTGATCAAAAGCGTATGTAAATAAGCAGAACAGTGAATCAACGTCAAAAGGCTTTACAAAACGAAAAAACTTGTAAAAAGCCTAAGGTATTTTTAAAAATTCCCGAAAAGCACTAACAAAACCAAAGAAATTTCATCGAGGGGAGAGACTACACCTTGAACCCCTGCCGCCATTAATTTGATGGCCAATTTTCCGGGTACCATTTTTTTCAAGAGCCAATATTCTGGGTACCATTTTTGTCAAGGACAAATGTTCCAGGTACCATTTTTATTCGAGAGCCAATGTTCTGGGTACCATTCTTTTTCAAGGGCCAATGTTCCGGGTACCATTTTTTTCACGAGCCAATGTTCCGGGTACCATTTTTATTCGCAAGGGCCAATGTTCTGGGTACCATTTTTATTCTCAAGGGCCAATGTTCGGGGTACCATTTTTATTTTCAAGGGCCAATGTTCCGGGTACCATTTTTATTTCAAGAGACAATGTTCAGGGTACCATTTTTTTTTTCAAGAGACAATATTCCGGGTACCATTATTTTCTAGAGCCAATATTCCTGTTACTGTAACCGCGATCTCTAAAAATACGAGACTTTTGACATTTGACGCTTCATATGTTGGGCTCTATTTTCATGACATAAAAGTCACGATGCAGAGATGATTTTCGCTGGGGCAAACAGGTCGATACACTTTGATCACTGATGCGTGAACGTGGTATATCAGTATAACGTTTCATTAAATCTACGAGCCTCTGGTTTTGTTCATTATCGATTCGATACGCTCGAGAAACTATATTATATATATATATATATACATATATATCTGTATATATTTATTTATATATCTATATGTATAGTTCTGGTTTATGGATGTGCTCTCGGAGCAATAATGTGCCTGGCACGTGCCCACCCGCGCGTACGTCATTATTATATCGTTATAGATCAATCTGGGGCAAGGGCATTAAAAGAAAAAAAACAGTACAAAAAAAAACTGCCGATAAGGGTGTCGTAACTTTATGACCTTATAACCAACGCTCTTGGCAATGCATATTTTTGTACTTTATTTTTAGCGACTAAAAAGAAAACGATGAATTTTATGAAAAATCACGAGAAAAATTGACATCTAGTTTGTTCATTATATTCGGAAAAATCGTTTAATCTTGTTTACGTATTTGAAAAAAAAAACTCAAAAACACAAGCAGAGATAAAATGTAATTTTGTTAAATTCGATCGAAAATACCATTTTCATCCATTTTACAGTAACAAAAATTAGATAACAAAAAAACAATCCAAGTTATGAGACCAAAAGTATTAATTTTTTTAAATTTAATTTAATTATTGAATTAAATTAACGATTTAAAAAATTATTCACTTTTAGTATTATCGATTTGTTAAATTAATTTTATCATTTAATTAAATTTATCTTACTCTTTTATTCTCTAATTCATTTAAAAAAAAAATCTCAATTATATTCGAGCTTCTGACAATTGTGCCAAAAATTTCGTCGATTGAAAATGTACTTGGTGCATTTAAATACGCGCCCAAATCATTTGGCCCTGACTCCATTTGCCCGAGTGAACATTTATTTTCGTCGACCCTATATTCACGCTTATTTCGATGTCATTGGCGATGAGAAAATTTTCCCGTGCCAATTTTCATCCGCGAGAATGAAAAATTCTCACGGACAGTCTGGCACGACAAGTAAGGATACTTTGACGTGGTGAAATATGAGGAAAAACAAATTCTTATCATTTTTTATCCATTTTTGAGGAGGGTGGAATAGTAAAGAACGAAAATTTTGATGGATTTATCGTTGGAAATATTCATGGAAAAATTTATTAATATTTTCATTATCTTTAAAGTCAGCCCTTTCAAACGATAGTCGTCAGGACATTGTTTTCCTTAAGGTAGAAGTCTGGTAACTTGAGCCGATTTTCATGTCTTTTTTGGAGGGCGTTTTTTTGTAGGAAAATAAAAATGAATCGTTTTGGATATTTAGGATGTTTTTATTTACATATTAAAGATACAAAAAAGAATTTTGTTGAAAAAATTTAATAGTTTATTATTATTATTATTATTGATCGAAGTTGGCACCTCGAAGTTGGCTGCCCGGGTCCTAACTTTTTTTCTACCGAACCGATTGCTTTCAAATTTTAACAGGCTACTCTACACACTTATAGTTCTCGTCGGAACTAACGAGAAATTTTTTCACCCCTAACTTTTTATTTTACAACCCCTTCTTTGCTAAAATAAAAGGACTTTATCAAAGAAGGGGTTGTAAAATAAAAAGTTAGGGGTGAAAAAAATCTCGGTGGTTCCGACGAGAACTATAAGTGTGTAGAGTAGCCTGTCAAAATTTGAAAGCAATCGGTTCGGTAGAAAAAAAGTTAGGACCCGGGCTGCCAACTTCGAGGTGCCAACTTCGATCAACAATAATAATAATAATAAACTATTTAAATTTTTCAAAAAAATTTTTTTTTGTATCTTTAATATGTAAATAAAAACATCCTAAATATCCAAAACGATTCATTTCTATTTTCCCACAAAAAAACGCCCTCCAAAAAAGACATGAAATTCAGCTTAAGTTACCAGACGACTACCTTAAATCACGCATTTTGGCCACTCTAAATTTTCGAAAAAACAATATTTTTCCCAAAAATCATTGGAAGGCCATTGTGGAATGTTTGGCAACTTTTGTCAAAATTCACAGAGTTTTTCACAGTACAAACCTTTTGTATTCGTGTGTGTAGAACGGTGATCGTAACATACAACACGATAATTTTACTACTGCTGACTGAAACGCTACGAATAATACTATATAATTATAGGTTGATCGTACAACGGTAAAAAGGTAACTCAAAAGAATGGCAATTACGACTTACGGATGTTAGCTCGATACTGCTATTAGATACGGTAAATAATATCAACGTATATTCGTAAATTTTTTATTTATGTTCATGGATTTGAAAAAAATTTATCAAATATTCTAATAATATATATTTAGAATTATCTCGCGGTGTTATTATTTTCGATAAAATATCAATGTCCCCTCGTAATAAAAAAAAAAACTTATGACCATGTGAAGTACAATTTACGATCGTACAGATCGAAATTCTTAGCTCGAGGAAGGAACAGTATAAAGTGTTGCTGAGAGTTAACGGAACTACTTTTGTTCCTGCTCGAGCTAACACATGTTCCTCGGTCCTTTGCCTCTTGGCCCCGCGGAATTGCTCGTACATTGTATTGCGGAATAAATGTTGTATTCTCGTAATATTTAATTAATGACTTTTAGGAGGATATTCGGAGTAATTAACGTAGGAAAGGGTTTTCAAGGCACAAAAATCGAGTAATTAAAATAGGAAAAGGTTTATAGGAAGAAAAAAAAAACAAAATGGAGTACTAATATTGTCCAGATAATATGCGATTCTTTAAGAGATCGGAAAATATTATTTTGTAAGTGAATTTTGGTAATATTGGTGTTATATCCTTTCGAAGGATATTTGGAGTAATTAATGTAGGAAAGGGTTTATAGGGAATAAAGTGGAGTAAAAAAATTTTCTCTACCCCTTGGCCCCGGAATTGCTGATACATTCTATGTTACTTATATAGGAAAGAGTTTATAAGAAGAAAAAAACAAAATGGAGTACTAAAATTGTTTAGATGATATGTGATTTTTTAGGAAATCAGAAAATATTATTTTGAAAGTGAATTTTGGTAGTATTGGTGTAATATCCTTTGGAAGGAAATTTGGAGTAATTAATGTAGGAAAGGGTTTATAGTGAATAAAGTGGAGTAGAAAATTTTCTAAATAATATGCAAATCTTTTAGAGATAAGGAAATATCGTTTAAAGAGTAAATTTTCGTAATATTGGTGCTATAACACTGACGACCCCGGTGAAATATTTTTTATTTTTGTAATTATCAATAGATTGAATGGACCCATAAACTTGAAGAAGAATAAAAATTCCTTGATTAACGAAAAATTATTAATAAACACTTCCAACTCTATGAAAGCGATTCTTCGATTTTGCCCCGTTTATTAAAATCAACCCTTGTTCGATAATTATCGGCTGTTTATGGCCATATAAAACATTCATACTTACACAACGTATAATATACTCATTATCTATAAAAAAATTTACATTTTTTATCAGCAATAAAATCAACTTACAATGATAACTCATCCATAACCACTAAGCTCCATTCATTGATTTGAAAGTCACTAAAATATTTATTCAACCTACATAAATGCCTATTACCTATATATATATATATATATATATATATATATATATATATATATATATAAAACTGTTGTACTGTTCTTCTTAGTTTTATATATATATATACTCGTATATATATATATATATATATATATATACTCGTATATATATATATAAAACTAAGAAGAACAGTAGAGATCGCATCTTCTGACGTTCGATCTTTCGATAATATAAACTCACATTTGCCAAAGTGTTATATACAGCATCCAAACAGTGAGATACAAATTAAAATGAAATTTGAGATTGGAAAAGATGTTGAGAGCAAGCGGAAAGAGAAATCTGGCACTGTAGGTCGAACATGTAAAATGTGTCAAGTGTTTGTGTATATGTATGTGCGTTTGTTCCACCTTCAGTCTCCTGTGTGGTGTTTTGTACCACTACACTTTGCCTCGACACTTTGAAACTTTTATCAAACAACTTTAAATAATATACTTTCTCGATAACTTCTTGTCGCAGCTACAGTACTATTTTATACATTATAGAGATCGATCTCGAGGATGAGCGTAGTAACCAGGTACCAAAAGAGAAATTCGTTTCGAAGCTCCGGAAGAAGACTATCGAAGGAAAAAAAAAAAAAATGAATGAGAAATATCATTCGTGAAGGATTTTTGAAAATAAAATATTCAAAAAAAATTGTCGATAGTTTCTAAGATGCAAATTTTGAATAAGATTCCTAAAAAAAAAATGTATAAGAAATATCATTCGTGAACGATTTTTGAAAATTAAATACTCTACATTCTCAAAGTAAAATACTTCAAAGGCGTTGAAAAAAAAAAAAACAAACATTTTCTACCTACAATTTTGAAAATAAAATATTCAAAAAAAGAATTGTCGATCGTTTCTAGGATGCAGATTTTGAAAAATAATTCCTAAAAAAAAACATGTTCTACCATCGAACGGAATTAATTCGGAATCAATTCGCAGCGAATATTGACAAAAAAAAATATCAAAAAATTGGTAAGAATCGATTTTTCGTATCGTCTTGACGAAATGCCAAAATGAAAGATTTAAAGGAAATCCTAAAAATCACTGAAATCACTAAAATCACTAAAATCATCGATTATTGCTTGGAAGTCCCCATACTTACAATAATCGCGTGTATTTAGTATGGATACACGGTTTTATCGTGAATATACAGTGAGTGTAAGATCGTTCTCTTCGAAGATGGAACGACAGTGGGGAAGAGAGAGAGAGAGAGAGAGAGAGAGAGAGAGAGAGAGAGAGAGAGAGAGAGAGAAGGAGATGGCAGAGATGAAAAAAAAAAATTATCAGGACGTACACGGTGAGAGTGACGAAGAGAATGGATGGCCCACTGTGCCCGTCCAACAGAGCTTCGAGATAGCTTGTGTACAGAAATCCTGCATCCCATGAAAGATCGAAGGTTTTTCCAACGATCCACGTACACACACATACACACACACACACTAACGATCTCTTTCACCTATCGAACGCATGGAACATTCTCTTCGCGAGTGCATTTTGATGCATCACATTTTGTTATGAATATGTGTGTGCTTGCGTGTTTGTGTAAGTGTATAAACGAGGCTGTAAGAGAATATCGACGGTCCAGGGCTGTTGCGATATTTCTGCATCGCGTTCTCTCGTACGTTGTTGCTTCGGAATCTCGTCCCACATACAGTATGGACCGAAGAGAGGCACACCTGCCTACCTGCTCAACCTAAACTTGTGCGCGGTATGTTTGTGTGTGTGTGTGTGTGTGTGTGTGTGTATGCCTAAAGAAAAAGTTTCAAGAAGCAATATATATTCGGGGCACCTGTTTCAGAATTTTACCAAGGACGAGACGAATAAAATGGCCATAGAGATGAAGAAAATAATTCGCCTTGGTTGCAGTTTTAGGAACGGGAACTAAAATTAATGAAATTTCTGCCGATTTATAGTGATGGAGATTATGAGATTCTCGAATTTTTAGTAATTACAAATTTTCATCGTTTTGGAATTTGACAGTTTTTAAATTCGACAATTTTAGAATTCTATAAATTTTACAATGCATACATTTTAGAATTCTAGTATTTTTAAATTCTACAATTTTAGACTTCTAGAATTTTAGAATTCTACAATTTTAGAATTCTAGTATTTTTAGAATTCTAGTATTTTTAAATTCTACAATTTTAGACTTGTAGTATTTTAGCATTCTAAAAATTTTACAGTGCATATATTTTTAAATTCTACAATTTTAGACTTCTTGGATTTTAGAATTCTACAATTTTAGAATTCTAGTATTTTAGAATTCTATAAATTTTACAATGCATACATTTTAGAATTCTGATTATTTTAAATTCTGCAATTTTAGACTTCTAGGATTTTAGAATTTTACAATTTTAGAATTCTAGTTTTTTTTATTCTACAATTTTAGACTTGTAGTATTTTAGCATTCTAAAAACTTTACAATGCATACATCTTTGAATTCTACGATTTTAGACTTCTAGGATTTTAGAATTCTACAATTTTAGAATTCTAGTATTTTAAATTCTATACATTTTACAATGCATACATTTTAGAATTCTAATACTTTAGAATTTTAGAATTACCTCTAAACGTTAATAAAATTATCACCAAAACGAATACTAACTAAAAATATATCGAATTAACGAAATTAATATTTAAACATTCGATTAGTTGCATAACTATTTTTTAACATATCAACATTGAATAAAGTAATACGTGGCTGAAAAAAAAAAATTCAACATTATATCGTCTAGTTGGTAAATCCTCGTTTTCACTTGGAACGTTTCAACCTTTTTTTTCTCCTCCCTTATTGTACTCCGGTGAGCGTCATTGTCGAAAATTGTCAATCCGACTTTGCGAGCACGAAATCTTTCGGTCCTTCGGACGTTGCCCAGCATGTGTTGCCGAAGTTATAGAGAAATGAAATAGGTTAGGTGAGAGGAAAAAAAGTGAGACACAGCATAAGGGATTCAGAGAGGCTCGAGGACCAAGAGCTCGATTCAGGTAAAAGGGCTCTCTGTAGGGTCCTTCTGCCCGGGATAATTCCCCCTTCAGCTTTCTCCTATGCCCGTACACAGAGGCTATCGATCCTCTCTCTTGAATACCCTGCTTGAGATTTTTTATTTATTTTTTTTTACTCTAGCGAGTAAAAAAATAATTTTACCCTTCGACCAACAAAAATCATTCTTACGGATTTTTTGTTAAGAATTTCAAAGAATTAAACATTCTTATGAATTTTTTGTTAAAGTAATAAGAAATAATCGATGATCATTGTAACTTATAAATGAAAGTGGGAGAAAATAAATTGTAAAATTAAATTAAACAAGCCGACGTGTTTGTGCATTTTTTCTTCGAAAAATAAGCCAATCCACTGGAATCGCTGTAATTCCGCTTCCCGATGGTGCAGGAACTCCATTCTGTGCTCATTCTCTTCGTAACCGTTCAAACTTTGAAACGCCGCTTGAATCATTGATCCACGATATTTTTTGAATTTTCCACAGATTTTCAAAGTCGGATCAGCGATTTTTCCACACCACACACACACACACACTCCTTTCCATAATTTTTCACCGATTTTTAAACGAGTCCTACTACCATCTCTGAGTCAAAGTAACGATCGTTTGAATTCTCGATATTTGTAATTTTCGAAAAAATGCAACAAACAATTTTGCTCCGAAAAGCGTTAAATGTTTAAGAGTAAAAAAAAAATGGATAAATAAAGAAATGCATTTTTTCTATTTTCAGATAACTCAGCCCTTGTCAACGAAAATTCATTGAAACGCACACGAAAAAGGAAAAAAACGACAGAGTTAGAAAAAAACACGTAAGAGGCAATAAATAAAAGAACTCGTTTATCGTATTAACGATTCGAATTGAGAGGAAAAAAAAAAACAAAGAAGAAGGAGTAGAGAAAGGAAGGCAAAGAGAACGATCGGATTCGACGGGGGATCTAGATGCGCGGTAAGGGGAGAAGAAACGAGATAGGCGAAAGCCCGTTCTCGTTGTATTGTTGAAAAGGAGAAGGAATTGAAAAAAAATAAAATAAAAAATACAAAAACGATGAAGACAGGAGAATAAAAAATAAAATAGAAGAAGAAACAACAACAACAAAAAGAGAACAAAAAAAAAATTCTTAAAAAACGTAGTGGAAGGAAGGAATGGGTGCCGGGATGGGTAGGAGCGGTACGAGCGGCGGTGGTTTGCTCGAGGCACTACCCACGGGTACACCGCTTCACGTTGCGATGCTCGGTCTCGATAGTGCTGGAAAAACGACCGCTCTCTATCGTCTTAAATTCGATCAGTATCTCAACACCGTGCCAACGATTGGCTTCAATTGCGAGAGAGTTCGCGGTGGCATTGGAAAAGCCAAGGGTCAGTACAATATGTGGAAAGTAACCAATTTAAAAAACAACACAATTCGCTACATAAAAAAAATGATGCAAATTAAAAAATTTCACATTGCTCCTTGATTTTTACGAGTAGACAAATTTTCCTCTGCGAGCAAAAACGCTTTTTTAACTTGTATCGTGCACCGTGGGGTCATAGTGACTCCAGACTTAATTTTCTCCAAACGGTATGTTTAACAATAATTTTTTTTTCTTTTTCTTTTTCTTTTTTTAATACATCAGGCGTTAGTTTTCTCGTGTGGGACGTGGGTGGACAGGAGAAGCTTCGGCCACTTTGGAAATCTTACACGAGATGCACCGACGGTATAATATTCGTCGTTGATTCGTGCGACGCCGAGAGGCTCGAGGAGGCAAAAATGGAACTCACAAGAACGGCGAGAAGTCCCGACAATGCCGGAGTTCCGATTCTCATTCTTGCCAACAAGCAAGATCTTCCTGGTGAGTTTCCGGTGGATATGCCCCCAAATGCATATTTCCCAAAATACATATCTCGAAAAGGCCTATTCCGCAAAATGGATGTGAGCCACCGATCCTAGTAATTTATAAAAAAAAGAAGGAATGAGAAACATAATCTGAATAAAATCACAGATGGTCTCTTCGGTGTTAAGAAAAATATTTCAATAAACAGGGAAATGAAAATAGGTCGGTCCCAAAGTCGTACTAGTTGGCATGACCGATACCCCATATACATTTTTCGGAATAGACATTTGTGAGATATGTCTTTTGGGGAATATGCATTTTGGAAAATATACATTTGGGGGATATGCTTTTGAGTTATATGCATTTTGGGAAATATACATTCGGTAGATATGCTTTTTGGTTTATATGCATTTGAGGAATATACTTTTGGATATCATGCATTTGAGGAATATACTTTTGGTTAATATAGATTTGTCTCGTCAGTGTTAAGAAAAATATTTAAATAAACAGGGAAATGAAAATAGGTCGGTCCCAAAGTCGTACTAGTTGGCATGACCGATACCCCATATACATTTTTCGGAATAGACATTTGTGAGATATGTCTTTTGGGGAATATGCATTTTGGAAAATATACATTTGGGGGATATGCTTTTGAGTTATATGCATTTTGGGAAATATACATTCGGTAGATATGCTTTTTGGTTTATATGCATTTGAGGAATATACTTTTGGATATCATGCATTTGAGGAATATACTTTTGGTTAATATAGATTTGTCTCGTCAGTGTTAAGAAAAATATTTAAATAAACAGGGAAATGAAAATAGGTCGGTCCCAAAGTCGTACGAGTTGGCATGACCGATACCCCATATACATTTTTCGGAATACACATTTGTGAGATATGTCTTTTGGGGAATATGCATTTTGGGAAATATACATTTGGGGGATATGCTTTTGAGTTATATGCATTTTGGGAAATATACATTCGGTAGATATGCTTTTTGGTTTATATGCATTTGAGGAATATACTTTTGGATATCATGCATTTGAGGAATATACTTTTGGTTAATATAGATTTGGGGGATATGCATTTGGGAAAATATACATTCGGTAGATATGCTTTTTGGGTTATACGAGGTCTGTTAAGTATCGCGAATTTTGAATTTTCGCGGGCTACGTATATTCGATTTTCGATTTTTTTTTTTGTGGCGTAAGGTTGGTACTCGTGTCCCTCACTTATGCTGAAAAAATCGGCCATTTTGAGTGTTTAGTTAATTGTTGACAGCTGTTTTGGTTAGACGCGTTTTGGCTTGTCTTCGATTTTTGCCTATTCCAAAAAAAGCAGCTTCCATTGCGACGATTGAGCTTTGGTTTCCACGTCATAACCATAAACCCATGATTCGTCACCAGTTATGACCCTCTGGAGCAAATTTGGGTCGTCGCGGACCGAGTCCAACAGCTCCTTAGCAATGTTAACGCGACACTGTTTTTCTTCGAAATTGAGCAATTTTGGCACGAATTTCGCGGCGACGAGTCTCATGCCCATATCATTGGTAAAAATCGAATAGCACGAGCCAATCGATATATTTAGTTACTCAGCAACTTCTCTAATAGTACAATCAATATTATGCCACAAAAAATTACAAGAGTTATTTTTTTTTTTAATTAGGTTCAGTATCACGTTTTGAATGTAAATGAACAAAATCCTTACAAATTAAGTGACCGCAAGGGCCGCCATTTTGAGGAAAACCGCATCGGCCAATATCTCCGTCACCGTGCACTTTAGGCCAAAAATCCTAATAACCTTTCTTGTAGACAATTGAATTTCCTATCTTTTTTTCTAAATAATTTTTTTTGTATCACTTACCGTTTACGACTTATACGACTGTTAAAATTTATTTATTCACTTTTTGACCTGTATCTCTCTTAATAATAGTTTAAACAATAAAATGCTAATAACTTATCTTTTAAATCCACACATTTTCCACAACTTTTATTTGAAACTTTTTTGTCTAAAATTGATATTGTCAAAGTTATAACGCGTTCAATGTTGCGCTATCGGATGCAAGGCTAATAAAAACGCGTTATAACTTTGAGAATATTAATTTTAGACGAAACATTTTTAAATAAAAGTTGTGGAAAATTTATGGATTTGAAAGATAAGTTATTAGCATTTTATTGTTTAAACTATTATTAAGAGAGATACAGGTCAAAAAGTGAATAAATAAATTTTAGCAGCCGTATAAGTCGTAAACGGTAAGTGATACAAAAAAAATTATTTAAAAAAAAAAGATAGGAAATTCAATTATCTACAAGAAAGGTTATTACCATTTTTGGCCTAAAGTGCACGGTAACGGAGATATTGGTCGATACGGTTTTCCTCAAAATGGCGGCACTTGCGGTCAATTAATTTGTAAGGATTTTGTTTATTTACATTCAGTACGTGATACTGAATCTAATTTTAAAAAAAAAATAACTCTTGTAATTTTTTGTGGAACTGACAAGAGTAACGGGTTCCCTATTGATTGTACTGTAACGGTGATTCGACGATTGGCCAATATTATTTTCTTCGCTTCATCAATGTTTTCGTCTGTTGTTTGATGTGCTCGGGCGTCCGGAATGCATTTCGTTGTTCGCATCTTCTCGGCCCTCTGAGAACATTTTGTACCACCGATAAACGATGCTTTGGTCCGAGGTAGCTTCACCATATGCCACAGTCAACATTCGGAATGTGTCCGCGCACTTAATTTTGTTTTTCACACAAAATTTCATACGGATTTTTTGATCCATTTTTTGGAATAGGGCAAAAATCGAAGACAAGCCAAAACACATCTAACCAAAACAGCTGTCAACGATTAACTAAACATTCAAAATGGCCGATTTTTTCAGCATAAGTGAGGGACACGAGTACCAACCTAACGCTACAAAAAAATCGAAAATCGAATATACGTAGACCGCGAAAATTCAAAAGTCCCGATACTTTTTTAACAGACCTCGTATGCGTTTGAGGAATATACTTTTGGGTATTATGCATTTGGGTGATGTCCTTTTTGGTTAATATGGATTTCGGGGGATATGGTTTTGGTTAATATGCATTTGGATGATGTTGAAGTTTGTATCGTTGGAATGCAACGAAAATAAATTTGTTTATACCATTCATCCTCCTTAAGGTTGAATTTTCTAAGAGAAAAATCATTAAAACGTTCTTTCGGGGTCTCCTTTAAGGATCTGGGCCTAAATGGTCAAGAGAAGCGAGAGCAATACCGAAAATTAAGATTTAAAAAATCCATTTTCGTTGCATT
Organism: Oxytorus armatus; assembly: GCA_958009045.1. Lineage (NCBI taxonomy): Eukaryota > Metazoa > Arthropoda > Insecta > Hymenoptera > Ichneumonidae > Oxytorus > Oxytorus armatus. Next base: position 12,316,368 of record OY253754.1, on the reverse strand, counting down.
CCAACGATGCAAACTTCACCATCATGCATTTGGGGGATATGCATTTTGGGGAATATGCTTTTGAGGGCTAAGACTTTGGGGTATATGGTTTTGGTGAAGAAGGAAAGCTAAGCATTTTAAGGGACAACACCACTGTGACCCCCTGTTTTTTTTCACATTTTTCAAGAACTTTTTTTCTGGGAAAAAAAAGAGATATTCGAAAAATTTTTTTGGGTTTTGTTCCTTGTTTATTAATGTATCAAAAAACATTTTTTTCATATTTTTCACGCCGCATGGTGGCGCTGGAGAAGCTGTCGCGTCAGGTGCTGTCATCTCCGCGGCACGCAGCAGAACTCTCTTCAACGTCGATCGAAAAAAAATACCGAGTCCTTTCGTTAATAATATGATATTTTGAAGAGAAGTACATAGGGATTTGGAAAAATATTGTTTAAAAAAAAAATAGGCACGCCTTTGAAATTAACTTTAATTTCAAAGGCGTGCCTATTTTTTTTTTAAATATTGTTTAAAAATATTGTTTAAAAAAAAATAGGCACGCCCTTGAAATTAACTTTAATTTCAAAGGCGTGCCTATTTTTTTTAAAACAACATTTTTCCAAATCCCTATGTACTTCTCTTCAAAATATCATATTATTAACGAAAACACTCGGTATTTTTTTTCAGATCGACGTTGAAGAGAGTTCTGCTGCGTGCCGCGGAAATGACAGCACCTGACGCGAGAACTTCCCCAGCGCCACCGTGCGGCGTGAAAAATGTGAAAAAAATGTTTTTTGATACATTAATAAACAAGGAACAAAACCCAAAAAAAATTTTTCGTATATCTCTTTATTTTCCCACAAAAAAAAATTCTTGAAAAATGTGAAAAAAAACAGGGGGTCACAGTGATGTTGTCCCTTAAATGAATTGCGAAATTTTTTTCAATTTCACCAGGAATATTTGCTCACGAGATCTCAGATACATTTCCAAAAATTCCCCTTTCCCGAAATGTCGAAAACAAAAAAAAAATCATCGACTTTTTCGATTAAGATAAAAGTGACGTTTAAGCGTTTGTTTTATTTTTCATTTTTATTTCTCTTCAGGTGCCAAAGAGGTCGGCGAATTGGAGAAGCATCTCGGTGTACTGGAGCTCGCCGGTACGTCCGGTACGTCGTGCATAAGAGTACAACCGGCGTGCGCGATAACCGGCGAGGGTTTGCACGAGGGTCTCGATACGCTTTATCAGCTGATACTGAAGCGTCGTAAATTGGCAAAATTGAATCGTAAGAGGGCGAGGTAGGCCCGGGCCTCGGAAGACTGCACATGCGTCTTCTGATATTGTCCAAGCCCAATTACGACCAGCAACAATACGGCATCGTTAAAAAATGTGTCGTCGTTAACAACGTTCACGAGATGCTCGTCGTCGTCGTCGTCGTCGTCGTCGATTATCGACGATATGAAAATAACCGCTGAGACCAATTTCGTGATCGTGACGAATTTTAACGCGATAACGAAGACTCAAGACTCAAGACTGATACACGACCAAGATGAGAAACCCGTTAATTTTCAACGAAAATTTGACGAATTTGTTTTCTCTCTTTTTTTTATATTTTTTCCTCGTATCGAATGTTCGGTGCAAAGCCGACGCGCACAGCGGAATGATGGAGCGAGAAAATACGCGAAGAATTTTATTTTCTCCGTGACAATGTCGTTCGCGACACTTTCGTCAATTGTCTCTGACGTTTTCTGTTTTCGCTAAAAAAACATGACACTCGCGTTTCACGAGAAAAATTTTCTTTCTCGGGTCATGAGATTTCATTGTCGCTCGATGCGCGCGAACAAAAGTTTTCCTCGTGAATTTCACGCACAATGAATGATATTCGGCGGGGTGGGGGCACCAGCAAATGGGGGTTGAGAGATTCGAAGGAAGTGGAAGAAAAAAAGAAAAATGTGAATGCTCTACTTGCGAGGAATCCTTGAGCCAGAATTTGAAAAGTTCCGAAAGCTTCTTCTTTTTGTTTTGTTTATTCGAGTCGTTGACGCGCCAGAGTCGATAATCATCGCTCTTTAACAAATTTCGGTTGCCCTACCGAGGAAAAAAAAAACGAAAATATGCACACGGATATTCTCGAGCACAGCAGTGTTTAATGAGAAATTTGTCCAAGGGCTTAATCGCCAAAGACAACGATTTAGACTTACCTAGAAAAAGACAAACTCGTGAGAAATATTCTCTCGTCGCTCTTTGATATTCTAGGGAAAAAAAAAATCATTAGTAAAATTGTGTATGTCTATCTTTCTCTGTTTATTCATCTCTCTCTCTCTCTCTCTCTCTCTCGCTGTTTCCTTAGGTCGAGTTTCTCCGTTACCAACTCACCGCAGCAATCCGCGTACTCGTGCCTATCCATTTTTTGCACCTTTATACCTTGCCGTATAATACTATACTATATAAAACGATTTACTATACTCGTGAGAGAAAGAAATAAAGAGAGAGAGAGAGAGAGAGAGAGAGAGGCCGAGAGGCGTCTGAAAAAAAACGACAGCTCCAATGTAGCATTGAGATTAGAGAGCGAGTGTTTGTAACGTGTGATTGTTGTACAAGACCGTGCGTTTGTACGAGTGAAACTTGGGAGGGTTTGGAAGGAAAGAAAAAAAAAAAAAATAGTCACGAGCGCGCTAGGTAGGCGTAAGAAAAATGGTTGAATTTTTTTTTATCCTTATTCCTCACGCAACGCCGATATTGGAGAGATACGCCGTGTGCTTTCGTGTCATTCGAGAGAATCCTTTTTTTTTTTACACGGGTCGGAAACAAAATTTCGTAATATTTAGGCAAGAACGGGAAAAAAAAAAAAAGGAATTTCATTTTTTAAATTGTCAAAGGAAAAATTGTATCGAAAATTCCAAATGTGAAGTTCCTCGAAATGCTCGGATGATCATGTTTAAAAAATATTCAGATCGCCGTCGAAAAAATCGCGAGAGTTTCACTTTCCTGAGTGATTTTTGTACTTTTTGCTTGCACGTTTTACAATTTTTCTATCTGAGCAATTGTGACGTTAGCATTTCGAACGATCGTTTTGAGATTTTCGACAAAATTTTACGTCGCTTTTGATGGAAATTTAGCAATTTTTTTTTCACCAATTACACTTTTTATCCACGTCGATGAAACATTTTTACAAAATTTTTCACCTTAACATCTCGAAATTCAAATTTTGAAATGGATTTTCTGTTTCTCCCGGAGAATCGCAGCACGTTTCAAAATACATTATCCCGGAAGCATAATCAGTTTGAGAATCAACGAGCCTGTTGTCCATTTCGGCGGTGCGAGGTTTGAAACAGGAAAAAAAAAAAAAAGCGAAAAACAGCCACGTACGTGACGATGTTTACCGAATAAATGTAATGCCTCTCCATTAATGGAGACGGAAAATGTGCGTTGACGACTGTAACGAGTGATGCTAGTCGATCGGACAATTTGGTAAAAAAAAAAGAAAAATGATACTTATAATGAAATATATGCACGTATAAAAAATATATATGTACATTGTAAAGTAAACAAAGGGAAACGAGAAGAAAAAAAAAAGTGAAGAAACGAGGAGCGTGTAAATAGTGTAAACCTCGGGCGAGCTCATAGGCTCGTAAAATTTTTAGGATCCAAAAAATATATATATATATATATATATATACACACAATTAAAATTAAATCGTGGCTCCATACTTGGCTATTGCAAATGAGAAAATTGTTAAATTCGTGTGATGTCTCGTCGTTTGTTGTTAGAGAAAATGTAATTCGCGTAAATCGTTATGAGAAACAAAAATGGAAAGTTAAAAGAAACGAAAACGGTAAGAAAAAAAAAGCAAAAAAAAAAACTTTACATCGATGACATGTAAATTTCGATGAACATTCTCACTTGTATTAGATCGAGTAACGAGCCTCTCCCTTTTAGAATTAAGAACAATCGGACGTAACTGTTGTTTTTATATCAACTCGTCGTTCGGTGAAGGTAAAAAAAAAAATTCTATATTCTAATCCAAAACGAACTTGCCCTTGTTGTGTTTTTTCTATTATATATATAGATATATATGTATACAATCACCGAATATTTTATCTCGCGCTTCGATCAAAACCCAGATTAAACACCTATTTATCTACGAGTACGAAATAATTGATAGTGTCATTATTGTAAGTACCATTAGCGAGAGTACGTGTATTAATTGAAATAATTAACGAATGATTGTTGGGGCACGATGTTATTATTCGTGAGAATGACGACGAGACGAAGCATACACAGATCGTCGGTGCTCTGTGAAAGTCTCCGAAAACAAAATAAACAAGAAAAAAAACATTGTATTTCATTATTTAGTGTAGCAATGTCACTTTTTGTCTCTGCTCGAGTAATCGCTCAACATACGACAGAGACTTTAAAGAAAGAAAAGAAAAAAAAAAATGCTTCCCAATGTTCCGCGTGAGATCGAGACGACAATTGTTTATTGAACATCGGTGTTTTTTTTCTTCTTCATCATCCGTACGTTGAGCGTCCAAGTTTTTTAATAAATCCGATTGCGTTACGTTTTAAAAAAAAAAAACAATCACGTCTGTTGTTCTCTTTATCCTTCGAGCATTTCCCGTGACGATTTATCTCGGTAATTATATTTTCGATGAATGCCTCCGATTTGATTTTACATCGAAAAATAATGTGCACGCTTATGGTAGAGTGAACACGCGATGTGTTGTACGTCGAGGCACGATGTAAGCTCACTTCCGGTTTCGAGAGCATTTCAATAGCGACAATAAAATACATTTCCGGTCAATTCGTGCGTAGTCGAGTGGGCTGAGGCGCGAATTCACGACGAACGGCACGAAGTGAAGGAAAAAAAAGGTACTTTTTGTTTTTTTTTTTTATTATTGAAGGGACGACAAGTTTTTTCTAATAATAGTTGTGTCAAATGTTTGTTCATTTTTACGAGACAATTACCAGAGAGTTACGAAAGTTTGGCAACGATGAAAAAATGTTTTTTTTTTTCAATCGCCGAGCATTACTGGACTTTCGTCGAAAATTTGTGACAATTATGTTACAGCGGTTTTTATTTTGTCACGTATTTTTGTGACTCCAACGTTAAGTCAATGGGAACAGAGATAAATGTTGATTATCGAATAGTTCGAACTGGAAGAGGATCCAAACTAGTGGGATAATGCTTGTGGGCGATTCTTCGAGACTCCGTAACGCTCCTTCTATAGTGATCTCGGTGAGTTTTTATCTCCCGAAGCCTTTTTATACCCTTCCCCCTACCATTCTTTTTCTCTTTTTTTTTTTACTCGAGTTGAACGAGTTCTGTACTCCACTCTCACTCTGTCTCGCTCGGTGGACAGTCTAATTTATGCTCACCCACATGTATTCCACTGTCTCGAAGAAGGAGCATTGAAGAAAAAAGAATGGAAATCCACAATGAAGGAATGGAAATTTGTAAATTTGAAAAATAATGATGAAAAAATTGAGACTGAGTAATTAATATTGGAGAAAATTAATGGAAATATAAATCAAGACGACTGGACATTCGCGTTGAAAAAATTAGATCAAAAGGCATCGAGAAAATTGAGGCTAAACGATGATTCAAAAAAATATATCAAAGCATTAAAAAAAATTAAAGAATCAATTTTTTTTTTTCATCGTTTGGCAAATATTTTAAAAAATCCCAAATTCAGAACTTCGGCTGTTCCTCTTCATTGAATAAATTTCAATTGTCAATTGTTGAAAACTTCGAAATGTCATGTAATGAAAATAAGAAAAATCTCATAAATTCCAAACTTTCTCAATTTTCCTCAAAATCTAATATCCAGAATAAGGAATGATAGAAGAATCTTTGTGAAAATATCCGTAAAATTGCAGATTGAAATTTGAAGTCGTAAACAAACAAAAATGATAATATTTTAACGAATATGTTTCCTTTACAGAAACGAATCGAGACGGATCGAGAGGGAAAAAAAGGAAGATCGTGGAAATAACCGAGTGACCGAGTCATCCAACAAAATCCGCTGTACGGTTATCTCGAATACCGGATAGTCGTCGCCTCTACTGGTCTATTCCATCTTCCGTTCCCGAGAAAACATCACATTGCTGACGGGAGGGGCCCCCTCTTTCGTAAACGTCACGTTGAGCAACTTTATCGCACGTGCCCACACTCGTCGTCGTCCCTACCCTCGCAATTACCCGTTTGGGATTCATTCAAGTGGAGAATCCGGTCTGTAAGGAGCAACGCTCCGGTCTACAGCGTCATCGACATCATCAACGTCATCTTTACATATATACACTAGGGCGATTTTTTTTTTTCGACAATTTTTTTTTCAGTCCCCACCCGAAATTTTGTTGGACATGTCGAAAAAAAAATTCTCTGAAAGTTACAGCCTTTAATATTAATTCTAAGTACTTTCCCAAAGTGTGAGAAGATTTTCCATCTAAAATACACGTAAATCGAATTTTTTTTTTTTCAAATTTCTATAACTCAGCCGCGTTTTATGCTATCATATTGTTCTTGGTTTCGATTTACTCGGAATAAAACAATCTAAAAAAGTGCCTTTTGCGGCGAAAGTGTGAATTGTACTGGTGAGTTGGTACGGGTCACTGAAATTAATTTTTACCCAAAATTCTCGTTTTTTTGCTGTTATCTCCGAAACAATTAACTTCACGAAAAATGTGTGAATGAAAAATTTGTTGGAAATTTAATTTCCGACAAAAAAGATCCTATCGACCCAATTGCTTGGATTAATATTTCTTGAGATATTGAACTTTAACTTATGAGTAGTATAAAATTTATAAAATATGAAATATTAAATAATAAAAAAAATAAACAAAGTTCAATATCTCAAGAAATATTAATCTAAGCAATTGGGTCGATAGGACCTTTTTTATAGGAAATTAAATTTCCAACAAATTTTTCGTTTACATTTTTTTCGTAAAGTTAATGGTTTCGGAGATAACAGCAAAAAAACGAGAATTTTGGGTAAAAATCAACTTCAGTGACCCGTACCAACTCACCAGTACAATTTACACTTTCGCCGCAAAGGGCACTTTTTTAGATTGTTTTATTCTGAATAAATCGAAACCAAGAACAATATGATAGCATAAAATGCGGCTGAGTTATAGAAATTTGAAAGAAAAAAAAATTCGATTCACGTGTATTTTAGATGGAAAATCTTCTCACACTTTGGGAAAGTACTTAGAATTAATATTACGGGCTGTAACTTTCAGGGAATTTCTTTTTCGACATATCCAACAAAATTTCGGGTGGGGACTGAAAAAAAAAAAAATAGTCGAAAAAAAAATCGTCCTAATATACACGTAAACGTTATACAGACGCGAAGATTTTTCTTTTTTACTTTCCCACCGTTATTGACGTCCTGGTGGTGTGAGATAAAAAAATTAGATGCAAATTTCAAACTTCCATACTGCTACCACATAATTTTATTCTTTTTTTTCCCTCCATTCACAAATCGGCCTCTACGAGCGAGAAGAGCCTCTTCAGTATTTCTTATTTCGTATGTCCAATAAAATTATGAAGGGAACCCAATATGGTTTTTGAGAATTTTTTCAAAATTACCCATTGCTCGAGCGATATCGAAATTTTCGAAATTCGATTTTTTTCGTACCCTCGTCACACCGCACATAAGTGCATACGGAATTTTCCAACATTTTGAAAAAAAAAAATACATTGAAGAGTAGAAAAAGTGAGAATTTTTTTCACAAAACACAAAGTCTCGGTTGATTTTCATTCGGTAAATGCGCGCCGGAAACGAATTCGGCGGATGGCAACAAGAAACACAGGCCGAGACACGAGAAGCTCGGAGACTTGGGGGGTGAAAACAAAAAAATAATAATAATAACGAAAGAGAAAAATCGACTCGACCTCTCACCGACAGGTTGGAGGCGGAGAGGAGCGAAGACGAGAGTCTGGTGATGGAACGGAGAGAGGGCAGAAGAGTGGTTCCGTTTCTTCAAGGGTTTTTCTTCCCCGACGCACACATACAAACGCAAACACACTTGGCTCTCTCTTCGGGTATCGAGCCTCTCGTTGCCATGGGGATAATTTCCTCCGAGCTCTTTTGCCACCCAACCTTCGCGTCACCGTTAACAATTGTCACTTATATTTCCCGTAAAAGAAAATAACAATAACTCGCAATGAAAAAAGTGAATTTTAAAAAATGGAGTAAAAATTCGAAAAATCGAGTTCAACGAAATCGAAAAATGTCAATAATTTTGTGACATGGTTAAAATTCTATTCGAGCGTCTTCATTAACGTCTGTTGAATTGTTTCTGTTACAGAATTCACATCAACGATTTTTAATAATGGATCATGTCGGAACAAAATTTATCTCGTTGATTCTCATGACCCTTGTTCTCTTCGTTGGTCCTTTCCAGTGCTTCGGCCTCTTTGGCGAGGGTAGCCTTGCTCTTGAAGCTAAGATCGAAATCATCGGGAAATCGTGACTCGAAGGAGCGCGGATCGTCGAGCTTGCAGTAATTCGTGAAGTAATTTAGAAACGTCATTTTTTCGTCGTTCAGAGGTGACGCTACTGAGGAGATGGGCTTCTCCTTGGATTCGATCGGAGCTATGCGTAACGTAGATTGTTGCTTCTTTGATTTGGGCTTTGGCGCTTCCATTATACGCTCCAGAGCGGCTAGTAGACGGTGCATCAGCTCGAACTACGGAAACAATGAAATTGTTATTTTTCTGAGTACTTTCACACAGTGAGTACTATTGAGTACTTCTACGAGTAATTTCGAGTACCGGTACGAGTATTTTTCGACAATTTGTTTTGGGTACTGAATCGATAGATTTTCAGCGCTTGTTTTACGATCTTTTTGAGTACTTGCACCGGTAATTTTGAGAACAGGCTAGTATTCGAGTACGCGAGCCGGTGCTTTTGCATCCAGGTTAATATTCGAATACTTGCACCGATACTTTTGAGCGCAAACTAGTATTTGAGTACTCGCAGCGCTGCTTTTGAATACAGGTTAGTATTTGAGTACTTGTACCGGCACTTTTGAGTACAGGCTAGTATTTGAGTACTCGCGCCAATGCCTTTAAATACAGGTCAGTACTTGAGTACTTGTACCGGCAGTTTTGAGTACATGTTAGTATTTGAGTACTCGCGCCGGTGATTTTGAATGCGGGTCAGTACTTGAGTACCTGTACTCGCGATTTTGAGTACAAGCTAGTATTTGAGTACTCGCGATTATTATTCACTAATACTATGAATAGATTTGTACTCGAAGTACTTATTCAAGTACTTTCGGATAAGAACATTTTTATTTTTACTTTTTCCTTGTATATCGATAAAATGCACTTTGGTCATGCTGTTGGGCACATACCTTTCTCGCCGCATCCTCCGCGTCACGCATTTCTTTCATCTCCTGCCTGAAACCCTCTTTCTCGCAAACACGCACGATATCCTGCGGCAAATTGTCCAATTCCATGCTCAATTGTTCGTATGTTTTTTCAATGAGATGCATCATCGAGTACGTATCGAGATTGGCGTCGTTCGGCCCGACGCAACTCTCGTAAGCGTCCTCGACGAACACCCGCAAATACAGCACCGGCTCCGAGCACACGAGATCGCGAAATACACCGTGAAGAAGATGATTCGCGTATTTCTCCAGAGAGGCGGCTCTCTCCTCCGCCAGACGAATGTTTTCCTAAAAAAATTTTTTTGGACAAAACAAATTAGGAATGGATTGTACGGAAATGAAGTCAAAAAATTATTGAGGAAATGGATTTAAAATATTGATTGAAAGTTAATTCTAAAATTGATATAAAATATTCATGAAAATTTAATTTTAAAATCGATTAAAAATATTTATCAAAAGTTAATTTTAAAATTGATTAAAACCATTGATTGAAAGTTAATTTGTAAATTGATTTAAAAATTAATTAAAAAATGATATACAAAACAATACGTGTGAAACCTCGAGATCGCGAGCCTCCTCTTCGATCTCACTGAGTTCACGTTTTATGAGGGACTCGGTTTCCGTTATACTCGAGGCCATTTCGGCCATTGGTCCCGCCAACGATTCAAGATGTATAAGAGCATTGAGATTTTGAAGTTCCATCGATCTGAAGATACGCGTTAGTTCCTTAGGATCCTGAAAGTACAGTCGAGGCGGAGGAGCTTCGGCAACATCAGCCTCAAACATTTCTGCCCAGAAAATAATTTTTTTTTAATCACAGGAATTATACAATTTTTTTTTCCAACACACGTTCGAAATATTGACATTTTAATCATCGTTGAAATTTATAATTTATCTACTTTTTTTATGTTTTCTTTTTTTTTAACTCACCTATTAAATATTCGAGAGAAGCCATATTGTCCACGGTCTTGTATCTTCCCAAAAGATCATCAATCTTTGCGGAAACGATACTCGAACCCGACGACGATCGATGAATCCAATCGTGCTCTTGACGCCAGGATATCGGTGATATTTGATAAAGAAATTTTTGACACATTTTAACGGTACGCCACGACTCCTCAAAATTGTACACGTCGAGACGTACTTGACCGAGATCCTTCGATAATTGATCGCGTTTTCTCGTTAACGAGTACGTTAATCTCACTTCTTCGTCCGCTTTCTCGAGAATCGTCATACTCGCCTCGTGATCCTTTGACAAAAATTCCTCAAAACCATTCACGCAATTTCGATAATTTTCCTGTTATTTTTAAAAAGAAAGAGCCAATTTTTCAACTCTAATATCATCTTCATCATTACGGAATTATCGATTCTGAAAATTCGGTCTCGCAAATACCGAAAAAAAAAGTTTGATCGAAATATGTTAAAATGATGAAATTGGATAATCAAGATTTATCCGGTTTTTTGAAAAGTTTTTTTAAATAACATTCTTTTAACTGCAGAAAAGTGTTGTTGGAAAATTCTAAAAGTCATTTCATAATGTAACGTTTAAAATATAAATAAAAAACAATTTTTCAAAATATATACGTTGTAAATAACAATAGTAAAAATTATAATAAGTCAAATATTATTACTATCATTATCGTTATTTATCAACGTATATATTACAAAATTTGTTTTCTATTTATATTTTTAATGTTAGATCATGGAACGACTCTTAAAATTTTCCAATAAGACTTTTTTTGCAGTTAAAAGAATGTTATAAAAAAAAACTTTCCAAAAACCCGGATAAATCTTGATTTTGGCCATTTCATCATTTTCACACGTTTCAATAAAACTTCTTTTTCTTCCAGACCTACGTAATGTTTTCACAATGACCTTTGTTTCATCGAGTCTACGTTGTTCCTCGTCAAATTGCTGATCAATACGAATACAATCGTCCCTCTCAGCGCCAATGAGCAATCGAGTCCTCAGCACTTCGCGTGCATCGTCGATGTAACGTTTTTTCGAAAATCTTTCACCAACATCGACACGACCAGTTAATTCGGTAAAGTAATTCGGATCAATGTCGGTCATCGCTGTTGCCTTGTCCAAATCTTTGTGCTTTTTGCCTTCATCCTCCTCGGCTTTAACGTCCACCTAAAAACAATAAGATTTTTATCAAGAGATTAGTCGAAAAAAAAATAGAACGAAAAAATTCGTTTTAATTGTTCAATTCAATTGTTAGAATTCATTACATTTTTGTTTGCTTTATGTTCATTATTAAGGCTCGAAAAAATGGCAAAACTCACTCTCAATCTTCGAAGGATATCATTCGATTGTTCATCGAGTCGGATTTGAGCATTTTTCGCAGATTTTTCGTCATTCTTCGTTGACTTCTCGTTCCAGTCTTTCCAGCACTGATAATAAGCCAACATGTGACTCTTCGGTGGATAAATAAAAGGCGATTGTTCGTCATTTACGTTTCTCGCTTTTCCCAAATGTTCGTGACCACTCGTCAAGTAATACTGTGTCCTATTATCTCGCGTTATTAATTTTTTGTTTTTTTTTTTTCAAACATTAATCTCGTTAACAAGCATCTTTGGGATTAAAAAAAATGTTTCTTTACCTTGGCAGGTGGCGCCGATGAAAAATCATATCCTTGATCGTTGGATGTTTGATCTTTGACTTTAGTTGTACCGGAGGTTTGAATTTTTCGTCGATCTGACGAAGTTTCGAAAAACTGTGGGATTCGGAACTGTCGCTCATTTTCTATTTTTCTAAATCTCTGGTTATATCAGTTTTCAGTCGTATATTCCTAATGTCAAAATGTTAACGACTAATGTAATTCACGCTCTACCATATTTTATTTATCCTAGCAACGATTCTCGCTTGTCATGCGTACAAATTATGGATTCTTTGACGGCGTCAAAGTGTTTAATCATTATTGAGAGTATCCAAGATGGCCGAATTCTTTAAAAAGTAAATTCTACCTTTTCTACGCTCGGGTCGTTGCCTCCGCCCGGTAAGTTCAATGCACATTGATAAAATGACCGTTCGTAATTCCTAATGTTAAACAAAAATCCTCGTTCTTTCGTAAAACAGTTTACAAAGAAAAAAAAAACGTTTTATTAACGAAGTTCGTCATCTTGGAGCGATTCGTACCATTTTGTGTGTTGAAGAAGTAGAAAAAACATTTCCACATTGTTTTCTCTTTACTACATTAGAAGAAATGTCACCTGATTATTTAAAAAAAAAACGGATTACGAACGAAACGTCAGAAAAATGGTCAAATAATCATTATTACGTAAGTCTCGAATCAGTTTATACGATGACGAAGGAGAAGGTGTTATTTCCACCCTTAATTTAGTATTCAAAGGCAAACGTGTGTTTTGTTTAGAAAAAAGTGCCATTCTCGAGCTGTTTCACTCGAAGTACCATTTTTTTGTCCTAAAAACTCAAAAGGCCATTTGGCCTTGGTTTTCTCCATTTTATCAAGTAGTACAACGCTCTTTTCTTCTTTTTACTTTGTAATTTTTCAAAAAGTTACCATTTTGGGTTTTCTTAGTACCATTTTGTGGCAAGCACAATTAATGGACCAGCATTCATTTTTTTTCTGTATTAGACGGTACAGCAGGTCTGCCTTAAATCTTAAGAAGAAGAACTTGTATGAGAAATGGCAAAAAAAAAAATGGTCAGTCATTTTGTTGTTGTTGTTAAGCAACCGTTGAATAAATGTATACGCGATATATGACGAAGAGGAAAGAGTGTTGTTTCCATCCCAGATATACCGGCGTTCTAGTTTCGGCATTCAGTATGTTCTCCGAGACGTGAGAAAGAAAGGAAGCGTTAAGGAGGAAACGCGTTCGGTGTACGCGGTTTTAGTACGGTTCAGAAGTTGGCTCGAGTGAGCCCACTTTCATTGTAGTTCGTAACGTCTGGCTCGAAGGTGCAAGCAAAAAATCCTCGTTGCAAAGAACCACCGCGACGTTCTTAGTAATAACACATTTTTCTTGTTTTTCTTTTCGTTTTTTTTTTTTTTTTTTTCGTTACTCCAAAGTTGAACGCCGAAATAGTATGTGCGGGTTTATTCTCGCAATAGTGTGACACAAGTGCTGTGAGGTAAGTTTTTTTGGTACCTTTTTTTTCAAAATTGTTAAAAAAGTAGAACAAACAAAAACTGAGAGTTTGTTTTTTTTAAGCTTTTTCTTCAAACATTAATGCGGATCAATAAAATTTTATATATAATTGATATTTATTTACATTTAAAAAAAATATGAATGCAAATAATTGTGAAAAATCATTAAATCATCGATTTTGACTTTGCGATCGTACAAATTTCTTTTAGTCGCTCTCCAGAAAAATATCGGAATTGTTATAACGTCTGTGGAATTAAAAAAAAAATTTCATTCATGAAAGTAGAAAAAAAAGTACTGTTATTCCATGAGAAAACGTTACGAGACGATATTTACATTTTACGGAATAAAAAAAATTCGTAGTGATGAAAAAATGACGAGGGCATGTATACGAGGGATTTACGATAGCCACGAGAGATTATTTTGAAACAATAGAACAATAGTCGAATGGTCCAGCACGCTTTTTTTTTTTTCCTTTTCTTCCAAAGAATATTCCGCTATTGTGCTCAAACGATCGAATCGTTGATTTCCGAGACCATAATTTAATAATTGCACATACGTGGCCGGGGAGCAAAAAATTTCTCAACTCTTGTTCCACGATTACGTGTGCTTGCCGTGCAACTTCCGAACGATTCATTTTTTTAGGGGCAAAAAGCGGAGTAACAAAAGTGTAAAATAAAAATTACCACTACCGATTTTATAACGAATTCATTTTTTTCACTCGCTCGAATTCAGGATCACGTTAAATATAACGTAAAAAAATGATTATGGCAATGGTTATAGCAATTTTAGTTTTTCAAATTTACTAACAAAATTTTGACTATTTCCATCTATAGGCACCTTCACATTATTAATAAAAAAATAAATAATCCCGTTATGCCGACAATTTTTGATGGAAATAACGAAAAAATAAACCGCTAACTTTAAAAACGACATTCATTATTGCAATGAAACGTGAAAAATGTCGAACAGGTTCAATTTTCAAAAATTTACTCGAGAAAAAAATTCTCGCTTCCACATATTTCGACTTATCTTGATCCACGCAATTACACAAAGATCCACTAACACTGCCTCGAGGCTAGATTGAATTAGAATTAATGGTTGATCTCGGGAGTACTTAAGAAGAAAAAAAAAAAAGGAAAAATTGCTTCCTAGGTTTCACCAGCGTTGTACTGTCGCCGGGGATAACCGAGCGCGAGCATTCATGCTCTGTTTCAGCGACTGCGAATCCGCACGTCGAGTTTCTACAGGAAGTTCCGATGCCCGCGAGAGAAACACGTGTTTTTCCCCGTCCAAGTATTTTATCCAAAGAGTCGAAAATAGACTCTCAAGGAATTGGGGTTTTTCCACACTAATAAAAAATAAGTGCCAAATCTTTAATAATAAAAAACATAAATAACAATGAATTTTCAAAAATATTCATTCTTTTGTACGAATTTTGAAAAGGATAAGAATTTTTTTTAGCTTTTATCAAATATACGTATTTTCAATGATGTTCAAAATTTAGCATTCATTTTGTGTGGAGCGCTCCATCTGTTAAATATATAATAGAAAAAAAATCCTCCGAACCCTCAAATATTCCAAGCGTCCGTTCCGATGAGTGACTCGAAGAAAAAAAAATCAGACAGTAAACTCTTCACGTGTCTGGTGCGAAATTTAATTGCTGTCTCTTGTGTTATTAATTCTGGTTCGGTCGTCGCCTCGCGAAAGAAAGTCCCTCGTCCTTGGCGCATAAATGCACCGAGCTGATGCATTTAATCTTCTCTTTTAATCGCCACCACCGGCAACCGCTTGATCGCAGTGAAAAAAAAAAATTATCAATTTAGAAACACTCTTCGAGACTTTCTATAAAAAAATCTCTTGGCAATTACGAGAGAGGCTTTTACCTTGGATAGCTGTTTTTTCTTTCCTCCTTTCAATCGTTTAACATTTCACAGAAGAAGAAAAAAATGGCAGACGATCGTAGATTCATCGTCTCGTTATTATCGACGATTTTATCGTTATCGTTCGTTCTAACGATGATAAACTCGACCTCGACGTCACCGGTGGGAAATTTGGATCGTTGCGGCGGTAGATTGGAACGTGCTCTCGATGCATTGCAGAGAGATTCACCGCGTAGAAACAGGCTCGACGAGGAGGATGCTGGCATTGTTTATCAACAAAAACTCGTATCGTCGCCTCTCGAAATGACCGTTTCGCGATTCGCTGTAAAGGTACAAACAAAATTTTAGTGTTCGGTCGTCATTTGGAACTCCATTTGTCGAGCAATACATTTTTTGGGCCGTCGGGTCTTCTCCTTAACGAGAAAACCAAATTTTTAAGTCTCTCGCACACGGAAGAACATTTGTGAATGTACAAACATGATGAGAAATGTTGAAGTTTCCAATTTACACAGTCCTCTCACTTTTCGACTCATTCGTCATTATCTAAATCGTAAAACTTGAAAAAAAAAAACGAAACAAATCACAAAAATTCGAATTAAATAAAAATATTGTAATTTCTTAGCTTCCTCACGATTCTCGCAATCACGGTGGACTCTGGGCACGCGTCGAGAGATGCTCTTACGAGCCAAACAGCAATGCACTTCAGACGCGTGTGATGTTCAATGATTTGTCGGTATCCGGTGTAATATCACTTCTACCGCGGGACTATCGTGCTCCAATCGCCGCTGAATCGTGCCGCATGAGTTTACGTCTCAGACGCGCTGGTATAGAATTTTACACGAGTCCGATAGCGCGCGGACGTGGTCAAATGAGAATAAGAACGGAATCGAGCTTTTTGGAACCGAGATTCGCGTCGATTTACGCGTACGGCTGTAGACCGTCGAGGGGAGACAAACAAATAAAGAGACATGACAAATGGTCACATCATCATTCAATTCAACAGCATCAGGTACAGTTTTTTTTTTTTTTTTTAATGGAAAATCCTCGATTTTTTAAATTCTTTAGATCAAGTCAATCTTGGATATTATTTCTGGCACTTGACACTTCTGCTATCATCTTGATCATTTCTCTGGTAGCAAGTCTAAACATCACGTTGCAATTACTTTACTGATAATAACATCGCAGGCGAAAAATACACAGCGCATATTTATATATCCGGTTTAGTGGGTTTTTTTCGGTTTTGTTGGGTTTTGGGTTAGGGTTTGCGTTTTGGGTTGGGGTTTTGGGTTTTGGGTTGAGGTTTGGGTTGGGGTTTTGGGTTGGGGTTTGGGTTTTGGGTTGGGGTTTTGGGTTTTGGTTTGGGTTTTGGGTTGGGGTTTTGGGTTGAGGTTTGGGTTGGGGTTTGGGTTTTGGGTTGGGGTTTTGGGTTTTGGTTTGGGGTTTGGGGTTGGGGTTTGGGTTTTGGGTTGGGGTTTTGGGTTGAGGTTTGGGTTGGGGTTTGGGTTTTGGGTTGGGGTTTTGGGTTTTGGTTTGGGGTTGGGGTTTGGGTTTTGGGTTGGGGTTTTGGGTTTTGGGTTGGGGTTTGGGTTTTGGGTTGGGGTTCTGGGTTTTGGGTTGGGGTTTTGGGTTGAGGTTTGGGTTTTGAGTTGGGGTTTGGTTTGTTTTGTAGCGATCAAAACCCAATAAAACCCAACAAAACTCAACAAAACCCATTAAACCGAATGTGTAAATACACGCCGTGTAGTTTTCGCGTGCGACGTTATTATCCGTGAAGTAATTGCAACGTGATGTTTAGATATGGAACCATTTTTCTATCATGCTGTTGACAATTTTCTTCATTTAACTTGATTTTCACAATTTTTGCAGTTAATCGGATTTTTGAAATATTCCTTGATTCAACAAATCCCTTGAGAAACAAAAATTTCTCATTCTTTCCTCGTATATATATTTTTTTATCTTCGCCAGATACCATCGGTGAGCGTGACATCGAGCGACGACACGTACGAGGCTGCTGAGCCACGTGAAATCATTGGTTTGACGAAGGAAGAGGACGTGACGATAGCGAACGAGAGTACGAAAGTTCGAGGACTCCACGAGTCGGACGAGCGTTTAGGTTTATGGCGTAAAAACGTTTGGGTGACGAAAATTCCACGAAGACGACGAAGCAGCGTTGTCGACGATGAAAATGCTCATTATAATTCGTCGACGAGCGAGCTTGATTTCACCAAGGTCACAACTACGTCCGATTTATTGCGCGCTCTTGCGAAAAGAGGCACCGCAAAGAGTTCGTCAAATTCCAGTGAATCTGTGGAGAAAAATGTTGATTCCACGTACAACGATAATTCAAAAAATTCCAGTAAATTCATGGCGAAAAATAGTCCGAAGAGAGAAACGACACTATCGCAACTACTCTATCATCCGGTTGCCGTGCGCGAGGAGCGCGAATATCTCGATAATACTTTTGATCAATCACCGTCGGACGAGGATAATTCCGGTCGTAATGACGATTGGCAATCGCGCGAAGGTATAACCAGCGAGATGGAAGATGTTTTTCTGCGTGGCGCTAGTCAAGCTCTCACGAGATACATCGAGCGTGAACTTCATCCGGCGATCAAGGAAACTCTCATGCTATCGATGGGCTACACGATCAGTTATGGATAAATTCAAAAATCCAAATTATTTCCTCCCTCCCGTCGGCTCGTCTATATCACTGCGAACTGAAAGGACAGAGAAAAAAGGAAATACAAAGCGCGCGAAGAAATTTTACGAATATACTAATTTATTAACTGCTGTACAATCTTATGCTTTACGTGTCGCGAAAATAAATGTTTAGTTCAGAACTTTGATGTTTTTTTTTCTGTAAAACTCATTTTTTGTTAACTTCAGAATATCTTAAGGAAAAAACGCCCGTGATGTCATATATGAGAAATTGACGAAAATCTTTTTTTTACAGAAATTTTCGCGCCATAATTTAGAAAGGATTTTTTTTCGCGTTTGGGACGATATATCTTCGAAAATCTTTGGTGTCAGAGACGAAGATCGATTTGTGCATATACCATTTTTTGTAAAATAGTTTATAATTATTTTGTTAATAATCTTTACCGGTATTTTGTTCGTTTCGTTCGTTCGAAATTGTTTTAACGATTTAAGCTATGGTTTTCTTTTTCGAGGATTCTCAGTCTCGTATTTCTCGCAATAACAATAGGACTTGCTCGTAAGCGGTAAAATGTAGTGCCGTCGTAGCGGCAGCTTTTAATTGACTAGGCGCTAAACCCTTGAACATACCACGAAAACCTTCGATTCTCAGTGTCATAACGACACAGTCAATTAAACCACGACATAAGAAAAATTTTCCAAAACCTTTGCGACCGTGCTCGAAACCCTGTATCTGCAAACGTTTTCTCGCTAGATCAAACGGATAAACAATTGTTTTGGCCAATAGACCGGAGATACTACCGGCAATCATCGAATTAACGATATTCGTTTCGGAACAATCGTAGTTAAGCTTGTAAGCGTCAACGAAGACATTGTAGAACATAAATTGTAGGCCTGTGTGCGGTGCTATTTGCAACAAGGTCGGTAGTAATCCACGAAAAAATGATCTCGGTGATTCATTCTTCAGGATTGTACTGAAAAAAAAAAAAAACATTTTTTCTACATTTTATTAAGAAGAAATATTCGCAAAATGATTTTTTTTATATTTTATAATCGAAAAATAATTCGAAAAGAAATATTCGCTTTTTGTCTGGAAATGGGTTTGTTTCTAAAAAAAATAATCAAAATTCGAATAGTTGAGATTGATCAAAATAAGAGAAATCCTTGAAGGAGTTAAGGTAGTAGTCTGGTAACTTAAGCCGATTTTCATGTCTTTCTTGGAGGGCGTTTTTTTGTAGGAAAATAAAAATGAATCGTTTTGGATATTTAGGATGTTTTTATTTACATATTAAAGATAAAAAAAAAAAATTTGTTGAAAAAATTCAATAGTTTATTATTATTATTATTATTGATCGAAGTTGGCACCTCGAAGTTGGCAGCCCGGGTCCTAACTTTTTTTCTACTGAACCGATTGCTTCCAAATTTTACCAGGCTACTCTACACCCTTATAGTTCTCGTCGGAACTACCGAGAAATTTTTTCACCCCTAACTTTTTATTTTACAACCCCGTTCTTTGCTAAAATAAAAGGACTTTTTTTTCCAAAGTCCGCCATTTTGTTATTTATCCATGAAATTTAACTTCAGTAGTTCCGACCAGAATGACATGTCTATAGATTAAGAATTATCAAGAATTTTTGATTTCAGCTAACATCAAGAGCCAAAATCACCGGGGCCACCCACGCGCTTTTTTTTCGAGGTGCCAACTTCGATCAATAATAATAATAATAATAAACTATTCAATTTTATCAAAAAAATTTTTTTTGTATCATTAATATTTAAATAAAAACATCCTAAATATCCAAAACGATTTATTTTTATTTTCTTACAAAAAAACGCCCTCCAAAAAAGATATGAAAATCGACTTAAGTTATCACCTGAATGAAAATATCCTTATAAATGCTTTCACATAGAGAATATTTTTGTGAAAACAGTTTTCGTCAATTTTCTAGAAATATATTAGGTCGTCTCTACAGAAATATATCAAAAATTCATAATACGCTGTCAACATTCGTTCGATTTGAATGTTAACCAAAACTTTTTCTCCGAGCATCCGTAATGAATGATTTATGATAATACATTACGTACACATAGGGATGAATGATTCCTCGATAGATCTCGTTGTTTGAAGACTGCGCAACAAGTCTGGTTCTGACCGTGTCGAATGGAAATGAAATTATAGTCGCTATACCTCCTGCGGTTGCACCGGCTATGAAATTTACGGATTTTTTCCATTCCGGCACCAGGGGAATGGTGTCGGAGTATTTTTTTAACTCGTTGTAAGAATAGAACTAAAAAACGCAGAGAAAAAAGATTTGTTTTAATTTTGTTCGAATTAAACCAATATCTATAATTTTCAATTATGATTAATAATTATTATTGTCATTATAATTAATTGTCTTTTACCTGGCCAACGCCGTAAACGATGGAAAGCACTTGCGCCGGTACGTGTCCTTTCCATAATGCCAATAGTCCTTCCTCCTTGACGATAACATTGACCGCGTGTACCAAAGATCTGTATTTGCCTGTGTCACGATGACTTATTGGCTCTACCTGGAGCTGAACAATTTTCACTTGAATTAGTTAAGGAAGCCTAATAAAGGAAAAAAATATTAGTCTTATTTAACGGGTAAACTAAAAATCATGAAAAAAAATGGAATATCAATCTGAAAAATGTATATCAAACAATAACAATGATACAACGTTTTGATGTTGGTACAAAAAGAATTGAACTTTGTTTTTTGAAATACCTGAAACCTTATTTTAATCACATCAAGTGGCTGACATAGCAATCTCGTTATAAAACCGCTCACAGCACCGGCTAAAGCATGATCAAAATTTTTTTCTCTCGAATTCAATCCCATTCCTCAAATCATGTCTTTCATCACATTGATGATAATTGTCGAATTGTTCAAAATATTTAAAAAAAATGACGAAAAGGAATGATTTAACAAGAAATGACTTTAGCACCAGTTCGGTGTTTTACATAACCTCCGATAACCTCTTCTCAATCTCCTCCTCTACTCCGAGTCAAATGTTGCTCAACAAGATTTTTATTTACTCATCGAATTTACGATTAAAAATAGTTTGCCTGATTGTGAGATTGTACCATTTTTAAAAATACTTTTTTTTTTTCAAAATAACCACCGAACCAAATGAAAAACTATTTTTAACGTAATAGCTCGCAACTTGACTGTTTTTCCGCGCGACGGACATTTTTTTTTTTGAAATGGGAATCGGAACGAGTTTTAGAGATACCGTTCGACGACCGTGTGGAGAAAAGAGAACATGATTTAGACACTTGACGGGCTTAACATCAATATTTTAGTTAATTAAACAACATGGACTTTTGTCTTATTATCGTCATCTCAGTTTTATCGTTTTGCGGAAGTTTGGCGTTTCCAAGAATCGATTATTATAGTGAAAAGGCATTTAATGTGCCAAACGTCGTTAAACCAACGGTACCTGATGCAGGTAAGTTTTTTTTTTATATAGCATTGTAGACAAAGGTGATTCAATCTGTTTTAAATTTATTTCAATTGTTTAATTGATAGTCTTTGTTATTTTGTTACAGTTAAAACGTCTCCTGAATATCATGACCTACTGCAGCAATCATCTCAAGATCCGGAAGTCAAACCTGGTTTATTTCAAGGCGATATGGCTATGACTAATGAGGTAAAGGATTTTTATTTTTCTTCTTCGGAAACTCGAGTCAATTACGTAAAAAAATTCTATAATAGTAGCGATAATTTGTACTTTAATCGAGTTATGTTTTTTAGCATTTTAGTCACTGGCGTGTAGGTCTACGCTGGGATGTATTTCCCGAAAAGCTTTGGGAAAATAGAACCGTTCCTTATGTCATAAGTCCACTGTACAGTGAGTTCAATTGAAAATTATAATACTATAATCAATGGCAATTCGTTTGTTCGTGATTAATTTCATTTGCAATTGATTTACTTATTGATTAACGAATTTATCTATTGCTATTAATTAATTTTAGGTACAATTGACTACGCGACGATTTACAAAGCTATAACAACCATGAATTTCATGACCTGCATTAAATTCGTACCTTGGGACGAGGAGTCGAAAGATTTTTTGCTCATCTGGCCCATTAAATATCCATCGGGGTGAGTTAAAACAAAATTTATCAATTAATTATTAAATAACAAAAAAAAGTTCATATTTTCCTTCATGATGATGTGTTTTTCTTCTAATTCCCCAAGCTGTTGGTCCTTTGTTGGTAAATTTGGTGGAGCTCAGTTACTATCGCTTCAGCCACCCGACAAAAATGGTCCGAACTGTTTGGGTGACGAGGGAAGAGCTATACACGAATTGATGCATTCTCTGGGAATATTTCATGAGCAAAGTCGAGCCGATCGTGACGAATTCGTGAAAGTAAATGTGAACAATGTTCTGCCAGGTAAAAATGAAACTTTCCATCATATTTTCATTATTATGATAAATTGTTTTAATGTCTCTTCTTTCTTTGTTTAGAATTTCTCACAAATTTTGACAAACAGTCTCTCGAAAATACGACTTACAATTACGAGTACGATTACGATTCGATAATGCATTACGGCAGTCATTTCTTCAGCGTTAGTCCGAGTAAACCAACCCTTGTTTCAACAATGCCCGGTGTCACTTTTGGACAGAGAAAAGGAATGTCAAAAACTGATTGCTTGAAAATCAACGATTTGTATGGATGCTTGAAAAAACCATCGCAATCTCGTAGATGGTATAACATATGTAATACGCTGGGCATATAAAATTATTAGAAATTTTTTTTTACACTTTAAAACTATCATATCAGTGTTACATTTGAAAAAATGTTTTTTCTTCCAATTAAAGAGTAATTAATAATAACGAGGTGTGATCTGGATTAGAACATGTTTTTTTTTTAATATACAAAACTATTTTAACAATTTATTTGCAAATTTTATTGATTTTACTGACTTGTGATTTACATTTTAGTTGGTTCGAAAAAATAATTTAGAACTGGAAGTTAGGATCTGTCACGAAACAAAAAGTGATATCTAAGCAAAAATGAAAATTGTAAACATTTTGAAAAAAAAATGAATGACGCCCTTTTTCAAATATTGTAATAATTTGGATTTGACTGATAAATCACTATAATTCTTTTTCAATCCTAACACACGCGTAATACAGATAATCACGAATATCGTCGATTAATTGATAAAAATGTATTAAAAAAAAAATGTAAAAAATTTAGTACCATTTTGAAGGACGTAGAGCTTTGTTTTCAATTTGCTATCGCGTTCATTAGCGGACACTGATTATCCGGAAACGGCCATATCTCGTCGTCGTCCTCGTTCGAACAAATCTCGTTCCAATAATTGTCGACCAATTTTTCCAAACTCTCGCCCCAAGAACTTTCCAATAGAGCTCGAAGAGTATTCTCGTCAGGCAAATAAGAATCTCCCGGACTTCCAAGTTTATCGAGTCTCTCAGCTAGACAAGCCTGAACAACAAAACTGTTTTGAAAAAAAAAAGTGCACGGAGGATAATGTAAATTTTTGATATTGAACTTACCGGACCGGTAGTTCTTGCCTCTCGCAATTCGTTAAACAAATCGTACAAATTTTTCCTCATTTTACAATAAATTTTCATCACTTCTTCAAAATCCTCGCTGTCAATCTGTTCGAGCTCGTTGCCCGTCGAAAATTCAATTCCAAAATCATCGGTCACTCTCCTGCCGTACCACTTTTCGAAAAATCTCTCCTCGACGCACATTTCCATCGGTAAACATTTCGAAGTATGAAACATTTTCGGTCGAACATTGAGAAAGCGCGAGCATACTTGAAATATCTCCGACTCGTTGGATTCGATAAGATAAATCATGCAATTAGGATAAACGATCATTAATCCTGTGACTCGTTCGGAAAAATGTTCCCTCGCGTAATCACCGAAAAACTTTAATATCATCTCGCTGGAAAGTGTTATACTCGTGAAAAATATAATTCTGCATAAATTCGATTTTTCTTCAGACCGAACACGGTCGAGAACCGAACGACTACGTAATTCGTCCATCGTGAAATAAGAAAAAAAAAATGAAAAGAAGTTTGATCAATACTCGGGGTGGTTCTCTAATTTCGACATTTTATCCCTGTCGTCACATTTCCAACGTTTTTTTTTTCTTCTTAATAATCAAAAATTGAATTTTCGAAATTCTAAATTATTCTACTGGGGAAATGTTCGTAGAAAAAAAAATAAAACACAAACACAACCACGTGTATAGTTGAATTTTGTTCTGTATTTTCATTTTTTTCTGCACGTTGTACGTTACATTCGTAAACGAGACGAGTATTCGTCGAGTGGTTGCCCCCGCAGGGGCGCGAAAAAAAAAAGAGAAGAAAAGAAAAGAGGCTACGATACTGTAACAGAATGTTATATGTCATAAGGGTTGGCATGACCCGTCAGATCAATTGTACCTTGATTTTGGTCAGACGCTTGGATCCACATGTTTTAATTTTTGTTTTTCTCCCTCCTTTTTCCCTTTACATAAATCGAGTATATAATCGACGTTAAAACGATACCGTTGTATAATCGAAACGAAGAAAAAAAAAGCTAGAAAAAAAAAAACTCAAAGGAAAATTCTACAATTATGATCTGAAGCGATACTGACCATTCCAGAAACTTGGAATGAATACTGAAGTTTTCAAATGGTCCATGCCTCATTTTGGCTCTTCGCGCTTGAACGATGCTCGTCAAATTGAAATACGGGAGGGGTGAGGAAACAGCATATTATTTGTAATGCCGGACGCAAATTTATTAAAAATTGACACGATTTCTTAAGTTTTGCTGCACTATTAACCCCCTACGATTTAAGTTCGAACGGCGTGGGCTCGAAACGTAAACAAGACCGCCCGGTCTTCGGGCCATTCCACGCTTCGGCAAAGCGCACGAGCCATACGCGTACCGATGTACCACGGGCCAGGCTCGTCATACTCAGTTTTGGCCCGAATACCTGACCACGAGTCTCACACGTCGTTGTAGAGCAAAAAACTAAATAGTACCCATTTGACAACGTTCGACACGCTCTCTGTTATTGTTTTACTGTAATATCATCAGTTTAAAAACTTTAAATAGCAAACATCAATGAGAAAGTGAATACCCAATTCACGAAAAATTTTAGGGATCGTCATGAATCACCGTGCTGCTAAAAGAAAAAACGCTCTCAGTAACTTTTTTTTCTCTCCATTTCATTCGTTCTTCCTCCCATATTTCAAAGTGCATCGTTCACACGCAGGAGAATTATAAAGGAACTTGGTCATGTCCATTTTGTTTTCTTTTTTTTAACACAAGAATGATCTAAATTCGGCTTGGAGTCGAAACAATCGGGCTCCAGACGTAACAAAAGCTAAGAAATATAAATAAAAATTGTTTTAATGAATGACCGAGCAATTGAACGACGAATATTGACACGAATCTGCATTTGAGACGGTTTTTGTTTTTTTGGTTTTTTGTTTCTTTCGTTTTTCTTTTTTTTTTTTACTTTCAATCAAATCGAAATTTATGATTGAACGTCGATCCCAAAGAGTTCATATTCCGCTCATTCATTCGGCCAATTTTATTGATTCATTGAATCAACTGTAGTTGAAACCGTTGCTTCGTCCACCGTCGAAACGCTTGTGTACACCCGAGAAGGTATTCTCCCTTCCGCGTCCACCGCCGCCACCACCGTAGCCCCAACGACCTGGGCAAAAAAGAAATGGAAATCAGTAAAACGTTTAACGTTATTTATGATTATTAATTTTACAGTAATATTTATAAAATTCTCCGCAGTTTGACAGAGTTATATTACTCAAACGGTTTATCAATAATTTTTCAATTCTACATTTTCCAATGAATTATTAATTAATACGGAGAAATGTAGAAAATACTATTTTAACCCGTTAATCCATTTTCTTTTTAAGGGCGGGGTAAGGGTTTTCACTTTCGAAAAATCGAATTTTTTCTTTTGTCTTATCTTATTGTTTAACATTTCAAGAATATGTCCTTAAAATTTTAAACCGATCTAAGCAATATTCTTGAAGTTATTGTCTTATTAATCTCCTGGCCTTTAACGCTATACCTCTAACAGCTACGGGCGGTCGGGCTAGCATTGCACTTTAGACGCGTTTTTCTCAAAACTACTTTGTCAAAGTCCGTGTTCACTGCCATTTAAAAACTACTTGACCGATTCATTTCAAACTTTGTACGCATTTTTCTACATATAAAATACCTTCCCCCAACGTTTAGTTAATTTTTTTTTTTTTACATTAAGGGTGTTTCCCACCCACAAAATGGCGGAATTTTTCGTGGAAAATAACAGTTCACACTTTGGATGGCCGCCAGAAATTTTTAAATGAAAAAAAAAAATTATCAGAGAACGTTGGGGGGAAGATTTGATTATAATTTGACTAAATTTTCATGGTTTTTCATTTTCAGATAATTTCCGGCCGAGTTATAGTGAACACCGCAAATTGTTTTTTTTTTTTCCAAGACGTTCTGGGGGAAGCTCTGTTACGGGCTTATGCTTCAATATTTCTGCATGAAAAAATTAACACAACATTGTCAAAAGTATGCTCAACAATGTACAAAAGGTTCGAATAAAATTGCTCAATCCATATTTGAGATAAAAAATCGCAAAAAAAAGTGTTTTTTTTTTACGCTGAAACCCTTACCCCTCCCTTAAAGACAGAATTGTGAGAGAAAAGTTCTTACTTCGTCCGCCGTAGCCACCACCTCCGCCGCCGCCTCTAGCCGCGAGTTCCGATAACTTTGGATTGATGACCTGATTAGCCTCTTGTAGGACATTGATGAGATCCTTTGCTTGCCGGCCGTTTTGCGGCGTGAAAAAGGCATAACTCGTGCCGGTACATTGCGAACGTCCTGTCCTTCCGATTCTATGGATGTAATCCTCGGACGACGACGGATAATCGAAGTTGATCACGTACTTCACGTCATCAACGTCTGAAGATTAGGGACGATAAATTTTATAACAAGAGATGCAACCGCACGGAGTGGCTTTTGAGTAAAGAAAAAAAAAAAAAAAAACATGCCTTTGCGCGAATTTTGGATGCTTGAGTGAGACGCGAACGAATGGTGGTATGCGGATTACAAGTTTGTTTTTTTTTTTGCGCTGGTTTTCTCTTTCGAGCGAACAGCAGGTGAGATGAAAATTTGCCAGAGAAACAATTGCCTTTTTTTTCCAAAACCTCAATTTTTTTGTTGTTAAGAATTCGAACGATGAGGTTTGACTCGACGAAGGTTTCGTATTTAGTTTTAGAGCGGGAATAAAAAAAAAGCCTTAAATATGTATCTCGATTGTGTGTTTGAAGTTGTCGGGACAAAGAGTGACGGATAATTTTTTTTTCGCCAAGGTATTCCGATCGTCAGGTCTCCCAAAATTGCCCCACGCCCCTTGCCCACTACATTGGAGTTGATGAATGCGACATTGGATGATAAATACGTGGGGCCAGGTCATCGAACATTGAAAAGTGAATTGTAATTTTGAAAATCGCGAGACGAAGCTCCGTTGTCGAAAAGAGAGCTTCGGAATTTCAGAATAATTCGGAATACCTTGAAGCAGCTTTGAGCCCCAGGAATTGTACATTAGCGAGTGGACGAGCTAAAAATTCGTTCGATCGTACATGTATACGGACGAATTTTTTTTTTTTTTTCAAAAATTATATTTAAGAACCGATCGTCGAGAATTTTGGTCAATGCGTAATTTCAATGGGATAATAGATTTTTCATAACTTGTTAAAAAATAAAAACAAATAAACAAAAAATACTCTAGAAGCTCGTGTGTGTATGAATGTGTGGTAAGAGGCTGGCTTCGTGATAAATACAAACCCTGTTACCGCTGAACATTGCACACGATTGCGATGCCCGAGCGGATATATATATATATATATATATATATATATATATATAATATATATCTCGCTTTGCCGGGGAAGTGAAAATTCTTGAATGGAATTTCACAAGTTCTCGAATAGTCCTGTTTCCTATTACAGAGAGATCCCCCATCGAGTAGCGATAGTAGCAAAATCATTAACGATTGTTGTCCGCACCGGGTGAACATTGGCTATGGTGAGTGTGTTTTTTTTTGCAGCTAGTGATAAACCACAGCCACTTTAATCCCACAGCCAACGAGCGTGACAGTACCCGAGCACCACCCTACTTGCGTGGTACACAGGCTGTACACAGAGGCACATTAAGTACATGTTTTGTTTTTTTTCTCTTTTTTTTTCGTTTCTTGTTTCTTTTTTTCTTTTTTTTTTTTTTCAAGTGCACTTGAATCGCGCATGTACATCGTCTATATATCACTTGCATATATAGCTCTTATCTAGAGCACAGACAGTGAGTGAGCCATGTTTTTTTTTTTCTGTTCGATATATACCGACCATATCGGTTCGATCGTATTTTTTTTGCTCATTGCGCACTCAACACAATCTGTGCACCATGTGCCTCTGAAACAAAGGACAACCAGACTGATTAACATAAATTATCAGATGCCCACACTTAACTTCTAAGTACTGTTTTACTTTATTTTTGTTTTTTTTTTCTTTCTTTTCGCCTTTACAAAAAAAAAACAAAAAAAAACAATTTCTCAATCCTTCGACACAAGCTTCTTCACTTTACCGTCTTAGCTCTATGAACTAACACATTATAAATAGACTGCATTAGCGATCCGATTACCCCTCCCCCAATCATTTATACGCATCATTGTTTTTTTAAAATTATTTTCACGTCTTTGTCTATTCCACCCTCTCGACAAACAGCCGGTTTCACAGTAGACTCGCGAGTAACGGACTCGCATAAAGAGCCAATTTCTCCGAGTTTATCGTTATTCGAGATTTCTTTTTCGCCCATTTAGTATTTTTTTTTTTTTTTCGTTCAGTTTTGTTTTTTTTCTCTCTCTTATTTTAGTTCGTTCGTCACGAAAATTGTCCATTTTAGCTGACTAATGCCTTCTATTGCGTGTATCAAGCTTATGTAAAGTTTGAGATTGTCAAGATCCGTGGAAAAAAAAAACGTTAAAGGTCATTCGCGAAACGCTCGAGCGCCGATAAGGAAAAATATTTTTCTCGAGTCAACGTCGAGAGGAACTGAAATCGACGGTTTTTTTTTATCTTCGCTGTTAACACACAGGCCGTTTCTTCGAGCTACGTTTTCTCAACGCCACGTGTTCTTCCTTCGTAGAGTCCTTTTTTTTTTTTCCTCTCTCATTATCATTGCCCAGGATAAGAATCGTCGCAACGAGATCGTAAAATTCACAAATTTGCAAACCATTACTCGCAAGTTTCAAACAGTGAGGCATCATTTCATATAACCAGTCTGTGCTACATCGCCACCCTTTTCTTTTTCTTTTCTAAATTTAACGAACAACCCTAGCATGTACGAACCGGATGCGTAAGCCATCACGTCACCGCACATGAAATGCGTCATGAAAAAGTTTTTTCTCTCTTTCCTTTTTTTTTTCTTTCTCTCTTTCCTTTTTTTTTTCTTTCTCTCTTTCCTTTTTTTTTCTTTCTCTCTCTCTCTCTCTTCCCCCCGAATCCCCGAGTAATGGACATACGCATGATAATACTTTGTGTCAAACTCACCCAGACCACGGGCAGCCACGTCCGTAGCAACAAGTATCGAGCCTTTCTTGTTTCTGAATTCTTTAACGAGATGGACAAACAAAAATTTCAGAACGATTAATCACATTGTACGGAAACAAGGGACTTAATAATGATGCATAAATTGAAATAAAAAATTAGTTCGTTCTTATTAAAAAGAAAAAAAAAAAGTTAAGCATTATAAATGATCTTCTGACAAAATTGTGAAAAAGGATGAAAATTTTATTGGACAATTGAGCCCATTATTTTCATTATTTTAAAAGAATTATTTGCGATTTTACAGTTAATTTCCTCGGATCATTTAAAATTGTCGAAAAGATCGTTGATATTGATTATTCGAACTTCAATTATTCCTCGTTCATCTATGGATTAAACCTTTCGTTTCTTCAGCACTTACCTCTAAGAACATAGTCGCGTTCCTGCTGTGATTTGTCGCCGTGCATGCAAACTGCTGGCCAGCCATAACGACGAATGTTCCTCGTGATGTTCTCAACTTTTTTCTTCGTTTCAACGAATATAATCGTCTTGCCACCGTCCTCGTTAACGTTACCAATCTCCTGTAGTAGAGTTCCCAATCTACAAAAACAAAAACAAAAACCAAGTCTAATTTTTAATACTTTGCTCTAATTTAAGATTTGATAAATTAACATTTATTTCGATAATCAGTTCTTCTTAGAGGTTGATATTATGGTGTAATAATCACAACGATTCATAGAAATTTCTCATCACGATAGGAGAGACAAATTTTGAGCGAAGATAGGAAGTTTTGAGTTAAAAAAAAAATGAAATTTTCCAATTGCATGGAAGTAGGCAGTGGAAATGCAACTGCATCGAATTATTACCGATTATATTTAAAAGTGTAATAAGAAGAAGAAAAAATCTTACTTCGATTCTTTCTCATGTTCCTGGCAAACATCGATGATCTGTAGAATATTGTGATTGGCCGACAGTGTCAAAGAGCCAATATTGAGTTGAGTATAGTCGGTAAGATATTCCTCGGCCAAATTGCGTACTTCTTTTGGCCACGTTGCCGACCACATGAGTACCTGTCTGTCGGGTCGAATTTGTTCGATGATCTTACGGATTTGTGGTTCGAAGCCCATGTCCAACATGCGATCGGCCTCGTCGAGCACGAGATACGTGCATCTACGTAGATTCGTGGTGCCGCGTTCCAAAAAATCGATCAAACGTCCGGGTGTGGCGATAACAATTTCCACGCCGCGCTCCAAATCTCTGGCTTGACTGCCTTTCGGCGCGCCACCAAAGACACAAGTGTTCCTGACGTACGACAACGAGCCGAAATCATTGGCGACAGTTTGTATCTGTTGTGCGAGTTCGCGAGTCGGTGCTAGTACAAGCGCTATTGGTCCATCGCCACGATTTAACGGTTGTTGACTATTGATATGAACGATCGCCGGCAATATGTAGCCCAATGTTTTGCCCGAGCCAGTTTGCGCGATGCCAACCATATTTCGTCCGGACATAGCGATTGGCCAGCCTTGTGCTTGAACCGGTGTTGGCTCGGAGAAACCCTGTTTTCTTATTCCCTGCATAACGTAATCGGGAAAGTTACCCTCCTCGAAGTACTGTATCGGATTCGGTAGTTTGTCGCCCTTCAACGTTATTTGTTTCTCCTCGCGAAATGTATCGACCTCCCGAGGATGACGAGCCGAAACATTTGGATGCGGCACGTAAAAATCTTTTTTGAACGGTTTCAAATTCTCATAGTCCCAATTTGGTTTTCGCAAACTACCACCCGCTCCGCCGCCACGCGAATTCCTTCCCATTCCTCCGCCACCACCGCCGCCGCTTCCCATGCCGCTGCTACCCCGACTCTGGAAACGTCCGCTGCTCGCACCCCCTGAGCTTCCGTAACCATTTCGTTGGCCAACTCCACCGCGACTGCTACCGCCCGTACCGCTGCTACGATAACCACCGGACGAACCTCCGTAAGTCCTGTGAACATTTTCAAATTTACCATTAATTCGATAAAGCACGACTTTTGTTTTGACTGTTCGTTTTGTTATTGTGACATTCGAGTTGCGGGAAGGATATTTTTAGTCGTTGGTCAAATACAGTGTTAACTTGGAATATTATTTTTTTTTGTAAACTTTCGAAACTTCGAGAAGGTCTACAAGGCTGTTTTGTTTGAATAACGATTTCTCATTGAGTTAATAAAAAAAAAAAATTAACGTACATTTAGTTTTCAATGGTTACGTTGTAAACGGAGTACAGCCCTATTTCCTCCGCATCAAAGTTATTGCACTCTGAATTCAAAGGATTCACTCGATCTTCGGTAAAAAAAATTGCAAGCTGACATAGTTTCATCTATTTCGATCGACAACACTCTCAAGGATGCGTTATTCGAGCGAATAAAATTGCGAAAAAAAATTCGTTACAATTTAATTGCAAACAAAAATGTATAATTTGTTATTTGATTCGATTCTCATTTGACAATATTCCGTACTTTGTTAATGTGTACGCTAACGCAGTTATTCCGGTGGTGCTAACTCCCCGGCGGCAAGCATTCAGTACGCCGAGCATAACGAAAGGATCAGCTCTTTCCGCGAGCCTGTTTTAACGCAACGTCAAAGGATCCACGAGCTGAAAATAATTTGGTACATGCGCTATCAATGCGTCGATGAGAAACAGCCGATCCCTTAATTAAAGCTTTAGCCACTAAAGTTTGACTACCTTCGCTAAAAAAAAACTGTGTTAGCATATTTAGAATCCTTTTTTTTTTGCTTCGCTTTAACGATCCAATCGGGAAGTGATAACTATGATTACTTTCGCACTTTTATCAGTCTGTTACTATTTTAACGAGGAAGTAAAACTTGCGATAGTTCAGTGACAATGCGTTAATTGGAAAAGCAACGCTTTTAATTTTCAAAATGTTCGAAAACACGTTATTTAAACAAAGATGTGGCATTAAAATTTAAAAAATTCAAAGAAACCCGCAACAACAAAAAATGTCTCCCATTTAAACACCGATTCGATCAGGAAGTTATTAATACTAATTCCAATCATAATTATAATGCGGCGCAAAGTTGCATCATTTGTTAACGATGGAAAATCTAATGTAGTGAACATTGAGAGACGGACCCAGACAAAATGTGTGGGCACCGAAGGCATAGTTTCACACTTTTTCTATACCTCGTACAAGCATTCATGCTCTGTCGAAGTGCGAGACAGAGTCATGCCAAAATACGAGGATACGCCGATGTTGAAATTATTGCTAAAGATTGATGGTAAATTTTCGGAAATTTGTTCGTCCGAAAGTAATTGAAAGATTCGTTGATCCAAACACAACGATGTTTTACGATCACATTTTCGTTTTTTTTTTTTTTTTCTCTTCTTTTTCAACCACGATGGCGTCCGTTCAATAAAATAGCGCTTGCGCGTTTTAAAACTTTTCCGTAATGGCCGTTCTCTCTTCACGCATGACGGCCAAGGCCGAACGTCTCGCGATGAATTCTTTCTTTTTCCGCTACTTCGTTCCAAATGATTATCAAAAATTCATTGTTCACACGATTTTTAACGTCACTTGTATTCTCGTTAATTAATCCGCGACGAATTCCGATGGTTCTTCCTTGTAAAACGAAAAGTATCAATGTACTTACATTATGATGTAGGATTTGATGCTTTTCTGTCCCTTGAAAGTAGATGTAAGGTTTTTGCTTGATTTCAGTTGTTTCAGCGGCTTAGATCTCTGAAAAGAATAATACAATTATAATTCACGCACGATAATCCAATTGTCGTTGCCACGAATGTTTGTCGCGTTTTACAAATTAATTTTTCTACATTTTTATTACTCAAAATGGAGGAACAATTTTTTTGTTTCTTCTATTAATGGGAAATAATCGGACACAACTTACCCGTGCCGCTTCTAGGGACGGAAAGAACGATGCGGGACGATGCCGGATGTGACTCAATTCTCAACAGTCACTGCCACCTGGCGAGAGGGGTGCGGAAAAATAAAAAAAATTCTTGCGCACAAACGTGAAAATCGAGTTCTGCACACGGCTCTGAACCGTCGTAATGATTTTTCCACGTTGGCCAATCACCGCGCGGATAGACTCGCCGTGACGTGCCTAGTGGCCAATCGTTATCGAGCGTTCTTTTGTGCCCGATAGTTCAGCAAGCGTGTGCACCGTACTGCTGGCTCAACGGTACGAGATTAATTTAGAAAAAAATTTCATTGTCAAGTCTGGAGATTGATATTTTGAATTATCGGCAATATGTGGTTTTTTATTTCATTGTGTATAGTGTATTTTTTGTCATATTCAAGTAACAATGGCTCGCCGGGCACTTCCGGTTTATTGTTGAAGCGTCATTGGCTGGCCGAGAGCGCATGCGCGGAAATTTACGCGCGAAATCTTTGAATAAATTTCGAAAAATTTTGTTCGCTGAATCGAGAACAAACTTGGTAGTAAAATTTTCATACGCAGATGAGTTGAATTTGAGCGTTCATGATGATAGTTAATTTGTTGAGGAACGAATGAACAATTAATTTATCTTATTTCATCAAAAAAATTAAATATTGCGTGAAATCAAATTTTACGTTAACACAAAATTTTGGAAATTCTTTTTTTTAACACATCATACAAATTAGTAAAGACGATTAGTTCTAAATTTACCGCCGAAAAAAATACTTGACTGGGAATTATTTAAGGGAGGAAATAGGGTTAGACGGTACAAAAAATCGATTTTTTTTTAATTTCATAAATTGTTAGTACAACTATTGAAAAACATGTTCCCAAAATTAAAAATGAAAATTCCGACTCGTTCTATTGTTATAAGCAATTAAGGGGGGGAAATAGGGTTAAGACAGCGATTTCTCAATGATTTTCATGAATTTTTTTATAGTATAAAAAATGAATATAATTTATTGAAACTTTGAGAATATTTTATACATATATTTAGGTATATACTATAAAATTTTTGAAGAATTTCCTTGAAAAACATCGACGATATTAGCGACCCCATATTGCAGGTCACAATCAGACTCAGCATTTTGCTATTTTTTTAAACGCGTTTTTCTGGAAACGACCTTTTTTGAACTTGCGTACACGCTAGTTTAAAAAGTTTTCAACCAATCGTTTTGAAAATTGGCAATTACTTTCTTCATAGTATTGCGCTCTATATGAACCTAAAATCGGAATATTATCATTATTTAAAATAATTTTTTTTTGCACATAAAGTTGTGAAAAATGGCAAAAAATCATGCTTTTTTGTTTTGACCCCTTTAAAAAATTCAATTTTCTATTTTTTTGATAGCATTTAGGTTCATATAGAAGAGAGACATATAATAAAAGTAAATTTCAACTTCGTTTGATTTCAGATGAAAATTGCGGCTTTCAGAATGTACGCAAAATGCTGAGTCTGATTGTGACCTTCAATATGGGGTCGCTAATATCGTCGGTGTTTTTCAGGGAAATTCTTCAAAAATTTTATAGTAAATACTTAAATATATGTATAAAATATTCTCAAAGTTTCAATAAATTATATGCATTTTTTATACTATAAAAAAATTCATGAAAATCATTGAGAAAACGCTGTCCTAACCCCATTTCCACCCTTAAACGAAAGGATATTTGGGACAGGTAGAATGTGAGGATTGGTATTATTCCGAATAGAATAAATATAGTATACAATTGCAATAGGTTTATCATTTTATTTTCTATCATAATACTGTATAACATACAAGAAATGCACTTTAGTGAAACCTACAGAAGAGAATTTGAATGTAGAGCAGTATTTCCTTATTGTTTTTTTTTTAATATTATTTTTTTTTAATTCCCGTCCAACTGTCTTACTTCCGGGGGTCTTAGTAATTATTAACGAGTTTGTCTCCTTTGTTTTACGTTGAAAAAAAAACAACGAGAAAAAAAAAATTATAATTCGTGTTTAAATAACATGACTACTTATAGGGCAATAAGTGTTTCCTTCTTCGACTTCGGTTTAAGAGGGGCATAAACCTCATTATTATTATTTATTCTTTTTTTTTTTTTCATTTTAAATGTAGTTCTCAGCGAGGGCTGCGGCTGTTATATTCATATTACCACGTACACATTGCTAAATATCACGTTGTTCTCTCTCTCTCTCTCAAATTATGTCATGGTCAAAAAATAAATAGGCTCCTTCACAATAATTATCTCTCTCTCTCTCTCTCTTTTTTTTCTTTAAATGTAAAAATCTAGTGTCACTGGAATAAACACTCGGCTAACGACCAGGGAACAGTTTCTCGGTTATTCGCTCTCTCTCTCTCTTTTTTTTCTTTTTGTTTCTCGCATATCATAAACTAGTATATATCAAATATAAAAACTTATTCAAGCTTGTTAATTTTCACACTTTATCCCTCGTTTTTTTTTTCTCATCTTTCTCTCATGTTTTTTTTTTTAAATATACTTATAATATCACTTCTCAACAGTTTGATTGTATTGAGTAAATTATTGGCGGCTCAAAAATGACGAAGGCCCCTTCGAAAAAAAATTACAAAAAAAAAAATACAGAGGACAAAACAAACACGATCGTTCATTTTTCATTAATAAATGACACGGTTTTTTTTTTTCTTTCACGTAATTGTCCCTTTTTCTTTCTCTCTCTCTCTCTCTCTTTGGGCTCTGCGGACGTCACGAATAAATATTAATACACGTATATCGAGAAATGTCGTCTCAGCGACAAAAAAAAACGAGGTTTTTTTCTTCTCAATTGTAGTAAAACGCCACAGTTACGTTCGAAAGCGCCAGATACACGAAAAAAAAAAAAGAGTGATATTACAATAATTTTGACTAGATTCTAGCTAATATATCGTTCCCAATAGTCGCGTTAGACGTTGTGTTTTTTTTTTCTGGTGAGTGTGCGAAAACAAACATGTGTTTTATTTTTTGCGTGCTCCTCTTGATAAATATACATTATTTTTAACTCCGGATTTGTATTCAAAGTTTTGCTTTTTTTTTGGTCCACAAAATGATACCGAAAAAAAAAAAAAAAAAAAAAAAAAAAAAATGATTTGTCGAAACCCTTGGAAAGTAACAAAGATTTCGCTCCAGTTCGGGAGCTCAATTGTCAATGTCTTATCGATGATGATACTCGATACATTTTTTTGTTTTTTCGAAGAAGAAGCTTCCATTTCCGAAGTTAAAAAGATCCATCCAAGAGGAACGCGCGTCTCGTGCGAGACATCTTTCATTTTTTCTTTTGCAATCGCAAAAAAATCATCGCATCCGTTAATTTTTTCCAGAGATACAGAGAGAGTACTTGCTGAACAGACCTCGAAAACAAAAACAGAAAAAAAAAAGAAAAATTAGATTAAAAAAAAACAACAGAAAAAAAAGAGAACAAAGCATACTCTCGTTACGATTTTCACACGTTTAGAAAGAGGATCAGTCGCGATGAAAAACCGCGCGTACGCAATAAGTAGATAATTAATACTAAACAGAGTAAAGAATATTTCGTTTTTTTTTTTGTATGTCGCACGAAACAGGTACTACTTTCGAATGTAATATTTCGTTTTATTTTTTTATTTTTTTCTTCTTCTTCTTCTTTTTTATATTTACTCATTTTTTCCCCATCATTATCATTATTTATTTTTTTTTTTTTTTTAATGAACAGGGCCAACATGTTTCGCGGCGCGCTGTTGTGTCTATAGTGTGTCACACACGCACGAGAAAGGTAGGAGTTGGAATCTAGTAGCATAGCACACAATCAGCACACTGCTGAGAATTATTATTATTATTTTTCATTTGTCAACTTCATTTATTCGCATCGGCAAACAAAAAAAAGCCAGAATATCTTCTTTTTGAAAACTCATCGAACTAATTTTCAGCAGAAAATCAACGACCATCTTTCAACATTGGAACTTCTTTTCTTCTTTTTATCCCAAAAAGCTAATCTCTACGATTGTCCGCCATTTTTATTCTTTAATTTTATTTCTTCATTTTCCATCATCATCAAACGTCCAAATATCTTCGGAGCAGAGTGCACCCTCCGGAGAAACGAGTTTGGCTATGCCAATGTTTGTGTGAGGGGAGGGGGAGGAGTTTAATTCTCGCGATAAACAAAATGAAACGAAAAAGAAAACAAAAGAAATTAATAAATACAAAATATAAAAATATATATATTTATCAATAGTGCAACGAAAGTTTAACCGAACAGTGATCGGATAGACTTTTCTTTTTTTTTTCTTATTTTTTTTTTCTTCTTCAGTGTTAAATTGTACAAGACGAAAGTTCATTTCGTTATCGTGAAATAACGCTTTTATAGCCCTTTTCTTTCGTTTCCCGTAGAAAAAGGCGTTCGAATCACGTTTTTTCTTCTTTCTTTTTTTTTTATAAAATATATTGTGTGTTTTGTAAATAACGATACAATTAGACGATATTCATTAAGTGGTTTTTTTTTTACAGTATGCGAACGTGTACTTGTTGCTGCTAAACTCGTATACAAATTGGCGAAAGTTTGCTTCGTTTTTTATTTATTTATTTCTTCATCTTCGTCTCTCTTTTTTTTTTTCTTCATCTTTACTTCAGTCTTGTATAAAGGAGATAATATTTCGTTAACATTACAATATGCGTATTTACGTTTAGAATTAAAAAAGTTTCTTTTTTTTCCCATTATTATTTCGTTTTTTTTTTCCTTTTTCTTCTTCTTCTTTTTAAATGTACGCGATATCACAGAGCTCAGCATAATGTTTTATTGAAGGTACTCGAGTTTCATTAGCAATTCGTCAATCTCGTTGGACAATATGAATAATAACTTCCACCGGCGTTTTGTTTTTTTTATTTTTTTTTTTTACTGAGACGCGACATTCGCGCGCACCAATTACATTTCTCATTCGTTTCGTTATTTTGTTTTTTCTGGCGATTAGAATAGAAGACCAATGCTCTTTCGAAGTATATTTACAGCTTCGGATGACAAAATTCAGGCATTTTTGTGTTTGTATTTTGTTTTTTTCTCTTCCGTTTATTAGATACGAAATTTGTTTTTTTTTTCGTTATCCAACGGCCTATTTCAAACTTCACGGAAATACTATGTATTTTTTTTTTCGTTAAATCGTTTTACTTTTTATTTTTATTATTCAATGAGCACGCCTATCTTTCTCATCAGTTCGCAAACACGCTAATCGCGCTGTCGCACTTTTTGTGTGTGTGTGAATGTGTTTTGTGTGTACGTTTTTTTCTTCTTTAAGTTTTATCTTCCTCGTGTTGCATGGATAGGGGGACTCCTCTTTTGAGTAACGACATCACTGCCCTTTGTTAAAAATTTGTCGAACGAAAAACAAAAATTTGCAATTTTTTCCGCCAATGAAGAATTGCTTTCTTTTCTTCTTTGCGATCAATCATTGAAAAATAAAGTTCTTTTCTTCGGCTACAGCTACACCGTTCGTTTTTTGTTCCTGTATCCCCTATAAATTCGTGTACATTAGAAAATCATCGTTGAGCAGAGTTTCTCGCATTTTGCCCCCCTTACTTGTTTATTCCTTGTTTTTTTTCTTGTTATTCGAAAAAAAAAAACGCGTTCAAAAATTGGTTGGATCAGTTTGTTGTTTCTTTCTTTGTGGTGGGAGGACTCGCGAAATTAATTCCTTAATTTTAAATTAAATCTTTTGTTTTGTTTGTTTTTTTTTTCTTCGTTTTTCCTTTCATCTCCTTTAGCCGGCTCTCCCCCTAACTTTTGCCCCAGGTAAACAGCAAGATTTGCATCGTGTTAAACATGATATGATTATACCGCATGTACAAAATTGATGAGATACGTTTGCCTATATTTCTTCCTCTTCGTATTATTATTTTATTATTTCTTCTTTTTTTTTTTAACCATGTTGCACAATGGAACAGTGGATTTTTCTTCCATTTTCTTTTCCTCTTCCTATATGCGCCTACATCATACATATCACAGAACTACGCGCACACCCGCTATCGATACGACAATGCAACCGCGACAAATATTTCGTTTTGTCTCCTTTGTTTCTTTTTTCTTTTTCTTTTGCTTCTCTCTCCGTCTGCTCTCGAAACTCTATCTCACTCTCCCTTTCTCTCTCTCTTTCTCTCGGTGCTAAATCTATAAAGAAAAAAAGAGAAAAAAAAAACATAAAATTGATTGTGAAAATCCTCTGATTGGAGCATGCTGTGTGTTTGTGTGTGTGTAAATGTGTTTTCCCCCATTATGTTCTTTTGCTGTTTTTTTTTTTTTTTTTTCAACGTTTCAATTGGGTCGAAACGAAATTGTGATTGCGAAGTACGGGTAACACGGAAATACTCGATAGCGGGCGTACACAAATGTGCGGGAGCCTCCAGACTTTTCGACGCTCGGTTAATTTTTTTTTCTTTCGCCTTCTTCTTTCGACAATTCCCTACAGCTCGATTTGTCGATCGAGACGAAAGGGGCAGGGGAGGGAGGAAAAATTATTATTAAGCCGTGCGCCGATCATTAGGAAGGCGATTTTCCGAACAAATTCCCGGAGGGAGGACAAGAAGTGTTTTAATCGATTAACGGGGTGAGGGCTGTCCGTTTATCGGGGACGTAGAGATTGCAAGTTGCCTTAGAAAAAAAAATATATATAAAAGAAACGTGTTTTTTCTTTCTTTCTTTTAATTAGAGGAACCGCGCGATTGGAGTAACATTACACCGAGAGAATGTAAACCGAGTACACTATTAACAACTACACGCATTACGAAACGAAGTAGAATTAATAATAATAAACAAAACGATGACAAAGAAAAAAGAAAAAAAAAAGAACATTGTGGAGATTTATTCGCGATGAGATTTTCGAATTTTGCTTAATTTAATCGCTCGTCTTTTAAAATCGATATCGGAGCGACAATTGAGGTGACAATTAATCGAAGTTAGAGACTAATCGAACAGTTGTGGTACGCGAGAGAAAAAAAAAAAAAAAAGGAAAATTCAAACGACGATCGAGCATTAATATATACCAATATCTATATGTATGTATATACGTGTTTTATGATTCTTTTTCTATTTGGGAGGCGGCACCAATTATTTACTCCTACGAACACGGGTGAGTAAAAAAATTCGAGTCTCTCGGAGTGACGTTCGAGCGAAAAAGAGAAAAATAACGAAAATTACAACAAATAAAACGAAAAAAAACAGCTTCAAACACTCCGATATACGAGTGTCTTTAAAAGAAAACGAAAAAAAATTCACCACTGGAGAATTTCTTTTAATCTACGATTTTTTTTCTCTCCGTTTTATCGTTTTTTTTTTCTTCCGCAAAGAGTTTACAATGAGCGCGACGTTAAAAACGCGCTAACCGTGCCAGCCTCTCGTCTCTATGTATCATCGTAGTACAATAAGTTTGTAATAGGTAAGTTTTTTTTTTCAGCAGTCGCGAAGTAATATTATGTTTAATCCTTTGTTTTTTGTTTTTTATATCCGTACGCAGCTTATAAACATTTATATGTATATTTGTTTTTTTTTTCTTCTTCATATAACAACCTAGACGTACCCTCGATTATTATTTAATGATTTTTTCACTCATTATTCCCCTCTTAGTAATTACTAAACGTAAAAATTGACGAACACTTTTGTTCTCGCCGCAAAATTCAACTTAAATGACGAAAAGGAAAAAAGAAACATCTGTTCTTTAATTCGATTTGTTTTTTTTTTTTCTTCACCCGCTTCTCTTTTGTCTTCCTGTGTCTTTTTTACTTTTGCAGTCAACTAATGCACGTGCCTGCACGGAGACGTTCGCGCAAAGGCGAGAGAGACCACTCGGTGGCCATTTGCATAAATATCAAACGACGTTTTGCGTTTCTTTTTTTTTTGTCGATATTTATAAGCTTCTTCTTCTTCCTCAATATTATCATTCGTTGGTCTATCAACAAATTACTTTTCATACAAAAATAAGATACCGAGCTTCGCTCCGGATGCACAGCCATGTGACTACGCCCCCACCCCCCCGCCAACCCCTTTTCAACCCTCAGATTTATATCACGTTAGTCTCTCTCTCTCTCTCTTGTCATTCATCGTCCATCTTTTTACTAACTCTCTTTATTCCCATCCCCTCGCTATAGATTAATCGTTTGTTTTCACCAGGCGACTTGTTAGCCACTCTAAGCCTCGCATTCCAGTAGAAAAAATAAAACGGAAAAAAAAAAAGAAAAAAAAACATGAAATTGGGCACCGAAGCTTCCGATATTATTGTGTGTTTTGCATTTAAGGCGAAGAGACAGACACGAGAATCGAATAATCGTCATGGTTACACGTGGTTTCAAAGTCCCGCGAGTGTTTCGTTCGTTCGTTTTTTTTTTCCCCTTTCTTGGCTTTCTTTTTCAATTAATCGTTAACGGGCGCACGGCTTAAATTTTGTTTTGTTTCACTTTAATGCAAAAGGCCGATTATCGTTTATTTCCCTTTCGGTTAATCTCTCGCTCGACTCTTACTTTTTTTTTTAAACGTTTTCGTTTGTTCGTTTGTTGGTTTTTTTAAAGCGTGGAGCATCGCCTGCATATTACGCGAGAAGAAACATTTGTTTTGTCGTTTATAAATAAATCATAAATTATTAAACTAACCCACCCAAACCGACATTTTTCCCCTACGTCCCCACCCTTCTATATGTTTCGTGCATTTCAGAAAAGCATACAGGTAATTTTACATAGTTATCGCGAG
This sequence comes from Oxytorus armatus, assembly GCA_958009045.1. NCBI lineage: Eukaryota > Metazoa > Arthropoda > Insecta > Hymenoptera > Ichneumonidae > Oxytorus > Oxytorus armatus. Next base: position 12,274,093 of record OY253754.1, on the reverse strand, counting down.
GAGATTACTATTCAAAATACCATTATCGTCGATGACCATCGTTTTAACTACATTCGTGGCCATGATCAATATTTGTATTTTTCGTATTGTTTATGGTTGTTTTTTTTTTTTTTTATATCTTTTATGTATTTTTTATTTTTATTTATTTTTATTTATTTTTTTTTTGCATACTTTAGTATTATTATATATCAATATACCCTTCAACTAACAAGCTAAACGCTACATCAAGACTCGATTCTGGAATGTGCCCCCATGTACATTGAACGACGTTGTGATTCGTTCGATCGTTCCCTCCCTTCCCCCAAACCCCTCTCCTAAAAAGATCGACAGGGAATTTCGGCACACATTTATTATTATTTTTTTCTCTTCTTCAAACACATTTATCGGTGCAAGAAAATTTACTCTCAAGTGTCCCACAGAAAATATAGATTTATTTTCGCCTTCCCTCTTTCGAACAGACGCGTTTTTAAATCGTTGAAAACAAAAAAAAACGCAAGAAACAACATTTTTACCGATCTTTGCCGGCTGGTTGTATCTTTGTAAATCTTTCGTTTTTTCTTTCTTTCTTTTCTTACTCGTCTAGTACAAGAACTGTAGAAAAAGGCCTATGACACTCGAGCTTACCGGCAGCATTCCAGAAAAAGTACAATTTACGTTTAAAAAAAAAAAAAAAAAACGGAAAAATTATAATTGAAACAAACAAATTACATTTAAGAAACATATTTTGAAAAATACCACCGTTCCATAATCGTGAATTATTATTATCGTTATTATATCGAGCATGGACCGGTTTTTAATCGGGGGCTTGTTTTTTTTTTTCCTTTCTCTTTTTCACCCCGCCTCATTGTCATATCGTTTCGTACTGTTTTTTTTTTCCCTCGAATTCTTTCGTTTTTCCGCTCCGCCCCCCCCCCCCCATTTTTTTCCTGCGAATTTACTTAACGCAAGTTCCAACTGATTTACCTCGTGTGAAGCGTCACTGTTGTACGGGTGTCGGTGGATACGGATAGCCGTAGGGTGGCACAGCCTGAAATTGTCCGTAGCTCATTGATTGATAGGCGCAGGCATTGGCGGCCGGTGGCGGTCTGTTTGTTTGGAAGAATTTGTTATTGACGAGACTCTGAATGCTCGAATCCGTGTGTCCGCCCGACGGCATCATAAACGGTGGCGGAATCGAGTACATCCCTTGGCCGTTCGGCGTTGCGCCGTAAGCACCGTTCTGACGATTATTAATACGATTACCCTGATAACCGTTATTACGTCCCTGATATCTCGGTGCGCCGGGAGCGCTCTGCTGATAACCATTCGGACAATTATTGCCGCCCGCTTGATAACCGCTCGGATAACCATTCGGATTTATCGCTCGTTGTTGCTGTTGCTGCTGTTGCTGGGCCTGCTGATGATGCTGCGACAATTGTTGATGCTGCTGCGCTTGCTGATGATAACCGCCGTTCTGATAATTATTCTGACGATTGTTCGGATAACCGGTATTTGGCTGTCTCATCATGCCGCGATCGTGCATCGGATTGTGCTGATTGTGCGGATTTTGCCAACCGCCACAACCGCCCGCTCCCGTTGGACTCGAATTATTACGCGGACTACCGCTAGAATTCGTGTCCTTCGTCGTTCTAGCGACGCTCCAACGTTGTCGCCCCTTGCCAAATTGATTGCGCTGCGAATTCGCGAGTTCGGCGAGCTGCGGATTAATCACTTGTCCGGCCTCCTCCAGCACGGCTATCAATTCTTTCGCTTGTCGGGCGTTATTCGGCGTGAAATAAGCGTACGCCGTTCCCGCACTCTGACAACGTCCCGTTCTGCCTATCCTGTGTATATAATCCTCGGAACTGTTCGGATAATCGAAATTCACGACGTACTTAACGTCCTCGACGTCGAGACCACGGGCGGCAACGTCCGTCGCTACTAGTATCGGCGTTTTGCCATTACGAAATTCCGCCAGTACGTAATCACGCTCGGGCTGCGATTTATCGCCGTGAATCGATATCGCCGACCAACCCTCGCGCTTTATCGCTTTCGTTATGTCGTCAACTTTTTTCTTCGTCTCGACGAATATTATCGTTTTGTTGCCGCGCTCGCAACCAATTTCACGCAACAGGCACGACAACTTTTGTTCCTTCTCGTGCTCCTGGCATATTTCAATTATTTGACGTATATTGTGATTGGCCGCGAGCGTCAACGAACCAATGTTTATCTGTATGTAATCGTTTAGAAAATCTTCGGCCAATGCTTGCACCTCCTTTGGCCATGTTGCCGACCACATCAATACCTGTCTGTCCGGTCTTATTTGCTCAATTATCTTACGTATTTGCGGCTCAAAACCCATGTCCAACATACGATCGGCCTCGTCGAGCACGAGATACGTGCATCTACGCAGATTTGTCGTACCTTTCTCGAGAAAATCTATCAAACGTCCCGGTGTCGCTATACATATCTCAACTCCGTGCTCCAAATCGCGCGCTTGAGGACCCTTTGGCGAACCACCGAATATACACGTATTACGAATGCGCGACGACGAGCCAAAATCACGAGCGACACTCTGTATCTGCTGTGCCAATTCTCTCGTTGGCGCGAGCACCAGAACTATCGGACCCTCGCCACGGCTCAAACGCGGCTGATTGTTTATGTGCACGGTTGCGGGCAGGATGTACTGCAATTTTCGAGAAGAAAAGTGATTTCAGAGATTGGAGGTGAGGCGATAGTTTTAGAAATTTTATGAAATTTTATGAAATTTCAAGATATTTCGGTCTCTAGGTCATTTTGAGAATTATCGAGCAAGTTGTTTTCGTGGAATGTATGTTTCTTTTTCTTTTTTCGAGTCTACTCGCCTAATGTGAAGCGTTCCAAAAAGTCGAACGGTCGTATTTAGAATAAATGGATGAATGTGTATTAGGGAGTCTAAAAAAAAATGACTTTTTTAGATTGTCTTGTTCAACGAGATTCTTGTGGTGTATCGCAAAAAAAAAAAAATTTATGTTGGAAAGGGCGTGGCTTGTGAAAAAACATTTACTACTGTCGCATGGACGATAGCAGAAAAAAATGGGTAACTCAGGAGTATCAGAATATGCTTGTTCTTTAACACAGAATTAATGTGTTTCATTAAGGTAGTAGTCTGGTACTTTAAGCCGATTTTCATGTCTTTTTTGGAGGGCGTTTTTTTGTAGGAAAATAAAAATGAATCGTTTTGGATATTTGTTGTTTTTATTTACATATTAAAGATACAAAAAAAAAATTTTCGAAAAAATTTAATAGTTTATTATTATTATTATTATTGATCGAAGTTGGCACCTCGAAAAAAAAAGCGCGTGGGTGGCCCCGGTGATTTTGGCTCTTGATGTTATCTGAAATCAAACATTCTCGATAATTCTTAATCTATAGACATGTCATTCTGGTCGAAACTACTGAAGTTAAATTTCTTTTTATTTTACAACCCCGTTCTTTGCTAAAATAAAAGGACTTTTTTTCCAAAGTCCGCCATTTTGTTATTTATCCATGAAATTTAACTTCAGTAGTTCCGACCATAACGACATGTCTATAGATTAAGAATTATCAAGAATTTTTGATTTCAGATAACATCAAGAGCCAAAATCACGGGGGCCACCCACGCGCTTTTTTCTTCGAGGTGCCAACTTCGATCAATAATAATAATAATAATGAACTATTAAATTTTTTCAAATAAATTTTTTTTTGTATTTATAATATGTAAATAAAAACATCCTAAATATCCAGAATGATTCATTTTTATTTTCCTACAAAAAAACGCCCTTCAAAAAAGACATGAATATCGGCTTAAGTTACCAGACTGCTACCTTAAACCTGAAGCTCGTTGTGACAACATTGAATACTGCCGCACGCGCAATAAAACATCATTTCGGCACATAATTTTCCTACCTTTTGTAAATAAATAAATACATATTTTATGGCTAGCCGACAAATAGGGTCTAATAAGGTTTCGAAAAAAGAGGACACGTTACGTAACATTAAACTACAAAATCGTTTGGCGCGCGGGGGGGGGGGGGGGGGGGAGAGGTTAATTCGTAAAAAAAAGGCATGTTTTTGTGATTTTTTTGTGACGACGCAGTTAAAATCTCTTTATTAAAACTAATGGTACAGTAAAATATGACATTCGAAGAATATTATATAAAATTTTCACGAAGAAATATTTAAAAATACGGCAATGGCAGCAATTATTCGGAAGTGTCTCGGAAAAAAGTAGAATTGCGGTGTCCCTCATAACTTGGTGCTGGATCATCTGAAATGAAAAAATGAAAGTTCATTTGTTAGATAATAGTTTTCCCCAGGTAACGCTGGGAGGTTTTTCGAAATTTCAATTTTTCAATTTTTTGGAACATTTTGAAGGGAAAAATGCGATTTTCTTTTTTTCGTAAAAAACGCGTTTTTTCCCTTCAAAATGTTCCAAAAAATTGAAAAATTAAAATTTCCAAAAACCCTCCCAGCGTTACCTGGGGAAAACTATTATCTAACAAATGAACTTTCATTTTTCCATTTCAATTTCAATTAAAAATTCGAAATTCGAAATTCCAAATTCGAATTCAAAATTTCAATTTTTCAATTTTTTGGAACATTTTGAAGGGAAAAACGCGATTTTTTTTTTTTTGTAAAAATCGCGTTTTTTCCTTCAAAATGTTCCAAAAAATTGAAAAATTGAAATTACGAAAAACCCTCCCAGCGTTACCTGGGGAAAACTATTATCTAGCAAATGAACTTTCATTTTTTCATTTCAGATGATCCAGCACCAAGTTATGAGGGACACCGCAATTCAACTTTTTTCCGAAATACGTCCGAATAATTGCTGCCATTGCCGTATTTTTTAATATTTCTTCGTGAAAATTTTATATAATATTCTTCGAATGTCATATTTTACTGTACCATTAGTTTTAATAAAGAGATTTTAACTGCGTCATCACAAAAAAAATCACAAAAACATGCCTTTTTTTGTACGAATTAACCTTACCCCCCCCCCCCCCTTAATTGTCAATTTGTCTGAACCCATAAAGAAAATCATACTTACGGCGAGTGTTTTTCCCGATCCAGTCTGCGCAATACCGACCATATCACGTCCGCTAAGCGCGATCGGCCATCCCTGAGCCTGTATAGCTGTGGGTTCTTGAAATCCCTGCTTTCTAATTTCCTGCATAACGTAATCAGGAAAATTGCTCTCCTCGAAAGCCTGTATGGGAAACGGGGTGTTGTTACCCTTAACGGTTATTTCCTTGCTAGCGTGATACTGCGTCACAACTTCGGTGGTGCGTCCTCTGACATTGGCGTGCGGAACGTACAAATTTTTTGTTATCACGGGCAACGAAGTCATGTCCCAATTTGGTTTTTTCAACTGATCGCCGGGACACTTTTTCTGATTCTGCTTCTTCATTGCGTAGTCGTTGTGATTCTGTTGCTGACTATTCCAGTACGTTCCGCCACCGCCGCCGCCGCCGTTGTTCCTGTTGCCATATTCCCTGTTCCCCCTGGGTCTGTAACTGACGAGTACGCCAATTGAGATCAAAATGTCTGGTAACGGATGGAAAAATTCATTGCTCTGTTCCGCCGAGAATAGCTCGTGAAATTATTTTAAACGAGTTACTGTTTTTAAGTTCTTTTTAGCGATTGGTCCAACCTATCGTTCAATTTTTCATATCCAATCTAGCCGAATAATCGCAAACTCGTTAAAACATCGTCGTAACGTTGAGAATCATGAAAATCCTTGATTTCCATTATTCGTTATAAAATTTAGATCTAATGGCACAGTTGACGAGTGTAAAGACAAAAAAAAAAAAAAGATCGATCTACAAAATGGCCGGTGATGGCAGAGAGAAGTGTACGATTATAGTCCTATACACTTTATCGATCCTCGAGTCAAACAGAAAACCTTTTCTCCTACCTCCTCTTAATCACATTTTTTTTCTTCTTCAACAATACCTGTACGATTAATAAAATTCTCGTAACGGTGTACTCACGAAGTTTGATTGGGATATCCGTTGCTATACATCTCGGTATAAAGTCGTAGAGATCAGCTTCGTTAAAACGCAACTGACCTACTCGTTCCGTCTCCCTCTATATATCTCTCTCTCTTCTTCACTTAGAAAAACGATGGTAGCCTTCGCCAATCAAACCTACGAAACAACGAGAGGCCACGACTGTATCTAAATTGCAATTGTTATCCTCATTTTGGTCATAGAAGAAAGAAGAAAAGTAGGAAAACGAATGGCTCGCACGTTGAACGTGTGAAATTTCGATGATTTGTTTAAACGCGAGAGAAGCTGTGCGTTATCTTCGGGATAACTTACCCAAAGGACCCGGCGAACAGAGCTACAATGGCTGACAGGGCACACTGTGGGGAAGAGACGGAAACGGACGACTCGGGCAAAACGTTATAAAGCACACCCGTTTACCGGGGGTATCACGTGAGACTGCGAGAACGTTCACGTGACTTTTCAACGACCAATGAAACGTCGTTAAACCCGTGACGTAGCGAGCGCGCGGACCAATCAGAAAGCTACGTCTAAAATCGATCGTCTCTCCTGGCTTTCGCTTTCTCTCTTCCTTTTGCCTTTTTTTCTTTTTCGCCCGTTTTCGTTTTTTTCATTTTTCTAGTTTCTCGTTGAACATGCGCCGTAGCGAAGGACTCTCCCCGAGAATCGTTTTTGTATATGTGTACATTTTAGATATTTCTATGTATAGAGGTATAACGATGCTTTCGTTAACCAACTGTTCAATAAAATCGTATGGCAACCGATATTTCACTATTGTGCGGATTTCATGATGGTGCAGCATTTCCCTATTAATCGCAAGCTCTTTTTACACTTTAATTGCTCGAGCAGTTTATTTCGTCGTTGAATTTTATTTCGATCCTCCTCGTGCAACGATAAACTTGAGAATTGAAAAAAAGAGAGTAATTACCGTTTCGTTGGTTTTTCAAATTTCCTATGTGCTGGCAAGACGTGAGTCAAACGAGTGCTAAATTAAAAAAAAAAAACCGTCGCTATCTATTTTGAATCTTGTCAACTCTGGCTTATGATGTTCCAGTAAATTTGCAGTGATGAATTTTATATCGAATTCCTTCGCTAGAGGGTTTCATTGATCTTAGTCCATAAACATTTCAGTTCTTTAAATAGATTTCTAATTTTGAAATTATGTGTATTGTGAATAATTTACATTGACGTATTATCTTCCGACGAACATAACAAGCTATTTAAGGACAAAGATTAATCAAGCGTGAGTTAATCTTTGAATAAATACTAAAAAAAATTGAATAAAATTTTGATCAATCGTTCTCACAAACTGTTATCGATTAATCGAAAATGCATAATTATCTGTACTATGGTATGCATTTTTTTAAATAAAAAAATTAATATTCTACATGTGTGGATCATTTTTGTTGGGATTTAAAAAATGTTGCCTAATGAAAAAATTGTCATAGTTCCCTGAAGTTTGAAAATAATTCCTGCACCTCGTTCCTGTCGTTGAATCGAAAAAAATTTGGTAGAAGCAATTTTTCGAAATTTCTCGTTTATTCGACGGTAGCTCCGGAGTTCGAAGGGAGGGGCTCAATAAAATACACAACAGCCAATGGGTATTCGTCGCCGGAACACAGAGAGAGAGAGAGAGAGAGAGAAAGGGACAACTTTTCCCTAGTCCCGTACAATATCTTCGTCGGAAAATCGATGCAGCTGCGTACAACGGGGTATTATAGGCGAGGAACCTCTCGAACGATGCCTCAAGAGCGACCAGACACGCGTGTTAGCAAAGACAAAAGAATGAAAAAAAAAAAAAAAAACGCGATGCAAAAAATTTAAAAAAAAAATCTAGCTGTACCCCCGGTGATTTGAATATTTAACAAATTTTATTTGTCACAATTGCATTAAATACTGTACATTAATGAAACTCATTTTATCATATACATACATATATGTGTGTATATAATTTATACGTAAAATACAAGGAATGGATAGCCAAGTCAATGTTTTCTCATAGGCATTTAAACGTCAAATTATTTCGTCGTGAAATCATTATTATTTGTTACTTTTTTTTGAGACTACAAAAAAGAAAAAAAAACCAAAAAAAAAAAAATCTGATTTTGTAAAGAAAATTTGATGACATCAATGTTACAAGTGGAGAGGAGGGAGCCAGGCGGAAATGTGTATGATTCAAATCGTCGAGAGATCTCTGGATACCGATGACAATTAATTCGTCGATCATACGAGACTCTTGTCTCTGATCGAATTTTATTTCAACCATTCCAATGGATTTTCTTGTCCGTGGCAATGTGTGTGTGTGTCTGTGTGTGTGTATGTTTCTTTTTAGTTCTAAATTATCCGTGGTCAATGAGTTAATATCATCAATCCAAGCAAGATCATCTCTCGCTGCTCCAATAACTCTTGCCGATGACCTCTGTTCGCGATGAAAACAAAAACAAAAAACGTTTCATTTTTTAGGTACTTCAAGCACAGAGTCGGTTTTTTTTTCCGGTATAAACCGGAAATTCAATGTTCTTCCGACGATAACTTACCCGTACGATTGTTAATGGGACTTCGTGAGTAACTACGACTGTAACTGCGTCTATTGTTGCGACCATTGTGCTCTCTGCTCATACTTCGACTTCCGCTGCGGCTTCGACTTCTCGTATAACTACGTTCCCTTCCCATTCTTCCACCTCCACGTCCGCGCCATTTGTTCCTTCCGCCTCCTGGTTAAATAACAACGCCAACAAAATCATTTAACGAGTCATTTAAACGAAAAAAAAACCACAATCATCTTGTCATTTAAATGACTTTATTAATAATATTTTCGTACTGTTCACCGTAAACTTTAAATCTTCGTTGTCGTTTACACTCAAATTCGCCCTCGAAGACGAATAATAAGTTACGAAAACTCGGCGGTCTTCAAAGTATATAATGAATTTCAAAAATTTTAACCAACTCACCACCTCGATGTCTGCCAAAACCGCCGTTTCTACTGTCGGCAAGCTCGAGCAATTTTGGATTTATGACTTGATTGGCCTCCTTGAGAACTTGAACGAGATCGTTGGCCTTGTTGGAATTGTTCGGCGTGAAGAAGGTATAAGCAGTCCCGGTCTTCTGTCTACGGCCAGTGCGGCCAATACGATGAACGTAATCTTCCGAGCACGATGGATAATCAAAGTTGATAACAAACTTGACATCCTCGACGTCTGAAATGTTTATACATAACAAAAAAAACGTATCGTTTACAAATGTACTTGTTTAACCGTTATTAAGAGCGCAATTATGCGATCAAGTAATTTACACTCAAAGAGCAACTCTTCGAATCTTAAATATAGATATTCTATTTTTTTTTTCTTTTTTCAACACTGCACTATCTTTTTTTTATATATATATCATGAAGATGGAAAATTTTTTTTTTGATTTTCAAAGCTTCATTTTACTTTCGAACTACTTGCAAGTGCCTTGAGACAGTTTCTCTGTTTGTTAAATATACATTTGATCTCCAAAATTGTAGAAAATCGTCAACAATCTTTGTTTCAGCATTTTTGTCTCTGAGATTTTTAATAACAAAAAAAAATAATAATAATTCCATGAGCATGAATAGAATTCGAAGCTCTTTGATTTTTTTTTGTTGCTTTTACGACAGGTCTACTCGAAATGTTAGTAATCGTAGGAACGTGAGGATAAATTAGTAGGAGATGATGAATGACAGGATAGAGAAGCATTTTTCTTTAAGGAGATGAGCAAGAGAGTAAACAGCGTTGAGTCATACCATGTAACTTCAATGATATTAAGTGAAAAATTCACACAGAGATTTTTGTTTTTCGAAAAAAAATTTCGCTAGGAAATTATTGAATTTGAAAAAGTCGTTTTCGTCCAATATCTAGGGAATCTCAGTGGTGTCATCGACTATTATATATTTTATTTGGAAAACTGCTCACAAACAATTGATCAAAATCATTTGAAATCAAATCTGTTGTGTTTTCTTACTGCAATTAGTTTTTAGAAATTTCATCGATTTAGCATAAGAATGTACGAATCTGATCGGTAATTTTATTGCGAGTTACAATATTTTGGCAAAATCGAAGGGGGGGATTGAGAGGGTTGGTCAAATTGATATGGAATGAACGGAATAAAATTGAGAGGAATCTATGTGATTTTGTTAACTATTTGAAATTATTTATCAAGTATATATAGAGAAAAATAATAATAATAATAATAATAATAATAAATTAATTAAGGCATTGGGCGACAGTCGCTAGCAACGTACGAGCAGGGCCTGGGCTGTTTGCGCTCGCTCCAGCAACAGCCTCCGCCGTTTTCCGTTGCTCAAGGGGTCGGCCCCCTTGATTTTTCATCATAGGCGCTCTCTCTCTCTCTCTTTTTCTTTTTCTGTCTCTCTCTCTGTCTTGAGCCATCATTAGCCAGATGTGAACCATCATTGGTTAGGCACGTGTACCATAGTTTCTATCTCGTTTAACGAGGCCAGATTTTGTTTTTTTTTTTTTTTTTTTTTTTGCTGCGAAATCTTGCTCTCTAACGTCAAGAACCCGAGATCTCTCACTGCCGGTGGGGTGGTAGGGGTACCCTCAACGAGAACCCCACCCCCGCCGTTCATGGTGGCCAAGTAACGGACACAGTCGTAGGCGAAGAACCGAGATATTGGACACAGAGAGATATATATGAATATAGCGATATTTGATCAGGCCACCCGCGGTTTATCGTAGACAGGAGGCAATAACAGTGGCCCCGGAAAAACCCGGAAAACGTGTGGGACCGTGAAATCGCATTCCCACAGAGGCTGTCGTCAATATCAATGGAATCCCCGCGGGCAACAAGAGTTTTTCGTGTAAGCGGGGCGGAGGGGAGAGAGAGATTGGGCCCCAGTTGCCCAGCACCCACCTCCTCCAAACCCCTTCATCACGAACAATTGACGATTAGAGGCACGCGCAGCAGCCACCGCAGACAATGCAAACCAGTTGTGGACCACCGAATAATCAAAGAGGCGGCCGGGGCGACTCCCCATATATTTGCTTTGCATTACCCGGCGTGGGCCTGCGCGCAATGTGCCTCTGCAATCCAAACAAACATCCAACCGCGTTAGCTAAATATTTTTTTTTCTTTTTTTTTTTGTTTCTTGATTTTGTATGTTTTTTTTTTGCAACCACCTTTAAATTCTCTTACAATCTATTTTTCTTATTTTCTAACTGAAATTTCGTTACTTTCTTTTTCTTTTTGTTACACTTGGAATGTACAATTTTGTTGTACTTGGAATTGGGACTAAATCCCGATTCCCTGAATTGGTAATCTTTCGATATTTTTTTTTTTTTTTTTTTTTTTACACGACTAGGAGTATCTTTGCTTTTTATATGCTCGAACAACTATAACCAAGCGAAATTGTTAAACTGAGCTGCGGAAAAGGTAAACCTTTCAATGTTACCTCTTTTGTACAAATTTTATCGTGAATATCAACGTGAACGAGTTTCAAGTGTATATTTTTTTCTTTCTTTGAGCTAGAGATAATCTTGATACTCTTTTTTGTTTATATCGATTCTTAAAGCAAAATTACTACGTGATTGCAATTGTTTGGAAAATTTATTCCGTATAAAGGGTAAATTAATCGTAGACTTAGGGGACAGAGATATTTTGTTGATTACTTACCGAGTCCACGTGCTGCTACGTCAGTCGCAACTAGAATAGGCGCTTTGCCTGATCTGAAATCTGAGATTTTTATTATTAGACACTCGAACAATTTTGTGGATAGGTTTTTTTTTTTTTTTAAGTGTAGGTCATTATATTCGAAGATTTTTGCGGAGAAAAAGACAATATTATAAAAGCAATATTTTATGGTTATTTAGAGACGATTTTTTCTATAAATATCTCTTTTTGCTCGTCGGCCCGACTGTCTGTGACGCGATTACGAGAAAACTGCGTCGATCGATTTTTCATGAAACCGTTGCAGGTTTCTAATTTGACACTCAGCACGAAGACTAATATACCAAGAAAATTAAATTTGACGATAACTCGTCATGACGGAATCATGACGTGACCTAAAAAAATGATCCATTTAAAGAAAAAAATTCGAATTCATTGTTAAAATTTGGAATTCCGAAGAGGCGGCATTCATCGAACTACTTCAATTATCCTGTACGATGGTAACGAAGAAATTTTCGGGGAGTGGAAAAAAAAACTATTTTTACCTTGCAACACCCAATCTCTTTCCTGCTGCGTTTTGTCACCGTGAATACAAACAGCTGGCCAACCGTCGCGTTTCATTTTTCTCGTTATTTCCTCAACCCTTCGTTTCGTCTCGATGAATACAATAGTTTTGTTCTCCTGTTCCGCCATAATCTCTTTCAGCAGTGTACTTAATCTGAAAAAAAAAAAAGGATTTAAAAAAATTAATAACAATTCCAGTAAACCGACATAAAAAAAAAAAAAGAAATATTGAAATCTTACTTATTCTCTTTTTCGTAGTCCTGACAAACATCGATTATCTGCAATATATTATGATTCGCTGACAATTGCAACGAACCCACGTTAATCTGCGTGTAATCCTTGAGAAAATCTTCGGCAAGATTTTTCACCTCTTTCGGCCAAGTCGCCGACCACATGAGAGTTTGCCGATCGGGCCTTATTTGCTCGATTATTTTTCGTATTTGCGGCTCAAAACCCATGTCAAGCATTCTATCGGCCTCGTCGAGTACGAGATACGTGCAACGTTTGAGATTTGTTCTGCAAGATTCCAAAAAATCGAGCAAACGTCCGGGCGTCGCGATGACGATCTCAACGCCACCATCAAGATCACGAGCTTGTGCACCTTTTGGCGCACCGCCGTAGAGACAGGTGTTTCTAATGCCGGATGTATGACCAAAATCATCGGCGACTTGTTGTATCTGTTGTGCGAGTTCTCTCGTTGGTGCTAATACAAGACTAACAGGGCCATCCTTGCGACAGAGTTTTGGCTGACTGTTTATGTGGACTATGGCCGGTAGGATGTAGGACAAAGTTTTTCCAGAGCCAGTCGAAGCTATGCCAACCATGTCGCGGCCGCTCAGAGCGATTGGCCATCCTTGAGCTTGAATCGGCGTTGGTTCCTTGAAACCCATTCGTCTGAAGAAAATTAATGTATTAATTTTCTTCATTTCTTCTAAACAAATGTATTAACGGGGGGGTAAGGTTTTTCACTTTCGAAAAATCGAATTTTTTTTTGTCGTATCTTATTGTTTAACATTTCAAGAATATGTCCTAAAAATTTTAAACCGATATAAGCAACATTCTTGAAGTTATTGTCTTATTAATCTCCTGGCCTTTAACGCTATACCTCTAACAGCTGCGGGCGGTCGGGCTAGCAGTGCAGCTGTCGAACGGGTATACAGTTTATTCATTGCTATTGTGTATATAGTATATAGTGTATACTGTACACTACAATATAAGCAAGTACAATCTTGCTTATACCTGTCTGTATATTTTGTCAGTGTAGAGTATAAATTGACGATTCAGTGTGAGGTAAGCCGATAAAATTCGCTTATGAACGTGTTATACCAGATTTTTTAGTGTTCAAAACTTTAAAGCGTTTTCCTCACAACTCACGTTTTCAAAGTCGGTGTCCCTCATAACTTGAAAACTACAGCACCGATCCCTTTGAAATTTTGAACACTTATTCTGTACATAATTTACGAGGTAACGCTGGAGAGTCTTTTTCAAATTTGTTAATAATTTTTATTTTACAATAACAAATTAACCGATTTTTTTTCGTAAAAATCGCGTTTTTCCCTTCAAAATATTCCAAAAAATTGAAAAATTTAAATTTCGAAAAAACCCTCCCAGCGTTACCTGGGGAAAACTATTATCTAACAAATGAACTTTCATTTTTTCATTTCAAATGATCCAGCACCAAGTTATGAGGGACACCGCAATTCTACTTTTTTCCGAGACACGTCCGAATAATTGCTGCCATTGCCGTATTTTTTAATATATCTTCGTGAAAATTTTATATAATATTCTTCGAATGTCATATTTTACTGTACCATTAGTTTTAATAAAGAGATTTTAACTGCGTCGTCACTAAAAAATCACAAAAACATGCCTTTTTTTGTACGAATTAACCTTACCCCCCCCTTAAATCAGATAAGATCGCAGAGCAATATTGAAAATTCTCCTTCGCTAACCGAACAAAACTCAATTTTACAACTAAATTCTGTAAAATCTTTATCCGATAAACTTACTTTATTTCCTTCATCACATAATCCGGGAATCCCGCTTCGTCGAAGCTAAACACTGGATTTGGTATGTTTGAGCCTCGTAACGTTATCTCCTTGTCGCTTCTATATTGTTCTATAACGCGTGGATCTCTGTTGTGAACGACGTCATTGGGAATGTAAAAGTCTTTCTTGAAAGGCTCCAAACGATTGAGATCCCAACGGGGCTTTCGCAAATTTGCCCCCGGTTGATTTCTTCCTCCTCTGCCACTGCCCATTCCTCCTCTTTCGCGAGTCGCACCGCCGCTGCCCGCCCATCCTCGTCTATCGCGAGGCGAACGACTCCTCGAACGAGTTCTCGATCTGCGCCTCCTATCACGTTCTCGACTGCGACTTAACGAATGATAAATGAAAGGTAAATTTTACCGAAGAACGTACAAGCGTTGAGGAAAGATAAGTTTCCATGTAAATTAAATAAAAATTAATATATGGGACATTTCACGTTAAATCAGCCACTTGTTATGCGATACCCATTTGAAATTTGTACAAGGATATTGCAGTTAAATAAAGAGTTGAATATTTTATTCTAAAAAAAAAAACTTGATTATAAAGAACAATTAAAAGTAATCCTTTAGGATTCTCGAAATGCCTCTTCTCTATCAAAGCGATTTAAAAATATTTTTCATCGTCGAAAGGCTATAAATTTTTTTAGAGTTTTGTTCCAAAAAAAAAAAATCGATAAGAAGATAAATAAATAATAATTGTCGTACATACTATAACTATACGTAGTACAACTATAGCTATATTACAGTGTAAATCACTGTGCCATGGCCGCACTGGCGCGCTTCAAAGAAGAAACATTCATTAATTTCTTCATAACTCATATATTTCTCCTAGCCTTACATAATTCACGTCGTCCCATCTCTTCAATTCGATATTTCAAAGATGCCAAAAACTATTAACACGCAAAATTCTCGCGTTAATTCCTAATTTTTGTGGCGTGGCTCCTAAAGGTGATTAATACAACGAAAAAAAAAAAAAAAAAAGTACAAAGAATAATTGCCACCTCGGTGAAACGTGCGAACTCGTGACGAAACGTTCGATTTCGTTCGTAGAACAAAAAAAAATCGCTTATTACTACGTTCACAACTTACCTTCTGTAACGTCCCATTTTGTTTTTTTTACTTTTTGTTTATTGCACACACTTTTATCGAGATTACGAGTCAAATGCGAGAGGCTAAGTTAATAGCGTGTCGAAATGAGGACATGAGAGGAAAAAAGGAATGCACTGTATAAGAATCGCGAGAGATGTGCCGACGGAATTGCGTCCAGTTGACGGTGTACCGAGTATATAATGGCGTTACAATGTGTGGGTGAGCGTTCGCTATAATGCCAGGAAATATAGAGATGAAATGTAAAGGTGTGCGTGCTGTAACGCGAAGAGCAAACATGAAACGAAGCACCCGCAGCCGGCGGCGTAACCACAAAAGTTTTTTTTTGGCAGGAATAACTAGTGACCGACGCTTCCGCAAGGTGGCGGGCCCGACGCCACGTTCGTTCGTGAAACTTCCGGCCCGCAATTTTTTAAAAATTTCAACATTTATATGGTGTCTTTCCGTACCTGTGGAACATTATTTGAGTCGCTAATTACCGATGCGAGGCAATTTATGTCGCT